>JACSYO010001669.1:2897500-3497500 GCA_016806645.1 Ophiodon elongatus
CACAACGTTAACACAGCCTGGAAATACCAACATGTCCAAGAGGCTTTACAGTGACGTCTGTTGGGATATGTAAACATGTGTAACGGCTGGGGGAACAAAAGAGGCCAAATTCCTTAATCCATTAGCCACAGGGAAGAGATGGGGATTTCCTTAGCTTATTAAATGAAGATCTTCGCAGCACCCTGGGAAATTACTCTGTTGGTCTGACAACAGTCAACAGAGCATCGGTGGACTGACTGACGCTGACTGATAGAAGGGAGATGTGGAGGAGAAAGTAGGTCAGAAGGAGAAAAAGATGAAGCACAACAGTCCAACACGTGTAAAGACCAGGTGGAAGGAGCTACGGGCGGCAGGGGTCCCCGAGTCCTGCTCTAAGTGATATACGGTTAGTGTGCATGAACAATCCGTCCATCAAAGTCAGAAGCTGGGGCCCAAAGCTGGTTACAAAACACACAGATAAATGATAACTGCTGGAATACTAGTTTCTGTGGGCTGCAAATAAGCAAACGTTTACAGGTGTTTGTTGGGACAAGTTTGTGTTGGTGTTTCTTTTATACGTGTACAGATTAGGAGTGTGTCTTCAGAAAGGCACTTTGTAAAGACAATAGAAAGACAAAAGGTCGCAAATGCAAGCGTGAAGCATAGAAGCCGTTACCGTTTTGCGTGAGCTTGGTGGAGCAGACCAGGGTGGAGATCTGGAAGGAGTCCTTGCTGATGGTACAGTTGCCCAGGTTCTGGCTGTTTTTCCCCGTGGTGGAGTAGCCCTTCTCCTCCAGCTCCATCTTTGTGGCAGGTAGGCTCAAGTACAGAGAGGAGTCCTCCAACTTCTTTGCTTCTGCCTGGTTTTCCAGGAAAAGACAAGTGAAATCCGTATCTGCTCGTTATGTTGTCATGAAGAGTTATGCTCCGTTACTGTGGATTGTTTTGAATTTTTTTTTCTATGCTTTCAATGACGTTTTACTGCTGTCTGTTGCATGTGAGAGCTATTTGCCAAACAGCAACTTTGACTGACAATGGCAATGCAAAACAAAAAGAAAAATCTAATTGGGAGAATATTTCCTACTTTACCTTTTTAATTAAGATAAATGGGCACAGTAAAGGTATCATTATACAAGGGATTTTAATTGGAAAGTAATTTCATTTCATTGCGGGGGTGGATCCGTACAAACCATGCAATTCTCCAAAGAAGGCAGAGAAGCTATTATTGCGGCAACTACTAATGAGACAGGCCAATGTTTCAACTTGGACTCATATCTGTGGTCACGAGGGCCGACTCGGCAGATACAGTAGGCAGCCAGTGACAGACAGAGCAGAACACAACAGGCGGACAGCCAACTGTAATATGGGCTGCTTCATATTTACCTTGTACACGATGAGATCATGCTCGCCGTCCCTCAGAGTCGTCCCATCATACCTCATCAACTTCACAAAAGACAGAGCGAATATCTTCTCAGATTTGTCTTTGGCTGTGGGAGGAAGAAACAAAAAAAAAAAAACAGCCACATTGAAGGAAATTATACATTATGTTCCTGTTTATTTAAAAAAAAAAAAATACTTTTGCTTTTTGTGAATATTTGCAAACTAAATAGTCCAAAATCATTTCCCAAGTGTTCACATGAAAAGAGTGTGTCTTAGAGACGGGCTCTGTTGCAGTAAACCATGCTGCGAGGCTGACTTTACAACAAATCATTAACCAGCTACCAGACAAATAAAAACAGATGATCCCAGATGTAAATCTCATCATAACAGGCGCTGAGTCAGCTCCTGAGTTCGCCCAACAACATATTGTTCCCTCCTGATGTCTGTCTTAACGCTGTGACTGTATCTGTACACCTGTTATCTATTTCGACTGCATAAAGAGCAAATATGCATGGGTGTAAATGAGTTGTGGGAAAAATGGGAGGTGCAATGACAGAGATCGATAAATTACAAGTCGATAAATGCAGCATCTGAGCGATTATAACAGTAATTGATTTGATCATAAACATATGTGATTTAAAAAATCATATTTACTCATTTTAAAAGAAAGGAACACTTCTCTGCAAATAGCTTATTAATAATATTGAAGCCACAAGGTGTGGATTAATATCTCCCGTGTGTCCACTTCCTGTTAGCATATGAATAAACACTTGATCTCAGGGCTGCAGCGGTGAACAGTTTGTGTAATCCCTCTAGGGCGAAGAAAAGATGCTCATCACACGCGCACACGCGCACACACACACACACACACACACACACACACACACACACACACACACACACACACACACACACACACACACACACACACACACACACACACGACGGTGTTTGGGTTTGTTGAGGGGGAAGCGCTGCATAAACAAGACACGAGAGTTATGACTTTGTCCTGTAACCAAGCGTCTGGAGAGGCCAACATATATCATCATGGATCAACAAGCTCAAATTTACGTGCAGGGAGACGTGATTCATCGAAGTATCTCACGCATTCTATCTGCATAAATCACCTCATTGGTTTGCTGCCTGCAGCCTCGCCGGTGAATAATTGCTGGGCTGACTTGAGAGGAACCAGTGGAGGGAAAACACTGTATGCATGCCACCCAGTTGAGAACGATTTATTAGTGACTTCCTACAGAGAGAAGAAACTCTGCATTTCTTTTTTTGGGGGGTGGGTGAGGGGGGGACAGAGATACCTCTTTTCAGCCAATCAAAGTCAAGTTTGTTTGGAAGTTCCGCCGACTTTCACCTCTAAGGTGGCCTGTCGGTTCAGATTCACGCTGTGTGTACTGTGCCACATTTTAAAGACTACCCTCTCCCCGACTCCCCAGGTCGCGGCCCAATGACAGATGAAACAGAAATGAAAAGATGGCGGCGATCTCTTACAGCCAAGACGGCATCTGTGAAATCAGTCATCAGTCTGACGAGGGCTGACAATGCTGGAGGTGTAGTCTGATGCAAGGTGTGATTCTGAACCACGGGGCTGAGAGATACTGACCACATGAGCCCTAGTTGTGGCCTTGATGAGCACCTCGGTCACTCAAAGGTTCAGCGCTAGCTAGCTAGTAGCAGCGGAGGAAGCAGAAAGGACACAAGCAGACAGCAGAAAGGACTTCTTTGACAGACCAAATCGGCTCTTCTCCAGTTCCTCTCTATTTCACAGAACAAAAGCTTTCCCGGGAGAATGCAGACATTATATTTTAAGGTACTGTGATATCTGCATTCAAAGATTAATCCCACGGAGGAACCGATTACACAATAGGTAATGAGTCAGGGTTTGGGGTATCCCTGTCGTGTCTTTGCACATGCGTCAGAAATCTACATTTAACTTATTATTAAGAACCATTTTACGGGTCGATATGAAAGTCTGACACATGGTGATGATGGAGAGGATAAATTGCATCAGCTGTCTGTCATGATTTGTGTTCAAAATGGAGAAGCTAAAATCCAGCAGTATATGCTGTATATACAGTTTATGAGTGGTATATGCAACAGATTCTAGAGTATTTACAGGTAACCAGAAATCCAAAAGGCAACTCCGTGCAGGAAAGACCAAGTGGCTTGACGCCTGCACAGATGCAGCCAATCAGAAACTTGGAAGTTAGATTAATGTGTCCAGGGATATGAATGACCAGGTGTCTCTGTGATGGGATACAAGTGTTAACATACTCACTGACAGGGAAATGAAAGGCATACACCACCCACAAATATATATAATCCAGTCAATACGCGTTTCCAACATGCCGCTCTATTGTCAATTGTTAAACAAGTTAAAGTTTGGAAGCATCAGCATGCCCCTCCAGTCCCAGAGTCACTTGAGGTGAGCCAGTTTCTAAATCAACCATTACAGCAAGATAAGAGCAAGTCACAGAGTTTCAAAGGCATGCCTCGTAACAGCATTAGTCCCTGCAGAAGCAAGGTGCCAAGCATGACAAGAAGGCTCTCCAAGTGGATTAGAAGCCAGCACTGATCTCGGAGACCTGAGACCTGGCCCTTTCCTCCAAACCACCTGCGAGGCAAACGGAGCTGAAGGATTTTGGAAGTGGAGGATGACGGCAGCTGCAGATTGCTTTACTAAAAGGGAAAGGTATACTTCCCCCCGCTGACGTCCTCCCAATTCTGCTTTGCCTTCCGTGCACTATGACCTGATTGTTTAATACGTATGTCGTATACACCTGTCGTGGCTCCCATTACCCCGCACCCCTAAAATTATTTTCCCTACTGCTGGAGGGATGGCCTCGCCATGTGGCAGGCAGATGGGACGGCGGGGCTGCCAGTACCAGGCTTCCGTGCCCTCTACACCACCCAAATTAGAAAGTGTTAAAAACAGAAGGAGATACAACACTGGCTGCATTCAGCTCGACACTGGTCCCAATAAACAACTGGGTCTCCTCGGGCATTTTCTCACATCCCAGCTGTAGTCTCTGACAAGCCACTTCATGATGCTGCTTTGTGCGGGGGCAAGCTAATACCTCTGATGAATGTGACAAAGGGTAAGCGTCAAAGTATTTATCACTGTGCAGCACATCTGCTCGGATTGGATAGGTTACATTATTTTTTTTCCCGCGGATAGATTAGCAGCCAATTGTGCAGCTGTTCATCGGCAACACTGATTATTCAAACGCTGACATTTGTACTCACAGTCCTGCGATGAGCGGTGGCGGAAGGTAAACCGCAAGTGGCTCCGGTTCACGTCCTCAATGGGGATAGCAACCTGGGTTGGGGGACAGAAAGGGACCGTGTGAGACATCTACACCCGTCAACCCGTCAACCCGCACTCGCAAAGCAGATGTTTTTTTCAGGACACGCCGGGAGCAGAAAGCGCCCCCCAACTTCGAGATTTTCATACTGTATAGAAATGATTTGAAACTAATGAAAAGTGGAATGGTTTGCAAAAGAGCGAGACTAACGTCGCCCCGTTGTCGATAGAAAATGTATATTGGGACAATCTGAGATCTTCCCCGTGACGCCTCTGGGACAAAAGGGAGCTAACAGCTAATGGAGCTAAACACACAGCAGGACGGAGAGTTTCTGTTCGGAGGAACATGATGCGTTAAGCATTTACTACTGCTCTGTAATGAAATGCACTGCTGGGGTATTTGTACTTTGATAACAAAACGTTTATGTATTGATTACAAAGTGCTTTACATAAACTAAATCTACAAGAATAAGACACAGCATTTCACGCAGATATAATTGTATTATTTTTAAACCCATCCCGTTAATCCTGCATCTTTCAGCGAGACTTTTTCTATAGCACTGACAAAGCAGATATAATTATGTCTTTCCTCAACATGTTAATGTTGTTTTTATTATGCCACTAACAACTATAGATGATAACAACAAAGTAAAGAAACAACATTTAGTTTGGGACGATTTCAGATCGGTTAGCATTGTCATTCTGGGTCTGTGGTCTGGAGCCCTGGTTTGCAAAATGGTTACTTGTGATGTAAAATATATGTGATTTGTAGTAAATGAGCTAGAAATATAAAACGCATCATGAATCACTAACTTTTCATTCTATACATTTCTTTAGCCACCACATTAACCATTTAATCTGTTGTTTGGATGAATATTCACCACTGCCGAGGTACGGAGAGTGACACACCTTAATCGTTTCAAACCAGCGTGACTGCTTCACTTGGTAGTAGATGACAGACTTGTACTCATTGATCCCGTCGTCTCCAGCTCCAGGGAAGATCACGTTCTAGATGGCGAGAAAGAAAAGACACAAATCAAGTTATCAAACAAATACGACTGAATATACTGTATATGGATATACTGGCATAGCTGCAAGTTTGTTCTAAGTGGCAAAATTATGATGGTTGAGTTATTAAAATTGTCACACCTGCAGCATGTGTGACAATTGACTGGCACTTATTTCATCAAATGTAGTCCCTGGGGCACAAAGCTTATCTAGTGGTGGCCTTTAAAAGTCTGGATGCAGTTAATGCATGCACACCTGCCTGTTGGCTGCCAATCTCATGACAGCATTGTGGAAATAAGGAATAAATTGGAAATAAATTATTTAAGGAGGAGCTGTGGCTCCCATGCAGTGAGAAGTGGAGGGAAGCCAGGCGCAGGGAAGCAGACCAGCTGGTGCTGATGGAACCAGCCATGTAAATTGGTCTTCCTAGTGGGTCCCCTGAGTTTCTCCAACGGATCAGGGTACGTATGTAAAATACTACGCACCCCCCCCTGGGGGATTTGGCACGAGGGCTGCAGTGACAGCGGATGACACGCATGCTTTGTTTTCTATCAATCAGTCAGCTACCTCTTTCCTCTCACTACTCCAGCTGACTCCCTGGCCACGGTGCGGCTAAAATACTCCAACACTAATGGCTTCTGACAACCAGCAATTATGAGGAATAACAGGCCCCGTCTCCCCCAGCCACGCCGAGCAGATCTGGGGGGGCAGGTGTGAGCTCCAGCGACCCTTTGCCCTGAACTAAAAGGACAGGATTAAGGACAGCTTCAGAGTTTGGAGAGACAAAGAAGGGAAAGTAGTCGAGGTCTAGACGCAGGTTTTGTGGGGGCGGGGGGGTGCGGTGCTAATATGTCGGGGTGATAAGTCCCTGTCCAGCCTCTCTTTACACAGCATCACAAATCCTTGCAGAGGAAGGATGACTAAACTCAGAGGCAGAAAGAGACCAGAGAAGAGTGTCTGAGATGAGGGGGCTGAGAGCGAGACAGAAACATCCAGAGAAAAACACACAAAAAGTTTAACCTAATATAAAACTTGCATCAATGTGAGCAATTTAATTTTGCCATTTCCAAGAGCCTTGTGCATGGAGGCGTCTTTTTTTCCATTACATAAACGGCTTGATGAAAATAAAACCGACGGAAGGTTAAGGTGAATTAAAGAGAAAGTTTCTATCAAAGATCACACTGAAACAGTTTCAGACATTAAAATAGGAAAGTTGTCTCTCATCTCAGACACAGAATTTCCTGGCAATAAAAATCCAGGAAGGAAGAGGAAGAATTAGACCAATTAGCTCTGATCCCTGGAGAACAAAACAGATGAGACTGAGCAATTCTGTGAGAAGCTGCAAGACAAGATGTTGAAGGGAGCTGCAGGGACAAGTGGCCATGATACCCGGAGATGTGATCAATGTCCCTTGATCACTGTTGACGGGTGTCACCAACTCAAATCTTTACATCTCAAAGGCTCTGACAGTCTTTAGATACGCAGTTAAATGTTCCATTGACACTGACTGAAAAGAGCTGGGCAGTCAACCCGAACTGTGTTTAACCCCCCGCCCCGAGTATCAAATACTATTTTATTCAGAATCATAGATACTGCAGGAGCGCTTCGATGGTCCTCTTTACAAATGTTGTTATTCTGGAGATTTACGACGTTTAGGTGACTCATCATTTGGATATCGGTACCAAAACTTGGGAATCATACTGACACCAGACTGAGAGAGCAAATCACACCCGTTTGCTGTACTGTACGTAGGTGCAACACAGTACAGCTTCTTGTAGAGGACTAGTGGACTGTGTTGTAAAAAGTGCAAATAAAACAGTATACAACTACATATAGAAATGCAACAAAACCAAAGAGAAGTGCACTCGAATATTAAGAAACACTGTTTTTTTATCTGTGTTTGTGAGCTATCTAAAAAAAAAAAAATCTAAAAGATTTGTCCATGTAATGCATTACAAATTATACAACAAACTTAACATCAAAAAATAATCACAATGTGACCACGCAATGTCTGTATTGTCATTTAATTCCTGTACCGTCCGACAGAAGCCAGCATCATCACTGCTGTATATTTACAGTATAATCACCACTGATCCCTACACTTCCCATGCCTGCCGGGCCAAATCACTGACGCAGACTCTCAATTTAAGACTAATGTGTATAATTGAGGCAGCTACTCGTAATAGCACTCTCCTCTGATTGGCTATTTACGGGAGGCCTCCCCTGGACCACCAATGTCTCATCTCGATTCCCTTCTCCATCATCAGTCCTTGTAACTTACACTCACTCCACGTACACAGGCATACGGAGTGCCAGAACAGCAATAGAACGTAGACTTTCAAGAAAATATCGGATATACCTTAAAGCTACTACGAGGAACTTTCATGTTATGTCAATTTTGGCCGTCCCTGTGGACAAAAGCAGTAGTGTTTCCAAGATGCCAGACTCCCTCGAGAAAACCTCTCATTTTACTGCAGCATGGTCTGACAGCGGTCCTTGTTCTGGTTTCTCCGTGCCTCCCTTCCCTCCAGAAAGTCCAGCAATACAGCCTGGGCCTCCAGCAGCGTGGTGTCTTTGTTGGCTCCCAGCGGGCATCGGTGGAGGCTGGAGGAGGAGCCGCTGTTGCCGAGGGTGGAGCTCTCCTCGACTACAGGTCTAAGGAGGCAGCAAAGCAGGATCTGGGTCCGTCTGCGGTGGGCTGGTCACTGCCGGAGGCCCAAGTGGAGTTTGAGCTGACGGAGTTTCTGGGGAACCTGAACGCCGTAAATCGTTTCGTCTGATTTGGCCGGGAATCCGACCCGATGAAAGGAATTTAGAATAACTATGTAGAACTAGCCAATACTCTCCCCGATGGTCTCGTTTGCTTATGTTGGTCATATAGAGGCATCAGTTGTAAATTCAGACAGTTTCATAACTAGTTAAAAGTTCCTCGTTGTAACTTTAAACTTAATGCAAACTATTACAAGATCTCTACAAACTGTGGCCCCAAAATCAAGAAAGAGTTCATTCAAAAGTCTCAAAATCATACACAGTACATTCATTGATTTTCGAGAGACGCTCAATGCAATTAATAGGTATTAAGCTGCAAACCTGGACGCCAGACTTCCCTATCAATGCCTACAAGGTATGACTGAAATTTGTATAATTAATTGCAGAATTTCATGCAAATAAATATGAAAAAAAACAACAAATAAACGGGGGAGAAAGGGATCTTTCCCATCTCTCGTCACTTTTAAACTTTAAAACTATGCTGCCTATATTTCCTGTCCACATGCTCGGGTCTGTAACTGACTCCGACAATGAAATAAGTTGATTCCTGCAGTGGTGAGCCAAATGTAATACCAGTCAATCAACCATAAAGGCCCAATATTGCATTCTGTCATTTTTGACAGGTGGCAAAGGCGTACGGTCTGGCCTGTGTATCACACTGCTTTATAGGAGTCGTGGTCAGTTAAGCAGCATGCTGAGCTGTGTGAGATTAAAGAACGCCCGCTATATCACAGACCGTCTGAGAGACCGTCGGCTCTGGCGCTTGTGTCCAGAATGCTGAGAATGAGCTGAACCTGTGTGAAATACCAAATAAGTGAGTTAACATTCCTCGGCCGTACCTCCAGCTTCTTGCCGTCCTCGTCGTAAACGGACATGATCACCTCAACATTTTTGGGCTTGGTCTTGCTGCCCTTGTCAAAATCCCCCAACGCCAGGGTCACGTAGATGTCGTTTCGCACATCACCTTTAGGAAACAGAAAGAAGCCGGTCAGATGGGAGGAAATCCTGACTTTTAAAAAGCTTTTCCAGAGCTCATGGTTCACCCTTCTGAATATATAATAATATTACTGCATAACTCATTACATCTTAGGTGGCATAAGTGCATATCTGGCACCATATACTCCTTGGGTGACTTCAGTCCATTAAATAACTAATGTCTTCATCAAACTGTGATGATGTATGATATGTCCTTATGTCCTCTTAATTCTAATTCACTTTCTGAATGAATGATTCAAATCAAGTAAGTAATAAAAACAACTTTCAGGGACAGGCAGCAATGGTAAAGTTTTTTTTTTTTTAAAAACACCTGGCATGATGATCTCAGGAAAGCCCATCTTGCGAGCCACAGCTGTTGATCGGTCCACCAGGTGAGGGAAGTCCTTCCTTATCTGGTGGATGTCTCCAGGAAGAAGCTTCAGAGTCACCCACAGGCCTGGCGATGAATTCAAGGTAAAGAGGTGAGGGACCGAGATAACGTCAGGAGAAGACAGTGTGAGAGCAACCTGTCCCAGGAAAATACTGACAAGAGATTTATTATTGTGGTTCCCACCGACAGTGTCATCTAACAGCTCCAGGGCAAGGCACTAAATAAAAGCTACCCTCAGGGACGTGATTAGGAAAGCATGACCACAGCTACAAAATCTATATCTGGTGACATCGAGGAGTTATGTTATTGTATAAAAACATTTTTCTTTTAATAACTCACAACGAAATATTGAATTCATGTGTTAAGCCTTGATGGTTGATGCTGGTTTGACGTCGACAATACCACCTGTATATGAGCACAGCTGATCTCCTTTGTGGAGGACTCTGCGTTCTGGTCAGTCTAGACTTAACTCTTTATTCTTACACTAATTGCAAAAAACGTCACACAGACCTTAGATCAAATAAAAGAGCAAATTCTGAGCACCACTACTGGCAGGGGGAAAAAAAAGGACAACAACAAACAAACAGACATTTTGTGCCCCAATTTAAAATACATATATATATTTTCTGTTTTACTGCCAAATTCCTAATAACATCCGCAATGCCTCAGACTTCGACTTTAGGCACTTTATATTTTTAACATGAGAATAAATGACATTTATTGCAGGATATTTAAATTGTGCAGTTATTCCCAGAGTTATATAATTGGTCTTGGAACGACCTTAGAGTGCGAAGCTTGAGAGGAAACCTCTGTGGCTCTGAATAATTCTAAAACAAAAGGGCCTTCAGGGGGCTTTCATGGGTCATATTTCCTAACAATTTAACACCAGTGACAGGCCCGCTTTCTCCCGGTTGGGAGGAAAGCTTCTTTTCTGCAGACACTGCACGGTGTGCCAGCTTCCGCTCTGTAACCACACTCACTCTAAATATTCTCTCAGGATAAACAAAGCGGCGTAGGCACGTACCTCTTAACAAGACTGAAAATGACTACAAAAAGGAGGGGGTGGGGGGTCCAATTAAAGAAGTCATCATGTAGTGTGCCCCTTCACAGGCCACCAACGTGAGTGGTGTCTGTGAACCCTGAGGCTTTATTCACTTTCACTTTACAGGACCCATATTGTTATGAGTGACACATCCCTCACCAGCCGCGCTGGAAGCCTTTTGATATGCGAGCGTGACCGGAACAGCTGCTCCGGCGCTCTTCCCAGTGTGGGTCGGAGCAGATCTGACATTTATCCAAGTACATCTTCATAGGGCATGACAATACCATGGAGGCTGTCATGTTGTCTCCCCCCCCTCCCAGCACAAATCCCTTAGATGGCTAATGTTGTTCTTCTAACCACAGATGTCAAATCACAGATAAGATCCGTCTTTGCAGAGGACTCACCAGCTTAATTAACAGCTGGATTACTTACATCCTGTAGTCATGGTGATGGGGGCAACTATTTATAGTGGGAGCAGTGATTTATAGTGGGCGCTCTCAACAAAGAATTATGTTCTTATTAGCAAGATGAACAGTTTCAACTCCCTGCCAGTAAATTGGGGTTAGTGGTACTTTAACACATCTAAAATGAAGTATTAAAGAGGATGACAGCAGAACAGTAAGCTGTTGTTGAGATTAAATATGATATTAACTTTGAACCATAATTAGAATCCCTCCTTGGAAGGATTTATTTAAATATTTAGTAGAGATGAATAAAGAACTTTTTCTTCATTAGATAATAGCACTTCACAATAGGTGCAATGCTGTTAAAAGGGTATCTCTGGCATTTTTCAACCTGGATCCTAAGTGACTAATGGGGACAATAATTATTGAAATTGGTTGAGTACTCAGGGCTGCATTGTAATCGCTCGGGGCAACTCCTCACCATCGATTTACATCGACCAAAAGTGCTTGTTTTTGCCTCTGACAAGCTCAGATTGTTACTGCAGGTGTCTAACAGGATTCCAGAAAGGACCCTTAAGAGAAATAAAACGTTTTTTCTTTACCTTTCTGTTGGTTATTGTGTCGTGTGACTTATTGCCGGAAGACAACGGTGGAAAAGTGAGTGAGTGTCTGTGTTGTCAGAATTTCTTGTGTTGGAGTACAAGAGGCGTAGATTAGTTTATCTAAAACAATATTCTCAATGCCGTGACTGATTTCGACAATGTGGATGCAAGACTCTTCCGAGCGAGACTTCGTTAGACACAATAACAAACAGAGCGAAAGACAAAGAAATTCTCATTTCTCTGTAGGGTTCTTCCCATAACGTTGTCAGACACTTATAATACCAATCTAAGCCGGTCAGTGGCAGAAACTCTTACTGGACGTACAGTGACCGTGAGAAGTTGCTCCCAGCGATTACATTGGAGCCCGATTGGCTGCTACCATCTGCAGCGCCCTCCCTCAATTACTGGACCATTCACAAATGTTGTGGCAGGAGTAGGACACACATTTTATTGATAAAAGTCTGATAGTGGTAACAGTTTCCTCCTTGGCCCCGGTTCTTGTGTCTGAACCTTGCACTGTACCTTGGCCCTTGTGATTGACTTCCTTGGCGGTGATAACTTTGTTGATGACTGTCTGGAGGAAGTCGTTCTCCCCTGCCACCCTGGGTGAAAAACGGGAGATGTTCAGCTGCTTGTGGCGAATGGCGTCATCCAACGCTAGCCTGCAGTATGCACACGACAGGCAAACACCACAGAGGAGAGGGAGGAGGAGGAGGAGGAGGAGGAGGAGGAGGAGGAGGAGGAGGAGGAGGAGGGAAGTGATGGTTGTGAGGAGAGGGAGTGGAATGAAAGAGAGACGGGGGAGACAGAGAGAGACACACACACACCGAAGAGTGATGCGAATACCGTGACAGACACAAAGCCGCTTGTTAGCAGTTAGCAGGGAGGCAGGATGGGTAATGGAAGAAACACACAGAGAAATCATCGTTTAGGAAATGATGCTCCGTCAGCATTTATAGTCCCACTGGAGCAGTGGGAAGCTTGACCTTTAAATGTTTTCAAAGAAGGAAACTTAATACCCAGCGCTGTACGCTCCAGACTATACCTCATCTGAAACCAACGTTCCCACTCTGCTTAACTCAGAGAGCAAATGTAAAATATAACATCATGTTTGGTTCTCCATGGGGATTCAGGTGTACACGACACCGAGCTGATTGAGCAGAGTGACGTACAGAGCATAAGAAAGTAGCAGGTGTGATCTGGGAACACGCGTGTGGCAGCTGTGGGAGGACTGTGTGCAGTGGGCGGGGATGCCATCTGCAGTAGAGAGGACTCAAAACAAGCAGAAGAAGTAGAGCATGGAGGAGACGACAGCGGTGACGGCAGCATGGAGGAAGCAGTAACGGATCTCTGTCAATCAGGCTGTCTTCTGCGCCTCCAACCTCGAATCCGATTCATACGAGGAAGCAGAATGACGGACAGGAGAGGTTTTCACGGGACAAAACATTGGAAGACAACAGGAACAAGGCAGGTTCTCCCTCAAATTTTGCAACAATTTTTGGAATTTATTTGGATCCGATGTTAACAAAAGAGTTGGACACAGTGGGACATTGATGAGGTATTCAGGGCATGGGAGACAGAGGAATAAGATTAATGGATTAAAAAATGTCAGAAAATAGGGAGAGATGCCCAAGATGAAGGCTTCTGAATGCTGTTTTTTGTCTAATTAATACAAAACGATATAAAGCAAGGCGAAGGAGAATATCCTCACATTTGAGAAGCTTCAATCAGAGAATGTTTGCATCAAATGCCTGAACGGATTAGTCAATTGTTAGTCAATTGGTTTCTGTCAATCAACTAATTGATCACTTCAGCACAATGAGAACGTTTGCTACAAATGCATTATCTAAATGCAAGTTGGTTGGATTCCAGGCCACATGCCAGAGAACAGCTCGACTGAAGGAGAGTCTGGGACAAACGAGAACAACAAACTATTTCGATTTCGATCTATCCAGTCCGATACTGAAAGCCATTTCCATTTCTGTTTGGATGCCAGGAGTCTATCCAAATGACATCACTAAGTCATACCAACCCGAAATGGCTCCAACAAGTCCTGCCTCTGTTGGCCTTGAGAACACACGCACACAGTGATGGGTGGTGGAACTGCCATTTCAAAACTTCAAAATTTGGTGGCATTTATTCACACTTGGACATGGCCTTGTCGAACCTGTTCTTCTCACGCTGGAAGGCTCTAATTTCCATGATTTATGCTCGCAGATAAAACTGTTAAGCGAGGTGATCTGCCAGCTAAACTGCCTGAATCTGAAGCCTTTCCAATTATGCAGGAAATCACGTTAAGGAAAAGGTTACTCCGGCTCTGTACGCAGTCCTACGAGAATGGCAGCAGTTAATGAGATTGCCTTAATTGAGTCAGCAGGGAATAGGGGAGCGTGCACTGTCTTAAAACCTTTGCTAATCAGGTGTCAAGAATTAAAGACTTAAAAAAATGAAGTTAACTACAACTGCTACGTCTGTTGCACTGTACATACTCAAAACAATGTAAATAAGTGTAAGAGCAGAACTGTGTCCGCTTTGCTATTTTATGCAACATTATACCAAGCTTAAAGGAACTCCATGCTCCCTCAAGTGTGAATGTGATTTATGTTTTGCTGCTGAACAATCCACTTACGGCTGAAATGGGATAAAGTGCTGCTTGTCCTCATCGTCCATTTTGCCCGTTATGATGTCAGTGACATCCATTACTGTGGAAAGACAAGGAGAGAGGGTTAAAACATTCTTAAGGTCGGCAGAGTACAGCGTGGCTGTGAAAGAGCTTCAGATAACTGCATGGCAAGGACGCATCCGGGGGTGAAAGCAGCCAATGTTGGCTCTCCTTCGTGAGCACCCATCAAGGCAGGTGCAGGGCTACGAGACACATTTAATGTGCAGATGTGAATAACAGTTTAAAGAGTAACTTAACATGCCCGTAAAATCTTGTTTTTTGACTTTTAGTGTTTTGACTTCTCACCTCGCTGCAGTACATGTGTACTCCAGGACCCTGTGATGTCACTGGTGGGCGGGGTTACACTTATGACCACACCCAACCACTGCTGGCTGTGATTGACTGAACCAGGCTTGAAACGTTCAACCAGAGAGGGAAACGCTTCTTTTCAGTCTGGTGTGAAGTGGGGATGATGGGGGAGGGGGACATGGGGTGGGGGGGATGGGGGGGGTTTGAAGTGCCTAACAAGCCGCTCAGCTCCACTGACACCCTGATGCACAAACAGCTTGAATCCATCATTTACCGCCAGCTGGAGTGTATGTATACAGGCAACCGAGTACCTAGTTTACCCGTCCGGGAGAGTTATGCCTAATTAATTATTCCGCAGAAGAGCTTGGCGCAGAGCTCCCGCAGAGCCGGCGAGATGGTTTGCGGAGCTCGCAGAGGGCAGAGGTTTGATTGGACATTGAAAGCCGAGAGAGGAGTACCTCACATCCTGTTACAACCTTATTAATTCTAGGCACATGAGCTCCTCCTCATGACCAAACTCTTTCATAATTTATTTTCCAGCCACGGAAGACAAATTCATATGGAACTATTGAATCACACCTATCAAATAACTCAAAGACCACAGGTCCGAATCGAAAATAAATTACATGCTACGCTCAATCCACCGCAGTACTATGTATGCTTGGTGTGCGCGAGAGGTGGCCACACCAGCCCCCACAGAATGCATAGTCGCACCAGTATAAATCAGGCTTTAGCAGCCACGATGTTGCGTGCATTGTTGTGGACACATGCAGCCACTTTCCCAGCAAGTCTCCGCCGCATCAATTAGTTCAGCTGCGAGGTTGCCAGCTGTGTGTCTGCCTGGCATACTCCGTCAGCTTTCCGCTGGTCGTAATGCAAGCTTGGCTTACATTACGGGGTAATGTTATAGCGGTGATTTTGCATTACAGTGTGTCTATTTTGTCTGTGAATGAAATGCTTTAAATCCTCAAGACCCAAACCAAGTTCAACCCCAAAAGGTAGCAACAACTTCGGCCCAGGTTCATTTAAGGTGAGCGGACATTTAGAGTGGACCAGCTCTTTCCATTTTAGCGGGGTGATGTAACACCTATAGGAAAATGAATCCAGTGTTTCTAAAACACAAGTTACATAAACACTTTTGATATTTGCAGAGCGTGCAAATTCAGTGGTTGAGTTTAACCAAAAGTTTACTTTGACCAGCGGAGCCGGACACCAAAACAGGAAACCCATTCTTGAATTGGCGCCAACTGAATTGGCTGAGAGACGGAGCAAATACTCAGTGACTGGAGCTGATTTGACAGCACCGTTACATTATTATTACCCAGCAGGCCAGATGTCAGCCATATAAAGCCCGTTATAACGGTGTCTTAAATAGAGTAAATCTCAAAAACCAGGCTTTCCATCATGCTGTGTGTGTACTGCGGCAACAATGATGATGTCGTCTAAAGATAAGCCGGCATAATTCAGGCTGTCATTTACCTTCTCTTCAAGTGGCAGTGGGAAAAAGACACTGAAAGAGGGGTATAATTTTATCTGCTGTAGAACTGTGGGCAAAACGCCAATCTAATTAGTTTACACCTGGCCGCTCGCCAGCAGGAGATAAATCAAACTCTGATTCTTCTTTCCACTTTAGCTAGATATCTATGAATTTTTGTCCAAATACATTTAATCATCTGGGCAAGTATCCTAGCATCTCTCTTATCCGATCTCATGCACAAAAGGGATATTTGTGCAGAGCCACAGCTACGAAGTTCAGAGATAATCAGTTTTTTTAAAAGGTAACCTCCGACAAGCAGCTTTTTTTGGAATAACAGAGTATCGCTGTGTCTCTGTGTCGACTGCTTTACCTGCCACTCCAAAGGGTCTTCTCAGTCCCGACGTCAGCTTCTTGGTGTTGTTGTCTCTTAGCTCCATGCGCCCCACTCTGACAATCTGACACACAAAGCTGATCTTCTCTCTCTTCAGATCCTCACTGCCCAAGTCCTGTGGAGGGAAAAAAAGAAGAAAAGTTAGCAAAATAATGCTGACGCTGTTGCCTTAAGAGTCAATAGCATTGGCTTTTACTTTAGGCAGAAAAATCAAAAACTATTAAAATCAGGTTGTATATTTGCCCCTCTTTTCAGGCCACAGCAACGCTAGGGGTGCACAACAAAAACACATCAATTAATGGCACCTTCTTGGGTGAAGATGAGTTTGTATAAAAAGGGAAACTTTTCAGCACAATTTGCTTCAGAAACATCTGAGATTGTGTCCACAGATTCATTTCCTGTGGGCAATACATTCAAAAACTTGCAAAGTGCTCCCGGTGGGTGCACGCTGACCCTTCTGCCCTTGGGCTTCCATTAGATAGAGGTGACTGCCTTCGTAAATACATACAGCGAGCCAAGCTCTTTCTGAGAGAGCTTAACAAATACAGGCTCTGCAAACAGGCTCCCACATGCCTCATAACATGGCTGAATAAACATTGGACTACCACAGGCGAGCATGCGCACAAACACAAACACACACACACACACACACACACACACACACACACACACACACAGAAGCCAACACACATACCGTGAAGACGGCCCGCAGATTATGAAGCTGGTCTATGTCTTTCACCAGACCTGAACTTGACCATTTCACCAGGTAGTTTTCACTGTGAGGGAGAGATCACAGAAAAGAAGCATGAATTATCTTATTATATTATATTACAATCTGTTCCAGCATTGAAACAGCTATGATACAGTGAATTAAAGCGTCAGTTAGGTTGCATTAACAACTATAATTTCCTTCAGAAGTTGCGGAAACTTCAATCTTAATCCAGACAGAGAAAAATTCCGCAGCCGAGCTGCTCTACTTGTGATAATTTGCTGACACAATCCTATAAACAATAGAAAATCCCTGTGAAGCAGACTGCACTTGTTCTCTGTGTGTCTGTGTGTGTGTGTGTGTGTGTGTGTGTGTGTGTGTGTGTGTGTGTGTGTGTGTGTGTGTGTGTGTACTAGAGCTGTATCGAATCCTTCCTGCATGTCTATTCATTCAGTTTCAACCCATTATTTCTGCACAATTGCAGTTAAAGATTAGGTTAAACAAATATTATGTATTATATTATTAATAGGATACTATTTTAGGATTACATTCCAGTGGGAGGCCGGGTAGGATTGTTTTATACTTGTGTGATCCAAACATTTCCAATAACTTCAACGAGTTGTTAAGTCTAAAAGTCAAAATTCTTTGAAAAGGAGATGAATGTAATCATTTTCCCCAGCATGTATTTATCTGACAAAATATTCTGCTTCAATCCATATTTGTTGGCGTTTAGCCTTTTAAAGACTGCTCCTCCACTAGCCACACACACACACACACACACACCAGTATTAACGGGGCGGGCCAACAGCACCATGAATAGGATAAGGAGATCATAAAATGACATATATTGGAAGCTTCATTCAAAAATCTCAATAGAAACTTTGAATGTAAAATGCAGCCCTGGTTTATACTGAGTAAGTACATCAAAAACAATCTAGACATGATCTGGTCCATATAGGGCATTAGTTTCAGTCTTGTGTATATGACGGGAACATCAAAACCCATCATCACTCAGTTTAAAAATACCAACTGTATTTGACTGTGAGTTGTCACGATTGCTATGAATAGAATCTCGACCGTGTGAACGACTGTCAAATACAGAACATGGGTGTAGAGTTCACACCGTGGTTAAAGGCAGAAGTATATCATCTTTAAAACGCTCCACTGGCAACACACACAAACTTTAGAATTCAATTGTCAGTGTAACAATAGAGGTAAAAAGTCAAACTGAAATATAGCACAGGCCATAAAGACTCAATGCTTAGTCAGAATTTTGTTTGTGAATGTGAATGAGTGAAAAGAAGAGAGAGTGGTAAGTGAGTAAGCACACATGGGTTTACCTGATGAACTTGGAATCCACCGGGTCGTAGAGTGACATGAGCACCTCTGCGTCCTCACCGATCTTACACACCACATTCTTTAGAGTCACGAAGAGAGCAAACGATGGTGTGGAGGCAAACTTTGCTTGCCTGGACAGATCAATATTCTGCTTCTGAGACTGTCGGGGGGGGGGGGAACAACAGAAATATTGCATTCAATATCGGGCAGTCTCCCATAGCTTTCTGCCACATGCAGTTCGACTTCAGGCCTGTGGCGTTTAAATAATGAGCCCATGGGGAAGGATCCAAAGATGCCTGGGACCGCATCAGCGTATAAAGAAGGAGATTCTGTGTGTAGGTGTGGTGAGTAACTGCACACCGAATAATTGAATGTGAGCCACTGCCTCTGTGCTTTCCTGAAATTTCAAAAAGCAAGATTTAACTATGTCACTGGCACAATAAAAAAAAAAAAAAAGTTCATTAAAAATCCGCTTGATCTCCAGCACTGCATCTGCAGTAAAAAGGTGGACTCATTGCGCGATTCCTTGGACGCCCTTCAAAAGTAAGTTGGGGCCACATCATTAATATTTATCACGTTGACCTGGACACTCTCTTATTGCCCATGCATATGCAATAAGGACCTCTGGATGAGAAGGTCACATAAGATGAGACCACATAACTGCAGGCCACTTGGCGTCTGACACTCCCACATACTGCCAACTGACTGTAAGGTGAGGGATGCCACTGGTACGCCAAGTAAAATAGACAGGGAGTCTGGCTGAGCTCCTGACTGTCTGAAGAAGCAGTCAAGCGTCTTTGTGGACCAGCAGTGGCCCCATTTTCCCCACTTTTACTGAAGTTAGGGCCAGAAGTCCATTTTAGATTGAACTGTAGGGGTATTTTCCGTGCATTCGTCTGACCTTGAAACAAACTTTGTCCATTTGTTTGATATTGTAATAGCCTGTGCAGTTGCTACTTGACAGGAGTCAGTCAAGATCTCAAAGCAGCACAATACTTTATGCAATCATGTCACTGGCAGAGGCAAACTATCTTCATTCACGGTATATGAAGCAGTGGGATTATTGTCACATGTGAGCAACTAAGTAAAGTACAGCTGAGCTGATGTCTTGCTGGTTTTGCCGTTATTTAGTCATTAACCAAAGTTTTGGACAAATTAAAAGTTGACCTGATGATGGTTCTAGACAATACATTGAGGGATCTCCAAAGTCAGTAGGATGTATCCACGAGGGACCTTGCGTGTCTGTACTACATTTTACAGAAATCCATTCAAAAGTTTCTGATGTTTCAGTCTGGACACAGTCATGGACCAACCAACCTACATCGACATCTATAGCGCCACACCGCCAGCGCGGCTAAAATATTTTGCCATCATTGTGCACAGGGATGGCGGTGACATGGCGGCAGAGGAAATCACATTATCTCAAACAATCATCTTTTATGAAGAGCAGTAATACGCCTTCTAGCTGCTCTTTTTCTGAATGCAAACATTGTGACAGCAAGTTTGATTCTGACTGAGACTCAATGCTACAGAAAGAACAAGATCGAGGAGTGACCACATTAAGATCACATCATGCATCATGTCCATTCACACTGTGTGCGAATGTGCTTTTACTTATCTTCATTACACTGGATAAAGACCAGCGTTGTAGGTGTAAAAAAAAAATGTCCAACAGGCAGTACCAGGTCCTTTCTAGCTTTACCTTCTCTTCTTGAATCCGGTCCTCGATTTGTTTGGAGGCCGCCTCATGTGCTCTGAACAGGCTGACGGTGCTGGTGATCTCTGGGTCCAGTATGTTTCCATCTTGGTCTCTGACCACCAGATCCAGATCCAAGTACCTACGATAAAAATGACGGAGGGTTAACGAGCGCCAGAACCCGCCAATATGAAAACATACAGTAGAATACCTTCAGGCACAAGGAAACTTTCCCCTACTTTGTTCAACTCCTTCTTCTCTGGAGGGTGTAAACACAGACAACAGCATGCTGCCAACATCCAGTCAATATATTTAATCAACTCATGACTTCCTGCTTCTGCAGAGGCAAAGCCATTTCTCTACCTGGCCAAAGGTTTAAAGTTCCATCACAGGAGGAGAGTGGAGCTTCACAATTTTCATTTTCAACCGATTTTCTAGGCCCACTGCAGACACAGCATGAGCTGTCATTTCATGATGGAATACAGTACGGTTTGCTGAAGCAAAATCCCTCCAGTTCGTCCTCAAGCTAAGTGATGACCTGTCATTTTCTATTGACTGACACTGCTGACCTATTCCAACAAGAGTCATTTTCCCGGATAGATCTGAGGATAAAAGGGATATAAGCTGTGGGGAGGGGAGGACGAGGCTAAAAGCCTCCGAAGACTGGATCCTCACTTGTTGCCGTAGTCGATCTTGGAGGTGACTTTCTGTTTGAGCTCGGTGAGCTCGTCCTGCGGTAGGGTGCCGGACAGGATCTGGGAACGCCATTCGATGAGGCTGTAGATCATGTCACGGACAGAGTTGAACATCTCCCGCTTGTCGCCCTGGAAGCGGAAACAGACGGATGAACATGTGCGCTGCTTTGAACATCCATGAGCTCTTGTGTCTGAACTGTTGACTGCTAGGAGGACATGATCACGCTGGTAAGTCAGACATCTCATCAGCAGCAGGTACAGGCCAATCAAAGGTCTTAATTATTAAGAACGGGTGGAATTACTTTGGGCCAAATTCAACCAAAATAATTTGCCGATCAGAGCCTGACTGCAATTTTTTAAGGCCAATACTTTAAACTGTCAAATGTGTGAAAACACTTATACAAACATTTTTAGTGTTGTTGTGTTAAGATATGCATAAATGAACACTTTATAAACTTAATAAAAACATTTTTTTAAATGCTAATAATTATATCGCTATAAAAAAAAAACTACTTTAAATAAAGTAAATCATTATAGCTAACTTTAAACAAAAATGAATCATTAAAAATAAGCACTTTAAATTAATTAACTCAAATTAGTAAAAACAAGATTAAAATACTTAGCATTTCAGCCTATAAGCATTAATATACACCTTTATTTTTTTATATAGGACATAAACTGATATATCGGTTTAAGCTCTACCACATAGAAGCCAGAGTGTTTCTTTAGCCTCTAGCATCTATACGTTGCCTTATCACATCTGACTTGAATGTGTGTGAGTGTGCATTTTTCCACTTGGGGGTGGACAGCACTGCTTACCACATATAAGTCCCTCCATATTGTCGCCCACTCCCGCAGTGTGGTGGTAACCTCCTGAACCAGGGGCAGCTCAGTGGGAATGACCGTCTCCTTTTGCCTGCGGTGACAGTGAATACATTTCCGACAGTGACTCGGTGTCCTTTCTGCTCTTTCCTCTCCACATGGAGACACTGTCGGTATTAAACATGCTGCCTGTTATCCAACCAAATTCTGATGTTTTTTTCCACAGTTTTTTCAAATCCTTTGGTTAGAATTCTGTGAAAACAAATAACTGCTCCCCAAGGTTGTCAGCTGAATCAAGGACTTTGAAGTTTGGGGGGCGGGGGGGGTATCTGGTTTTGTGTGAAATCAAAGAAGACAGATCAAAACGACACAGTTCCACACATTGTGCAACAACAAACCTTCGTGTCACATCTCATCAATCGGAGACCTCGTCACTGACACAACCTAAGACACTGCTTTCATGCAGCTTTCGTTTCTTCTCGCCAACGAGCTCCTCGGTAGGTGAGGAAAATAAGTTGGGAGAACAAACTTCTCATCCTTTTTGATTTTTGTTGCCGTCTTCAGCTCAATATATCTTTACCCAAAATAATTGTAATTAGTATATTTATCCTAATACATAGGGTTGGGCAATATGACAGTAAATACCGAGAGACGGTACAAATGTGTCCACCAGTAGAGATTTGGTGGACACCAAAGCCAGCTATTTATTTTCACCGGTTAACTTTCAAACCTGTCACATTTGAAATTGTTCTCGGGAACAATAAAGCTGAAATTTTGAAAGATTTTTTGTTTTGAGTCTTTTGTTTATAACTCAAGTATTGTCTCGTGTGATTGGCAGTTGGCATTTGTTTTATTTGTACGGAAGCTTCAATTAAAAGATTATCAACAATTATCAAATGTGGTGAAGTGCAGTATGGTTATTTTATAACCATTTCGTTATTGAATTTATAAAACAGTTACTGTGATGTATACCGTTACCCTGATATAAAATTGCATATGATGTGGTAGAAGACTTTGGTCATATAGCCTATGCGACAAAAGTAGAAGCAATCTACTTCCTTCTACTTTCAAAATAAAATAAACCATGTCATTCAAAAGTGAAGGTGGAGAAGTACTAACCCACTGCCCTCGACTGTGGCCTCTTTCAGGTGGATGTAACAAGAAGGAAATATGCCCTAGAAGAGGAAGAGATCACAACGCAAACAGCATTGAAGTAGAACTGGGACAGAAGTTCAAGCTGTGGAGAGGAAACAGATATGAATGTGTGAAACCTTTGTTTGCTGGCCACTCACCTTTTTGGATTTTCTCCTCAGCCTATGACCTCTGTACCAGTCTAATGGAGAACAGAGTTGTGTTACATGTACACTGCTTTTTCCATACATAGTGCACAAGAGGAATACAAACTCAATAAAAACTATTAATCAATTTACAATGACATTTTATATATATATATATATATATATTATATATATATATATATATATATATATATATATATATATATATATATAAATAAATATATATATATATTAAATAAATAAATAAATATATATATATAAATAAATCTATATATTTTTAAATAAATAAATAAATATATATATATATATATATATATTTTTTTTTTTAAATAAATAAATATATATATATATATATATATATATATATATATATATATATATATATATATATATATAAAAAAATGTTGACAAAACAAAAGAGGTACTTCTGATGACAGGAAAATAATGTCCGACATTGGCGTGTCAGTTCTGATCACGCGTGTCATCAATGAGCCTGCTCTCACCTTCATGTGTCTCAAGTATGTGCACTGTGTCTCCGATCTGCAGCGACAGCTCCTCCTCTCCCCGGGCATCGTAGTTATAGATTGCTGGAGAAAGAGAGAGAGGGAGAGGACAATGTAAGGAGGAGGACAATGTAAGGAGGAGGAGATATTACAGGAGGAGGAAAAAGGCAATAAAGCGTTGGGCTCCCCTGTGGCGCTAATTGTGTGCCATTTCAATGTGTAGTAGAGGCATCACACCACCACAGGATGTCCACCCACACATTCTGACACAGTGGTGGCTGGGTCTGGCACCATCAATGCTGCAATATCAACAAACTACTACCGCCCACTGCAAAGAAACCAATAATGACGGAGAGCGCCAAAACAACAATAATGCCGGCGGAAAACAGATTTTGCTCCGGATTACAGGAGGATAATAAAATACTGCAGTGTTCATGATTTCCGTATGTGTCCACACACAAGACAAAAACAGGTGACATAAAGACGCTTCTCTGGTTCTCTAGTCAACACTACAAAATGAGTATTTTTGTCTGTGTTTGTTTGCCAAATGAACAGGAATCAATAGAGCACATCACAGGCTGCTCCCTAAAGTTGGTTCGCCAACATGTTCTGGCGAAGAAGTTAAATGAAGTAGCCAAAAGGAAAAGTGTGTCGACATCTCCAGAATAACAATTCACTGAAGTGTAATGATTGAATACAACTCAGCAGCTACAAACCAACTTCACCTAAAGGCCAGAGACCCATCTGAAAGGATGTATGCATTTATAATACGTAATATAAGTGGGAAAATGTGGATACCTGGTGATAAATCTTCTTTTTTTTTTTTTTTTTTTTTTTTTTTTTTTAAGAGAAAAATGCTAAAAGAAATCTCTTTTTTGCATTCCTGGATCTGCACCAAAAACAAATCCCTCATTCCTAGGGCTCAATTTTTAACAGAATGTATTAAAAATCTATTAACACTGGTAAAAAACAAAGAAAAAAAAGAAATGGGGCAGAAACTATCTCACTAGCAAACGAAAAAAAAAAAATTTCAATCAGTAGTCAGTGCCACATTTATATATATAATAAAAAAAAAAAAAAAAAAAAAAAAACCTTTCTTTCACACACAATAAAGACGTCTGTGGATAAATTTTCTTGTCAATGCACCAATACAATGCAGGCTATTCTCCCTCTACAGTCAGAGCTGTATCAACATGTCAAGGTCGTGTTATATTGAGGATAAAATCCTGACTGGTGGAACTTGTTCTCTCAATCAGTGAGAGGTGAACAACATGTCGCTGTTAAACTGGCCATGACCAACACATGTCTTTGAGAAATCCTACAAGCCCGTCCCCACCCACCCGTCTATATATACACGCACACACACACGCACACGCACACACACACACACACACACACACACACACACTCTCCTTTTTGAGAGGACACCTGAAGGGAGTAATGACACAAGTGTGTGCGTATACATGTCCTGTTGAGGGAATGCATGCAGGGACACGTCAACAGAGGTTTCCAGAGGTGACTGACGACTTCATTAAAAGAGGCCCTCCCAGAAGGCACTGGAGCCTTCACAGCTTGCTAATGGTACGTCAAGTGAATCGACCGTTTTCTCCCAACATCGCCTTCCGTCAGAGGAGCTGATCATAAGCAAAAGTATTTGGATTTTTGATCTTGTACAAGGTGTTAAACATTAAAGAATAAAGCCGCAACTTACATCAGATCACGGTAAGAAAGGATGCTCTAATAAGAGAGAATATCAATAAGTAAGAGTCAGCGATAGATCAGACAATGTTGTAAGACTGTATAATTGGGTTATCAAAGCAGCAATAGGCAAATTATATAAAAAGGTAATAAGAGGCCACAGTTAGATCTATGTATTTATTTGCAACATTTTGTTTTACAAAGTTCAGAAATCAATGTTTAATTCAAGCCTCATGTTGCCTGACACATTAAAGAAGGATCCCAGTCTCTTCCACACCCTGACGCATACAGCTTGTTAATCACAAACTGGTACGGGCACTCTGTACTGGCCGATACCCAAAGCTCAGGTATCGGTATTGGGAAAGGAAAAGTTGGATCGGTGCATCCCTACTCAACACCATCATCAAAGTGCGGTTACATAATACCTCTGACAGCTTGTATCTGATGTTCAGGCTGTCTGCAGCATCAGTCAGGCAGCTCACCGCTTCAGCGTTAAGTGGAGGGTATAGCATGCCACGTGACGCCGGTTTCATTCGGCCCTGGCTGTGTTGTTTTGTTATCAAAGCGACTGTGAATATACACGTGCACATGTCCACAATGCACTTTCCGATCCCCAGAACAATCCAACGAGCCCAGCGAATCCACCAGAACATGAGCCGTGGGCTGACAATGGAACAAAGACCCCAGGAAATGAATTCAGCGGTACCACGCTGGGATACAAAAAGGTACCTCCAGGGGGGGGTGGGGGGGGGGGGCAACAAAACAATCAAAAGGGAGGTGGGATTAATCTGTGAGCAGCCATCAGAGAGCAGTCCTGTCACCGTGCAGCGGGTGAGCTCAATTAAACTGTCATCAAGAGTGGCCAGGAAAGCCTGTAAAGCCATCAACTGCTGCATCCGTGCGTTTGTTTGGAACCGGGTCACGGGTCCAGCTGATGCAGCATGTTATCTAAGCGGCAGGTGCCCGAGAGAGGGAGCAGCCGGAAAAAAAAAAACAGCTCTGAGATGGAGACACGAAGCATCATATTTCATCAGAGAATGAAAAACTGCCACTGTGATCACCGCAAATGAGACGAGGTCTCATATCAAACAAATGGGAGCTCAGAGAACTCTGGAGATTCTCAGAGGGCAAGAGGTGCCATCACAAAGCGATCACAAATGACACCCTGGGAAGATGCTGAGTAAATGACAACCATCAAACACAATCCTGACATGCGGGGCAACGACGGTGCATTTCAACCCGGGCACCAAAGTGATTCTTGTCGCGTGGGGGTTGAATGACAGCTCTGATTACTCATAAACCTGTATTTGCATACCCAAGAGTAAACTGATGTCAATTTGGAGGCAGTGAAGAAGAGAGAATCCATCAGAGGAAAAAGACGAAAAGGATGAGGAAGTGGACCATATTCTCCCTGGAGTACGCCATGCAAATTATTATTTTTTTTTTTGGAACGTGATAAACAGCGGCATAATTTGCCGGGGACTCATTACCATACATAACCCCTCGCAGTAGGCTGTGCAAACTCCGAAAAAATTATCATCAGAGGAAACGGGTGAGGAATCAGATTACAGACCTATCCACTTAGCCAGCACACGTCTACGCCCTCTCCACAATTATAAAAAGACTCACATAAACACCGGACTGATTGTAATTCTACACTTTGTGCTCACTAATAACCTGCACTAATCCACGCAGGGTATAACATGTCATTACACCCAGATGAAAATACAGTTCTGATGAAGGAGGGGTGGGAAAAAGGGAGGAAAGAGAGAGAGATGTGTAGAAAATGCTCTTTGGAAAGAGACTGAGCCTCTTGATGTTTTGTAAAAAAAAAAAAAAAAAAAGTCCCCTTGGGCTGTGAGCCCACAGAGGGAGCCAGCCAGGAAATCCCAGGCAAGAGGATTCTCCAGGAGGAAAAGGCAGAGTGGAGCATGAGGCAACTCTCAGTCTGGTCGGGCCTTTTGAAGAGCCAAACGGGCAGAAAATTCTAAAAACGCCAAGGGCCCCGTCCAGGCACGACATCACATCTCTGAAGTGACTCCACAATATTCTCCAAGATTCCCATTTTTGTGGATTAATTTCTCGACACCCTGTAGAAATAAATAAATATGAAATAGAATAGGAGCGGAAAGGACGCAGGATGGTCAGAGCGGCGGCCATTTTCACGTGTACCGTTGCCACGCAAGCACTACAAGCGGGCTCACTTCTGTAAACCGACCAACGGCGAGTCGCAGGCTCAGCGAGGTGAGGTTTTGCAGTGACGACTAGCGCTGGACATTTCGAGCATAAACTACTTGATAATCACTGGGAGCGGTGTCATCACTATTCCAAGCATGGAGGGAGTCTTTTGTGCACCATCTCCGTTGCCTCGCTGCCAGAGAGGAATTGAGGATCGCGACATGACGAGCATCAACAAGAGACAGAAACAGAGTTCTCAAAATAGCGAGGGACACACTTTACTGACATGCGTTGTCTCCATATAACAACGAGAGAAAGAAAAAAAAAAAAAACAATCGCCATTTTCTTTTTGACCACGGCAAACCGTTCAATGTCCTGCTAATCTATTCCTACGGTACTGAACAGTTCTTTGATCTCTTTTGCGGTGTTAATAAGGAACGTTAGAGATTTTCTGTCAAAATAAATACATGCAGCCAGTGGATGTGGCGCTCAAGAGCGGACGCGGACATTCAATTCCTCGATCACTCCATCGACACAAGAATCATCAGCAACTATTTTTGATGTCGCCTACGTCAATGAAGCAGACATACCAAACATTCCCTCCTTGCAGCTCCTCAATAGACCTCCTTTTGCAACAGACGTGTTGACTGGTTGTAGCAGGGAAAGCACATGTATTACTATTAACACCAACAATGGCTTCACTTCTCTTCACGTGTTCCAGTGAGAGTGGCAGTGAGCCAGCATGCAGGATACCAGCACCCCTGACATCAAAGCAGCTGAGTGGAATCATTCATTTCATTCTCTGCATTCTGTGAAATAAAATGCCTTTTGTGGGAATTTTCTGCTTTTCTTTGTCTCGTGTGATCGATAAACTGAATATTTTAGATTTGAAAGTGTTGGTCCGACAAAAAAAAAAAGTCATTATATAAACAATTAATTACTTGAAGAAATACCTCAGATCTGGAAAGAATGTAATCGTCAATTGCAGCTCAACAACATTCTGGGGTTTTTTTTTTTGGAAATGTTGTTGTCCTATCTATACTGTTAGCAAAATTGAAAACGGCCCAAGCAGCCCGATCACGTATGAGACGAAGAGGAGGAATGGAGGGCTGTGAGAAAACAGTAATACACAGTAATGAAGAGCAAGGGAATATGAATTTAATACAGTGCTTAACTTGAACGAGGAGGAGTTTGATGAGCACACAGCGGACTGAGAACGCGCTTCTCCTGGCAGCAGGACTAAATAGAGGATGATCATTACACTCCAGCTGCACTAAGGGTCTCCGAGGCAAGACGGGAGTCAGCAGAGAGGGGTTTCACACACACACACACACACTATTCTCTAAAGGACATATCTGACTGACTGAAGAGATGTAAAATGACATCCCTCTCAAGAGAATGAGATTACATGACTATATTACACATCTGACCATATAACTCTAATGCAGCTCTCTGAATGGATTCAACAATGAGCTCATTCATTTTAAAGCATCACCTCACTGCAGGACACAGTGGATTCAATTTGACTTTCTAGCGGGAAGATGGTAATATACAGACGGCAAATTATGCAGGACATACCCAATTATCTAGATTTTAGATGCTATGACTTCCTGTACGGGGCTGGATTTGGTTTTGTGTCAAACATTTACAGGAAAGATGTTTTTTAAATGAGCCTGGAGAAGAAAACAAACATAACCTTGTCTGACATCAACCTGGTGAAGTCATTTGTGTGGGACAAATGGGAGCCGAGTGAGGTGGCGCTGCAGGTGTTTACTGTGTTTCCCTGATGAGCCCTGCTGGTGGTGAGACGGAGCAGCTCTGCTGCAGAGCTGACAGGTATTCTTCAGGGATCTGCCAAGTGCTGTTCAGGTACCGGCAGGAACACCGTACAACATTTGCACATTACTGTTAAAAAAAAAAAAGAAAGAGGAAAAAGGGGGGCCGCCCTGAAGGTCAAGGCATCGACCATGAACCTTCAGGTCTTCAGTACGAGTCTAGCCGTGGACTTTTGTAGCACGTCATTCTGCATTTCTCATGTCCTGTCACTCTCTACCCTATAATAAAAGGCAACAATAAAAATATACTACCTATAAAATGTCAACAAAAGAAAAATCCTATTTCAAGAGCTCAAAGAGTTATCTACAAAATGTCTTGTTTTGTCTGACCAACTTTCCAAAACCCAAAGATATTCAATTTAAAATGATAGAAAACAGAAGAGAGGGGACCAGAGAATGATCGCCAGTTTACTTTTATAAATGACTTAAACGGTAAATTGATTGTTAAAATACACAGCGATGTAGATCCGCTAGGGTTCGATAGAGCAAGTTTGTAACACTCTCAGACGGAGAAGGAGCTTTCTCAGTGACGTACAAGGCAGGGAAAACGTGATCATTAAATTTCAAGCCTCCCTCTAATAGGGTTTAATAAGAGGTTTAGGCGTCCAGACGGAAGCCTGATGGGGCTAATTGTGCGGCAAATGCAGACAGTGAACCCGGGATTGTGAAATACCAACAAAAATCACCACGTTTCCTCTTAAACCAATTACATACAACACCCTTTTAGCGTTATCTTCAGTTGGAAAGTGGAGATAATGCTATTGTAATTAACCTGAAATGAATACGACGGCTGCTGAGCTGGTAGAGAGCAAAGCCCCAGGTCTCTCTCTCGCTCACTGGTAGGACCAGATTTCTCCTCCCTCTGAGTGGAAACAAGCAGGAAATGCCACTTGAGATTATTACTGTATCACAATAGATGGGGCCTTTCCAGGAGGCCAGAAGGAAATACTGAAGCTTTTTATGGCAACAGGAAGATTAACAATAGAGGATATGGTACACGGAGAAACGGAAGGGTGTAAACATATTATAGCACGCAGAGAGAGGTGAAGGGAGGAGCAGGTGCAGAAAACTGTGTGCCAAATCTGGATTCCAACAGCATTAATACCTTTTGGCAGAACTTGCCGCCATGCGCCCGGCTCCAACACAGGCCTCGGGACGCACTCTAACGCAGGGCCGACAACTCCGCTTCCCCTGCTTCTGCGGAGCCTTTAATTGAAAAAAATAAATAAAAAAATCCTCCCCCGAATACAGGAGGGAGCGAGAGCAGAACTTGGCTCATTACGGTGCACTGAGCACCGGCTTCTCTCACAGAGATCCCCTCACGCGCGTCTCTGGTGTTATTTGCGCTGGTACCCGAGTATCTGCACTGGCTCTCTGCACAAACATCTCATTAACTTTGGAATGTATTGGAAACACCTTCAAGGACTCACCTATTCAACAGGCAAATCATTTAAAAAAAAAAAAAAAAAAATCGTCTTGAAAATTATATTAAAAGACATTTAAACAAGATTTTTTTTTTTTACTTTTGGTAAACAATGGGAACAGATCACGAGGTTGTATTTATCCCTCCTGCGCCGACACGCAGCACGGAGAAGTAATTTGGCAGAATCCACACAGATTAGCCTTTTGCGCAGCAAGAAGTAGCTAATTATGTCCTGCCCTGTGTTACATCTCTTGTGATACGCATCCTAATGAGAGCATAATTACCTTCAAATATTTGAAGAAACTCTGCGATTGACTCAGCGAGTTTACTTTGAAACATCTACGGTGGCACTTTGCCAAAGAAATAATGTCGTCACTGACTGATGGGCGTGCGACCCGGTGCGTGACCTTCATCGGATGGCCGCTGCTGCATCTCGCAGTGCAAGCGGAGCAAAAAAACGCCATGTGCAACAGGAAATGCCTCGGTTTTTCTTGCGGTTATTTATAGCCATATGGCTTAGGCTGCGCTTTCTACTGAAGCAGAAGTCACACCGGCAGTGATGAGAGACAGCAGCATGACATCAAAACTTTGATATGTCCTACAGAAATAAAGAAGGTGGGGTGGGGATCAGTAATAATGTCAGAAAAGGTTGCCTGCAGTTACACACTGCCTCCAACTGCCGACATCACAAGTACTTCTCATGTCGTGTACCCAAACGGACATTGATCTTTTTTTTTTTTTTCAAACAAAGCAACAGTTTACTCCGTTCCGATGCCATTACTACACATCTGCAGAAGCACAGACATGCATTCGCGGAATAACAATTTGCTAATTGAATAAAAATGAATAAGTACTACCCCATCAATTGTTTCATTTAATAGCCTAACTTAATTGGAGTAGCACTCGCGCCAGACGTGCGCTCTCAAAAACAATTTGCAGCCTGCAGAAAAACCACCCAGTATGCATCTAATGATGTATTTATAGGCTCGGCTCTTCTGTTGCCGCGTTTGGAGAGCCTTCTTTATTTGTTTACTTTCAGCATCTCGTAGGTTACGCAGCAATGTGGCGCTTGTGGTTTCACAAATGACTGTTCTGAAACGTGTAAAGCATGACGACACTGTTCTGATAATGTACAAAAAGAAAAAAAACGAATCGTCATATGCTCCGTGGAATAGAGAATACCCCGAAATACCGCATTGCAAATAAAGTTTTACCGACCTATTTTAAAAACAGACGCACTCGGATTGCGGAGTATATGGGCATTTACAGCCAGCTCCACATTCAACATCCTTTGAGAACATGTCAAGTACTTCAAGTATACTAGAAGACCCCATACATAGCTGTCACTATCAATTTGCATGAAGCTCAAAGTAAGTCTGCCAAATAGCGAATCGATAATGAGAATAAAGTTAGCTGGATATGCGTATTACTTTAATTGACCTACTACAGAAGAGGGTTTAAGTTTTAAAGTCCAGGTAGACAATGTGATGGCCAGATGAAAATTTATTTCATGTCTGCAGAATCTTGTCTTTTTTTTCCTTTTTTCCCACTTAAACAAAAAAGGCAGACTGAGGTGTCAGCTACCGCAGTGAGACGACTTCATCTAAATCCCTGAAAGGTTGATCACAGAGTAGAGCTGCCACTCAATGAAATATAAAACTGCCTCCATGAGCCCACCAGCATCGGAGCTGCAGCGCTCTGACTTTATCAAGTATTTAGCCAGACACACAAGCACACACACACACACAAATACACAAAAGGCCATTTCATCAAATGCCAGCCGAACTGAAAGGCTGACTCTAGCTGCACGTGGCAATCCCAGGCCCGTCTGCAGCCACAATCAATGACTGACATCTCCTTTACAAGTCCACCCAAAAAAAGAAAAACAGGTGACAAATGCAACATTAATATGGACCGCAGCTGATATTAATGTTGACATTTTCCTATTACAACCTGAACAGCCTCATAGTTGTTGAGCCCAATGATTTCTGCTATTCATGAATTTCAGCATGTGGGATTACGAGACTGAAAACAAATCTAGTATAATGCCGGGAGAACACAACTCCGGGGAAGTTTACTTAGGCAAAATAAATATGTTCAAATGAGAACGTCTTCCAGCTTGAGGGACTTTAACAACAGCTTGCGTGTTGATGCCGTCTGCACTCATCGTTAAGCTACGCACACACACCCCCGAGTCGGCTACGCTGCGTCTCCCGAGTTCCTCGTGAAGGGAGTTTTCCCAGGGAGCCGGGCCTTTCAGCTCACGCTTGACCCACAGAAGCAGACGGGTCATCCGGTGTCGGCTCGCCCGCCGGCGGCCTGGCAGAGCCGCGGCTCAGCTGCAAGCTCATCACTCTGGTGGGATAAAGCCTCGGCCGGAGCGGTCGGCTGCATGTTGTGAAGAATACTAAATCCAGACGGAGTTTACAGCCTCGTATTCGCTGCCAACTCTTTCCCTCTCGTTTTTTTTAATATTCCAAGACATTAAACTTTGTTTCCATTAAGCAATTGCGCCGCTTATTCTCTCTGAAGATTTAACTTAATAAATGTTACATATGACAAGTAATATTTATTTACGTTTGCTAAAGGATATCGCTTATGATCATTTGTTTATTAAGAGTTTGCTATATGCTTACTGTTTTGTTTTGTCTTCAGCGTTACAGTTTCTAAAGAAAAAGAAAAAATGTTGCGGCTGAGTATCTTAAAAGTCAGTCACATTAAAAAATTGATATTGATAGGGGGACAAACACAATGTAATAGTAATACATAGGGAGAATACATTAGAATCAATTATTTTTAGCATGGCTATTGGTCATCTAATAATTAAACTGATCAGAAATGCCAGAGCCAGGGAGGCTTCCCGGGCATTTGATTTGTCCTGGTGACTCCTTTCACACCCGTTGGCGACCCTGATGGACTGATCCCTCCACTTACTCCTTTATATTAGATTCTAATAAAAGGCACTCAAAGTACTATGGTTAAAAAAAACTGTCATGGTTCCTATGCCACCATATTTTTTTCTAACTTTGTCATAGAGGAAAAAGGGCTTTTTATCTTAATAATATACAGGGAATTTCTCGCAGCTATTATTTCCGATGAAAGTCTTCAGACGTTAAACTAAGCTGAATTTCATGAATATGAACCATCGACTTCGCACAACCCTGTTAAGTGGCTGCCTGATACAATATGGCAGTTGGCAGTTCCTATATATTAATTTCCTCCAGCTGAATATAAATTATGCAACAACAAAAGTCTACATCAGTGACCTTTGTTTCACATTGACGTGTTACACACCATTAGCCATCTGTCAAGCTCGTAAGAGCAGCACAGCAGGACTCTTCTCAGACAATGCACAAGCTGCTTGGCATGTCCACAATCAATACTCGGGGTACCGGAGACCGCCCGCCTGTGTAGCCGAGCACGAGGAAAGACCCTCGCCAGCCACTCGCTCACACGGCCTCATCATTCATGATCCACCCAGATGTGTTTGTGTGTGTCCTTTCTTCGTCGTGACTCGCCGACTTTGACAAACTGCCAAGAAGGACCGTCGCCGTACATTGTAGTTGTCGTGGAGCTTCGGGTCCCTCCCCCCCCTCCCGCCCCCCTTTGATGTCTCACCTTTCACCAAGAAGTCAGTCGGCTCTTTTAAGTCAAATTGTGTGTCGCTGCATGTCGCTGTCACCAAAGGCGACCAATCAAGTTACTGAGGAACTAGGAGTCTTTTAATAGTTTAGCTGAAGGAGGGGAAATCAGTTATTTTTTGGCATCATCTCAATGAGATGGCACATATTTACTGAAAGTAAGGAAAGGTTTGTTGTCAGGAGTACTACCGGTCTAAACTAGAGCTATGATCGGGCCAAAAAGAAAAATCAGGCCCGACGCTACATGAACCTGCATAGTTTTTAAGCCTGACCTGAGCCTGATAACGGCAATAGTTTTGAGCCAGAGCCCGATTAAAAAGAAATTTCCATTGTAAAAAATAAAGAGATAAATGTTAAAAAAAAGTGTATTAGTCGGGCCCAATGGATTAGGTCAGAGAATCAAAGCTCTAGTCTCAACAACATACTTCTGTATCCTATGATGTCGACTAACATCTTGTAAAACACATGTGGGCTACGTACTGATGACCTTTGTCAGCACCAACCGGCCTCTCCAGAAGTTACAGTAAAAACAAAAACAGCTGAGATCACGAACGGGGACGAGACGTCCTCAGAAAAGGACACAGGTCATGATTTTCACAGGAGGTTGACTCATTTCTAATTCATGACATTGGATTTTCGGCACTCTTCAGGTTTAATTGTTCTTCGTCACCGAAGCAGCTGCACATTTTGTTGTCAAACGGTTAAACATCCCAGCTTTGTAAAAGCTGTGGTTACAAATGCTGGTTGAACTGCAATCATAATTAGGTGTCAAGAGACAAATCATATTTTCACCTGTGTGAATCAAAGGTTAAAATGTTCACAATCGCTTCATTCTCTCTTCACACTTCAAGCAAGATGTAGAAGAGTTCCAGCTTTGCCTGAGTAGTGAGCCAAAAAGGAATGGAACCACTTAGCTATGCGCTGATTAAATAGGCCAGCTGTCATTTGTCTTAGCCACCATCTCACAGCAAGCCATTGGGAGCTGTACTATTAGAACTGCCTCACCAAGCAGCGTGGCCCATAGCTAATATATGATTCCCTTTCAGAATGAATAATAGCAAAGTCATACTGACCTCCAAAGGGAGACGAGGAGGATGATGATGATGGCCAACATTTTGGCTAAGACCGAGACAGATTAGAAGCCAAAATACTCATAACATATCAAATACCAAATGTAACCCACGAGGGAAAACTTCACCCAAACTAAGTATGAATCCCGGGGTTTTTGCACACCGCTAGCTCAACTCGTGATCTAATTGGCACCAGACATGCGACTGTGCATATAAACCAAGTCAGGTTTTACAGATGTTTATGCAGAGTTGGCAAACAGAAAGAGGAAGATGTTTTGTTTACAGATGAGCTGGATAAGTGCAGCACAGTTGTATTAAATGGGGGAGGAAAACTAGAGCAGGATGAGTTCCCAGGTGGAGGGCGTACACAGCATTCTGCACGCAAACACAAACAAATAATCCGACGCTATGATGCATAAACTCATAAAACTGGAAAGTAATGTTGTTAGCTTAGCTCAAAAAGGCTCCAGCAGATCGTTCAAGGGGAAGAGGCGGGGAGGGGTCACGCACATCAATAAAAACACGTTCTCGCTACCAGAAATAGCTACACAAACACAACATATTGGTAGCCGCGCCAAATGAAGGACGTGCGAGACAAAATAAATATCACACTGTGGCTTTGTGCATCCTATAATTGTATCACCTCCCTCGGCTGCAAAAAGACAAGCAATTTCTGTTTGTGCAGTTTTATTTATGAGCAAAGGTGGCTGATCATAAACACCACCTGGCTTGCAACACACACACCAAACAAAGATGAAACGGTTTGTTTCGCTCCTGACAAGACAAAATCCCCCCTCTTCTGATTGTCTCCTTCCTTCTCCTTCCTATTAATCAGCTGCTTTATTTCACTCCAGTAAAAAGCGCTCTGTCTCCGACTTTTGTCAGCGCGGCTATTTTTTTTCCCTCTCGGACAAAGTTTAAGTGTCGGGAGAGACAAATCAGGTGGCTCCTTCTACAACTGTGTAGTTAATATTGTTGAATGTCTTGTTATGTCAGAATTAATAGCCGCGATATCTGCCAGTGATGACAAGAGCCACACTTTTCCCCCCGCTTTTCATATATACAAGGCTTTTTCTGAATGAAATGGAAATGGAAATGGAAATAACTCCCTGCGTATTAAACCCAAGAAGTAAACTGATAAAAAAAAATAATAATAATAATAATTTCACTTTCCCATATTTTACACCAAATAGCTCCGGCCCTGGGCTGAGGGAGAAGTGTTAAATACGAGTCAGGGAGTTTAACACACGTGGTTTATGTAGCACCCGCACCCGCGCCTGCGTTTTAATTGCAACCATGTTTGTGAGCTCGCTGCACTTGATGGTGGGAAAGATGGTTTTCTTGGGTGCAGGGCGGCGGGTGCTTCACAAATGACTGACGGCCTCAGCAAAGAGACGAAGACGAAGTCCCTGCGTCTCTATTTCCTGCTCCCAATGTGTCACTCACCGCTAACCTGCTCCACATGAGAGCTGTCTGGGGTCTGCCACACACCAGCTTCAAAAAAAAAAAATATGAATCATAGCCACACCGGAGCGTGTAATGTTCAGGGCTCAGTGTGTACGTGTGTGTATATGTGTGTTTGTGTGTCCAATTGTCCTCTTCGATAAGCTGCTAGTCTGTGATCTGACCCACAGGAAGCAGCATTTCCATATTATCCAGAAACTGCAACTGCAGCTGTGTTACATTACTTAAAAGCTAAATGACAAAAAGGAAACGCATGGAGAGGTGGAACACACATCTTCCGACGGCGCAAGCTCATGAGGGTGATGTCAAGTCTCAACAGCGACGTGTAGATACAGTAAATAGTCCTGTTGCTTAGTGATCCCTGGTTCTCCTTCCAGAGCCACGACCCTCTGAAGTCTCTCTTAAGGAACAGCAACATCCCGATGAAACAGAATTAATGAGACAACACTTGAAATTTGCATTAAAAAGTATTTCTGGTTAATTCATCGCTGAGCCGAGAGACGGCTCAGAAACATTTCCCGGCGGCCCTGTTAAATCACTTTCGAGATGCCACAAGAATAACAGGGCTTCAAAAGTGCCGGGCTGGTTGGCATTTGACAAGAGAAGAACTGTGTAATGAAATTAACTCACGGTCAAGAGAGATATGATTTGTATATTTAGAATTGAATATACAAATGGATCGCCGAGCTCTTTCATGCTACACGTCAAAGAATGAAGTTGGGCCCTGAGCCCCAAAAACCTCGACTCCCACTCAAAGTTAGTCAATAATTATTTCTGTGTGCGACGGCCTCATGAATGACGTTGAATGTCAATTCACCAGATTTAAATCCGGGCTGATGGGCCGCATTCTGAACATGCCAGTGGAAGTGAAGACATTGTTTGGAGAAGGAAGTGGAGCTGCAGCCTCGGGGTAATAATCATCTTGAGAAACTATGTAAAAAAAAAAAAGCAATAAAGTTAGTTGCCTCTGGTGGGCTAAGGAGGGTTCTAGATGCATTAGGAACATGAGTTTACAAAAATCAAGTCAAGGAAGTAAAAGTACAGATGTGTCCCAGGTACGATATGTGCAGGTCGTCATTCCTCACTACAGTCAGCTAGGGCGTTGCAGTGTTGATGAAATCAAACATCATAATATTATTTTATTAAACTATTGGTGATATACCACACCCACACCCAATTTTTCAACAATGTATAGACTAAATAAGTAATAACAGACTGGCTAATCAATAACAAAAAAAAAAATCTGTAGTTGCAGCCATAATAATGATAATATCGTCTTGTGTCACAACTTTGATATAAAACTACTCCATCACCCAGCTCAAACAACAACCAGTCATCTGAAGAGCTCATCTAATATCGCTGAAGCTAATGAGCCGGTGAGGCCTTCGGTTGCCACACAGAGGATCACAATGACCAGCAGAACGACAAAGGAGCAGCAAAGAAAAAGAAAGGAGACAACACAAATCCATGAATATTTCATGGATTTGTGTTGTTGTCGGGCTGGTTTTTGTTTGTTTATTTGCGGTTATCACTGCGACACAAATCTAATATGGTTCAATTTCCAATATTGGTGGTTGGAGCAAGCGATACTGCGCAGAGCCTTGCTTCCACAATCGTCCACTGTAGTGCGACTCTGCCAGTATGATAACAAAGCCCTTTATTATCACGGCTTTGCTCCATGTAAGAAGACATTTATTATTAACGCTGCTGTGAAAAGACTAAAAGGAAACGGTTTTCTTACACACACTAATAAAGCCGTGGAGCCATTATGAGATACGTAAATGGCATGACAAAAGTTTGGCTGAAATAAGGAACAGGTCCACAGTGAGCGTAAGAGGTCTCACAGAGTGCTCATTAGTGCTACTTGGTCAAAACATATAGTATTAAAAGTGCAATGGCTGCGCACCCCATCAGTCCTCTGCAGCTGCCTTTCTTTCTCCTAATGACTCGTCCAGTCTCTCGCACTCAGAGAGCCCCGTAAGAACTCTTGAAGAACCTTCCACTTTCAAAAAAATCTCATGGATATTTTAGAATATACCCAGGCAATCACTAGCATCAGAGCAGCACTTTTCTCCCCCCCCCCACACACACACACACACACACACACACACACACACACACACACACACACACACACACACACACACACACACACACACACACACACACACACACACACACACACACACTAATGTAAACCCCAGCCGGCCATATCTGCAAACAGCAGCGCTCATTTGGATGTCATAGGTACGCTGTAGTCTGAGATGACAAAATCAGGGGCTTTGGTGTAAACCTGCTGAACTCGTCCATCAGTCAGCATCAGCATCCATCGTACAGATGCAAGTCCTCGGTGCCACTAATGGGATCAGTGTGCATACGGCGGGCTACATTTGCGCACGTTAAAAAATAACAATCCATTGTAGTAAAACCAGATTTTTCTGGAGAGAAAAATAAATAAAAAAAGTGTGATTTGCTAAAGTGCTGAGTGAACTGTTTTAGGGGATCCCCAGAAAAAAAAAGAAAAACACCAGGGTTAGCTCCATCCTACCATTATTTCAGGCACTCAAGCACAGAGCAGACTTAACCGTGTTACTCTCGTATTTTCACACGACCCATTTCAATAAAGTCCATCAAAGTTAAACAAATCAACTTTGCTCTCCAATATGCCACGCTTTAAAAAAGAAAAAGAAAAAAGGGTTTCCGACTATCTTGCTTTCATCAGAGTGGTTTATGAGCTAGTTTGCGGTTCCTTTATGGACGATCCATCAATTCTCAACTCCCTTAATCACCGACATGCGTGTTATCTGCTGTGTAAACAGTTATGGAAATGTATTCAAAAAAAAAAAAAATCACATCCAAATCCGCCAAGTGAACCAACAGACTCTGTGGTCCCCGAGGCCACAAGTTAGACAAATGGAACCCTGTGGTTTGATGTCAATTTACAATCAGGTCCTCCAGATAAAATGGTTCATCAGCATCTGCAGTACAGTAGTGGTGCTAAAAATGCATGATACAAGATGTCAGTAAAAAAATGAGTGACTAAAACATAATAAATATGCATGTCTGTTTAGCAGTGGCAGACGGAGCAAACGTTGGTAATTGTTGTAGTTGAAGCCACAACAGATACTTTGTGTGATGGTTTACTCAGACAGTGGAAGCTACTCAGACAGGGTTCTCGGGACAGGATTCTCGGGACAGGGTTCCTGGTTTCAAAGCAGTTCAGGAAGTGACACAAAAAACTAAAACCAAGAAAGAACCGCAAAAAAAAAGGCTTGCCTCCGTGTGTGGACGACAGAGGAGTTAACAACAAACAAGCCGTAAACTAAACAGTTACAAGTTACGCGTAGAAGTAACAAGGTAGCGGCGGAGGCCGCGGAACACAGGAAACAGCGATGCAACTAGGCGCGCCTCTAACGATTCCCAATCCACACACACACACGCGCGCGCGCCCGCGCACACACACACACTCTCTCACACTGTCCTTCTCCTCACAATAGACAGACATTCCTTGTTTTGGCGTTTCATGCAAAACTAGCGTGAGGTTTTTGCATTCACACAGCAAAAACAGGCAACTTCGAAGCAACAAAAAAACCCAAATCTCGCACGCAGCCACACGAGAAACAAACACAGCCGGTAGCTTTTTTTTTTTTTTTTTTTGCTAATCACAATTCCGTCCCCCCAAAAAAGAAAAGAAGTTGTGCAGAGTGAGCTAGGGCGAGCTAGCGATGGAGCGTGCAACTTCTCCTTGTTTACGTACCGACGCCGTACTTTTCCTTTTTCGTGGGCACCCAGCGAGACATGGCTCTCCGTGTCGAGGCGTCCCCGAGGTGTCGCCTGGGGGGGGAAGAAAAAAAGGGGTCCAGTTGTGACCTCTCGTAGTTAACGCGGACTTTTTTTCTCTCTCCCTTCAGTTCGCTCCGAGCTTCGGGGAGCCACTCCGAGCAGCCATTTTCCACCAGTGACAGGACGCTCCGCAAGGGGGAGGAAGGGAACGCAACTTGTTCACCCGGGAGGCGTCCGTGCTGCGGGAGTCCCGCGAAACTTTCCCTGCTGCTTACTCACCGAGGCGGAAACTGCCACATGACTGTCGGAAAGTTTCAAATTAGTTGTATGTCCTTGTTTTTAAAAAAAAAAAAAAAAAAGAAAATGACAAAATAGGTGAAAAAGGAAACGGTGGATACACTTTGAGACCTCCGCTATAGGTCCTTATCCACTAGGACAAATATTCCCCAAAGAATCATTTGTGCTTTTATATGTTTTTTTTATTTATTTATTCATATACATCACTTTTAGAATAAGCTTACTAAAAGTTTTAGGGTACTTTTGAAAAAAAAATGAAAACAAACTTATTGTTTGATTTTATTTTATTCTGTCTATATAATGCTTGCAAGACGATACAAAACACGGATATCCAAAACAGATAACAAAACATACACACTAATACTACTAAAGCAATGGTAAACACACAGAAGAAGAGACAGCACGGGGCTAAGTGAAATGAGTAAAAAAGTAAGGTGGTGCATTAAGTTCGCCTTCAATTAGTTATCGTTTGGACAATTTTTTTTAATTTATTCACAGGCATAATATAACTGTTGGGGTTGTCAATGATACAATATCTCTGCTTTACTCAGTTTAAAATAAATAAATAAATACATAGTAACTAACCACTCACACGCAGTTTTCAACTTATTTCAGTCAAAAAAAAGCATATTACAGTATTCCTACCGTGACCTTTTGATATGGTGATACAACACACTGAGATTGTTCCTCTGATTGAGTCAACCATAGAATGAGAATTGATTCGGCCTTCGTCCATTTCCTTCTTCCTTTGTGCTCAATGGTGAAGCTACGGGGGCCAATGTGAGCCTGTGATTCTGAGCGGTTATGTGTTGAACTAATAAGAGTTGTTCCTCAGAGCTACAGGTGCTAAATAAATAAAGAGGCACCTGATGCACACATTTGAATCCGCTCATCTTATTTCATCTTGTTTGCACAAACGTTGCATCCTTTCTATGCATGCCATCTTTTAGAGAAGTCTCTCAAACCCATGACCTCTCTCTCTCCTTTGCTCTCACTCTCTCCACTTGTCGTGTTAGAGTATTGCCAGCAGAGGGCGGTGTTGCTTTCAAACTTATGCTCATGTCCAATAACCTACATCTCTTGAACCTTGTTTAAATGTGTCCTCACTCTAGTGGGTTCTTGATTTGATTTGATGTTATCAGACAAAAATGTGCAAATTGCTTTACACCATTGCATATTCGTTCTGCGTGTGTAGCTTCTCAGCTTGAAAAGGTGTCTTAAAGCAGGTCGTATGTCTTATCTCTCTCTTTGAAAGACGATTGGAAAATGTGATACCACTGAGAGGGACTAAAGTTGCTTTGAAGGACATCTGGGGACTGCTAATCCACTGAAAAACACTGAAATTCATTAAACATCCAAGCAACTGCCAATTCTTTTTTAGAGGGGGGGGAGTTGTATCTTTGAACATCTGTGTTCAACTGCCTCTAAATAAAAGCTGAAACAGAATCTTGCCTTTTCTTGGAAACACCCTAACCCATGCATTGTGGGACATCACGTGGGTCACGGCTACTTATCCGCAAGGACACTGGCCCATTTTTAAGACAGCCTTGCAAATGTCACATGGCTCGGTTAGAGGCTTGAGGACAGCAGCGCCTCATCATCAGCCGCCAACCACGAGATCACAGGGAAGAGCAGTAACGGGGAATTCACCGAGGAGGATTTCTGAAGTGACTCATGGAATAACGTGGATAATCTGCTCATTAGTGATGCTCTATCATTTGTGAGGACGCCTGAATGTCAGGACGTTTGAATTGCAATTTTAAACATTGGGTGGAGTGTCTGACTCGCATAAACCCTAAATTAGACAGTTTGTTAATCAAGATGCTGCGTCTTAATGACACTCTTTGTTTAAATGGAGATCCTGTTACGTCAAGTATTGCATCAACAAGTGTTTGTTAGGTTTTTTTCTTTCGGCCCGCCCACCCCTCTGTCTCTTTCCATCTCCCTCTCTGCATTGGATGTTCAGCCCTTGTGCTCAGTAACTCTTTTGTTCAGCAACGCATCCCTCACATTGCGACAGGCCTTACTGGAGACGGTACTCACCAGGACTTAGTTTGTATCAAGACAGTGTTTACTTCCAAGGAGTGGGGAGCTGGATGCAAGTGAAAAGGGGTGTTTTGGTAAGTAATAGTACCAGCAGCACCGTGGAGTGGTGTAATAAAAGCAGGGAATTTAAGTTATGCACTTATAATCTGGAATAATTTGCACCTATTTCTCATTCTCGTCTGTATTCTGATACCTTCTCACAACAGATCTGTGACATCAACAGCCTCCGGCATTCTTGTAGCTACTAATTCCTTGCAGCGCATTTCTGGCATGCCTCATGGTAAGAAGTCCAGATGAGCCAGGGGAGTCTCATTAATACCTCCACTGTAAAGGGCTCGTATTGAGGCCTGTAACCCGAGAGCAGCGGGTGGTTACCTGAGCTCCAGAGGGATGACTCTCCGCCGGCCAGCTGCCCACCTACGTAGACCTCCGAGCTGGAGGAGATCGGGAGATGAGTCCTACTGGGGGAGCTTGATACCAGAAAGGGAGGTCTTGCCCCCTGTTTCTCGCCCGCAACGTGCACCTCGGCCCCAGAGTGCCATCGAAGGAGGACGCCAGCTGGACGGATGGCTGGAGCACCTGCAGAGGATAGAGAGTGAACTTCTCAGGGCCCCAGTTCACGATCAGGCTCCAGCTTTCAGTGATTGGACAACATCCATGCCTGCTCTCGACAAAGAGCCAGCCGGAGCTGCCTGGAGACAGCCAGAGATCCCCTCGTACCGCAGGGCCTCGTCTTCGTGTGGGAGTCCCAGCCTGTGTGAGAGCTCGCTGGGCAGCCAGGAGTCCCTCCAAACGGGATTATTTTCTCCTCCAGAGCGCAGAGGAAACTGGGAGAGAGCTCACATGATGCAGGCCCCAAGAAAGGAGCAGGCTCAACTCAGTAGTCTTGCTCCAGTCAAAATCGGCTGGCTGCCAATCCAAAGAAGAGTGATGGTGGGGGATGCTTGGAACCAAAACCAGTCTTTGGACCACTCTGCAGGCCAGGTAAAACACATAACACAAAAAAAGCCTCAAACATGTCTGAGAGTTTTCCAACACAGAGTTTTATGATGCTAAAGACATTTCTGGATTTCTCTACATGTAGATGAGCAAGATTTGAAGAATTATTGAAGAGTTATATTCTTTTTGTTCATTTAGTTTTTAGTTCATTTTGGCAGGCCGCCCAACACTTAAAAGAGATTTACTTTGGAGCATTGAGAATTATTCTCTCACAGAAGCCTCATAGAAAAACATTTGTGTCTGTGCTTAAGGGTATCAACGTTTTAAAACAGGCCTTTGGAAAGACGCTGGGCTGATTTACCCTGGATTTGGCGCCGACTGCCTCTCAGGCTGTGATTCTGACATGTTAGTGAGACAGTGTAAGCCCTGCGAGCCTGAAGGTAAAGTGCTGTGTGATGGAGGTGATGGTGCGTAGTGCCAGGCAAGGCAAGGCAGACTGAAAGGCTCAGGGTCATAGAGAGCCATTTGCAGTCGAGTCTCAGTTACCCAGGGAGAAGGCAGAGCTCCGGCATCCTTTGAAAACAGCTTACTCAGCAGGAACTCCACGCATTCTCAAAAGGTTTACGACTCATTTGGAGCTGTGACGGCAAAGATGGAGCATTGTGCCCTGAGAGGATGCAAGTCAATGTGCAGAGAAAATTCAACGGGAGTATTACCAACTGAGCTGATGATTTTGACTTCAAAATCGATAAGTTGCTGTACTGTACCAGAGATTCGACTGAACTGATACAGAAAGCACATCCCTTCCCTTGTGACTCTTTGCTGAAAAAAAGGAATATTTTGTGTCACTGTTGAGCTTTTTGTTGTATTTTCACTACAGTAGCTCGAATAAATATTATGGATGTTTAATGAGCCCTAGTTCTGAGGGATTATGCCGAAAGGAATATTTTGCTTTCTGTGCCGAGAGGTAGATGATAGATACAACGCATGGCTGTACGCTAGGTTAGCTTAGCTTTGCATAAACAGTGAAAACAAGGGAAACGGCTAGTTAGCTATAGGTTTATGGGGAGACACCTCTTTTTTTTTCATGCACTTGGGCTAGCATTAGCCTCTATAATATATGTTCTTTTAGACGAGTGGGGAAAAAAAATGTAGGTGTTTAATTTTCTACACTCCTAAATTCACCAAAAGTTAGCACATAAAGCCTCAGTTGCATCAATTTTCAGAAAATGTAAAAAAAGAATTGTCTTGATGTAAGTAATCAACTGATGAAGTTTCATGGTGTTATCTATTAGTAAAATGTTTTGCCCTATTCCCCTGTAGTGCAAAATGTAATACATTTTACAATACATATTTTTATCAATTGAGCTTTTTCTCATAGTCTGAGCTAGAAATCTCCACTTCAGTAGCAATTACATATATCAAACTTTACGGTTTTATTCCTATTTATATTCTGAAGGATGGTTCATAGTTCATTCATAGCCTCATTGATAGAACATTTTATTCCTAAAAACATGTTGATAGTATTTTCTTATCGAAGTGATACAAAGAGATATCCAAACTTCCTTCTGTAAAAAACATTGTCTCTCATATGTCAACAAAATGAACTGAAATGAAACATTTTGAAACTAGCATTATCCAATGTTCAGATTCCTGTTTTGGAAATGCATGCAAATAAGCATCTATTTGATAAGATAATGCATCATTTTCATTTTTAAACATGCATTTTGTTACCGTTAGACATAGCCAGGCAAGCTTTTTCCACCTTTTTAGTCTTTGTGAGAGGCTAAGCTAACCGGCAGCTGGAAGCAGCGTTAGCTTCATACTTACCGTACAAACATGAGAGTGATATCTCATCTTACTGTAAGCAAGAAAACAAATACGCATTTTCCCAAAATGCGAAACTATTCTTTTAAATGTATCAAATGTCAGGATTGTGCTGATGCCAAAGGTACTTTTTGTGCAATCAAGTCTTCTATAATGGGCTCTTTTTTTTTTTACAGGTGAAATTGAAACAAGCCATCACTCCAACATTTCAGATGAATCGAGCAACAGTCAACAGGCAGCAGGGTACGTAGCCTTCAACACGGTCTCATTCCAACTGGTCACATATGCTTTGTCAGAGCCCTCGGCTCTGTCTAACACACTGGTTAGCACAGCACTGTTAACTTTGCTGTGAATTCAAACAAGAACACTTGCTGAGATTTAGGCAACAAAACCACTTAGTTAGTTAGGTTGAGGAATAACATTGTGATTGGGCTTAAAATAACTGGAAAACCCGTCACAAACATCACTAACTTCAAAATACCCAAGAGTTGCTCCTTAAAACCATACCAAACCCAATTTTAAAGCATGAAGTAACTCTCTCGCACATCAGAAAATTCCCTGAAACACACAAAGGTTCCGTTTCAAGTGATGTTTAGTGCCTGATCACTGCCAGAACAAATATGGCCACGGGGTAACTGCAGGGGCCGGGTTAGCCGGAAAGAGAACAAAAGCTTATTTCAGGGCTGACTTGCCACACAGTTTACCTGCCTCTAATCAGCTCCTTGCAGCAGTGTGGCTCCTGTCCTCTTTCAAACGCTCCACACTGACTGACTGTACGAGCACTTTAGACCCCCCAAAACAAAGTCAATTTCATGTACAACTGGTCCTGGCTGTTGTGCTACAGTGCCCTGGCAGGATTGGAGGCAGAGGAAACAGGCTGTGTTTAAAAAAAGCTGATGAAAAGAGAAGATGAGGAGGAGGCAGAACGATAAGGAGAGATGCAGACTGATTGGAGAAGCAGCCCTGTTAATCTTTGAACATGGCAGCCCCACACTCATGGGTTTGATCTGAGGTTTGATCTTTCAGCCCTGTCCTTGTTTATACATAGATTATATTGACACGGCTCAGGCTGCTCGCAGAAATCAAAGCAATCCATCCATGGAAGCAGGGAACTTTGACAGAAAGTGCAAGTGATTTTTTAAGCACCATAAACCTTATTAACATCTCACACACTGTTAGTTAAAAGACACACGCACAGGCTGTGTTGACATAATGACTATATTTCCAGTGATGCTCTTAGATTATAAATAGGTCAATAGTCAATCAAATAGGCCATAATTATTCATATTTTCAGTTCACAGTGAATAATAATTCTATGCAGGTGCATGTAACCAACAAATTGGCCACGGCTACAATCCCAGCAATGAGGGGAAGAAAGATGATGAACAAGAAAGAAGAATCTTTATGCAGGACTGCATCCAAATGTGTCTTGTTTCGATGCCGGTTGCTTTTGCTCAGCTGTCAGCACATTTAAATCCACGATTCCACATCCAAAACCAAATGAAACTACCAGAAATTCCATCTGCAATTATTCCAACAAGAACTGACTCGGTTACACTGCGGCTGGCAAATTATCCCGCCTCTTCCTCATTCTTTTTCTCTCTCTTTCTGGTTGTTGCTGACAACCCTTGCAGAAGTGCTTTGAATCTGACCTTTGAATCTTATTGCAGACACTTAGTGCCCTCACCCACCACACACACGTCACATTTAACAAACTTAAAATGGCCTGATGTTAATGAGCAAATGATAATAAAATTTGATCTTGTGCTCCAAGGGCCAGACTTTTTAGCCCGACTGGCCACTTTCCACCTGGCTCACACTACTACTATTGAGATAAAACTCATGAGGATGAGGAATGAATTGGGGAAGGAGGGGTGGGGGACTTCAGAGTGTATTTGCCATATGGCCTTGCTTCTTTATTTTCCTCCGGGATATTAAGCTGCTGTTGATTCAGAACAAAATGGTCATTTGAGCTGGAGGTAATGAGAGAAGCTCTTTCAGCGGGGGCCACAAGTTGGTGTGGGGCCTTTTAAAGCGAAAGAAATGACACATATAGTGATGGCAGCAGATGTCAGAAACAGTCATTATGGCACCTCGAAAGACAATTCTTCGTTTTTTTCCGCTGTAATCGCATTTGCAAAGTGGTGCAATTTTCACCTTTTCCCTTGCTTTCTCCCTCAAAGGGAGAAAAAAAGGAAAACACCACGGATTATCCACACAGTATTCAAAAGGGTTATCCCAACGTGTGAGCCAGTCGCCATGGTAACAGCAGCAGGTGGAAATTCAGCTAGGCAGGCAGTCAGGGTGGCAATAGAGTATCAGTCAGGGCTGAGAGGCCGACCAGTCAAGCTGCTACGTCTCCCGAGGAAGCAGAGAAGTGGCTCCGGGGTGGTGCTGGATTCACTTTACTGTGCCAACGTCAATTATTGACAGTGTCAACATTGCCACAGTCAGAGGAACGCCTGAGTTGTGTGTATGTGGGTGTGTGTGTGTGTGTGTGTGTGTGTGTGTGTGTGGGTGTGTGTGTAAAAGAGAAAGAGAGAGAGCATGTCTTGGGAGGAGTGTGACAGTGGATCATTTGTTTTGCCTTTACACACAGATGGAGAGGTGGAGAAAAGTCACACCAGTCCGAATGCTTTGGGCGTGAAGACGTGGCAGACGCCTGATCAAGACTCCACCAATTTTAAACAGGTAACTGACAACACCTCCTGTGGGGATTGTTTTACACTTCTTCTTTGCATTGAGCTCAGGAGATGATGGATATCAGTGGGTCTTTGTGTCTGGGAGTGAATACTATGTCTGCCTGGAGTCTTCTAATCCTAGTGTTATGCTACTGTTATGCTTTCTGATGCTAAGGCCACTGTCGCATGATGAATGTAGAGCTACAATCTTGCCCTTTGAAAGTTGAGAGAAACAACATTTACGATAGTTGATGCGCAGTTTATGGGTTTAAAGATTACAAACTTACTAGTGGAATTTAAGTTTAGAAAACAAAATCAAAGATCCTCCAGGAACTTGAAAAAGTGTCTCAACAAATCAGTCAAAAAAAATATAGCGGTTCAAAGCTTCGGTGCCTCATCAGAATGCAGGACAGTCACTGAATCAAAAACAAAAAAAATGAAGAAATGACTTATGATCAAAACAAAGGCAACTTCCTGATGACTTCTTTGCTTTATGGACCATTATCAGCCCAGCTGTCAGTGTCTGTGTGCTGTCTGTCTGCTGCAGCATTTATCCAAAACACTGCCAAATTAGACATTTGTACTGATGACAAAATGTCTAGTTTTTGCCTGATACAATATTTAAGTGGACCAGCTTGTCTGCAGCCATAATCAACCCTGTCTAATTGCCATAATCTGAAGTTATGTCATGTACATGTTATCATGATATGAGAAAGATATCACATACTTTGTTTTGAAATTAGGTTTATGCAACATTAACAAATGAGGGATCAGGGCGCGATGTCACATCATGAACCCTGCTGGGGAGTACAACAACAGGGACATATCAGCATTCCTCCATGCTCCATAAAACACCATCAGACTCCTCTGGGCCAGGGACCAGAATTTTTGCTTTTTCTTGCCTCTCTCAGTTTCTATTGAGGATAGAGTCTCATTGTGATTCTGTGTGGGATAAGTCACGCTATGTGCTGGCTCTTCCTGCTGTGGCTTCCATTGCTACTGGGGCTGTGTCAAGCATGCGGAGAGTCATCTGACTAAAGAACAAACAGGAAAAGCCCTGAAGAAATACAAGACAGTTGACCCGCTGTTGAAATGTAGGATTAGAGATATGTCATATTGTTAATATATGTGTTATGCTTCATTTTCTTTATTTGCCACTTGAACACGGTGCGCTCAAATTGGCAAGATGAACCCGCAGCATATGTTTTATTGTGTTGATTAATGACAAACCATTTAGCAGGAGACATTAGCAACACCAGAAGGGTGGGATGGGGTTTCCATGCGTAATTAAGTTTCTTTATCACAGAGAATCTCTTTCATCCACATGCTGTAGGTGCCAGAAAAACGGAGCTTTCCTGCTAACGAAGGAGACAGACCTGGAGGCTTTCAAGCTCTGAGGAGAGCCTGGAATACCAACAGGGTGTCAGTTTTCCCTGGAGGCAGTCAGTCCAATGAGCTCCGCACAGGGACCAGCTCAGTCCCCAACAGGTCCTCTCTGATTAAAACAACCAGCACAGTCCCCCTCAAGCAAGCTCCTGCGCATCAAACAACTTTTGCTGATCCCTGCCAACCACACGCTCTGCTGCGCGGGACAAACAGCACAGATACGAACAAGTCACACACGCCTTTGCATAGGGCAGGTGGTGTTCAGCCTATAAGGGCAACAGTCCCGCTGTGTAGGACAAACAGCAGCTCACAGCCTTCACACATACAGACGAACTCCGCTGTGACTACACTCATCCCTCAGAACAAAGCCGGCTTCTCCTCCATCACCATCTCCTCCAGGAAAGTGAGTAGATCGGCCAGTATGCCTAGCTCCAACGCCTACAACCATTCCAGTGAATCCCATTCTCCGTCCATGGAGCCAAACTCCAGGCAGGTCACGGTGCAGAGGAAGGCCATGATAGTCAAAGTGACAGAGCAAAGGATGATGTCCAGTCCTTTCTCGAGCACCGAAAGTGCGGGGTCCCCGCCGGCCAGCCATGCTTTGGACACAGTGGTCCACAGACGAAAGGCTACCATCATCAAAGTGACAGAGCACAGGGAACGCTACAGTCCAGCCAAGGCAGGGTCTGGGTCGAGGCACCCAGAGTACAGACACAGCTACACAGAGGGGGTGTTCAAGGAAAACAGCACGTGGAGTCAGGGAAAACATTCACAACACAGTGCAGCACCTTCACATCACCACCTGGATTCCACAAAGAGGCCAAACTCTGCTGAAGCACCACATACATCCCCTTTGGATCCAGGGAAAAACGATGGCGCACTGCACAGATCCACGCTGAGTCTTGTTGTGAGCAGCCCCCCTGCCATAGCAGCACCCAAACCCTCGGAGGTTTCTCCTAAGGCGGTTGGACAGAGATCGGACAGGCCGCACAGACCACTGAGCTGCTATGGCAATATGTTTGGACACACAGAGCCAAGCAAGGGGAATGTGACACAACCAGCGGCCAGGAAATGGAGCTTTGGGCTCCCAGAAGGGGCCAATATCAACCCCGCAAACTTCAACAGTAGTTTCGTCAGCCATCAAACAGCAGTGAAAGAAGCAGGTCAGCCAGTGGCAGACACCCTTAAGCCAAACGGAGGCCAGCAGGAAAGGTTGCCGCCAGAGAATGCAATGAGGAGAGCGTCCTCCTGTCTAACTCTCATCAAGGCCCCGGGTAGGTTTCTCTGTCCCACCCTGACAGGCTTCCTGTCAGCACACAGGCTCCCTTTGTCTCTGATCTCCGTTTTCAAAGGATGGCGATGTCTATATATACACCTCCTTTGTGCCATTTGCATGTACTAGCTTGAAGTTATGACACACACTGCAGCGTTCTGAGGCCAAACTCTCAGGTTTGATAATGTCCTTCAACTTAGATGTCTTATTGATAGGCGTTATCAGATTGTATTCAGATGACTCCATCATCTGTTGCCTTGAGTGCTACTGACACTCATGCCTGTATATACTGATGTCAAATAGCATTGCCTGGACTCAGAGGCCCGTTAGTACCCACAGATGCTTTGTTATTTTCCCCTTACCTTCATTTTCCCATGCATCTCTTTGCATGTATAATCTATTCTAGTCCCCCTTCTCACCAACAGCACAGGAGAGGAAGATAAATCACAAGCTGCTAAACATGGTGAAAATAAAGTATTACAATGTGTTAGAATCAATTTTGGCATCCAGATCCTGCAATGTAGCTGTTATATTTTCTTTTTACATTGTAATCAACTTATGTGAACAAAGATCTGTTCACAAAGTCACATTGTGGGGACTCGTCGAGTAACTGGGGCTCAAGATCCAAATCTACCAATTAGATGTCGACCAATAGCGTCCTCTGAGTGATTGGTCGACTTCTATTACCTGTTTGGATCGAGGCTTGGTTTTTGGTTATGGTTTGACTTAGGAAAGTGAGGTAAAGGTTAAGTAATTGTATTCAACATTTTGGTAAATAGACTCATTTGCTTTCTTATCGAGAATTAGATTAGAGGATCAATACCTCTCTCATATCCAAAAGTGGTATCGATCAAACTCTTGGCAAGAAAGTGAATGGACATATTACCCAAAATGTTCAATCTTATTTCTTTACTGTTGAGGTAAGACTCAATGATTTTAATGCAGAGCTGCTTTTAAGTGTTTTGGGGCTAGTCCAAGTCTTATCTCATGTCGTCATAAGTAAATTGCACATCAAGATGCAAGTTCTTTCAATGTTTTGGTTAAATAATCAAATAACAATATGGGGCCATGCGAGGCCTAGCTGTTTCTGTCTTGAAGAAACAGCTAGGAACACTTGAATGTTTTTTACTTTAAGTCTAAAGTTGAGTCTTTAGGCTGTCAAGTCTCAAGTCCTCATTTAGTCAAAGTTTCAAGTCTCTCCAAAGTTCTGAATGGAAGTTTTTACAACATCCTCACAAGTGACAAAAATGCCATGTAAATGGCATGAAACAGTCAGCTCCAGCTGTTGTTTAGTAATGCTGAAATTTCAAGGTTACAAGGTCACAAGGTCACAAGGTTACAAGGTTAAAGGTTACAAGATTACAAGGGTTTTTATTTGTCATTGTACGACAGGGTTGCACAACAAAATGTTGATTGTCGACCTAATTTGCTAACTAGGAAAGAAAACAAACAACAACAACAACAACAAAACTAGTCTGGTGGTTTAGCAGCTTCTGTATCTCTCTCCAGACGGCAGCAGGGGGAACAGGTTGCTGCTGGGGTGGGTTTTGTCTTTTAATATCTAAATAGCTCTTCACAGGCTCCTCTTCTCACCAATATCACTGATGCTTAGTAGATGGGTGCCAATGATGTTCTGGGCTGTTTTGATCACCAGCTGTAGAGGACTCCTGTTACTTAATGTTACTTATTCAGGAGAATAAGTAACATTAAGAGGGAGTTTTCTGCTGAGCGAGTGTTTCTTAGTTCATAATGTCTTTTCTCATGTGAAATTATTCATTATTCCTTAATCACTTTCATTATTAGCATCATCAATTAATTAGGAAGCCCAAGGCGGAATAATTTAAACCCAACGTTTGATACAGTCAACCTGCAAATGAGGCGGGACATTATGAAATCATTTTAAACCCACGGTCCGCCAAGTGGCAGCTTAGTAACAGCCGGTGTCACTGTTTTACTCACTTCTCACTGACATCAAAGCCCTCTTGCCTTTCAGATCCCAAGTCAAATCAGTCTCAAGAGGAAGTGCTTGCCCTCAATGCAGCTGCCATCATAGCAAACATCAAACTCCAAAGGCAACTTAGCCAGAAGAAAACACCAAATGGCAACTCTGAGAAGGACTCCGCTGCATCCCCTCAGGGAAATACTGGTATTATTATTACTTTCTCGTCCCCTCCCACGTAATCATAATTTCTCACCTTAAAACATTGATCTTTGTTACAATTAACTGACTTTGTTGACTGACACTTTGTTTTTAGAGCTTCATCTTTGATTGAATCAATACAGATCCAATGAAATTCCACGGCTCTTACATACTATGCCTATTTGATTCATGCCAATAAGTAATATGTCATAGCAGGCCCAGAGGGCTGTGTTGCATTTTGCCCGGGCATGTGCAGCCAAGGCAGGTGTAAATGAAATGCAAAATATTTGATTTGCTCTGCCGTGGTTGTGACAGATGAGAGGAAATGTGTGAAGCCGGATGAAAGAACAATCCTGCGCCACAACCAACCTAATGCCGCTTTTGAAACTGAGAGGTCACCTCAAACTATTTCTCTACAGGTGAGTTCAGAGGTATTTCTTTTGCAAATATAACAATGAAATAAAAGAATTGGGATTTAATTCTCCAAATGTCTATTTGTTGCACATGTTTGTGTGTTCCAGTTTAACCAAAGAGGTATTTTCCTTTCTTGGAAAAAAAAATAAACTTATTTTTTTGCAGCTGAAATTCTTCTTTTCTTTTCTTTTTTTAAATCCCCATGTTGTTAATGATCTGACCCCTCAGGTACACCCCTGAAGTACTCCACAACATCAGCGAAAGGAAATGATACATTTTTACTGGCTTTGGAGTTTTCCATGGGGTGCCCCAGACTTTTAGTCTAGAGCGGTGGGAGTTGGAACGGGGACGTTGGGCTTAAGTGTTTTGTCAAGAAGAGCAATATGTTTCTGGTTTTGGCAGGACGCACTACAGAGGTCCAGGCCAGACTTCATCAGTCGTTCCCAGGGCAGACTGCGAGAGCTGGAGCGAAGGGCACAGGAGAGGAGGGATCTGGCGGATTTGGTAGACCCGCGGTCGAATGCCGCTGTCAGGCGGAGGAGAGCCCACAGCGGCCGGGGAACATCTCTGAACGGTACTGTGCCAGCGGTCACCTCTCTCGTACTGCCCATTGTTCTATTGCAGCTGCAGTGGCCGTTTGCCACATCATAATCACACACATACAGACTCAGAACAAAGAGTGAGGGGGGTAGTTTTCAGCCAGTGGGTGTTGCTTTTCAATGCTCAGACCAATATTATTGGATTTAAGCTGCTGATAGGTAACAATTTGCTCCATTATACATAATATTCACATTTATTTTTAGCTCGAAGGGATGCTAATCCACTAAAATCCTCTGCTGAAACCCAAAATGCTGAGTCAGCAGCAGTTTTAGACAAGGTGATCCACCACAACTACTCAATGACACATTGTCAAGATTCTATACTTCTGTAAAGTTACAGATATTGCATAGAAAAGCTAAAGGAATACATGTAACATGAATAAAATGTACAGAGAAAATTATAAAGCAAAAAATAAATTCTTTTTGGCATGGATCACATAACAGGCCAGAATCTGAAATGTAGTACAAATTATTTTTTCATCTTAACTGTCTTAAGGCCCAATGTAAGGGGAAAGAAGCATGGAGGAGAGAGATAACTGGCACACCAGGCTAAGCTGTGACTAAATACAATAAAAGCCACTTTAAGTAAGATATGAAACAAATGCTGATGCTATGTATATATGCAAGTGCTCATCTATTGAATAATACAGTTTCAGAAAGTTTGCCAGCATTTGGATTACAGTAAAGATAGTTCTGTGACCTTCAAATGTCATTAAGCTTTCGTCTGATGAGATTTCCTTTCAGAGTGCCAGGCTTCACAGTAAACAATAAAGAATTTAAAGATTTGTGACAGTAAATTTGTAGCTCTTTCTGCCCTCTGCTGGCTGCAACAAAAATAAATAAAAAGACTCAATGACAGCTTGGAAAGTGAGAGATTTAAAAATCTAATTGTTCATCTGTGTTCATGTATAAATGTTCATGGGGAATCACAGTTCCTGCATGCTGGTGAAATTGTTCTTCATAAAATATCTTAGAGACGGTGGAATTCACGCTCTTGTTGAAAATGATCTTGTCTGTTCTTTCGGGAGATTGCAACATATTCCTTTCTTTTCTGTAAGAGCGGAGTCTTTCAGTTTCCTCAAACACCTGTAACTGCCATGCTTTAGAGCCCTCAACTCAATCAGCATTATGTGTGTATATGTGTGTGTGTGCGTGCGTGTGTGTGTGTGTGTGTGTGTGTGTGTGTCGTACATGCTCCTGTTTCCAGATAACCTTTTCAAACCCAGAGATAGAGCCATTACTGGGAAAGAGATGCAGCCGAGATCTAAGCGGTGAGTTCCATCTCAATCAACCTTGGCACACTGTCAGATGCCTCTTCTTTGCAGGCAGATGCATCCTTATCTCTTGTATTGTGGTCACGTGTGAGTCTGTATCAGTGACATCTCCATACAAAATATGCTGCTTTTGTTGCTCTGCCAAGACTTTTGCTCTAATAATGCCCCCCCCCTCCAACCCCCCTGTCCTTGCCTAAACTGCCATTTTTTCTTTACCATTAACTCATAAAAGACACAAATTGATCATATTGTTACAGACCGCATGCAGAGGTGAAGAGGAAAAAAGAGGAGGAGAAGAAGAGGGAGGTGTGTTTGAGCAACAGGCAACGAGTGGAACTTTTCAAAAAGGTAATCTCTAAATCTTCATTTGCCAAAACATAGGTGAATTAAACCAGGCTGAATTTGGGTTTTACAACAATGCCAAAGACATTTAGACTTTTTTTTCCTTTGATGGGATGGTGCAGAGCCTAAAAAGCAAGAGAAGATCTGAAGCAACCTGTTCCACATTATAGTACATGATGCTGCCAGAGAGTGTGAAGCAACCTGTTCCACATTATAGTACATGATGCTGAGAGAGAGTGTAAAGCAACCTGTTCCACATTATAGTACATGATGCTGAGAGAGAGTGTAAAGCAACCTGTTCCACATTATAGTACATGATGCTGACAGAGAGTGGAATAAGATGATTTCCTACTTTCATATGTAAGGGAGAAAAACCACACCTGCCTAATTAGATCTACCGGAAGTTGTTATACATAAATATCTATGCAGAAATGATGAACTGAATCACCAAATCCCTGAAAATATGGAACAAAGCAAATATATCCTCACAACAGCTCGCCACAGTGTTAACAACTTGCCTGAGACACTGAACAGAACATTAATTGTGTATATGACCCACAGGCAATTGAGCAGGTGATAACACAACTTTCCTCGATAGGCTCAATTAAACCTCGCAAACGATGAAACGTTTTTTCAGTCACGGCCAACAATGGCTGCTTCTCTCTTCACGGCAGTGCAGCTGGGGAACATAAAGTATTTAAATCAACTACCAAGTCCATCATGATCAACTGAGAGGAGTTTGAGTGGAACATGCAAGGTTGAAGGATAGGTGTATTTCTGGGTATTCTCCTGTTGAGGCGGACAAGTTGGCCTTGTGGGTAGGATAACATATTACAATAAATAATATACACCAGAGTCTGACAGTGATTAACTATTCCCTTTCATATTGTGCTCTAATGAAGCAATTGAACTAGGGATTCACATTATATCACTTTATATGCATATGCTCATTGTTTCTCTATTTTAATTAAATCTTCCAAGAGCTGATGATAATACTTGTAGTGTTGCAGGAATATTATATTTTGTACACTCTTTTGGTAACTTGCCATAGAGGTGATCTATGATTTAATTCTGCTGAACTGATCGTAAGTAATTCTGGAAAAAAAATCATCAAAGAAATGAGATGCAACAATGGAAAAAAAAGGATGTAAATGTCTGTTCTGCTTATTTCTAAAAGTAGTCCCATTACATTTAATATTTAGGCTGTGGAAGGATTTTTTGAGCTTGCCTTTTCTTTCAGACCAATGAGCTTATTGTTCCACTAGATGTCGCTGCTGCCAAACTTTTGCTATTTTCTTGCACGTCTCCCAAGAGTTTGATTAGAAAAGCTGATCTTTAAAAAAAAAAAAACTACACTTCAAATGCATTTTCTGCACCTGAAGTGGTTATTATAAAAACCAATTTCCTGCATGATCAATAATTATTACCCAGGACAGAGTTTGATTTTCTGGGGGAATTGTACATTCATTCTCTTTCCCGCTGCACTCTCATTCTGGAGAGAAAGTGTGAACAGTCCCATTGTGCTCTGTGTGTGAGGCCTGTGTTCCTGGTGGAAACAAAATGCCCTTCAGTGGCAGAGAGAGCCACAGGGCAGTGCCACCATTCAGCCGAGCTGCAGACAGCGTGGGTGCCCACACACAGCTGCTCCAGCCACACTGCTGCTGTGGCAGATAACACAGGGAAGAGGGGCCGATGCCAGTGATCGAGCGGGATCCTGGAAAGAGGAGCTGGAAACCTGGATGTGTGTGTGAGAGGATGGCAGGGACGAGGTTTCACTCCTCTGTCCTCGGGACTGTTTGATTCCCATCTGACGTTTGTGCGTCTGCTTGGATCGCAAAAAAAAAGGCCTCGTGGGTTTTGTGAGGACTAGACCGGTGATCTATAGCCACCAAGTTTTGCTTTCTTATTGCAGAAACTGTTGGATCAGATTCTTCACAGGAGCAACAGCTGAACGACTGACGACAGATGAAGATGAAGATGATGACACGACAAAGCCTGTCGCATTGTATAACAGACTGATGAAGTGAACTTTGCCCTCTGACAGTACTGAATATGAGTTAAACTATCAGTGTAGGTCGTGGGCTCAGCTCTAGCGCTGCTTTAGCCAGTGTCTGTTTGTCTCGTGTATTTCCATTACTTATTATTCAAGTTACGGATTTTAACATCTGTTTTCCTGAAAGGTAAATCCGTGGTAATCTTTCAAAAGCCCAGAAGGTCATTTAACATCGCTTACTGTACCTTCTGTTTCAAAGTTTTTTTTCAGAACCTTCAAAGACTCTTCTGCCCATCTGGATAAAAAATAAAATATTCTGATGCACAGTATAATCTTTTACCTGTTTCACTCTACTGTACTTCCTAATCCAACAAATGACCTGATGATAAAACTGTTTCATGGTATTAATGTTTAACTTTGTTTGGATAAAGAAACAGATCATCAGTTCAGGACATGTTTAATTAGTGAACTTGGAGGACATAATATATTTGATGCACTTGTGCAGAGAGAAATACCTCCGGAACAGCGCTAGGTTTTGTGAAATGACCTTCTGGGTTTTTTGAAAGATTGCCACAGAATTGTCTTTTGAGAAAAACAGATGCTTGTCTCCATGGCGCAGCTGTCCCAGCTGCCCTTGTGGTATGCAATTACAAATGCAAGATGGCCAAAATGAGTGTATGAAATCGTGTCTCAATGTTCTGTTTTGGTCCAAAACCAGATATCACATAACTGATACCCTTTTGATGTGCGACACAAACCACTAACGTATGCTGTTTTCTTTTTCTGCGTTATCTTGTTCTCACTTGATTGCAAATTGCCTTTCTTTCCAGAATACTTCATGTAATTGGGATGCAGAGTGAGCTCCTCTCACGCAGCCACTTTCACATGATCTCATGTGATGTGGAGCGGTGATATAAGACAGAATCATTCATTACGCTTCACAGTCCCTTCTAGGACAGTCTTCAACCGTCGTCTTCCTCATTATAACTGAAGTGGGCTCTGCCATCACTCAGTGCCAGCTATTAGCTGTAAGATGGAGGAATGTGACCTCTTCTCGCTGGAAATGCCCTGTTAATGGACAGTGCCGGTTTGAATGGAGCTTTTGTCCCCGTCTTTGTCCCGTGATGGACGCTGGCCCGCCATCGCAGATTTAGATTTGTGGGATCCGAAAGGGAGCGTGCTCAGAGTGACGCTCAACAACATGATGGAGCGGGGCATAAATCAAAAGTGAGATGTGTGACTATTTATTTTTTGAAATAACAGACAACAGAGCAGACGCTCGTCATTATTTTTAATTGTTATTTTACTCATTAGCCTTTAAGTTGGCGTTTCTTCATAGTCCAGCTGTTTCATCCATCTAAATTTGCACTGACGTCTTGGAGAAGACAGATGATTGCTCCTGACGGTTTTTGTCAACCTTATTTCTTGTTAGTGCACGTGCACATGTGGGTGTGATTTTGAATGACAGGAGATCCTTAATAATGAATCATAATTGTGTCTGTCTTTCTAAAATTAGTAATTTTAAGACAACTGGGAACCATGTCTGCTGCTTGAAGAAGGTTATTTACTGTGTGTGTTGTTTTCTCTACTCAACTTTGCATAGAGGGTTTCACTATCAATACAATTCTTCAACTTTAGGTGTTTTGTATTTTAATGTAATTATATTTATTTTATATTTGAGTTGTGTTTACATATGTTGTTCAGTTTTCTTCCAAATGTGACTATAAAATGTTTGTCATCAGGCACTGGTGAAACCTTGTTTTTTCCCCCCAAACTACATTAACATGATAACAGAGGTTAGATGGAATAGTTTCCAAGAAGTTGGGATTCATTATTGACCGTTATCTGTCCTAGCACACCAACACAAATTCCTATTTTACTGCCTGCTCCTCTCTGCACCTTATCTTCCTTCAAGCGTCCTAGTTCTTAAAAAGAGCAAAAGATCAGCTCTTTGTAAAGTCCTATAGGTGAATGTTTGGTTCCAGTGAAATCAGCATGCAGAGAAATACTCCTCATAGTCTTTTATTTCCTTTCAAATTAATCCTGAAAGAAGACTTTTGAGGAATTGGGGTTTTATGACACCAGGCAACAATTAGGTGTGCTGCTGTGACTTTACCTGAAGTCTTCATTCTGCCAGCACACTGCAACTGAAATGCTGCACTGTCATTTTCTCCTGTCGGGGGAGAAACAGCTTTCGGGAACGCAGCCTGCATGTGGACACCTACCTGTTTTCTGCCTGCATTCCCTCCTGAAGTGGATGGCCATGTGGTGCAGTGCAGAGGGCACACACAGAAGAACATTGTTGAGCCGAGCCACAGTGTAGTGTTGGAATGGGTCATGTCCATATGTGGGTCCATGTACAGTAATCCTTTAGTGCATCTCACCGGTGCTTTGATGACAAGTTGAGTATAGCTGGTTGTGAGTCTCATGGATATATTGATTCAGATATCTTGAAATATGAATGTTTTCAAACTCACGTCACACTGTTCTGTACATAGAGAACAGACCAGTGGACATAACATCATGATGAGCCCCAGTGCACGTTACCAGGAACACACACACACACACACACACACACACACACACACACACACACACACACACACACACACACATTTGACATTGGACAATATCAAAACACATATTACCCAGCCATCACCATTGCATATCCGTATGCAACAATACAATTGGAAAACATTATTTTAATTGAACGGTTATAGTTTATCCTACGCTAGGTGAGCATATACTCTTCACTGCCATCACTGTTTTATATCGGCGCTACTGTGACTGTGCTGCAAGCATACAGTCAACATTCAACTAAATAAAATATGCACGTCTGCATATTTTCCCCACACAATGCTGCTTTCAGCTTCCTCTGACTGAATAACAACATGCGTGCATAATAACATCTGTGAGTGAGGACTGTGTAGGCTGAAATATTCAAATGTACTCTTAATGTGGACTTCTACAGTATGTATGCGCCTACCGGACCCCTTTGGGTCAAGCTGAGAAACGGATAAGAGGAAAGCCGGAAAATGAGTGGTTTGCCTTCAAAATAAAACAATTGAAGGTTTTATGCACGCTGGAAGGTTGTTTTTGTGTATGTCATATGGGTTAAATGTCTGTACTTTGTACGGAAATTCTGTAATTTAACAGCAATAATCTTAACTCAAGGTCAAAATAATAGCTTCTTCACTTGTGGTATTTAGCCTATGATAGGTCATAGGAGAGGACGAACACAAAAAGCATCAAAAACAACATTTGATTTACGTTATTTTAGTCTTTATTCATTAAGTACGTTCTTTATTTTAATCTTATTGTAAAAACAGTATTGCAAAAGTACATTGTAATTGTTATGGGGGGCTTTATTCTGAAAGCTGTAACCGGATGCTGTGCTTTGTTAACTCCCGGTAGCTTGATGCTCGTTCGCTAATGTGCGCTGGCGGCGGCGTTAGGACCTCGCGGAGCGTTTCATTGAAGCACATGGTCCCCACTCATAAGACAACACTTCTCGTCAGTAATTGCCCTGGAATTGATGTCATTCCAGTGGGCGACTGAGACAGCAGCGGCTTGTGTTGCCTATTTGTGAATGTTTTCGCCGGTCGCTCCACATTTACTTCACATTTCTCACTTTTTTTTTGTTAGTGTTGTTGTTGTTGCGCGAGGCGGCTTTGGACTTGGACGTCCGTGGATGGGGAAAGTGCACAGAGTTGAATCAGCTGTCCTCGGGATTTCCTAAGGCACCCCTCGCGCGCTCGATCATATTTCAGGAAGTCATTTTATTTTTTTTGGGGGGGGGGTGGGAGGGGTGGGGGAGATCTTGCACATCAGCTGTTGTTGGATTGTATGATGGTTGCGCTGCAGTGAAACAGTTGGCCAGTCCCGTCCACGCTTCAGCCGGGCACCATGAAGCTCGCGAGCCGGAGTCTGAAGTTTCTTATTTTGACAGCACTTCAGGCTTTATCCATCTCTGTCTCGGTGTGTGGCAGTGTGCTCTCCAGACCCGCTGAAGGTAAGAGGCAAAGAAGCGGGGAAGATGTATTTTTGCTTCTGCCTATTATAGGCAAGATGGGCAAAAGTAGGGAATAGATTATTTTTTTTCCTAATTGATTTATCATCAGGCGAATGTCAAATTCAAAACCTTCCCCTAGAAACATAAAGAAAAAGCGTATATGTATATTTTGAAAAGGACCTGTCGGCATACTGTGCATTTATTTGTCCTGCATGCGTCTATTCCACTCCATTCCATTCTTCACGCATGTCTCTCCTTTGGCTGATGTGAGTATCATGTTTTATGAAAGCCTTTGTTCGCACACCGGTCTTACAGATCTATAACACATGTTTGGGCAGAATGCAACATCTCCAGAGTAAACAAGCTAAATTCATAGCCATCTCTCCTTCTCTCCTCCAGATCTGTGTGTGAGAAGCAGAACATCACATTTTAGCTCCCAGTCCATCCAGTGTGCACCTCGGAGGAGAGGAGGCGCTGTATAATTGATGATGCTGAAACTCTCTTTGGTAATCAGTGGTAGCACTTGAGGCATTTCTCTGGCGCTTTAGGCCTACTTCAGTTTTTCAGGGCACTTCAAACATACTTCAATTTTTCAATTATGGATGACTTCCAGAGTTATTTTAGTGCCAAACATAAAATAAAAGTCACATTGTCGGTTTTGGACTGAAGAAGTCACGTCGCTTTTTTTTTTTTTTAAAACCTTTAAATTGCCCTGTTTTTTATGTATATGACAGCCAAGCAGCACATGACAAATAGCTGCTTCTGAGAGCTCGGGGGAGATGTCCTAATGTGATGTCAGAGTGTGTTTGTGTCTACGCTTGTGCGGTTTGTCCCACTGGTTTGCAACCCTTTGGGCTGTGGCTCATGATATCCCAGTCACCAGTGTTGCATGCCCTCGGTGGGATCCAACAAGGACGCTATACAGTGTGTCCAACAGTGGTGAGTGGACGAGTTGCACTTGAGCGTCGTGGGGCCCCGCAGAAAAAACTCTTACATCTGAACAACACGGCCAGTCACGACGCTCAACTGTGGGAATCTTGGGAGTTAATTACCAGCGAGGGCAAATGTGTAAAACTGGGATCAAAGCGCGAGGAAGTTGTTCATTTATTCATCAACAGTTCGACGTCATCAGAAGTTGGCCTTGACGGGTTCCCGACTCGTTTAAACTCCTCATCGTCAGTACATTTGTGCGTGTGGCTCAGAATGTCTGAGCCCATCTGTGCTGACAGGGTATTTACCTGCTTGGGGTCATTCTGATTGAGATAAATGGGTGGAGGGAGCTGTGTGGAACAAGGGCACAGGAGGTGGGGGGGGGGGTCACATTTAAAAGACAAATAGAATCAATGGTGTAACAGGCAGGACGATGGAAAACGTAACCGGCAACATTTCTAATAATTCATCAATCATTTAGTCTTAAATAAATTCAAACCAAACATGTTTTGGACTGCAGTTTGAAGATGGCACCTTGGGATTTCAGAACTCGTGAGTGGAATATTTCCTATTTCTTGTGCCATTTATAGACATAATTATTGTTCGATTGATGAAAATATTGAGTTGGCAGCTTACTTCATGTTAAAGCACAATGGGTGGGAATCCTTAGTGCTCCCTTTCACGGGTCTCTACTTTATCTCCAGTCTGTGCAAACCTTTATCTTTGCTGCCAGGAATTCCAGGCTGCTAAGGAAAGATGGAGCAGTTCAGCTTCATGCAACATCATGTTTGCATATATATTTCATGACACCGCCCCTTGAGCTTTCTTGTCGCTTTTCCTCGGCCTGCCTGTCTTGTGCATGTTTCTGTTCCAGCCGGGGATCGTTTGTGAATGATTTCCTCCGATGGTTGACACACTTAGTGTCAGCCAGTATTTATTAGCCAGCTGTAGCCTACTGATCCAACCGACACGACTCTGTCTGCCTCGAGCGCCGCATGCAGCTTTGCGTGCTGCACACTCAGACAAATGAAAGTGGAGCTGAGAATATATTTGTGGACCGTAGTAAAAAAATCCTTCAGCAAACAGTGTCCTCCCCCAGAGACACATTATCACCATGATGTGACCGATCTCAAGTCAGACGCATTTAGTATCTTTTCAGTGTGAATGCAATCAGATCCTCCAGATGAGTTGTTCGGGGTAGTTAAAACCCACGAGGCCGGTAAGAAGAGTTGGCCGATGCGTGGTGGTGCATTAAGACAGATTGATCAACCATTTGCTGTTCCGCAGTGGGGATATTTATATAGGAGGGGAAGGGGGGAGGGAGGTGGGGAGGGGGTAGGGAGGGAATAGCTGGACTGTGCTCATGTGGCCTAACCCTACATGTGTTGCATTGATTTCTTCGGAGCTGCTTTGGACTCATTTGCCCCCCCGCCCCCCAACAAAAGCTTAACACACAAGCTGAAACCTGATGCTGGCTCTGGACTTTCTCATCGGACTTTCACACTCAGTCGGGTCAGAGTTGAGCTCAGCACAGCTCTCCCCGAGCGTCTTCTTTCTCTGTCTGGTCAGAGAGACTGCCCAAGCCAATTGGCTCCGATATCTCTTTTCAGTGTCAAGTCTATCTGGGTTAGTTCAAGTTCCACCCCATCAGTGTTTCAAAATCATTGACAGTTTATAAGCCTGTTCTGGACAGGTCTTGTGTCCTGTTTTGCAGAACCTTTTGTTGTAGCATATGAATAACATATGCTATAATGTCAGATTGCTCTTTCTTTGGCCACAAGAAGAACTAATAACGACTGGATTCCATTTAGATTAGCAGGTTCAGGGTTTTGCTATTCCACATGCTGGTTCACAAGGTAACAGACTTAATGGAACTGAGCCATTTCTAATGGGAGCAGTTTTACCAATGTGGTTTCACCTGGGCTTCTTTTCTGCTGTGACAAGTCAAAAATGTCTGCAGTGACAAAGGTCCATCATCACCTTTTAAAGTTGTTATGGCTGACGTGAGCAAACAGTTTGCTCTTCAGACAGAAAAGACTATTTCTGACTCTGCAGTGATTATGGCCCACAGAGTTTTAACAATTATCACCTCTTTGGTTGAGATTGAGTTTGATAAATATCCTAGCAGTTTTAGGAGATATCACATCACCTTGTGTGACACTTTTTTTTTAATGAGCAGGAAACCGACATTGTACTTTTCACGTTGGTCTTGTGAATTTTTTCATTTTGTTTGCAACTTGAAAATCACATCAGCGTTCAGCTTTTAATAATCCTGCGAGTGCAGAGAATAGGAATCAAGAACAGGCGTTGCAATTCCAGATTAACAAACTTTACACTGTAGGTGCTAAGGGAAACATTCCCCAGTTTGACTACATTCCATGTGAACGTTCAGTCTTTGTCTTCCACTGAGATTTGAAACGCAGGATTTTTTTGTCTCAGATCCACATCATCTATTTTCCAGCCTGGCATGCAGCATCCGCCCAGATTCCACTTCCCTATTCTTCAATGAGAAAGGACAAGCAGGAAACAAGACAGGCCAGCTCCTACCTGGGGAGGATTCTAACAAATTGGCTCTAACAAAGTTCTGCTGCAGCCAGTTTCTTTGTCTGCGTCTCTCTCTGAGTTATGTTCCTCAACATGGGCGGACTAGTGCTGTATTTTTAAGAGAAGCAGAGCCAGCAGCGCATCGAACAGTTACAAATAAAGACGAAAGTTTCAAGTAGAAAGTTGACCAGTCTAAGATTGGGAAATGTTTGGGTCAGTTGTTTTCAGGTTTTCCAATACCAGGTGAAAATTGCAGTTCTTGATTTATAATGTACAGAGCTCAAGCTGATGTCTTAAAATTGCTTGTCAAAGACAAACAGAATTGAAATATCAAAATTAGTGTTCCATGATTTTCTACAGATAAACTATTCAATTAATTGAGTGTAATCCTTAATGTTTGACTCTCTGCACTGAGGTAATGACATGGATGCCACCACATACTGTACAATGTCTTGAGGATCTATGATGACATTGCAGCCCCCCCCCCCCACGTTCTCTCTGCCTTTCTTCTGTGGCTTGAGGTTTCGTTTTTGTAGTTCTGTACTGCTTTGAATGTGTGCCAGGCATGTGCTTCCCATGACAGAGAGGACTTCCAGAGCGCTGTAAATGAAATCCATCACAGCGACCATATTAACAAGCTTTCACACAGCTCGGCTCCAGAAGCTCTCTGACTCTGACCTTTGTTGCTCAGGCACACACAGGCTCCATGCCAGGCAGCAAACGCGGCCCTCGCAGCAGGGGAAGCGTTACAGTGTCACCCGCCGGCGGCGTAACTGCACCGGTTCTCGGACAACATTAACCTCCTGCTGGGCCAAGGGGCATTTTTGCTGCAGGACCATCTATTTCCCATCGAGTAATTATGTGCTGACATCATGCTAGTGTGACAGTAAATGGGTTCAGTATTCAAGGTGGGGGTAGAGAGACAGGAAGCAAGAGAACACAAAAGAGCTATTTACCAGTAGAGGGAGCTCAGTGTTAAACGGCTTGATTATGACCCTGACTATGCTCTAAAAGAAGTAATCCGCCGAGAAATCCAACCATTAACAACTCTCAGGGCTGTGACTTTTGACACACTGCTACCTTATTAGATTTGATTTAAAGAGACCCTCGCTCCAATTTGTGCAGATTCCTATTGCCATGATGTCACCCACAGGTTTCTATGTTTCCTTGTGCAACACTCAGTGTGTTGACACTATATCCCGCAAATGGGTCAGATGTTTACTTTGGAGTCAAGCTAAGATTAGCGGGCACTTTTCACCTTTGCTCTGTAATCCCCATGAACCCTGAACTGTGAACAAATTACGGGGCGCAAGGCGAAGATTAGTTGACGAGGCGATTGACAGAACATTAAGTCCTGCTTACCAAATATGAGAATCTGCTGCTTTTCTCAGTTTTATATCATCTAGGGCTCTGTGTAATAGTTATTTTCATCAGCAATTCATCTGTGTATTTTTAGTCTATTTTTATGTCTTTGTAATGTCAGGAAATAGTGATAAATGCTCATGCCCCAAAGCCCAAGATGATTTCCTGAAATTGCTTGTTTTGTGAGATCTGCAGTCCCAAGGAGATCTTTTTTTATAATTATATAAAAAAGTAGCAAATGTTCCAATTTGAGACACTGGAACCAGTGAAATATTCACATTTGTCCTTTGAAAATGACTTAATTAGTTCACGATTAATTCTGTATGAATCAACCAACCAATTACTTTTTGACAATTGTGTCGGCAGTGATGAATTGAAGTTTGGTTGGGACTGTTGGTTGATCAAAACAAGCAACTTGAATACATCTGGGACATTTGTAACCTGAGAAGGGCATTTTCACAATTATTTTGACAAAGTTTGTAAAATAAAATATTCATCGATTAATCAAAAAAAGGATTAATAGCAATCAATAATGATAATAATGATTTGTTACAGGCCTAGAAGATGATGAAGGAGAGAAAGAGATATGGAAAGGCAGCGGAGTTCATTGCTTTTGTCTCCAAGGTCATTTATGTAAGAGCGTCTGCCTCCTCCCAATGTATCATTCATCATTTTATCCCCAATCACCATTCTGTTTGAGTTAGCATAATTTGCCCACTCTGATTGGGGATAAATTGAGTTTGTGGTATACCTGTCAATCATCCATTATTAAATGAACAATAGCTATAAACAATAACCAAGTTTCTCCCCATGGACTGATGTCAGAACTAACTTTTGGCTCAGAGACTTTGCTGGATCATGTCCCCAATCCAGTCAGAGCTCTGATTAACGAAAAATGGCTGTGGATACACGCTCTTGATGGAGAAAAAGTGATCACGTTATTAGATTTGCTTTATCAAGAACACATTTCCATATGGAACGTGTTACGTGGAACTTTCTTACCTTTTTTTGTCTTTGTTGTGTCATACCTCAGCCTGAATCAGGCCAATTTAAACGCACCACTCTGCCCTAATTAGTTCCACATGCTCTTATTTCAAGCTCATTTCCTTCTGGGGGTTTGAGTAGTAACTAAACATTGTCCACCCATGTCAAACAATGCTGGAATCACGTCTCCGACGCACTTGTTTTTGTACCATTCAGGGGACTTTGCAAGTCAATAGAGTGTCATTCTAGCTGCCAAAGGCATTGTTTGTCATTCTTCAATCTGACATTCTCAAGATCGGAGAGAATTGCTCTCAACATGACTTTGGAGTGTGTCCTTGGGTGCTTTTCCAGCGCCAGCCATCAGGCAAGGGTGACTGTGATTAGGAGTGCTCTTTATTGATGCGTCTACACATGTGTAGCCTGTATTCCATCTCGGTGAGGACCCGGTGCACATGTGGGGGGCACGGCCTCATCAAGTGTGCAGATGAAAAGAACAGCATGCCATTTGTATTGGAAAAGCAAAGATTGTTATGAATATATTATGTCATGGTTGCCTGTCAAGGAGTGCGTTGCAGTTGGTTGCAAGGAAGCAGGCTCTGGGGTTTAATAAAGCCCAACGGTTGTTGGTTTGTTTTGGTGAGGGGGAAAGAGAAGGGCTTGAGTTGTGAAAAGGCAATAAGAAAGGACGTCTTGACATCTGCAAAGAACTGATGAAGGTCATATGTTCCCTTGGACCAGCAGCTCATAGGTTGTGGAGAATGCACTCGTTTGGTAATGCTGATAAAACCAGGGAAACATTCACTGTGAAATATCATGAGGAACGGTAAAGTACCCCAGCAAGCAATGATTTTGTTTACACGGCTAGATATTGAGGTTAAAACAGGCCAGAATTTGGTTTAAAAAGTGAAAGAAATATAGTCATGGGGTCTAATAACGTCAACATTTTTCTTCCAAAATGGAGAATGGATATAGCAGCAAACAACTATTTGCTATGGAAAGATATAGTGGAGTAATGTCTACCTGAGCAGAGCATGAAGTCACTCTCCCTCTGTGTGTGTTGTTATCCGAGCTTCTCTGTTGTTCTCTTTGGTGACATTGCCGGGCTGGCCGCGCATGCTTAAGTCTAGCATACCGTGCTGGATAGCTCCCGGGCCAGGTAAACACCGTTAGCTCTGTCACCATTTTTGTGGTAGTTTACACTGTTAGTATTAATTTTTAGCTGCGAGCTGCCGTCTCAGCCGTGGCAATGTTGAGAGCATAGACTGTATTTAAGAAGTGGACGAATCACCGTGACTTTACCCATTGGTTTGTGGACTGCCCTTTAGAAGCCTCGAGTTCGGCATTTGGGCGGTCGCCATCTTGTTTGTTTTGCAACCAGATGTGACGTGAGGTACAACTAAACGTTGAAAAGACATTTTTTGGCGACCAAAATGTTACAATTCATTTTGATGAACTGAAAACACACTGTGCGAGGGTTAACGTTGGAAGATAAAAACAAGGACACCTCCTAGACCGGACACGCGAAATAACTAAGAAAAAACGGATTGCGGGTGTGACATTTCTTTCCTTCATATCTTGTTAATCATCACACGACTACACAGATTTACTTGATCCCAATCCCTAGGTTCCAAATCACTTAATCCTTGCTTTATGTGAATATGATACTAAAACAGCCAAACAATGGTGGTACATACAGAGTGTATAATGCATTTTGTTATTTTGGCTTAACAACACTGCTGGGGAAAGCCGAATTAATTACTTAATCCAGTCATAAGTCTGAATCACATTTCAGTCACCCACACAAGAACAAACACTCACATTCCCATTTCCACATACACGCACACACAATCCTCCCACCTAGCATTTTACTTTATTAAGGCAATATAAATGGCACAAACTCTCCTTGTATACGCTGGAGCATAAAGGGAGCTGAACATGGCCAGAACTCTGCTTTATTAAGACCTCTGTTTACACTCTCCTTTATTGAACATATAAATAAGGCTTTGGGCTCTGGTGCCACTTTTACCACTCCCTTAATGCTTCTGGTGGCGCTTATAACATTCTAGCTAACAAAAGCCACTTACACACTCCACACACCGCAGGTACGCTCCAACTTTACCAAATGTCTCTCCCAGGCATGTGGAGAAAAAAAAACTGAGCTTGCACACTATTTCCACTAATATAATGTCATTTATAAGCGGGAATTAAATCTCATAGCACACCACATTAACAAAATGGTCATTCACTTGTGTACTTTGAAGTCAGGGAACCAAACGCTGTATGTTTGTGAACCAAGTCTTCAAAGTTGATGTGGAGCATGCCACAGAAAAGGCTGTTCCATCTGCATGTGTGTGTGTGTGTGTGTGTGTGTGTGTGTGTGTGCGTGTGTGTGTGTGTGTGTGTTTCCTAACCGCAATGTGGACTTGACCTTTCTCTGTCAACTTCTCCCCGTTTTCCCCTCATGTGTTGTGTTTATCCATCCGTACTTTTCACAGCGGTTGTCATGTGTTCCCTTACTCAGCATGCCCACCTCCCCCAGACGGTGTTCTTTTCTAGGACTAATGAGGGTAGGATGCTTCTCCCGCTTTTGCGTGTGTGTGTGTGTGTGTGTGCGTGTGTGTGTGTGTGTGTGTGTGTGTGTGTGTGTGTGTGTGTGTGTGATGCCAATCCCTCCTTGCCGGAGCCTGCTTCTCATCATCAGTCTGGAGCTGGATGAGGACCGCTGAGCTGGTCACCTCTGACTCAACGCTATCAGCTGGTGCGGCTCTGTGAAGAACTCCAGAGTGGTGGTTTCCTCAGAGGAGAACCAGAACAAAGCTTAGCAGAGGGGGGGGGGGAGGGGGGGAGTGTCTCTGCCTGACCTGGGTTATTAATGCCGGATAATAAGCAGACTCAGCAATTTAGCTGGGTGAGTCATGCGTAGGGAGACAGAAGTGATGTGAACTTCGAAGGAAGGACCTTGAATCTGCTGGTAATAATAATCTGTCCCCTTGAGTGTGTTTTGTGTTTATGTGTTTGAAATGGGATTGAAAACTAAGAAATAACAAAGTTCCAAGTTCAAAACACACCATAAATTATCCTCAGACCACACGCATAACTTCTCACAAGTCCACTGACATCAGCCTGAAACTAAATCTGTTTCCCTGCTGTTTGGAAACGCTCAATAGAGCATCAGTGGAAGAAAACCCCCCAAAAAAACCAGCAAACATTTGATTTAGGATGTTTGTGCATAGACAAATGGTGCTAGCCACCCCTGCTGTTTCAGTAAGAGAACCAAGCTTTGGAATAGCTTCCCTGCTGCGAGGAGCTGATTACTGCAGGAACCCTATTAGCGATGTCCTCCAGTGGCTCACTATGCATTGCATTCAGACTGTGAGTGTGCTCATGATGTACTCTTTAGAGCGATTGCAGCTTCTGTCTCAGTAATAAGTGGTAGGTTTTCTCTGGGATGGTGGCTGTTGTTTTTCTACCACTTCATCTCCTGGCTGCACGCTTGGCGACGTCAGTATTGGATTTGGGGACGAGTATATATTCTTAAATGACTGGCAACACAGCAGAGCGCCGAGAACTGTAGCCTCTCTGAGGCTCAGTTAACACCCTGTCAGAACACAGAGAGGGGAGATAAAAGCATGCTGGGAACAATGCCCCAAAGCTACGTCTAATCCCTGCACTGCGTCCTGGACACTAGCCCTGCGAGTTATCACAGCGGCAGCAGCAACCCCAGTTCCTCGCTCGAAAACTCTTTACGCCGCTGAACTGTGGAGATTTATGCAGCTGGAGGGGCCGAGGGGGCGGTTACGGTTTCACCACAGGCTTCGGTTCTCATTGCTTGATGTCTGAGAGTGCTGATTACTGCTGTTGTATTCATGTCTTAATGGCAGAGGAGACAGGCTCCATTCTACTGACAGCCTATAAAAAGGAGGTGAACATGTGTTCAGGAAGGGCGAGGACGTATCGGAGATGGCATTTTGTCAGCGTAGATAATTGTTAGTTATGAGAAACAACAACATTCAGAGAGCTGTATTTGTGTGCCGTGACTCACAAAAGCCATCAAGTACAAGTACTGTGATTTTGTTTAAGTGACACTTCATATTACAAGGCAGCTGTACTGTCAGGTTGTGTTCTGATGTCGTTAATGAACACCAGGCTCAGGTCTTTAATAGCGGGGAGGAATTACTCATCAGTATTGTTTGCAGAAAATCAGTTTAGAAAATACCCCATTGTTTGTGTACGCAAAGATGGACACGGTTTGGTTTTACAGACACTGACAGCATTTAGAATAAAGCATGATCACTTTGAAGTTTTCTGTGTATTCTCACATGGTATGTTTATTTTCTTTGCAGGGAATCTTTTGAGCACGACTGTTCAACACAGACCAACAGCAAAGCAGAAACACTATGGGACTACAGTACCTCTTCAGCTCGTTGGACAAGACTGGAAACCCGTCAGCCAGCTCAAATCCCAGGTGAAGAATAGTTGTTGATGAAATTAAACCCTTTATTTGTTTTTACATTTTTGCTCTGCTTATTCTTTTAGACTTCCAGTTGTCTATCCCACACTGGTCCAGATAACATGACATTACTGAGGATAGTGTTTATAGTGGCACTGATATTCACGGCCCCCTGCAGATGACTCTTTGCGGTTACTGCTTCACCTTGAGATGACATTCCCTCACCATAAGGTCAAGATTTCCACCTGTACACAAGAGATATTAAAATCTCGATGGGGGATTCTCCTCCTCCCTTGAGGATAAAGCTTCTTATTTTAAACACTTTCTTCTTTCACCACCATCAATCAGACCAATAACACTGTATTTCATAACCCGGCAGGCAGATTGCTACAGAGTTTGTTGTTCACATAAACCATTTTGATTTCATTGACCCTTTTGGCCATTAGTCTTCCACCACCTGCGCGACAACATTTGTGGGGATTCAGACTGTAAACAGCCCTGTTTTAAAACATCACAGGGGGTTGCGTTGGTGGGGGGACAGAATGTATAATAGTTAGGATAATTTCCCAGAGTATCTATTGAAAAACAGCTGTGATTTCCTACCTGCCCGCTGGCGCCAGCAGGTTGTCAAAAAAACTATAAGACCTCAAAGTGAAAAATTAAAATAAATATTTTGTTCAAAACAATTCCAGAACTGAATCAAAGTTATTATTAACCCCAAAAAGCGTTTCCTGAACTTATTTTTTTGTTTTAATACATTGTTGTATTTTTCAGAGTTCAAGACCAAAGCTTAAACTTTCAGTTTTAATTTTTCTTTTCATATTATCAAAACTATTGGCCTGGATTTGGCACCATAAGACAGCTGCACAATATCTGCATCTGAGAAAGGAGGGAAACACTTCACAACCCACCGGTTTGAAACCTGGGATCCATGGCTCTCTTTGGTGTTATAATCCCAGACTTTACAGAAACAAAATACATGGCTGCCAGGCAGATTTAAAAGCACAGCTGGAGTTTCCAGGTTGTGTTATTTGTCAATTCATTAGTGAATTAAGTTGTTCTAGCTTAACCAAACAGACATAGTGCCACAAGGTTTCTTTGGGATGTTATTACACGAAAAACAAAAAACAAAACCTCAGATTTGCGAAGGAAAGAGTACTCATAATGAAGGTGAAATTAAGTGCTGAGTTGAATATATTATTCCCTCTAACAACAAGCCCAAACATCCGGTGTACTATCTATGTTATCCCTGAAGTTAGAAATGGCAGCCGTCATAAACATTATGCAGCGTGCGGGAGGTCAAAGCACGCACGCAGAACGCTGTCTGAACAGAAAATAGCAGGAAGTTTAGTCCCACACGGCTTGTGCAATGATACTGCCTCAAACCTTAAGTGTTCTGCTTCCATATCCTCTTATGATCCACTAGACATTCTTCTCCACAGGGGGTGATGGATGACTTAACCCAGAGCAGCGCTCGTTGCCACAGTTGACCCAGATTGAACTACGTGTGTGTGTGTGTGTGTGTGGTGTGTGTGTGTGTTTGTGTGTGTGTGTGTGTGTGTGTGTGTGGGTGTGTGTGTGAAATGTGTTTGTGTGTGTTGTTGCCAAGCGATGGAAAATGCGAGACAGATGATTTTTTTTTTGGGTGTTTCTGAGCGAGAGCGCAGGCAGCACACGAGGGGAGGAGGGTGGTTATGTGTTGACATGTGGAGGAGTGAGTGTGTGTGTGTGTGTGTGTGTGTGTGTGTGTGTGTGTGGGGGGGGGGGGGGGTTTGCGCAGCGTGACTGACAGAAGTGATGTACGACTTGGTGCCACTTCATCTGACTCCAACAGACACTCGCGGCCCCTCACAGTGTTGCGAATACTCGTGGTTTTCTGCGGGATTAATGTCAAATGGAATAGAAACATAAAGTTAATCCTCTCAGCTCTTGTTCTAAGATACAAAGATGCTTCATAAGGATTTCCCAGCACTCAATTGAAAACAGCCTCCTCGCATTTTTTTCTCACAGCGCTGGGTGGCTCAGTCAAAGTTTTATCAGGATCGTAATTAAGCATTTTAAGAACTATTTGCTTTTTATTGCCACACAAAGCACCCATTTCATGTTTTCTTAAATTTAAAGCATGCTAGCTACCAGAGAACCAGAGCCATCTTTTCTCAATCACAATGCTGTCTGGCTGACTCCATAACCAATCTGTCTTATCCCTTCTCCTGTCTCTATTCTCTTCAGAGTCACCCTGCATCACTGAAGCTCCTGATTGAAGCGGAAGGTGAGCAGCTGCTCTTGGCTCTGGAAAAAAACGAGTAAGTGTCCCATCCATTCATACTTGGCCTTCGCTCTGAACTGAGTGCTTTCTGCAGTACAAATGGGTGACATATGCACAGCCCAGGGGCGACAACTGGGGCTTCAGCCAAGGTGTGTGTCACACATAGCAGCCAGGCAAAGGGAAGGAGGAAACCTTTCTCGCGCTGCTAGTGCAGGCATGGCAGAGCTCTCTGAGCTTTGGTCTTTTCGTGCGCTGAAACAAAGACTTGAAAGATAGGAACTCTTGAATACATCAGTCAGACATTGATGCAAACCGACATCTTCCCCCCTTCTTCGCCCTCTTATCTGTTCATTTGATCTATTGGCATAACACAGGGGAGAAGGAGGCTTTGTTTGAACACAGCACACACCCCTCGCTCTGTATATTAAGATACTGTCAACACAGTGTCAGTCAAGGGACTGGCAAGGAGTGGGAACATCATTTGAAAGAGATCAGGTTATCTGAATAGGTACAGTTTGACACAGCACTGGATCTGTTCGTAGGGATATTTGTCATCTTTGCAATTCTTACACAACGGCTGACTGTATGTGGCCTCGGTCTCAGACAACCTCCGAGTCGAACGCGTTGCTGAGAAGAATGCGTCGTGATTGATGGAGCAATATGTTTCCCATCCAGCTCTGCTGCCACACATGAGCAACCAGGAACAAGCAAGAGCTGTCTGTGTGATAGAGAGTAAAAAGGGGGAGAGGGAAGCACACAGAGAGCGAGAGGGAGAGAGCGGATGGCTTTTTATGTCAGAGTCAGCCATTAATCTCACTTGTTTTCAAGACTTAATATATGTAAATTCCACCTGCAGACTGTGGGACAAAGCTTTCAACACCAGCGACCGCAATTTTATGGCTTACCTGCTTTGAAAATATTTTGATAGGAAACCACACTCCACAGTCTTTCTGTCGAATAACATTCCTGCTCTGCACAGGTGGGGATTTTGCAAAGCTGACTTGCAGATTGTCAAATTTTCACCAGCCCCATTTATAGCGGGGAATTATGTTCCCTTACAGTAAAAAACATTTCATCTCAAAATGGGAACCAAACTTTCCCCCTGTGATAAGCTACAGTGGAAAAACACCTTGCATTCCCATGCATCCCCCACACGATTATCAACCAGCATGGCTGTCATCAGTGTTCCATAGCATTACATGTGAAGTCCACAGTTGAGCTGCAAGCCCGGGGCCAAAAGGAACAAACGGAGACGATGGAGAGGTGCAATCTAGATCTTTCTAATGAGCTTGCTCATGATGGAAAGACTTTACTCAAACAAACCTCCAAGCATTCCAAATACCAAACTGTCAGAATTGACTCTCGACACTTACAGCGAGTCTGGATAACAAGGTTTAATTACTGGCAAGGGCAGAATTTTTTATCATCTGCGGATTCTCGCACACTTCTGTGATAAGTCAAAAATAGAAGCTACTTAATGCCACGCATGTTTGACAAGACAGATCACAGATAGGACGTGGATTTGAAGGAGATGTGTGTTGTTGAGCGGCATTTGCTCTGCGGATCAGTGCTCCCGAGCCAGAACTGAACCTGCTGTGCTGACATTAAGTGAGAGTTTTTTATCTGAGGCTGCTGGCAAATTGGCTGCATGCCGCTGATGAAATCCAGTTGTTCAAACACAGCCGGCATCAGTAGAGAGAGGGGAAAAAAGTGTGGTCCAGAATTAAATGATTTGATTTAAACCGCCCGGATTTATTTGTGTTTTCTCAGGTCTTTGTTAATAAATAGCACTGGCAACCAAACACAAGCGAGATGTGCTGCACAGCTGAATGCGATTATTTCTGTTGTATTGAGAGGTGAACTCGCTCCGCGTATGTCTGAACTCACATCACCCCTGCAGTGTAATAGAGAGTTAGTAGAGGTCGAAGGCTGGGGTGCACGAAAAGTTTACTGCAAACAGCTTGAAATGATTACATTTTTTTATTCTGACAATTTATTGCAAAAACGAAAAGTTTTAATTGAACTCAATGTATTAAATGGCTGGACTTAAGGCCATAAACAAAAACAAAAACAAAAAAAGCCAATTTAACTATTCAAAACACATGTTATGATATGTTGCTTCGGCTTGGAGATGGACTGACTGTGAAGGTTACAACTTTGACTTTTGAAGGTCTTATGTTTAACCTTCAGCTTGATCCCTGTTGTAACAATAAACCGCACGTCTAACAATTTCTATGACGCCCATATCTATAGTGTATGAACATACTTATAATCCACTTAAGCATGCATACATATTCATAATGCTTTATATCCATAATCTTATAACACATTACAAAGGATTTTATAATGACTTATTAGGTCAAGTATCATAATACTTCATAATTGCTGGTCACTCACTAACATTTTGTTTCGGCAAGGATCATAGTGTATTATAATTCTCATAGTTATCTTTTCATAAAGTAAAGTGAAAATTTATTTTTCATTTGACATAGATTGAATGTAATTTTTGACTTTATTGAAAGCAAACAATGACCACTTATAACCACATTATAATGCATTATAAAAACTTTAGAATGTGATGATTGATATGACGATTATAATACACTTTGAACCTTGAAGTATTAAGATACTTGACCTTGTAAGTCACTCTAAAAGGCTTATGATTATTGCTATTAAGCATTATGAATGTTTATAAGTGCTTATAACTATAATTATTCAGTGTCATAAGCAGATAATAACACATTATAAGGATGTTTCTAATGTATTATAGACATGGGCATCATAGTAAGTGTTACCCAAACTCCTAAGAAAGCCCAGTCAATAGCTTTAGGGAATAAACAAAACTACACACTAAACAAAAAGTTTTATGCTACAATGTGTGACTTTTTGTGACTCATTTTGATGTATGAAACTTGGATGATAAGCTGCAAATATCAATTTTTACAAAAGAATTCAGATATTCTCATCTTTCAAATACAGGTGACATCAATGGCATGCTGAGCTGTCACATACTATCAGTTATTTTATGATAAATCATTGACTTTAGGAGAGACAGATACTTTCAAAAAGAAGTTGGGAACTATTGACTTCACATTGTATCATTTCTCCTCACTTTATAATACTCCTTTGTGGCATCCTCCCAGTGACAATTTCCAGGTAAAAAAATAACCATGTAAAGGGTAACATTGTAACTGCTTCCTTGTCTTTTGATATTATTATTTTTCATTCAATATGAGAAAATGTGTTCTGTGCTGAATGTCTGCTTTTAAGAAAGCTCTGTTTCTTACTGTGACTTTGACCTGTGTAGTGTCAGTGGCACCGATGACATTTAGAAAGTCTGGAACATGATGAAAACTGCTCTTGAGGATACAACACTGTGTTTGGGAACAAATGTGGCGCATTGTTTGGTGCGTCTGCTCTTTGGCATTAAGGACTGCGGAAGCAGGATATATGGGCGTCAGATATTCCTACATTTCCGGAGACCCTTTGAAAGCAGCCTGTTGTCGTGATTTAAAGGGCGCACACTGCCTCGGGCAACAGGCCAACCGTGCAAACTTTAGCTCCAAATAATGGTTCAAGAGATGTCTGCCTGAAAGATCAAGACCCCTCTCCAAGTGGGAATGCACCCATGTACTGCTGTATCGACAAATTCAAAAATTATAAGAATATTGATTGGTTATCCAATCATTTTAGATTATCAACCTCAAATGAAAAAAAATCTTTAGTGTGACTCAGCTATGAATGATGCTTGCCCTTTTATGTAAAAAATATTTTTTTGCGTGTATAAAGAACATTCAAACATGAACGACACGTTCATTGATATCATCATCATCATTTGGGGACTCATGTGAAAAAGTGAACAAATTACCTGCAAGAAAAGAGCATGTCCTCTAGACAGTACTAGTTTTAGCTGCCAGTATATTTTTATAAGCAATGTATTTTTGATCATTAGCTACTGCAGTCCTCAGTGCTTAGAGTTGAATATGCATTGATGCAGGAAAAACAACAGTGAATAAAGCCCCGAAGTGCATGTTAATATTACAATACTTCTTTAATGAGTAGTTAAATTCTAATGCTGAAAGCCAAACATATACATCATAAAATTTGGTGTCAGGAGATGTTGTCAAGGATAAAGGATGTGATCAAAATGTTAGTCAGTTAACAGGGTGGTATATAAAACTACCTGATTGAACCACAGGTGACTCCTAAATCATCCTGCAGGGTAAGTAGGTTCAGGTTTTAACCCAGGATGGTGATTAGCAGAGGTAGTTATGATGATGCTACCAATATAAAGGTACTGGTGATGAAATGTAGCTTTAAATGAACCTCAATGCAGTGTTAGTCCGGTAGAATTGCTTATGCTCCCTTAAATTTGTACCGTTCCTAGTTTTCCTGACTAGAAAAATCTGGTTGTTGATCAGTTGATCACTGTTGGCATGGACCCATTTCTGGCCAAGCTGTTCGAGCAGCTATTGCTGCTTTGTGGCTCTGAATGCCAGGCCTCCGGGCATATCAAGATGAGTCCCAAGCTGAGCAGGCAGCATGCTCTCCATACGTGTTTCCCCTTCCAATGGACCGCAGGATCACTGAAAGGAGGCCTGGGGCTCGTCAGCTGGGTGGAGGATGTTCTCGGTTGCCTTCACTTGGGGTTTCTCCCTGTTCATCATGTTGTTTAGCCTTAAGCATAAGGGGCCTGGAGGTTTGGCTAGCCATCTTTTGGAGTCTGTTGTGCTGCAAGACAAACAGACACACTTTAATCTGGCCTTTTCCCTGGACAGAGGGCAGGCGGAGGATATATATCCTGAGTGAAAGGCCTGGTTGCAAACTTCTTCTATCTCTATGTTGTTTGGAAGAAAAATACAAATTCAGCCTGGACGGGATCCAGACACAATTTGTCCCAGTTTGGGTTATAGGGATGTTATTTGAATCCCTATCTCAGGCTGCACTGCTGCTGGTCGGTGACCTGTTGCGTCTCTCAATGAAGACATTGTCGTGTCTCACTGAAAACATAAGCAGGAAACACCCTCTCTTGGGGAGCTGGACAAACAGAAGGCTTAAGACGCCACACAAATAACCAACTCTTTCTGGAAAAAAGACATCTCTGGTGACCTCCTTTTATAGAGTTATTGTCCTGGGTTGCTGAGCCACACACAGATTGTTTAAGGAACATCAAACCCAATGTGTGAGCGTGTGTATCAAATCCTTCCTCTTGTCATCAAGCCAGGAGTGTATCAAATCCTTCCCCAAGTCTGGGCTACAGTGTTTATTCAAACTGGACCAATTCAAATGTGTTTATTGCAGAAGAACTGCTTCAACGTGCTCTTTTTTTTAACTTTCCTATTTTTCTTACAGATAAATCTTCGTATTGATTGATATTATGCGTAATCAATAGAATCACTTTTAGTGGGATTTAGTTAATTAGTAACTGGGATGTACATGACGAGTAGCTGGTTTCTGCCCCTAAACTGGATTCTGTTTTGAAATGATTTTCTGTTGTAGATATTTCTTACAATAAGACAGAATTCAAAAAGTTTCACATCGTTATATAGTTTTTAGTTTTGAAACATGCCAAGAATACAAAGAACAAAGCATTACAACTTCAACAATACTTATGAATCGGGAAAAACTCAATCATTTCCATTCTTCTTGAGCAATATAGTCTCAAAGTATCATGCAATTAACTGGATAAGAATAACAGCTTCCTCTTGTTAAGAGCCGAGGGATAACTGGCATTGCGATTTTCTGAGGGGTCCCTTGACCTCTCACCTCAAGATATGTGGATGAAAATGGGTGTCTTGGGTATTAAGAGGATATATGGCTTCCTAGGTATATTGACAATAAGGGGCTTTCTGAGCACTTTTCAGAAGAGAAGTATACTCGCCATCCAATCACTGAACACATTCTTACATAAATATACCAAAACGTTTTTGATACCAAATGACAGCATGTTTTTTTTTTTCATGGTGTTCATCTTGGTGTCTTCATGTGGTATTTTGGAGGGATTTTTTATCTTTTTGTTATCAATTCTCGAGAGGTCAAATTTCTTTACATTTAACACCAAATCTGTCTAATAAATGGTATCAACCAGCAACAAGTAAGTATATAAACTATATATAACATATACTATTATAATGTTCAAAGCACTATACACTTTCATAATTCATTTTAATTAATTAATTGATTCATTTTGATTTATGAATAGACAAGACAACTTGACACGCACTGCTGATCTACATCTCAAATTAATCTTCAGGTTTCCAGCTTTCAGGTGATGTGTACCACTTCTCCTGACCTGCTATCTCCCCCTAAAGAGCCCCTTTCCCCCCTATACAAAGACAAAAGCGGGTCTATGTGGGTCTCTTTAGATGCTGTATGTGCTCTTCCTGCTATTTCCCTGTTATCTCTGTGGAAATGACATTATCTTAGAGCATGGTCTTATCCGAAACATACATCTGTATCCCCTGTCAGTGCATAACCAGCTTGTCCTTTGACGTATTAGCCAAGTATTCTCAGAGAAATAGAGACACATGGACAGTCAGATAGTAGGTGAATGAGTCATTGGCAGGTGTGTACTGTACATTACAGTGAAAGTAATTGTAGAGAAGCACAAACAGCCCAGTCCACTCAATAACCATCATCATGAACAGATACTCCCATGTAACTTGGTTGTACTGCATGCTTACCAATGCTCATTTATTCCCTCTCTTATGCAGGCAAATCAGCAAAATTCAAACAAACAAATGTCACACACAGACACACACCATATTCCAAACCTTATTTCCAGGAGAAGGATGCACCGAGGTTAACTCTAGCCTTTGTACCTTTCTTGTTACCCTTGCGGCTGCAAGGCCATGATATACTGTGATTCATTAGTTTCAAAGACAAGCCTTGGAAATGAGCTCGTCTCTGTCCAGAGCCTGAGCCTTTTAACTACTTCCTTCAAAAGGGAATTTTTTGGAAGGAGCTTCCCGCTTTTGAATTGCCTTCTTAGAAGCTCCAATTATTTTCAAGCTTAGAGCAGTAATTAATAAGGTGGACTTGCCACTCCACCTCCCTAATTAATTAGGAGGCACCCAGTAACACTGGAAAGCTCTGAGAACGGCTTGTCCCTTCTCTCAGGATGAAGAAGAGTGAGATGCACACGCACCGTGCGTCTGTCTAAATAACTTTTTATTGGTCTAGAAGCTTCCCAACATAACCTTCAAGGTTATTTCAAAGCACCCAAAACAACCCGTTCACTTGTTGTCAATTTCTATATGTCCAGCTTTCAAGTCGCCCCGTAATTCTCATGTTATAAATTAAGTAGCATTGTGTGATGAGAGAGGCCTTTTTTCAAGATGTCGTCGCTTCACATAAGAAAACTGAGAACTGGCTTGCCTCAATGTTTCTTTTTTTCCCCCCACAGACATGCTTTAAGATGTATAAAAATAGTTTTGAAAAGTAATTTGTGTCTGATATAGTTTTTCCAATTACGATGTAAAAAAATATTTAAATTGCATCTATTCCTTCCATTAATATGTAAATATTCTCATTTCAAAAGTTTAACTTCAGGACATAAGAAGTCTCCTACTTCACTGAAAACTCCCTTATTTTAATGTTTCCACATCACTCTTATGTAACTTGCAAATTGTGCCAGGATTAACCTCCAATTGGTGATGTCACAAAACCATCCGCACACGCCTTAAACACAGATTCAAGGTGAGCGCAGAGAAACTTTACCTCTTCAGCAAAAACAGCCTGCTCGTGTCAAATTCTGCACATGCATCGTTCTGCACAGTGAAGGTCAAACCAGTTAAAGTCACAATAATTTGAGTGGAGTGGGGACTTTAAGTATGAAACTGAAGAAAGGGAAGATTGAGTATCAGACTCAATGTCTTTTTTTAAAAAAAAAAATACATTTTGTGCAGTGTTACTGGTCCTCCCCTCTCCTTTCTGAACCTTTTACCAGACGGACCGTGGGGGTCTTAGGACTCCAGCTGGTAGATCTATTCCTCAGCCTCCCTCCCTTCACCACAATGAACACAGCCAAGTAAAACCTGCTGCAATCAGCAGTTTCTCTCTGGGGGACGAGCCATCACCAAAGAGCTCACGGAGAGTCCGAAAGATAAAGATGTCCTCTTTGCGCTTGGCGGTTTGGCCGTGTTATTGTACATGCATTTAATATTAAAACAATACAGTTTGAAATGTGGATGTGTGCGTATGTCATGAATTTCCGTTTCAGTAATCCATTAAAATCCCAAAATCAAATCATTACAATCATGCTTTCCATTTGGGTAATGATGCTGGGTTTTGTTTCCACACCTGGGATCCAAACGTGCATCTTTAGCACCATTAGGCTACGATCAACCTGTCAGAGGCCATAGGAGCTGAGAGTTACTGGGTGCTGCTGTGTAGGGAGTGCTCAGGATTCTTTAAACAAGTGGACTGTTTTTGCTTTATTGAAGACATGACGGCAAACAGAGAGACAACCAGACAGCCCTCCCCCTGTTTATCATCTGAGTCATCTTTTAAGAGCCCTTTCCTGCATTACTATGAACCCGGTGTGCAAGATGTTGGTGTTGAAAGTAACAATTCAAAGGCTGAACAATAACCCATTTTATTGTACCGGTAAATGCCAGTGCCTACGCGTCTTTTAAGATAAGATTGTATTAAAGTTATGAACAGAGGGGATTTTGAAAGTAGACGAGGCCACGTGTTTCATTTCGAGACCTTTTATGTAAGTTCTTTGTAACATTATATTGCGCGTAAGGCAAGGCTTTTGACGCAAGAACATTTATTGCAGTGTGTTTCAACATATTCCAGAAGGCTGATCAAGTTTAAGCACATATTATTTCCTTTTTTTCCAGCTCTCCTTCCATCTTGTGAATGTGTTGAGAAAAATTCCTTGAATAAGAGCATGACCTCATGTTTTATCCATGTCTACTCTTATTCCACTATATCAGACAGGAAAAGTACTGTTAAATTGTGCTTTGTGGCGTTACTCTACCACACACAAAGTTCATAGAGTTTTATTTTGTTTTGTGTCTCTCTCCAAACCCTATTAAATATGTTTATTTTAAATTATATTACAGAATACTGGAATACTCTCACACCACAACAACATTGCAAGCCATCACATTTTGCAATCTATTGGCTAGTTGCTTCACACAAAATTAAAGTTTATCGAAGCAGCTTTAAATCGTGTAAATACTGGCTTTCCCACACGCACTTTTGAAGATTTGTCTTTTTAATTACAGCATTTTCATTCTACAAATAAATGAGCAAACATAACATTTCGCAAGAAAAAGTACTTCCTCATGTTCACTGCTTTGTTTGTAAGTATTTCGGTTTTGAAGTACTGTGATTTTAATGGGAAGGGGATTTTTAACTGTTGATATATGGCAGCAATAGTCAATCTTGGAGACTGGGAACCTGTAACCATTCTGTCTTCCCCTGTCTTCCCAGAATGCCTGCGAAATTGTCATATCTGTTGTATGTTGACGTTAGGGAAATAAGAAAGGCAAAATGAAAACAAATTAAAAACCTCTGTTTCTATGTCCCTAAACTACACCCTTTTAATTTAGCTTTTAATTTGGGTTAGCTTGAGTGATTTTATTGTTGATAAAACAGTTTTTGTATTGTTTATTTCTATCTGATCTTGTTTTGTTGAACCCTTTTGGTTGCATCTCTGCATGAAATGTGCTGTACATATGAAGTACTATTATTCATGCAATGTAGCTATGAAAGTGGAGTATGTCTGTATAATTCTGGCTTGTATGCTCAAATACATTATTTTCTACTCAATAAATAGTAGCAGAAGTGCATGACAAATTATTTAAATATGAATGCCAGAAAATATGGCTTTATTTGATGTTCTTGAGAGTTTTGGAGTACCAAAGATAGTCAAAGCATCCATCTTCCAAGGCCTTCTGTCTTCATCTTCCTTTCCATTAGACTGTTTGTCTTTCTGTCTGGTTCTCTGGCTCACAATTTCTCCCTTTCACCTATTTAGGCAAACGTTCTCCATAAATTGTAGTGAAATCTCATTTTCTCAAGGCTTTGGGGTGCCAAAGGGAATAAACAAAAGCAGCCAAAGTTTTTGACCTCTGTGGCTGCTGACCATAAAGATAATCAGTCCAGGCTCCCAGTCCTGGCTTCCATCCTCCCTCTGACAGACAGACAAATAGATCTGCCAGAGTTACAGTGTCAGTTAAGCCGGGAGGGAATGCTCTCTCTACTTGTCCTCCATCCTGTTCTGTCCGTTCTCACACTCCACTGACCTTCCTATGACCAGCACTCCCTGCGTGTGGGGGTCACTGACTGAGCGAAGAAGCCACGCGTGGTCATCAGTCAGACGGTCAGATTTTGGCTAAAGGAAGCTTGTCTCTTTCAGCTGATCCAGGACTTTTTTTCCGTCTTCCGTTACCCTACACATGCATCACGCAGAGCACTGTTCCTGTGAAAAATGAATGCTGGATGGAAAGCAAAAACAGCATCCGCTCCAGCTGACTAACACAGCAAAAAGCTCCAGCTGCAGTTGCGGTTGCCTTCTTGCCCTAAAAGGTAGCATCTCTGCTGATGAACCTCCTCATTGTTTTCCTTTTGTGTTCCTGCTTTTGACTCATTTAAAACTTTAAATCCGATGGGAAACCTGTGTAGGAGTTGGAGTTCAGATGCCTCTTTCATCACTAAATTTAGCTTTGTGATAAAAGGAAATGGTGCGGAGAAAGTCTGGGACCTGGAGCACGGAGTCTTCCCCTGTCTCCATGTCATGCAGAAAGCAGATGCTTTTGGTTTCCCATCCCACTCGTCATTAAGGTTGTGTTTCTGAGGCCCCACGATGCTGAGGGATGGACACACAGGGAGGAGATGGAGGCTGGGGGAGGATGTGTGATGACTGGATTGGAGGTTTCTGGTGTTTTTGCTTTGTCAGATGAGGTGTGAAAGCAGTCCTCCTTCTCCTCTGTCTACCTGCCTCCACGTCTCTCTCTCCTCACATATTTCCCTGCCGTCAGCAACTTCTAATAATTCCCTGTTGGAGTATGGGACACGGCAGGGTCTCCTTTGGTTGGCTCCACGTATTCCTCCTCACTCACTCTCACCTAATCCCTCCAGCACTGGGGACAGGCCTGAGCTGCCAACAACAATAGGAGCTGCCAGCGTTTGATAAAGGGGCTGTGGAGTGCTTCGGGGTGCACGGACCCCGTGGAATCGAGGCCTCACATGACACAGATGCCTTGAAGTCATCCGCAGAGTTTCCGAGCGAAAGGGTTCATGGGCAGGTTGTAAATTCACGGAGGGTTAAGCAGGAAACTGCATTTGTTTACACACAAGATAAGAGAAAAGCTATAGGTAGTCCTTGCAAAACAACAAGGCATATATTTAGTCGGTAGAAGTAGATCCTGTGGTCCTCTGTATTTTTCCTGATGGGATTTTTGGGAAATACATGTATTTGCTTTCTTGACGAGAGTTCGATGAGAATATCTGTATTACTTTTATTTGTGGGCGTGATATTGATCTTCTCATCTGACCCTCAGCAAGAAAGCAAATAAGCATGTTAAACAAAATGTCGAGCTATTGCTTTAACATTCTACTATTACAAATGTTAATAGAGTCAGTAGATTTAGTATTTCCCCAGATGAGCAGTGTAGAGAAGGCCTTCATTTTGGGATATACAATTCACACAGAATACAATTGAATAGTTAACTGAATGGTACAAATGTGAAAAGCGAAAAACAATTGAAAAATGTTTCAAGGCTCTTCGTTTAGGTTTTTGTTCAAAATGTTCTGAAAGGGTTTGGGATGTTGGTCATGATTCATGGCCTCAGAATTTCTACAATCCTGGCTATGGCTCCGGTCTGGCAATAGATTTTGTTCGAAATGCAGATGAAAATCAATTAATGGATGTGGATGGGAATCAACCACAGTCACCTTTTCTTTATGCCCGATGGGTCATCGATGCCGTGAAAATGTACGAGCCCCAGCTGTGTGCCCCAGCTGTGGGCTCCATCTGCACGCTCTGATGTATGATGTGATGCTTACAAACAATCTCTTCGAGAAAGCCAATAATGTTCCACTTCTTTGGAGCATCAGCTGAACAACAAGAGCTATAGTCGTTCCGGGGATCAATGGAGCACGGATGATCGATGAGCCAGTTGTGCATTATTGGGAAATGAATCACCAACTTCAAAAACAAGGGGGAAATTATATTGAGAGCTGATTTAAAGAAGCATGATATTTACGAATGCTCAGGGTTTGGGAAACATATTGTGTTGCTTAATTAACTGGGCATTTAATTCTTAGTACAGACCACACTTGTTGCAAAAGCATGAGTATTCTGACCTTGCACTGAAGTTCATTTCTCTTTAAATTATTAAGTTGTTTTGGTTCTGTCTCCTCCAACTTTAATCTCGTAGCCTTCTTCTCCTGTCAATCATCTCCTGAAAGAACACAGGGTCAGGGTGCATAACCAAACCCACATAATACATAAAAAGCAGGCTTTTACTAGAAAGAGGGAGGACATCTCCCTCACTGACACAAACAGAGAGGTGAAAGACATGAAGGGAAGGAGAGAAAATTTGTATTCAGCCCTTAATTGTTTGATTTCCCCGAGGGCAGCCATACGGGGGAGAGGGGCAGGAAAAGAGTGGGGGAGGGCGCACAAGTACAGACAGATTTAATTAATTGAATTGCTGTTTTTTTGCATGTGCATTTACCTTGTGAAAAGAATGATAGGCTTGATTGTTTGAAGTTCCCTAGCCGCTCATTAGTTCAAGCACGAGGTTGCAATGAATATAGATGCACAAGCTTCGGGCTTCGGGCCAATTCTTTCCAAACCATTGGAATTAATGGCAAAGCTCAAAGCTGTTGCATTAGCATGACCCGTCCTGAAAATGACTTTGCATTCACCCTTTCCTCGGTACATCCAGCCGTTCTCGGGCTTTACCCACGTAATGATCAGACAGAGACGATATGATGGAATTAATTGCTTTGAAGATGCATGCAAATGTATAAACAGAGAGGAATGTATCAACAGAGAGGAATATGGATTCGATTTAGTCATTTTCCATCTGCTGGCTTTCAATATTTCCTGATTTTGCTCCAGGCTAGAAGACATTAATATCAAAATGAGGAATCTATCTCCGGGATTTCTGTCTCCACCCCAATTCAATGGGAGTTTGTGGGGTCAACAATATTGTAAGAATCTCTTTCTAGAAACTGTGTTCTCATTACTCAAAGACCTCACTGCCAATAGTTCTTTTTAGGGACTGTTACTTTGGTAGAAAGTAGTTCAAGTATTTGTAATTTGGGTGAACTGGCCTTGAAAAATTGTGTTTCAGACTTTGCAAAAATACTTCAGCAAAGCATTGCAGTTCTCTAATGCCTTCCTGATTTTCCTATGCAGGATGAACTGAGGGTTGAATAAGTAGTTTAGGAAATCAGGCGGGGAGTGTTGTGGTTTGCTGATCGTGTTGAAAGAAAAGAATGTGTTGCATGATCTATAAGCCATGAGCCTGATGTGTGTGGAGCACAAACACAATCCTCGTTGTGGAAACGCCATATGCAGCGATGCCCCCGCATGTGTACGAGCACACGCGCACATGCTTCCGCGCAGGCACGCCTAAATCAAGGCGAGCTACCAGCACATTCGTTGATTCCTGCACACAAGCAGGGTCACGCTCTCTCTCGCTCTTTCTCTCTCCCTCTCCCTCTCTTTCTCTCTCTCTCTCCCACACCCCCGCACGCTGACACACAACCGGAGCGCGTCCTGAGGGAGATGAAGAGTCAGAGCCGAGGCACGCTCTCTGCCACAGAGCAGCAGAAGCCCCGGGGGCAGATAGGAGTAGAAAGCAGGATGAAGGATCTCCCCTCCAGTGATCCACAGCAACAAAGGCGATTTGAGAGACTGCTGCTTTGGCACCAGGCATAATTAGTTTCAGATAACAATGTCACTGGCTCATGCCATGAAGAAGAAAAAAAAGAGAAAAATAACACCCACCTACGACAAACTGCCAAGTTTTCTCAGCTTTTATTTGTTTTCCTGCAATTTGGATTTAATGGTTATCACTTGTCTAATTGCGAGCATAATAAATATTTCCACGTAATATTCCACCTGCCCTGAAGTGGAGCATTTAGAGTTCACACTGTGCCAATCAACTGCCTTTGATAAGTCACATGTGATTACTTTTCCCTTGCCCTCAGGGACCGTGACATCATGCGCAATGAAGTGATATTAATTTATTTGTAGAAGACGTGAAAGAGAGTTGCCCCGCTGAAATCCATCACAAGGTGATGATTTGCTGGGTTCCTCATGGACACAATTCGTCACATTTGGCATGTGCATGCAGGCTTTGGGTGACAAGCACTGGTGTAAGCAAAACACATGAGAGCTAGATGTGACACCAGGCAAAGAAAGAACAGAGGCACCGGACAATTATGTGGAAAAACATCTGACTCAAAGTTGCACTTCGCCTGTAGTTATCCTGTTTGAGACTGTTTGCAGTTAAGTTTTTGTGACTCTTACAACACGCCCATATGTAGAAATAAGTAATAAAAAAAAAAACTAGAGAGAAGTTAAACAAATGTGGCTTTTTTAGCATTTCATGAAGTTTTCATTGTGCTTTCCAGACTTTAATGGCTCTACGATGTGTCACTTCATGCTGCACTGTGGTGCAGCAAGAGACTAAATGTTCCCATAATGTGGTGAGGCAGCAGCATGTGACAGCAGAAAGAAAACAAGTCCTTATACCTACATGCCACATTTGGTCCTTTAAAAAACAGAGCGTTTCCTGGTCTGCCCCGACTGTGGTTGGTGTCGTTAAGTTAAAGCAAGTGATTCTGCTGGGTTAAGATTATGGTTGTGGCTATCATCCACTCTCACCTCCTGAGAGTGGATGACAGCTTTTGGTGGTATAACACTAGCACGCCACTTCCACCTTTTCTGCTTAGTGAGTCATTATTCTCACAACCGCAAGAGCTCACGTGATGGGAATGCATAAACAAAAGCCCGTCGAACAACAAACAACCGATTGCTGTTGTTTTTCTGGTGCGGGCAGGTTTCGGATTTATATTCGTGGAGATTCATGGGGTTGCTAACAACACGTCTCTGGTTCCTCTGGGCTTTCTCTCTTTCTTGGTCCACTGATTACACCATCTTACTTTATGTACACACTCAGCCCTTTTGGCCGCATAGTTGTAGTGGTGATGATCCAAATGTAAAGATGTCTGGCTTCTTACTGAATATGAGGTACTGTATACAAGTGGGTTTTATTTCAAAATATACGACAGCTGACCTTTTTGATTTGATCAGGTCTACTTTTAGTACTTGAAGAAATTGAAACACTGTATAATCTCTTTTTTCTTTTTTTTGTAACTAACATACCTGTGTAGCTCAGTAAATACTGCATCATTGTCCTCACACCTCATCAACGATTGGTGTTGCAATTCTCTCCTAATTCCAATTATCTCATCCATTGTTGGGGTGGTATTCATCATCCAGTCTCTGTAATTGGGATCCTGTGGAGTCATCCATCACGCACACATGGCACAGAGATGACACTTTATTGATTTCACGGGGCATGCCTGGGCGTAACCACATCAATCTCCAGGTGACAGTCACTGCAATAATTGCGTGTCACTGCTACTAATGGCTATTCTGTTTGACCATCGCGCTGACCAATTAACCACCCGCGGGATGCCACGCAGGTGTAAAGAATCATAATGAGGCCGTTACGATGAGATGAAACCGAGATGAAGACCAACCTGCTTCCTCTGTGTGAAACAAATATGAGAAGTTTTCCTTTTTCAACACAGTTGGCTTTCTCGGCACAAGCCAAAGACCCAACTTTTTGGTGTTTTTTTGCCTTGTCGTGCTGTGTTGGTCTTGGAGCCAGAGGCTCCACCGAGCTGCGAGTTAGCTCGCTACTGAACATGGCAGCTTATAGGAATAAAGTCAAAACCGTCTGTTTTGACTTTTTCTGCTCTTTTTTTCTCCCCCTCCCTCCTCCCTCCTCCTAGAGCAGAAATCATTGGCTGGCATGCTCTAACGGCTCTGTTCATGACATGCTTCGTGAAGACTGGGAGTTGCATTGAGCTCAGGGTAAGCAGGGGGAATTCTGCTTCTCTGCTCTACTTGGCACTGGCCTGCAACACTGCCTGATGTCAGACAGATCACAGCCAGGAAGACTGGCCTTCTTCCCTTGCGCCTGGAAAAAGAATGTTACTAAGACTGAGACAAGGTTTTTTGGCCTGGGGGGGACGGGGGGTTGAACTGTTGTAGGTTTTCATGCACATGCTCCTTCTTTTTCCATACGGAGCTGGGTTCCTGCCACTTGCCACATAAAAGCGAAGGGACATTATTACTACCACATTGCCTCACAGGTCTCTCCGTTTAAATGTAATGTACTAATTGGAGCTCCTAGATTAGGTTGTGCAAGAAACGTATTTCTTTGATGATGATTTCATCTGCTCTAAATGTTTGTATTGACATAGCCTGACACCAGAGCTTACAAGTGCGAGAGGGCTACTTGCCCTCGAAAGGCCTAATGCCAAGCTCCTCATTTATCATAGTTAACTGCAGGATTTGTCCAGAAGTCCCTGATTAGGTTGTCTGAGTTTAATGAGACATATCGGAGTCCGTGACTGAGAAAATCGCAGCACATTGATCCAACTTGTATTCCAACAATGGTAATGAAGGCCGTGGTGTCAATGTAGTGGTCATAGTACGTCAATTAAGAATATTCACTTTATGTGCTCCAGAAAAGGAAGTTAATGTACTTAGAATACTTCCCTTATCATCACTGAATGTGTAAGCGCTAACCTTTTCTTTGCTCAGTTATACTTATAGCCTGGTTGGATACCTTATCAAGAGAAAAGGGAGAGTTCTGCAGAGCGTGAAGTTGAAAACCCATTTGTGACTACTGACTGAAAAATATGCTACTTTATATTCCACCAAATAGAACAGATCCGTGATTCCTACAGCATAGGCAAGCTGTTTTGCAGGAAACACTGTCTTTCTCAACATAAAATGTCCCCTTCTCCTCCTGGCCTGTCACATAATCAATTCAACGTTTTGTTGTTCCTCAGGGATTTGTTTAAAAGTGTCCCGAGCTGTATAAACTGCCCTCTCACCTCTGAGAATGTGTCTTTACGGCCTACACGTGACTTCGGCGCAGCTCCCAATATGTCTGTATGCTTCGGCGTTTTGTTATTGCAATAGTCACATCACAAGCCCTCGGTACGAGTCTCGGATGACGAGGTGTACAAATGTTTGTCATCATTAAAAGAAGCTATTACATTAGCATAAAAAGCTGTGGGTATGCTGTAAAGGACATTTCTTTCTAGGTCATATGCAGCACTCACCTACAGATGAGACCTCCCATTTGCTGTTGACTGATTTAGCTGCAATTTTTTAAGCCTGTTACAATTAACATATCTCACACAGCGCAACATTAGCTTTACTAACCTAAAAGCAGAGCAAATGCGAGCAATCAAGACCACATGTAAAAGAATAATGGAATTTGTTCCGAGGTCGGCGCAGTTGTATTTTCTCAATTAGAACGTTCACAACAGTGTTCGAAGAGTAAGCCTCGACATTTATTTCTGTGTGTGAATATATTCCATTTAGATAAGGCGTTGCGTAAATCCCGGTGTTATTTCCCTGTACAAAGACAGACAGAAGAGGCTGACAATGTTGAACAAAGATACAACAGAAACAATATGAAAATTTAATGCAGGAAGAACAGAGGTGGCATTTAGTAGCTGGCATTCAGGATTAGCTTGAAGTGACTTCATTGTCTTTCTGTCTGCGTTGTCAAATCTACTGACAGGCAAATCTGACTCTTTCCTCTAACCTAATATATTTTCTTTCAAAAAGTTAGTTTGTCCTTTTCAGCCTAGAGACAGCATGACAAGGCATAAACATGACTGTAATTATAGGTATTGTGCCTGTCTAAGAGATGCAGAGGAGTTACCAAATATTTATCTTTCAAAGTTTTACGCAGCTGTAGCACAAATCTCAGAGATTTTTACCTCCTGTTGTGTCACACTTCCAGTCATTCTGTTTATTTGTGGTTGTTCGGGTGTCAGGCTGCCTGCACTCGGGACAGGGTTCTGTGGCGTTAACAGCCAGAACGTGGCATCTTCTCGTTGCTGCTTGGTGCCTCTCCTCAAAGCGGACTCCCTGTCAGTCAGATGGAGCCCTGCTAGAGGCCTGTCCCGTAGGTAATGCATTTTGAATGGGGGGGCCTGACCCCCCACCCCCTCCCTTCCCCAATGCATCATTAAACTCCCACTGATTGATAGACGTTGCACTGCTGCAATGCAGGGTGGGTGGCTTGTGGAATTAGAAATATGGTGTAGACTCGATGATGCAAATATTACCACTGTATGGTGTTTTCTGACATGTGTGTAGTGCAGATTGCAACTCTGATTTGGTGTTTCATCACGCTCTAAGCCACATTTTCAAGTTTTTCTTTGAATAATAGTCAGGTGCCCATATGAGCATTGGAATAAGTTTTCCCTTCTGTTCATACTGACCATTAAAAGATTCCTTCCTAATCCGTTTTCAGTGTACGCCATGGGGGACATACTTTCCTCTTTATGTGGAAGGGTTAACTGCTTTTTCCAGGAAACACTCCACTCTTGGCACCTGTTGTGACCTATGCTATGAAACTACTAACCATATGAGTTAGCAGCCTAGGAATGCTAACGACAAGCCGAGTCAGTTGCAATTTCAGTGGATTGTTAAGGTAGGACATAAAGGTTACCAATACCAACCAAAGCATGGTAGTGGAGTAAGAAATATATCACTGCTGACATGTCATTTACTACTGTTGGTCCATTAATGATCAGTTATCGGTTTGACACAGACATGGCAAGGTGTTTTTTTCGGCTCTGTGTTGCAGACATACTAAGGTGTGGTTTCTTCGTTCAATGTTGCAGACCCACTAAGGTGTATTTTTTTTTTGTTCCTTGTTGCAGACCCAATAAGGTGTGTTTTCTTGGTTCAATGTTGCAAACACATGGGTTCTTTTATACACACAGTTTCCCAGAGTGTTAAAGGCAAGCAGTTAGGCAGGCACATACACAATCACCACACCGGACTGTCTATTGTGGGCAGATGTTGAGGTTGTGTGTCCGACCGAGAGCGCAGACCTAATTAAGACTGAAGAAACACATCATTTTATTTGGCTTTCTCTACTCTTTGGCCTCGCTTTGATCCAATGATTATTACCAGCTCTTTGGCTCTGCAGAGGAGTTAGAGGGCGGGGAAGCATTGTGTCTCATGCTGACAGCTCCCAAACAAAATAACCCCCCTCCCCAGGTTGTTACAGCTGACACTCCCAGCTGGGTTGTCAGCGGTGAGGTCAGTAAGAGAATCCAGCTGCCTGCTGAGGTTTGTTCCTCTGCTGTGGATTAGCACAACCCAGACATCTGCTGGTGTCCTGTAGTGTAATACTGTATATGCACTCGCTTTATGTACAATACATGGGCAGTCTCATTTATACTCTTGAGAGTGTCCTTCCCTCCACGAGTGTGCAGTAACCTTGGAAAGTGACGAGAAGGGCAGCCATCATTGTAGTAGAGCTGTGTCAGTAAAGATTTATCGTGCAATGACAGGTCAGAATTAGTTCAGCGGTTATGAGGTTTACCAAAAATCAAACAATAAATTACCCCCCTAAAGACTATAGCAGCTGTGCACTTAGATATAAAACCATTGCAATAGATTCCATTGGTAACCCAGACCTACAGCATGATGATTGTAACATAATTCCCTCGTATGCTGTTTGTTCAGTATGAACACTCATAGTTTCTTCAAAACATGACAAAGTAGCGGAACGATTGTAAGTAAGACCGCCATGAATGGATTCCCTTTAGGGACAACATATTGAGGGTTAATTCTTGACCATGGAAACAGTAGCTTGACAAATTAATTCTCGACACAAGTTCAAGCTTACTTGTTGTTTCCGGTCACGCGATAACTAAACCAACTCCATGGTAACTTAGCGACAACGGTCCATCCTCAGTATGACCAGTGTTTGCTCAAGTAAAGAGCCTAGAGTGAATAAAATCCCAGATCCCAACAGTTTTTGGAGCTTCCGGACAAAAGCCCCATATCAGAGGCAAATCTGCGTTGGCTTGGAGTCTGCACATTGGCGCTCAAAGCACCAAGTGTAAACTGTTCAAAGACTCAAGTGGAGAGGTTCACTGGTGCATCGCAGACACATTCCAGATATCTAGCATGTTAAATATCTGGATCTGAAGAGGAGTCTGTCGGAGAGCAACAGCCAATGAGAGCACATGACACAAGTTGTGGGGAAACCTAGCGGAGGGAAGAACCCCCCGTTGCCCGTCAGTCATGTAATGTGAAAACCACAACGACTTCAAGACTCACGATTACAAGACAGCAAGTTGTACACTGTGAACAGTACAGCCATCTTGTGAACAGTGGTTGACTGGTGGAAAGCAATAATTGCGAAACAGTGATAACAAACCTGAGTTTGCTATGATGGAGATACATGAGTAGGCAGCAGGTGCCACATTAACAAGGTATTACGGTAATCCTTCCAGCCTAACATGTTTCAGACTGCTGAATTTATTTATGCTGCTCTTTCATCAATTCTTACGTATAGGAAGAAGGAGAAAGCAGTGCAAAATGACTCTGTTTGCCTGCAGCAGAGGTTCACTGTATTGATTTATTGGGCTTTCTAGATATAAACTGTAAATGGATCACTGGGTCACCTCGGAGAATCACTTCATAGTGTTATTGATTTCTTCACTGTTTTCCTGTCAACAAAATCTCCCCATTCCCTTTTTTATCACATCACACTATTACCTCCATCTGCTCTTTACTTGCCATTGTCTGCAACGTGTAAGCTAATTACTGTTCTACCGTTTCACATGGAATGAGTATGGATTGGTATTTAATGCTTCTTCATGGTGCATGCATGTGCTGTGAAAGTGGCTTAATAGAAAACGTCACACCCGCCTTCTTTCATGATGCCTGCAGCTGCTCAATTCAATTTATACTCTTCTAAAGCATGGTTCCATTTTAAATCACATCACACTGTTTATCTTCCATGCAAGTCTGGCTTAAGACACTGTGATTGATTTTTCAGGATGAAGCCCGTTAGGGTCACTTCTGAGCGTTTGTTGTCTTTGTTTATTCTTTCTAGGGGGCTGTTTGCAAGTAACTATACAGAAACCCATTACCTGGAAGATGGAATGGTGGTCACAGGCTCTCACAACTTCACGGTATGTTAACCTTTTATTTTCTCTTTTTTTATTATTATTAAGACTGACAACATTTTTGATCACCCACTCAACAGCTCTTCGGAATGTTGGGCTTCTGTGGAAACCTTCTTCTTGTCGGGTTCTGCTTCATCATGCTCTTCTTGTTTGATGTCATCAATTGACCCAACTGCGACCTCAATTGATCCAATTGGCCTTAGACCTACTTATAAACCGCCTAGAATGGAGTAATCTTGCACATAAAGAATCCTGTATCCAGATTCATATTTGATGAAATAAAGGGGCGGACACAGGTCAGAGAACAGACTCAGTTTAAGGGAACGGCTCAAGTCTTTTTACAATGGATACATTTCAGACTGTCCCAAACAATGGCTTGTAACACGGAAAATATTAAACGTGTGAACATTTAAGTGCAATTCAGAAGTCACACTGATTGTGAAATAGTCAGCACCTTTCATCACATTCACAAGCCTTTTAATTCTATCTAAAATACATCTGTTAAGTCTCTCAAATTAATTTTGACTCATTTTGACTTTTTTTTTTTACTTCATAACTTACCAACACATCATCTTTAGTGAGTTAATTGCTTCATTTTACTCAATTATACTGAGAATTTTCTCCAACCTTGCAAGGTTAGGTTTTGGTCTTCTTGTGTTGTGATGAATATTTCTCATCTTCAATAAGCTCATTAATTTTTTTCCGGAGCAAAATATGTTCCCCTTTTAAATATAATGGGTCTTTGAAAACATCGCCCATGGATCCATAAATATCCCTTTATTGAATGATTTCTTTTTATTGCTTAGAAACAGCAAGGCTATAAGGAAAGTACGTGTACAATATACTGTACTGAATGAGTATGATGTGGCTGTACCACGTGGAACAGTTCAGTATGCTTCAAAGCCTCCACCTGCTTGCCTGATTTCAGTGATATGATCATCCTCAGTTTGGAAAGCAATTAAACGTCTAATTTATGTTCAGATACCCGGAAAGCATAATAATAGACATCCTGTGAGTTCTGTGTACAAAATGCCTGGCCTACTTATGCTGAAATTCACAAAAGAGGAGATTAATATAATTCAATAATGGCCAGCCCACGCAGTGAATTTAACAATATTTTCCTCTTGAGACTGCTGTTAGAGCAGAGCTGGCCCACCATTGGCTGGGCTCGGTCAGCTTGTCTGAATTGCTGCCATTCCAAAGCACAGAGACAATGCAGGAGTTGTTGCGGGTCAGCGCCGGATGCACTCTGAGACACTGAATGGTGGTAAGATGAATGAAGTGATGGGTTTAGGGCTTCTGCATCTGCTGGTTTTCATTAAGATTAATTGATTTATTGAAGTCTTTAGAATATTTGAGGAGGATGAAAAATGCCATCACAATCTCCCAGAGCCCAAGATAGGGCTTGTTTTGTTTGATAAACAGCCCAAATTTGTTTTGTTTGATAAACAGCCTCAAATATTCAAATTAAAATGTAAAATGAAGGAATCAATCCTGCTTGGCTAAATATCAGCGCTAACAGCTAGTGTTAACAGAGGTTGCATTGGGTTACATTATGATGCGTTCAAGCTCTATTCAGTAAAAATGGCAATGGGGGTAACGTAAATTATAACTTTACTATGATGTGTTCAATCTTTTAAGATGTAGTTTTTCGCAAGAAACTTGAATAAATCCAGTTGTTTGAGATGTTTATACAGCAATATAAAATAGATATTAGAGAGGGAATTACGAGCTGTTTAACTTTAAACAGTAGCTCTAAGCAGCTTATAATACATAATTTAAACTAATAATGCCAAGATTCTTTTTTTTATCGAATCAAATATTTAATTAAGAATACAATAATTGATTTCTTAATAATTTGAATTGCGCGTTTTTATGGAAATAACCACTATGGATGACAATACCACTTAAAGGATAACACTTATTTCAGGACAGTTGAAATAACATTTCGAGAAGGTTTTGGGAAAGTGATGAAAGATTTTAGTGTGCAGCCTTGAAACCTGGAGTATAACATGGCACTTAATTAAACTAAATGGGTTTAGTTCAGACAGATAATATTGTTGTGTGCAATTTAAGCAATAAAAATGTAGATTTTTCGAAAACTATAATGATTATTTTCTCTTTTGTATATTTACTGTTGCTCCTCCATTAATCAAAAGTATTTTTTATGCGATTAATTGAGGGAGTCATCAGTAGGATACTTGGTTAAAACAATCGATAGCTGCCGCCCTACGATTAAATCATTCTGCACTCCATGGACTGGTGGAATAAAACTTGGAATGCAAGGACCAAAGCATCACTGCCAGTAACCTTTTAACCTCCATCCCTCCTCTCATTCCTCTCTCATGACCACAGCCAGCTCTTCATGGGAGGGTCTTTTTTTACTGGAAACGGCCAGATCTTTTGAGACTTATCCCTAGTTAATTTATTTGTCCTGCCGGCAGGAGGAGACTGATATAGGGATCTGGGTAAGGGATCTGGAGGGTTCAGTTGTGTGTCAAAGACAAGGTACTGCTGGGAGTGACTTCAGCATGAGTCAGCCCTCCCTCGGTTCTCTCTCTGTTTTACGTACTCCCCCTTTCTCTCTAACGTCCACACACAATACAATAAATGAGTACCATGTGCTGTAACAAAAGCTATCGACTGGGAATATGAATCACTAGCATGGATATTAAAGAGTTAATTTAGAATAATAAACGCATAAACAATGTAATGTTCACACCCAGGGTTGCCTCCCACTATAATCTGGGTATTAGTTATTAATCTTTCTTATCCCAGATATGAAGACGTAAGCACTTTCCTCTCCCATTTCTTTCTGCAGAAACCTGAGAAACAAAAAGTCTATTCATATCCCCTATATCGATGCATCACAGTCATGATCTCATCAAAGAAACATGAGGTGGTAGCATTAACTCAGCGCACTAAATCCATCCCTGCTCCTCCTTGCTACACTAAAATTTCATATTTCGTGTAATAGGCTGTCCTTTCTTTGCACCTTTTTACCTCGGCATAATGGATAGTTCTCTTTCAGTACTCCTCTAGGTAGAGATATGGAAAGTGGCCAGACAGACGAAGGTTTCTTGAATGTCCCCTGAATAAGATGTGTTTTGGGCAGTAGGTTTTGGTTCCGATAGCTAAGTCCATTATTTAACCTTGTCTCCAAAGAATTATATTTATATGCTCCACAACTGTTTTTTGGACTACGTTTTGGATGAAATGTAAGTGCTGCAAGGACTGTAAGCATTTTTTTCCAGTGCAGTATGTCAACATTATCCTATTTTCCATTTTGACTGTGGCTCCAAATTGTTGAAATGTCTACACAAATCTCATCATATCTTTTATCAACTCAGATATAAACAGCAAAAACAAATTGAACAGGTGTTTATTTCGCTTAACATGTAATATGACTGATACAATTCACATTTGGTTCTTTTAATATTAACTTTTGTTCTTTGGAAGTTGTCAATATATTTTTGTGGCCTTTTGGGAGCAGCAGAACCCATTTATGACTGCTGTATAAAGTCGTTTTGGCTAATGTATTAACAAACAATTGCCTAATTACATATCCAGCAGACATGGAGCAACATTATCACTGTTTTAGAGTCATGTTTCTGGCAATGCAATGAAGGTCCAGTAATCACTCTTCTTTTAGCTCTGTTTTGGTCTGCTGCTAAATGCTCCTCTATGTTCACCAGATAGTCACTAACGTTTTGGCTGAAAACTGCTGCTGCTAAGAGCAGTTACAAAGAAAAGAAAAAAAGTAAAGTTGTCGGACATAAAAACCCAAACCTGAACGATGCTTAAACACACTGAGTCAGGTGATAATTACCTCCGCCATGTAGGTTACGTTTTCTGTGAGGTTTGTTTGTCAGCAGGATTACGTAAAAACTATTTTCATGATAGGGTGTAGCATGAGCCAAGGAAGAACCCATTACATTTTGAAGCAGATCTGAAGGTATTTCTGAAGGTATTTCTTAAGGATTCAATTAGTGGATTCAATACTAGATCCAGATATGAGAAAATGCTTACTTGGGAGATAAGACTGAAAGACACTATCTATCAATGCTGTTTGAACTAGCTTATGTCAGAAGTGAGAACCTTACTTAGATTATCATAGTTTTTGTGTAGAATTATTGTTCTGGGACGCAAGATCAACCAAGAATCCCCTTTAACACCAGAAACTCACTGAAAGTCACTGAACATGCAAAGTCAGCAGCCTCGCAAAGTTGAAGGAAGTCGGACATTGAGATTTACTGCCTGCACTCTATATTTAGAGGCAGTCAAAGAGGGGTGGAAAACTCACATTTCCTTGTTTTCCAGAACAGGGTGGCAGTGGGGCCGTTGGTTAGACCTCACCTGAGCGAGGCCGTCTAACTATAGCAGAGGGGCTGTTTTCACTCCAAACCAGACGCTTCCTCCCCGCCCTCTCGCTGCCAGGCCTGGTTCAATAAACATGGGCTTAATTCGCTTTCGTTGCTCAACGCTGCAGCTTGACAGGTGGTCCATGAAAGCGGGTACCTGGGAATGCTGCAGCACACACAGGTTTCAGCTATCATCAAGCTGTGGTGATGAGCATGAATGGCTGCTGCTAACTCTGCAAAAGACGATTCCCCCCAGATTTACCTTGCTCATATTTCACAGTGATCAGCTTGGACGTTTGTGGTTGTGCTTAAAACCTAAAGACATGTTTGGTGTTGCACTTGTAAATATTGATGTCCTTTCGTCTGTGCCCACACAGGCAAACTGCTACTACCACGGCGAGGTGGAGGGTCATGTCAACTCGGACGTCAGCCTCGGTACCTGTGCTGGTATCAAGTAAGTGCGTCAGACACTTTTTCATTTACCAAAGCAAATACTTGCCATAGTGGCACCGCACGCTGCACCGTATGCTTTTTAAGTGATTATTACTGGCAGGACCATCTCTGGTGCTCACTCTCGGCTTAACCTCCAAATGAATTGGTTCAGGTAATGTGGCTAAATTGTTGGCTGGTTTACAACCTCTGATTGGTTATTTTGGTGAGCACAATGTCATCAAAACCATTAAAATGGTCATCAAAGCTATGAAAGTCAGATCCAGGTTGTAATAAGCAAGAATTATCCTTATAGTCTGACATGAGGCCAAGTGTAAGTCTCAAGTGTGCAACTCTGAGGAATGGCATGTCAATGGACCTCAGTAAGTAATGAATTTTGCAACATTGATACGTCGAGATGACACTGTATATATTGTTGAAAAGCAGTGAACTTGACTAATTGTAAGGCTTTGGACAGGTATGGAATTTTAGTGTTTGCAGATGTCAAACAGGAGTAATGATTGCAGTAATATCATTGGACACCATCAGGAATGTTTTCACAAACGAGCCAAACGTCTACACCCTCTGCGGAGCAATTCGCCTGATTGTGAAGCCCTTGCTGTTGCCCTTGGTGCTTAATATTTATTTATATCATTTTGTCTGCAACCTGTCTGCACAACAAGTGATGCACAGAACTGTTTTTGACAGACAGCTACACATTGCCTGGCTGACCGAGACCATTTGTTCTCGGTTTGAGTTGGCAGAGAGCTCCGGCTTTTGGGGAGGGGGTTAGTGTGAGTTCATGTGGTTGTGAATATTGTGCAAGGCTTGTGAGAATCTGACAGTTTATTCAGGCTCACTTTAAATCACAGAGGCCACTGTTAAAAAAAACAACGTGAGAAAAGTTAAGAAAGAGGAAACGATGGAAAAGCTAAGAGATGCTGCTCTTTAGTGCACTCATCACAATGATTTATCATCTTTGGTGGTTATGTTAGGATTTCCCACATCAATCAGGATCCCTTTTGTTTCAGCCAGGTCAGATTATTATTGTTTACATGTTGCATATCTTATATGTTTCCTTGCAATTCCAGTATTTGAATTCTGACAAAATGAATAGAACATGACGAGGCCTCTTATCTACCCTTTCCTCTCTCTGCAGGGGTTTTATAACTCTTGAAGGCAAATCCTACGTATTGGAACCATCTGCTGATCACTCCGATGGGACTCACTGGATCTACACAGCTGAACACCTCAATTTTGCCTCTGGCACCTGTGGCCATGATTTCAACATATCCTACCCCATTGAACATGCAGACAGCAGTCCGTTCAGGGCTTTCAGCACAAGGGTAAGGATCATTAAACTGTCGGCATTTTATTTGCAGCGCCTACAAGTAAACTGTCACAGTGTGATTTGAAAGAGGGTATCCATCTTCAAGATCTCCTACTTTTTGTTCTCTCTTTTTAAAGTGTTTTTTTTGCATTTCATGCTTCCATTACTAAGTTGAGAGTCATGATGACAAGGGGTGGGAGAGATGGGGAATGACATGCATCAAAGGATCCTACCAGGGCGCCCCCTGTCTTTCTTTTGTAAACACATCAACAACATTTGCTTCTCAGAAGAAATGTTCTTTGAGCACATTCAAGTAGTACAAAGAAAAGTATGTTTAAAAGCCTTTACTGTAAGAAGTTCAGCCACTTTTGACCTCACCAGCTCTTCAACAGGTCAAAATGATCAAACCTAGTCTGTAGGTAAATTGATGAACTCAATATTTCTAAACCCTGTATATTCATTAAACATCCCTCATCGCTACATTTATTGATGAAGCTAATAGTGATGATTTATGTTATATGATGCTATGTACAGTTTTATAGTGTCCTAAGTATGGTGGTAGACTTCTAGCTTTGTCAAGTAATATTTTGACATTGTGGTAAGTAATAGGGATGTGTCAAAAACATGAAAATATAATTTACATTTAAAGATTCGTGGCAGACAGTGGCTCTGATGTTGGACGTTACAGTGACTGTGCCAATGCAGTTTCCACTATTCTGAGTGCATGGAGTTTATTTTATTCAGATGCATATGGTGATGTGTTCTACTATGACAATTGTCCTAAAACTTGATTAAAAGAACATCACCTTGCTCACATTATTGCAATATATCACAATATGTTAAATGGTTACACCCGTATCATGATAGGTATCTCCAGATTTGTGCAAATGCATAGCCCAAGTAACAAAGGTGGGGCGGCATGGTGCTGCAGTGGATAGCACTGTCGCCTCACACTGACTTTTAATCCACAGGCTGTGCCTGCTCGAGTGTTTTTTGTGTGGAGTTTGCAGACTCTTCCTTTGAGATGAAATCATGTTTACTTCCCGTGGATTGTCCATATAGTAAACCAGATGTAATCCATTTATTTTTATTATTTCAATCCTGTGAGGTCTGCTTTTTTAAAACTATTCGATTGCCTGGAGAAATGTAGGCTTTCAACCTCCCTTTTTTCCTTGCTCAACACAGTAGTGCTGAAGATTTCTTTTTTTTAAAACACCATTTTTTTTGTCTCGCTTTAAAAACTAATAGAGCCCTTTTGATTCTGCTTTTCTTTGTGTTTGCCACTCAAATGTTTGAGTTGCTGTTTAAATAGCAATGTGCTCTAAAAAGGACGTGAAGCAGAAAATCTTGCATCAACCAACTCCAGTGAAAAATGTCTTTCTTTTTGTAGCTTGTATTTGGATTCCGCCTGCACAAAAGATATTGCTCACCTTAACCCTCTTCAGCAAGCTAGATTGCAATGTAGATATTGGTAAGTGGCCTGTTATATATTTTAGAAGCTACTATTTGTTGAATTATTCACTCATTTCTTCCATCTGATCTAACAGTGTCCATTAGTGATGTGGAGTGTATGGAGAGCCGAGCTTGATAAACGCCTTTGGAAAGTGCATTGGCTGTTAAGTGACACCATTTGCTCCGAAAGCGAGATCCGACTGCAGGCTTGTACATCATGCCTTCAGCAGGACCCGTCCATCAAGAATTAAACAGATTGCTTTTTAAAAACTCCAACCTATCCAGCACCCTGCACTCGGTTCCTTTCTACCCCACTGAGCTGAGGGATAAATCATAAGGGCCATGGTCACGGGGAGTCTCCATCTTCGGAGGGAATAGGGCTTCAAAGATGATGAGGGCCGATAAGTGGAGATGACAGATTCCAGTGATCTCTATCTGACTGGTGAAAGATAGCAGGAGTGGATGAACACGGCTGATTTATCAGGTCAATACAAAGAGACACACAGATAGGTGGTGTAAAAGATGAAACAGATGTCCAAAGACCCAGGGAGGCTAAGCACACATTCCATAAATGTGATGCAGCCTAAATGTGAGGGACTTTCCATTTCCTTAAAACTGATTTTTATTGTAGCAATTGTTTAATCATTTCATTAAGGGTATATTGAGATTGAGTGTGTTCTGGGGACGCAGGCCAAACATATGGCTGTGCTGGCTAAAGCATCATGCCCCATCACAGTGTTCGTTTATAGTTATTCATGCAGTCACAGGGTTTTTCTGATGTTTTACTGCAGTTTTTTCATTTCTGCTGGTGATTATAGCACTGGCTTCAATGGCAAGCTTTGTCTTCAGTGTTAAGAGGGCTGCAAAGATTCAGCACAAGTGAAGAAATCCTGAAACAGCAGAAGTTTCCAACTGACAGAAAGAGGGGGAGGGGTGGGACTAAGATAACAAAAGAAAGTCTAATTCTTCTTCAAAAGACATACACTGTAATCCCACAGGTGATTAAAAACATGAAAACAGATAATATAGTGATGGATATTTGTCTCGTTAGTAGCATAGTGAAGATCCACCAAAAAAAGTGAGAATATAAAGTCTGGTTGGCTGCACTTGGTGGCGTACGAGCAAGCTCACCTCAGCATGTTACACAAGGGCGCCGAGGTGTACTGCTGCTGCTTTGATAAGCTACGATGTGCCCTGCTCGTGGGTCTAAAGATAAAGCTGCGTGTTGGCAGAGTGCCCCTGGATGATGAGAGTCAGATGGGGTAGAGAAGGGAAGAGAGATATGATGGCCAGCTGACAGGAACCACACGACAACAACACGAGTTCCTGCAAATCTCTTTTGCTGTCCAAGGTGTCAGACGTGAACACATGTAATGGCATTTTGTGAGTGTCTTATCTTTCAAGGATAAAAAAAAGAATATTGGGGCAGCAAAGATCATTTCTGAAGTGGAATTTAATACATATGGATTGAAAGAACTCAGAACAGTTGGATGCCAGCCGAAACTGTGGACGGTGAAGATAATCTAATCACAAAGCTCCATTATACAGTTTCCATCTTCATCCACACCTGAGCCAGCTCCATTTGCTTAATGAAGACAATGAGGCGATGTGCTTGAAAGTTCCGTGCAGTAAGCTGGTCTTTGTTCTTAAATTCTCTTCCCCAATTTTTAAAGGAACGCTGGCCTCTTTCTTCACCTTAATTCTCTGATATTGAAGCCGAAGTGGTGTGTGAAATGGGAACTGAGGGAAGAAGAGGAAGAATATTTTGTTCTTGTTTGCCATTTGTGTGAAATTGAGGATTTTTAAATGTTTGTGGGTTGTTGGAAATATTTGACGATATATTAATAGTTTCCTCCTCTTCTTCTTCTTTTATACACATTGACTGAATTGAATGCATCGACCAATGTTTTCCATTTCCCACTGGTAGTTTCAGTTTTATAGCGACAAAGAAATAATATGTTGTGCCTTGTAAATTCAAATCTATACCTCTAACTCATCGAATAACAGGGCTGCTCTTCTTCGCTGAGTTGATTGAACATTGTGCTCGTGTGTGTCTCCTTTGCAGTGGCCTCCCAGAGACTTGGTAATCACCATAGGCTGCATTGAGAGCACACTTGCCCATCCTGGCTTATCTATGGAGGAGGCAGATAAGAGCAGAGAGGATCCAGGCTGCCAGGCCAGCACGGATAAAGAGGCTCAGGTTGAAAGTGGGCCATAGTGTGAAGGCAGAACACTTAGCCAGCAGGATAGTATAGGATCTGTGTGTGTGTGTGTGTGTGTGTGTGTGTGTGTGTGTGTGTGTGTGTGTGTGTGTGTGTGTGCAGGTGAGACCGACCCTAGCTCATGTGGTGAAAGTGAGTTGCTGCCCACACACAGCACGAGATCAGCATCTGCTCCATGGCTAGGGGTTGTATTTGTCCTGTTTTGGAAGAGCCCCAAAACAATTTCATCGCCTCTCTTTTAAAAAAAACAAACTATTTTCTCTGTAAGTTGGTTCAATTGTTTCCAATTATATAACACTTTTGTTATTATATAATGTTTTGCCATGCTATAGGCATAGCTTTATGGCAGTGTCAGTCTGTTTGTCAGTTGGTTGAGACATTCATTCATTCATTCTTCCAGCGACATCATCAGGTTAAAATTATAACTTGTCCAGTATCTGGCTTATGACTACATGCCTGAAAAAACAAATGACATTTCCATCATCCTCAGCTGTTCTTTGCATTTAGTACTAATAAGCAAATGTGAGCACGCAAACACTCTTAAATAAGGTGCATATGAAAAACACTATACTTGAACTATTAGCATGTTTGCATTGCCATTGCTAACATGTTAGCATTTGATTACAGCCTCACTGATCTGCTAGCGTGGCTGTTATTTGTATTATTCTTTTTTGCTTGACATGTAAGACACTAGGTTCTAGGTTTCCAAGTCTATAACAATCTTTGACCACACCACAACATATAAACTCCTAATTAAAACTTTTAATTTTGAGTGTTGAGTTTGCTCTTTTTTGGACATATGCTCGCTTGCCCCTACGCCCCTTTGTGTGCTGGTAGAGTCACTGTGCAGTTGTCACATAAATCAACATTGAGCATATCACATGCTCTTTGAATATTGGAAAGAAAGCAGAGGGTAGTGTTTTATACTGTGCACTGCCAACAGTGCAGGCAGCATTGTCCAAAAACGGTGATTTATTAGTTAATATCCTGGTCCCTGTAAGAGTGTTATCGCAGGTACGTGTGACCTTAGCAGCTCTTAGCGGGTCAGACTTGAAGTGTAGCCGATTGCTTTGTGCTGATGCTGCTTCCGCCTCCTTTTGTGGAGAGTGTAGTTCAGGTTAAAAGCCATATTGAGTGGCAACCTACTAAATTTAGGCTGCCCTTTCCAGAAAGCTGCAGTTAAGTGTGTCCTCCTAATGTCCTTCTTCTTCTTCTCTCTCTCAACTCTTTCCTCCTCCTCCTCCTCCTCCTCCTCCTCCTCTTCCTCATTTCTCTTCATCTCTTGGTTTATCACTTTGTCATTACCACCCACTATTTCCACCCTCTATTTCCTCTCGCTTTTACTGCCCCTTATTGCCTCGTCACCACCTATTCCCCGTCCACCCCCTTTCACCCACCCCTTGCAGCATAAACGCCACGTCCAGTCTACGACGAAGTATGTGGAGCTGATCATTGTGGCTGACAACAGAGAGGTAAGCAGAGGTCACAACGCCTCGACCTATTCACCCTCTGCTGCCGTATCCCTCAGGAAAGGGGCTCAGAGGTCACGTGCTTAGCTGCCCCTCTATCCCCTTGAGACATAGATAAGATGGCTCCGCCTCTGAATTAGACTGTTAAGTGCACTCTGAATTATCTCAGAACTCAGACTTAAGATCTTAAAGAAGGCAATGAGAAGAGAGTGTTTCTTCCTGACATGAGACATAAAGGTCAATGTCATGTGCTTTAGAGCCAGAGAAAGTGGATAAACGCTGGATATAAGACAAGGTGGTTAAGGTTATCTCTTTAGCCGAAGCTCCGCTGTGGAGCTCTTTGATGAAAGCAACTGCAGCAGAAGCGCCAGTGGAATTAACACGACACCCAGTGAAAACATTTCCAGAGCTGACGCAGTGTTGATTTGTTCCAAATAATGCCTTTGATGAACATAAACATTCCAGAGGGCTGTTCACCTCTTTTTCTCCTTGCTTTATTCTGCTTGCTTGTGTTGTTCAGTTTCAGAAGCAAGGCAAGGACATGGAGAAGGTCAAGCAGCGACTGGCTGAGATCGCCAATTACGTGGACAAGGTAACAATCAAATCAACAGAGGGGATGTGGTGTACGCGTGTGATTTATTAGAGGTCACAACAAGCCTGCTGAGAATTAACCGACTTGCGAGCGGAGGCTGATTGGATTATGAATGGCTGATCAATTCCATAACTCGACTGAGAAATCTTCTGAAGACACGCTGTGATAAAACGTGCCGTGGGTGGATGTTTAATAAAACAGAAGCTGCAAAACATGATTTATTCATATGGAAAGTCATATGTTGATTAATGTTTATGGATATGTTGAGAGCCCCTCATCCTTTTTAAGCGAGTATTTGTATAGTATTTCTGTTTGAAAGGATCAGTGTGTAGGATTCTGGGGGATATAATGGAATATAATATTCATTGCTAAGTTTTCATTTGTGTATAATCACTTAAAACTACATATTGTTGTGTTTTCATTAGCTTAGAATGAGCCGTGTTTCTACAGAAGCCCAGAACGGACAAACCGAACACTGGCTCTACAGCGGGGCCTTCGCGTTTTTTACGTATCCTGAAGGCCAACGTAGTTCTCCGACACACTTGGAAAGGGACAAATAAGCGGAGGTGTATTCAGTTGGTTGCAATCTGCAGCCTCACCCCTAGATGCCACTAAATCTTACACACTGCTCCTTTAATAGGCAACGTACGGTGACGAGAGAAACGGATGATGAAATGTTAGAGAGACAGATTATAAGCCCTAAAAATGAAAACTCTCCTTACTTTCCCCTCCTCCCCTCAACTTTCAGTTCTACCGGGCCCTGAATATCCGTGTTGCCTTGGTGGGCCTGGAGGTATGGAGTGATGTGGACAAGTGCCCCATCACCCAGGACCCCTTCACCACCTTGCATGAGTTCCTAGACTGGAGGAAGGTCAAGCTGCTGCCCCAGAAGCCTCATGACAACGCCCAGCTAATCAGGTAGATCTGCTTTTGTAGCATACACATGTAATAGTTATGTTCCATTCAAAGTCATGATTTGATTCCCAAATTGTTTCAGAGTGGTCTTTATATGATTTTTTGTAGTATTAGTAGTAGTGTAGTTTAGTGTAGTAGAGTTGTTGCATTCTTCTTCTTTTGAGCTACCCTCAAAGGGTACATATCACATACTGTGATTTGATGAGCAGGTCTAGTCAGCCAATCAGCCAACCAAAGAAATGTTTCCAGTCCATGTTACATAGTCCTACAAAAAAAATAATAATATTTGCCTTGAAATATTACACCAGCATCCACTACACATTTGCATTACAATTCTTTGCAGATATCAACTCATTGCTCTACAGCACCACTAGTGGTCAAAAACTCCCCCAGGGATGATGTGAAAGTCTGACTCGCCGGATTTAGACTGTGGGTATAAGTCTGCCCTTGTCTGTGTATCTCACACAGCATATCCCCCCGCCTTCCGATATCTATTTTGCAAGGGCAGGACAATTGGGACTGGTTTAAAGAAATACAAGCAAGCCAAAGCGTTCTTTCCTATATACCAATATGATAGTGTCTGCAGCCAGACCTTTCCTTGGCGCTGACACAGCGCTGTGGAGATTGGTCCTGCTATGCGAGACTAATGATGTGATGACCTCTGTTTTCTCCCCCTTAGTGGGGTCTATTTCCAGGGCACCACCATTGGTATGGCACCCATCATGAGTATGTGCACAGCAGAGCAGTCGGGAGGAATTGTCATGGTACGTAAACCTATGTACCACAGAATGTACGCATGCTCAGATATCTTTAATCCATCCTGAAGGAGTACAAAAGACATATTTGGTGTGTCTCTGACTTCCAGAAAGGAGATGGGACTTATTTTATCATTTCCTTCCTCCTGCCCCTCGTTCTTTGCCTGACTCTCCCCTCCCTCCTGTCTGACATAATACTCTCATATTTCTCCCCTGAGTCGCTTGTGTAAGAGTTGAGCTAAGGATTCCAGAGTTGATATTAAGTTGTATTAACTTCAGGGCACACACATCATTGAGTTTTTTTTTACCAGGCAGGCCAAGCTGGTATGCATAGTACCCTCCACTTAGTTCTGATAAATCAGAGTGTGTATCGATTACACGAGTGGAAACCATTGCTTCCTAATGAGGTGCAACAAATGAGTGAATTCAAGGTTACAGCATATCCCCGCCTGAATAAAAACGTAGGGGCATGCCGTAAATGATTACCCATTATAGAACTGCAACCCTATACTATGTGCTCAAGTCATGTCGTATTAGGGCAAGCCATGCTATTATTTTATACTCTATGTCCCTGATTGGCTGTTTGTCTTGTGGCCTGGCTGGCTGGTGGTAAGGTTTACAGCTATAGTCCCCAGATGGTTCTTCACTCTTGTCCTCCCACATGGTAAAGTCAGGACTTGGCCATTATGATACAGCTCTACATATAAGCATACATCAGGTCAGAGACATAAAGGATTAGCCTCCAGCCGCAGACTCTTCTGCTGGGCAAATCACGACCCTGTTGTCTCAGTTGTCTCCCTTCGTTTACAAAGTACCTTTCAACTCATTAGCCAACTTCCCCTATGGGTCTCATTGTTATGTTTCTAGGCAGTAAAATCTTTAACATCCATCTCCAAACCATCTGGTACATCTATTTACCAGCCCTGAATGCTACATTCATTTCATTGGTGTGGCGAAACAGAACACAGACAGTGGCATGCAGTGAGCACTTCAGCCTCATCAGTCAGCGAAGGTGTCTTTGTTGTTCCAGGAAACGGAATCAGAGGGTTTTCTTTGCATGAGTCGAGTGTACTGTAGACAGCTGATGACCGTTACTCTCAAAAGCCCCCAGCAGAGCACTTCATCAGTCTGAGCTGTACTTGCACAGCGCTACTGAATAATGCACAGTGACTGAAGACTCCAGAGGCATGGCACTCTGACGCACAGCATCCACGAAGAGTTGATAGCGGCTTCCGCTACATTATTTATCCGGCCTCGTCGCGTGTTCATGTTTTACACACCTTGCAGGAAATAGCGGCACCTCAGCCAACAAAGCCCTTCCTCTCTGTCAGTGTAGCTTCATTTTCACCGTGTATCCTCTCGCACGGTCTGTTTTTTCATTTCTGTTATCTCTGCTGGCTTTGTGATTTTCATGCTGTCCTTTGAGAGTTTTTCTCAGTCTTTCAACCTTTTTGCTGGTTTCGCTCTGAGGAGGGTCCCCGTCTTTGTTTTTGTGGATGAGGCAGCACATCTGGCTGTGTCAAAGTTTGCCGAGCAAGCTGAAGGTGACAGCCCACAGTCTGCTGTTTCATTTCTCATTCGAGTGCCACATCGTCGAGCAGAGGAAATGCTCTGATAAGCACAGATCCAACAGCATTGTTTGTTTAATCTTGGTAATATGCAATTACAATTACAATTATTTTGAGTAATGTTTCTCCAGTGGGTCCTGTTGGGAACAACAATTTGGCTAGCATAACATGTTTTATTATTGTTATTTTCCTCAGAGTATGTAATCAGAAACGTCTGTTTTTTAATTAGCTACAACGGAATTGAACCCATTTTATTATAAGATGTTGCTTGTAGCATCATGTCTAGCTTAGAATATACTTAATAAATCAGATTTATAAAGAAAAGAGGTTTTGGATGAAATATTGGTGAGAGGCAATGTCAAGTTCAGTTTCTGCATGATTGATGTTTTTTTTCCTTTGTAGGACCATTCGGACAACCCCCTAGGCGCTGCAGTCACTCTGGCCCACGAGCTCGGACACAACTTTGGAATGAACCATGACACCCCAGAGAGGGGGTGTGGCTGCAGGGTGACCGTGGATCGCGGAGGCTGCATCATGACTCCCTCCACGGGGTGAGTCATGGCTTCTATCGTGACAATTAAGAGTCAATAGATCTTCAAGATAGCTGACTCTGCAGTGCAATATACATTATTGGGGGAGTTTAATTTCAGCTAGTCGGCCTTCATCAGCCTTAGGACATCTGCTATCATTCACAGCTGCAGTGCACTCAAGCGAGGCCGCGTTTGGTTCAACTTTTCAAATGACGTCCTACTCCAAAACTATCTGAAATTCATCATCATGATGTCAAGCCTTCATTAAGTTTGCATGAATTGAGTCTCTTATTAAATACTGTGAGTGTCTCTCTAAAGAGCCCAGATTGTGATCATATGTAAACATTATTCCACATGCTATCCATTTATAATTTATTGTCTATATGGCAGGAAGTAAATAATGCCGTTGAACTGCTGGGCCGTTGGGTTTATGGCAGATTCAACAGCTGTGCTAATGCCCTGAGCTAATATGGCTCATTCTGAATGGGAAGCCAATGGTTCAGTGGCAGTGCATGTCCACAAAAGTACAGTTTTACTTATCCTGACACAATCTCAAATAGCCTAAAAAAAGCATGTAAAAATAAGTGCATAAATGTCTGTGGTCTAAGTGTGTATGTAACAACATTTCAAGATAGAGGTGTAGTTGTTGTATAGTTGTCACTATGGATTATAATGTCTGACGTCTTGTAGCAGACCGAGCAGATGGATAGGGATGTTTTTGGTGGAAACTCTGGGTATCAGTTCCAGCTCAAGGTCTAGTGGTCTGTGGGAGCCTCAGATTGGGGTTTGTGCTGGAAACATCCCTTTCTATTTGGTTTGGATCAGACCCATGAAAAACAGAGTAACACTATTCTTGATTATAGGCTCATAAAGCAACACAGCAGCAAGATGTAGATTTATATTTAACCCTGATTGAGGGTATCCCTGGTCAAGGACTTTATCCTAAAATTGGCAACAAAATGAACACATAGTGCAAGTAATACTTGTTTCCATCTTTCTCTGCTGGCTCTCTCCCTTTCTTCCTTATTCGCAGCCAGTTAGAGTTTTTCTATTCTTTGACATACATGCAACTTTAATGTTGGAAAATCTCCCTGCAAGTCCTAATAAATAGTTAAATACCTCTGAAAACTGTCTGTTATACAGTTTTTTATGTAGGGAAAACTCACCTCATATCTCAATCTGAAGTCATACAAAGCAGTGACGAACTTCTCCAAATATGAACCAAACATAGACCAGTAAGAAATATAAAAGACGTAAATATTTTGTTTTTTGTTCTGCTATCCACAGAGGCCATGCTCTTTTTTTTCATTCCATCTGACAAAAGAAAGAAATGATCTTGGTTTCAAAATAATCCCCTCTACACCTCCTTATTGCTCCATATTGCTGCTCTGCTGTTTAATCCAGGATTAAAGAAGCAATACATTTGAATAAGGATGTTTAGGAACTCTGTATTGCCTCATTCTGTTCCTCAGTTAATTCTAGGTCAGCACCATACACTCTGCCTGAGGCGGTACTACATCTCCCATGAGTCCAAGCTTTAAAATGCCGTGTGGCCACACACATGGAATCTGCTGCAATCATCTAAATGTTGTCCATCCAGCTTCAGTTATTTGTTTATAGCATTGACTGTCGTGTTTTTCTTGGCAGGTGACCAGCTCTTTTCAAAGCACAATGTGATCATACAGAATGCCTCTTCACAATGCCAGAACTTGGATGAGTTGCTACTAAAGCCCCGCTGATTACCAGCCCCTGCATTCAATAACTGAAAGTACTGGCAAAACCTGACAACACTCACTCAGTATGGAGTACCTATAGTTTTGTTTTTGCTGTTTTGATCGATCTTTCATTTTAATCAAATAGAGTGCAGGAATGTCTTCATTGTCGCAGATATTTAAAGACTGATACCCATCAAGCTCTGCTGGCCTTGCTGTTAGAGATAATGGGATCCAGTTCATCATGATTATACTGGGGGGTTAGGGGTAGGTGGTGGGGGGGGCAGTAAAACTAAAAGCTGTCCCAGTGCCAGCTGCACATCTGCACACAGCACTGCTTGTTTCCTGCTCACACTGGTCACGGTCAGTTGTCGCGTCCCCCTCCCCGTCCATCCCACTATCCCCCCATTAGCTTTAAATGAGAACAGGCTGGTGTCTCCATCCTTTGAGATTATAACACACAGGAACACAAAAACCACCAACTGAGCTGCTGCTCAGTACTCCATGGACAAAATACACGCATATGTGAACAAACATGCATTTTGCATCTTAAAGATTAAAACAGGAACTCCACAGGGTTCTGTGCTCGGTCCACTTCTCTTGGTCAGTCTCTTGCTTAGTTTTTTTATCAACGAAGTGTGGATTGTTACCACCAAGAAGATTGGTGGCTGTTTTGAAGTATTCAGGGTAAATGAAGTCCGGGCAGAGACACTTGCACATTTTTTTGTTCTCACTGTCAGGGTAGACATTGCATTCTGATGGTTTTGAAAAAAAACTTCCAAATTGTTTTATAGATCTGTTTTCCAGATGTATATCAAACTATTTATTCATCTGGTTGAACTATTTCCTCGATTTGCACAAAAAGTCGTGAAAATGCATTCACGCAGCATGGTTTGATTATTTACTTTGTACTCAAAATGTGTTTCATTATAAAGCGCCATGTTATGTTATATCTGTTACTATGAAAATAAACGTATCGTCACTTGCCATCTAAGTCAGTCACACAAACTGAGATGTCGATGGACAGAAAGACTACAAGATACATTATTAAGACAAGGTTCATTCACACATGGGTCAAGCCCTAAGTAAGATGATGACTGCTGGGAGCGAGATTGATATATTTCCCTCGTCATAAAATTATCAGGAATCACAGAAAGTGAGTCAAAATCCACGGGATGCCATAGAAATGTGACCCGTGTCCCACTGAAAAACAGGAACTCTCTAGTATGCCTTGTTTAATTGGGTCCATAGGGAAATCAATGTGAAAATGCTCTTCAGTATCTACAACGTAGGCCAGACTGCCAGGCACCAAAGGCCACAACAGATCATATCACCTAATGTCATCACCCAGAGCTTAGGCTCTATATGCTCAAAGAAAGCCATAAAATTTATATTAAATGTGTAGCGTAGGGAGTGTGGTTTCGAATTACTCAAGCAAGTATGAAATACTTGTCATAGTTACAGTTGTCACATTTAGGTTTGAATTAACTTTTATTCGTGCCAGAAGATCAAGGTTTTCCAATATGTAATAAAACGAAATGATAGCATGTTAGAATGTAGATAGGGTCACAATCAGTATTTGCAGATTTTATATTTTTCACTAAAAATGTTCTCAAGGACAGTGGAAAATGTTCTGGCAGATGTGTCATTGGAAAGGCCAGCAGATCTGATTCATAGCCTGATTAGTGATATGTGGCTGAAAAGATGTGACATAAGCTGGCTGTGCAGGGTGTGCTGCATGAGTTTACTCTGTTCTGTGTGATCTGAACCACAAGGACAGACCAGCTAGGAGGAGAGAGACCTTCCCAGCTAAATTTGGGTTAAAGTGCTTTGTGTAACAATGTGCTATTTTGTCTTAAGAGTATACTAATCGCTAGTGAAATAGGTTTGGATTTATGATCATAGTCTGCAGCAAAATTATATATAAACCCCGACCTTCATGTGTTGGTCAAGCAACATTTAAAGGTACTGTTTGTGGCATTTAGGATAATCTATTGGCAGAAATAGAAAATAATATCAATAAGGATGTTTTATTTAGTGTATATTCACCTGAAAATAAGAATCGTTGTGTTTTTGTTACCTTCAAAAGAGCCGTTTATATCTACGTATGGAACGGGTCCTCTTCAGGGAGTCCGCAGTGCTCCGCCATGTTTCTACAGTAGCCCAGAACGAACAAACCAAACACTGGCTCTAGATTTGCGTTTTCACGTTGCCACCGTAGTTCTCCAACACGCTTAGCACACGGTAGCAGTTTCAATTCAATTCAATTCAATTCAATATATTTTGTATAACCCAAAATCACAAATTACAAATTTGCCTCAGAGGGCTTTCAGTTGGTTGCAATTTCAGTTGGTTGCAATCTGCAACTGCACTGCTAGATGTTACCAAATCCTACACACTGGCTCTTTAACCAGAAATTAGGTATTTCTTTTGATCTCAACCTTTTTGTAATTTCTGCTTTAAATTTAAAAAAAAATATATATATTTTTTTTTATCCTGTACCTGTAAATGCTGGATTCTGGATATGCATGCTCAACACTGAAAACTGTTAATTAACGACATAATTGTACTTGAGAGTCATCAAACAATGCAGGAAGTTTTAAATGCCACAAATGTTGTTGCTTTTCTGGATCTCAGGCCAAAGATGTTTTCATACATTTTTTCTTTAAAGGAATTTTTCCATTTGACAAGGTAGGTCAGACCAACCGCAGGTCAATGCAAAGTAGAGACTGAAGAAAAGAAACAGAGCCAATATATAATACGTTTTGGTTGTGAATGTCAGATTCCCTCTGATCCTTTTTGTATGTCTTTACTGATGACTTATTGTCTTACCCCCCACAAATATTTGGGTTACCTGCCACAGTTCATCTACCCCCTTGTCAAAGCGGAGACGTTAGAAAATTTGTGAAAGCCTTCAGCACTGTAGCATTATCACAGTGTGTGGCAGATTATAGGGGCCTGTAATAGATCTAGGAATGATTCCTTATCACCGGACCTCCCACAGATCCATTAAAGCCAATGCTGCACCGCAGTTACGGTGATTGCTTTGTACACTCTTATCAACCATCAACTGCAGTACCTCTGAAGCTTAGGAGCAAACTGTCAAACACTGTGTGTTGGAGATGAACAAAAGAACACAGAGAACAGAGAAGAATTGATCCCGTAATGGAAGTGGAGCAGGACCAGATGGAAAACAATGCAGCAGTATGAGACAGAACAAAGAGCAGTCATAGGGAACAGGCAGAGGTGAGCACGGCTCATCCTTTGTGAAGCCAGAACAGGATGAGGACAAGCGCGGCCTTTCCTTTTGAGGTAGTGGCCCAGACGCCCATGGGATGAGTGGCTGTCTGGAGTGTCTTTAGTTTGCCATGAGCCCCAGATGTGCCCACCGTGACTGGTCCTGGCACTGCTTCATTTGCCCTCGGGCCCACAGCTGCTAAATGCCATCCACTGTAATTCCTCGGTGCCCTTGCCTGTTCACAGCCATTACTCCTCTCCCACCCCCACACCATTGCAGGGTAGGCCAATTATTTCTGTATTGCCTCTCATAAAAAACAGCTGGATCATGAGCCCCTCACGTATCTCAGGGACATTAGAGTTTGTCATGGATTGCATGGGCTGGTAACTGAAGAACAGGGCTGAGTTCATGGAAATTGAATGAATGCCGCAAAACAGGGGGGGTAGGTGGGGGGAGGGTGCAACTTGAGCAAGCAAATTTGGCTGGGGCTTTGGGGGCAAGAGGAAATCAACAACAGCAGTTGCTAAGGAAGTGGTCTGCTTGTTGAACAGCAGCCTTGACAGCTGTTCATCATAGCAAGATTCCCTGAGGCGCTCAGCAGGGAGGAAGGGGAAAAGAGGGCACAATAATGGCTGTTATTACAGCTTTCCTTATTGCTCTTTCCTTTTGCCATTTCATGTCATTATAAATCCACTCTGATCCTTTGCTTTAATCCAGAGAGTGCAGAGATCTTCTGCGAGGTACCCCACTTTCACCTCACACAACCTCTGGATAGTATTGACGTTAGAGAGCAGCGAGTTGTGTGTTTGGGGAGGGGGTCAGCAGCAGGAGCTGATGTAAGCCGCCTCCACACATGACAGAAATCAAAGGAAAGCAGAGAATGAGGTCATGTCAAAACATTCACAGAGTGTCATGACATATTTAGGGGCGTATTAGATGAGAAACCCAATCAGAGGAAAACTGTTTGAAAGAGTTGTCGACATTGAGCTACATAGAAATTCCTCCTTGTCTGAGATGAAAAACTTCAGAGTGAAAGGGCTTATTTTACAGCTTCAGTGTCAGTACAGCCAATGGGTCTGACCTCAAGGCTCAGCCTCATAGCTTGACAGCTCCACCACATTTAAACTCATGTATCACTCATAGAAATGCGTCAATGAGCTGCATCCTTTGCGCTGCCAAGGATAGTTTTATGACACAGCTCTGTTACCTCTTGATACCATAGCAGCTCAGGCTATTTGCTTTATGCACAAGCTCCTCTTGAAATAAGCTTAGAAATGTGTCACTATTACCAACTGTGACATGTTTGCTGTAGTTTCAAATCACTTAAAGTTTCTAGATGAGAAACACTTCACAAGCTAACTAGAAAATTTCCCTTGCTGTCATTTTCTAAAAATACATGATGCACTGAATATGTGGCATGTGTTTGATTCACTCTGTAGGCAGTTTGCTTATATGAACTTTCCTTGCTGCTCTGAAATTCAAACGTCTCTGAAATGGACACATTTTATATATTTTTTAAAAAGCACAAAGGTTTACAGGCAAACATGCGGTTTGACTGCGGCTCCGTCTCCGGACTTCCAGCTGTTGAGTGAGTAATGGCTGTTAAAGGAAACATTTTGGCATCTAAGTTGACCTGGATCTCCCCCATATTGTCTCATACATGCACTCATCAGTGTGCACAAAGAAACACACAGATAGAAGTGAGCATATTATATACAGATTCACCCATTCTGACCTTGTTGGGCTGACTTTAATGGTCTAGGTGGAGGTATTAAAAAGCAGTTTTTTTTATCAAGAAACACAGGACAAGAGACATTCTGCACATATTAATGCACACACACACACACACACACACACACACACACACACACACACAGAGAGTTATCTAAGGCACTATATTATCAGAGAAATAAAGCCACATGAGGTTTTTGGCAGACAGAGCCCTGGGCTGCGAGCTTTCCCCACAGAGAGGACCACCCTCTCTCTCCGCTCCAAAAACAATATTAAAAACACACCATCCCTGTTTCTCCAAAATTTATTGGTGTTGCAAGTCTTGCGAAGGAAGCACTTTTTGGTTTGAGTTTTTATGATCCCCTGTCTCATAAACCATGCCTTATCAGATCTCCCTCTCTCCATGGAAGGAGCCGTCACCAGGGCCCTGTGCTGTTCACATACTAATGGTGCTTGGGAGAGGTTGCTGAGCTCTGGTGGTTAATTGATTTTGTGATTAGCAGTAATTAGCACTGATTACATCAGACTGAGGAGGACCCTTGTGGGGGATCTCAATCGTCTTCCTCCTCTCTCTTTCTCTCTGTTTGTGTCACTCACAAAACATATCTTTCCCTCGCAGGTATCCGTTCCCCACAGTGTTCAGCAGCTGCAGCAAGAAGGACCTCACGGCCAGTTTCGAAAAAGGCGTTGGGATGTGTCTGTTCAACATGCCTGAGGTCAAGGTGCTCTACGGTGGGCAAAAATGTGGCAACGGCTATGTGGAGGAGGGAGAGGAGTGTGACTGTGGCGAGCTTGAGGTAAGAGTGCTATATAGACCTCTTACTATTCCTCAGCATTCTTGTTTTACGTCCCTTATGTCAAAATGGAAATCTCTTTCTTAACTGCCACCTATAAATCACCGTTAATTATGTTTCCTGCGTTTGAAAAATGAAATAAGCAGATGCACTAGTGGGGGTTTCTGTTGGTTTTCTGACAAAGGCATGACACAAACCAACATTCCCCAAAGTAAAAAACAAATAGTTCGCCTCGGTTTCAAAAGCTAACGGCGCAGAGCTCTCGTAACTCAAACACAGTCTTCAGAAAATGAGCTTTGAGATATGAGTGTGAATTTATTCATTCTCTGCACTGAAGAAGTGTTTGGGAAGAGGCTTGTCTGATCGTGATACGATTCACTGAGAGGAAACATCGCTGACAGCTCACCCTGTCAGCCGGTGAATTATTTAAATGAATCCGCATTGGCATGCACATACGTAATGGTGGCACACGTCGCTAACTGCTGCGGCTGTGGGATGATAAAACAGTTCATCTTGATGCAGCTGACAATCAGCAGAAGCAGGCTGACAATGGCAGAATTATGAAATATGAAGGAGACATCTATAATGATTTGGAACGATATTTTAAATTATATAATAGCCTACGTGAGAGAATGCCTTGTTGTCTCTCTCAATATGTTTACACCTTTATGCCCAGCGAGTCTTTTTGTGGGCTGTTCAGGCTTCAGCCAGGGTCAGGCTGAAAATGGCCTTGTCCTTCAAAACAAAGAACTGTCATAAGCCTCGCAGGCCTGAGCCAGCAGCAATAATAAAGCTCTCCGCAGACTTGCGCGACGTCACGCCAAACCAGGCCAGATCAGAGTCCTCAGACAGCACCTCTTTCCACCATTAAAAAGCCTCATTAAAAAGCCTGGGTCCTATTCCCCACAATCACAGGCTACTTCTTTTCAGCACGACTCCTCCGCCTCCTTTGGCCCCGGGGACCATGGGAAAGGCCCTTAATAGATTTCAGGCTGAAAGGAGTTCTGGGAGGCCCGTCATGTCAGCTGTGACCCTTGCCAGCTCTGTCCATCTACTTCCTCCTGACTCTTGCTGCACTTGGCTGTACAGTGTGTTCAGACCGGTGCTCAATGGCGAGAGGGAGACCGTCCAGTTGGCCGTCCTCCGTGCGAGACCAAACATGCACAGTCATACATGCAGCAGTAGTCTCGATTGAACGCTGGCTTCAGTCTGCATCAGGAGGCAGAGAGTTCTGATTGGTGCGGGGGGGATGGCCAACATGACACGGATGGGTCTCCATGGTGAGGGGGGAGATGTAACAGGGGTGGTGCGGTACAGATAAATGTATATCTCTCTCTCTCTCTCTCTCTGTTTGGCAGACCGCTACACAAGTATTGAGAAAAATGACACTTGATTCTAGAAAATTCCTGAAATATAATTGGAATAAAATTGAGTGAGCCTTTTCTTATAACAGAGAAGCATGGATGGGTTTAATTCCCGGCTGCTAACTCTGACCAGCGCAGTGTACTGAAGATATCCTGTGGGTGAAGCTCCTCCCTAACGTTAGGAAGCAGACGAATGTGGCTATTTTCAGATACTTCTTTGTAGTCCTGTTTTAGAGTATGAATTCCTACATCAAGCTGAATAAAAAGTCTAGTTTCCAGAACTTTGAATTTTGAAGTTTAATTGGTTGTATCAAGTCTTTTTGGCTAATTTTAAGGTCAGGTAGTGTCTGATGTTATGGAAACATTTTGCTTGTTTCTTGAATTTTTTTTTCTTCGGTGTACCCTTCTTTTACTCTCTTCTATTCATTTTTCTATTTCCCTAACCATCCAGCTTCTGGTTCCAGGGGTCTAAATGAGTTTCTAAGTCCTCTCAGATGGAAACATTGTTTTTAGAGAACTAGAAACTGCTGTTTCCTTTCCTGTGCCAGGTTTCTTAGTTGTAGCCGAATACAGTCCTGCTAGGGCTGCATCCTCTCTGATAACAAAGTCTGAGCATTGCTCTGAGGTGAAATATGATCTCTTTGTGCTGAGTAAATTATTCTTTGCTTTCAGCCCCCCCTCACTTACGTCCCGTTTCTGTGCTTGCCTTCTTTTTCCATTATTCTCCATCTGAAGGAATGTATGAATCCCTGCTGCAATGCTTCTACCTGCACTCTGAAGGGGGATGCTGTTTGTGCACACGGACAGTGCTGCCAGGACTGTCAGGTATGATGTGTTCTGATCAGCCACCCATGATATATATATATTTTTTTACGGCCATCCTGACACAAAGCTCCCCACATATTTGTCTAAGCTTCCCTCTGGTTCTTTGTCCTATTGACTGTTGTTTACTGTCAACATTTGATTGTAGCTGAAGCCAGCAGGCACTTCATGCCGTGAATCCAGTAACTCTTGTGACCTGCCTGAGTTCTGCACCGGCACCAGCCCTCACTGCCCCTCCAACGTCTACCTGCACGATGGCCACGCCTGCCACAACGTGGATGGCTACTGTTATAACGGCATCTGCCAGACTCACGAGCAGCAGTGCATCACACTGTGGGGACAAGGTATGTGGAAGGCCCCCGTCGCTGGCTCACGCTGAATGGTTCAGCGACTGTCGCCAGTGTTTTAATGTGTTTCATTGTGTTTTGCAGGAGCAAAGCCAGCCCCGGGCATCTGCTTTCAAAGGGTCAACTCAGCAGGAGACCCCTATGGCAACTGTGGCAAGGACTCCAAAGGCTCCTTCGCCAAATGTGAAGCACGGTAAGTTCTGACGTTACCATAGAAACCATTGAACGCTGTAGTTACTTTACTTTATAAATATTACATGACAGGACTGTTTCAACGCTAGATACCAAAAATGCAAATGTATTATTATCCTTTTTTTTATTTGAACTTCTGTTGTGCTCTCACTACAATTAATACTGAGAGCTGAAGGGATTTTATACATGGATTTATTTAGTTAAACTATCTATATCCCATATAGACACAGCTGGAAATAAAAACTAGAACTAGAACAAAAAAACAGTTGTCAATATTGTCAATATGATTGTATAAGCTGCTGAAATTGAAAATAAAACTAATAATACAAAAAATAAAATAAATGCCAAACTGTTTCATCCATTTCCCCTGTTTCTAATCATTATAAATTGCATAATTTTGGTATTTGACTGTTTATCAGAATAAGTAAGTAATGAGGCTCTTGAAACTTGGAATGTGCTGTCCTCATAATGTTCCTAATAATTTAAAGACTTTCAATCATAATAAAAAAAATAACAGCCACATCAAACGATGGAAATACTCATTAGCTGCAGCCCTAATTGAAGGTTACAGAGTCACCAGAGTCACTTGGTGAAATGCAGACAAAATTGCTCAGGTTGTGGTCTGAAAACAGCACAAAGAAGCTGCCTCTTTTGCACTTTCTCTAATTGGACAGCAAGAGTGAGAGAAATAAATAGAAATAGAAAATAATTGCATATACACATTTGGGAAAAAAGTGACATGTTATTCAATTATCACATTGTTATTCTCCCTGTTGTTCATTCTGTTTACAGAGATGCTAAATGTGGCAAAATCCAGTGTCAAGGAGGAGCTAACCGCCCAGTGATTGGTACCAACGCTGTTTCCATAGAGACAAACATCCCCATGCAGGAAGGGGGAAGGATACTGTGCCGAGGCACACATGTCTACCTGGGCGATGACATGCCCGACCCCGGCCTGGTCCTGACGGGGACCAAGTGTGGAGATGGACTGGTGAGAGCTGAGGCCTGTGATGCTCAAATACAGCCAGTATAGACACACAACTCAATCCATTGTACAGCTGGTTCATTAGCACTGGTGTAAAGCAATAGGGTACAATTACTCACGTACAATATAAAAGTACTTGTACACATTCCATTTCCTTTTACTTGATTTTTTTACTCCACTACATTTATCTGTTTGTCACAGTTACAAATAATAGAGTATAACAAACGTTAAGAAATACATTTTAATGAATATATCAATCAAAAACAAGCAAGAGTGTTAAAAAAGTCTAAAATCAAATAGGTTATTATTGGTCTTCCTTTTTTTTTATCCTTTTTTAGTACATTTGCTGGTAAAACTATGTTTTTGCTCATTTTGACTGTTAACTTATTTCTTTTATTTTTTTTACTTAAAGGACAGGTTCTCAATGCTTCAAGTCTATCTTCATACAATACTAACCTACCCATATGTACATTAAATGACCTACTGGTTGCTGTAGTCATTCCTATATATATAGATATAAAGACTATGTCTTTTTAGAACCTCTTGGTGTTTCCTGGACAGTAATTCCTTGTTGTGCTTCACTGTAGAGATACTGCCACAAAGAGGGGATTTTTACAATGCATCTTAGCACACAGAATGAGGACTGCAGATTGTGTCCCACAACTTCCCAATTACAGCAACCCCAAACCGCTTAACTGTACATATGGGCGCGTGAGCATTATTTTTAGGTAAGGCAAGCGATTTATCTATAAAGCACATTTCATTACAGAGAAACTCAATATGCTTTACATTTGAAAGAAAAATAAACAAAGAAAGAGGCATAAAAAAAAAGACAGACTTTTATTTTATTTCCTTTTAAGTGAAGCATTCAAATACCTTGACCACATCTGCTAAATAATAATGATAGCGATCTCTAAGACTCTCTGAAAAAACAATATAGATATGTTGCCTGAATGCTGGGAAATAAGAGTGGAAAAAGTGATGTGGCGTGACAGGCCATGACTAAGAGTTTCTGAGAGGTTCTTCAGGGTGTGTCATCTTGTCATTTCAGACTCGCACAGCCTCAGACACTAAATCGACTTACCATTATTCAGTCTGTTTGGCATCTTTAAATGGTCATCAATTCAGACATTGGTCACCTCAATGATACAGTGGCTCCATTTAGTCTAAATTATTTCTCTATGAGCCTCCACCCTGAAAGAGGATCCAGCCTCTGCCCTCATCTGTCAAGAGTTCTGTCATTACTCTCTGTGCCCAGAGCTGCCAAGTTCATCTTCACGTTCAGCCGGAATATATATTTGGGCGTGGTGCCTTTAAGGAGCCCAAAGTCCAGATCATATAACTTTTAAAAAGGCGCCTTAACGTATTCTTGTAAAAAATCCCAGTGTTCACTTAATTATATTTCATGCCTTCATGTCTGTTTTCTGGCTGAAGTGGTTTGTCTGTAGCAAATTAAAAGAACCTGAAAGCTGGATATTTTTTTGCCTTAAAAGATTAAAGGTTTAGAGTATAACTGAATCTGCTCTTTGAGCTCACATTGTCAATTTTTAATGTCTCTGTCTGCTTAAGATGTGTCTGAATCGTCAGTGCCAGAACGTCAGTGTCTTCGGTGTGCATGCGTGCTCAGCCAAGTGCAGCAGTCGAGGGGTGAGTACAGCACCTTTCATCCTATTTCAGAGATGTGAGGACCTGATGTGATAGCTGTCTATCTCAGAACAGTCCTGGTTGTTTTCTTAATATCCCATTCCTCCCTCACACAGAAGCTCATTTTGGACGATAATATGTAAAAAAAAAAAAAAAAAAAAAAAAAAAAAACTGTATACGGTGGGTAGGGAGCCATTACAATGCCTTGCAATCAATCATTCTGGTTGCTGAAAGGCTCAATCAATTAGATGTAATGGCTTCATTTATGCTCAGCTTTAAATGCCATTCATCATACTCTCAGCAGTCGTCCTTGTCCCAAAAACTGTGTTGAAATCTGAAGGCCAGGCTTTATTTGGGCTAATGCTTGGAGCAATGACACGCAGTTTGACTTTGAGCTGGGGAACATGGATATTAGCATTTTCTAAAATACAGCCCATCAAATGTCTATGGGTGGTCCTGTTTGAGATGATATGTGGCTGTGTGATATTACCCTTAAATTCACTGGTAGGTCCCAAAGGCTGGTAAAGTTTCATCAAAGCCACAGAGGGTACAGTTTCTCTTAAAATGAAACCTCTCCATATATTATACGGTCATATTTGTTTGTCTAGTTCCAATTAAGACATATCTATAAAGCTCTGAGGACTGTTTTACTCGCAGAAATAAAAGGATGTTGCTCCTCGAGAGGACAGGACACCCCCGCATGTACAGATTAGATCAAGATGTTGCCCTCACCGGCTCTATATTACCAAGCTGGGGGAATCCTCTTAGACGGTACCATTCCGCCACTCTGCATGGCAGGAAGACGAGAGAGAGAGAGAGAGAGAGAGAGAGAGAGATAACAAAAAATGTGGAATGAGGCAAAATGTCTGCTCTGCTTTTTAATCTTTGCCATGTGGAGCCTTGTAGTGCTGGCTGGTGGTTAACTCTGCCTTACTCCATAGAGCATCTGCATCATGCGTGTTTGTTGACTAGTGCTGAAACAACTCAGTCAGAAAATGAATAAACAATCGTTTTGTTAATTGATTAGTCATTTAACAACTTAAGCAAAAAGCACGGCTGCATATTTAAATATTAAAGGAGTGTGGGCAAATAGTCAAACGTAGCATAAAAAAGACACGCTGGTTCCTGAATTTCTGCCTCATCTAACAGTTAATTGTCCTTTTAATATGCCACAGGTGTGCAACAACAACAAGAACTGTCACTGCGAGGCTCACTGGGCTCCTCCCTTCTGTGACAAGGCAGGTTTTGGAGGGAGTGTGGACAGTGGCCCCATCAGATTAGCAAGTGAGTCAACAGTCGCAACTCGAGTTTATCGAATGGCTCGTTTATTGTAGCTCGGGTCATGTTATGTTACAGGTCTTTTGTATGGAAAGTATGCACATTTCAACAGTAAGACATCAGCCTATGTATATCAAAAATGAATAGACAAGTCCGCAGAAATGTTGACAGATTGTGTCTGGCTGTCATGTGTAGTGCTAGAAGACTCTTGTCTCTGAGACCACTTGTTGTTTCCGCGTGTGTTCCTGAGCAGGCGGTGTGATTCTGACAGTGGGCCTCCTGGTGGCTCTCCTCACCGTCCTGGGAGCTGTTCTGATCATCTGCATCAAGAGGAAGGCTCTACTGGGCCTGCTCTTCACCAGTAAAAAGAACCCAATTGAGAAGCTCAGGTGCCTTTTCAGAACATGATTTATTTAATCATTTGTAAATTTAATTTACTTTCTTTTTAATCTAACAGCATTTTATAAATTGTAAAAAAAAATCTGTGACCGATTCTGCTGAGTGGGATCAACATTAACATAATTATTTGGGATTTCATGATTTGAAATATATTACCATTGTAACTGACGTATGATCAATATAATAAAGTGTATAATTACAGATCATTTCCTCTTTAAATTACAGATCAGTGAGTGCTGCCATCAGCGGACCATCGGCTCTGAACCAGCCCCCGCCATTGAGCACGATGTCTCCATCGCGACCGGCCCCGCCTCTGCCACACAGCGCCGCCATCTTTAAGGTCACTAGATCACACGTCTTTGCTGGCCCGTTACAAACACACAGATACACATCTCCTGCAGACAGACTTTAGTACAGTGTCTGATCCCTAACACATGGAGGATCACCAGCAGACGACCCACGCTGTATAATATTCTTCCTGGAATGCCGCAGCTGTTTCGTTAGCAGGAATAATGCTCAGCGGGATTGACGTGTGGTTTTCACACAACTGGCAGCTCATTCAAATCCAATTAAATCATCCCACTCTACGTGGACATGTGGAGGAGGTAGCGATAACGGAGTCAGTGGTGAGCAGTGTGTTCACAATACATTTCTTGTCATTAACAGCTGCCTGTTAAGAGAGAAATTGATTCATCTGTCCGTCTCTCACATGAAGAATGTTGATGCGGCGGCTTACTTGAGATATAAAATCATCCTGTTGCTGATGTGCAAGACTGGGCAGGATTTTCTTTGTGTTGCTGTAATGACCTGTGTGTCTACAGCACAGTATGCCTTAACTACTCCATTACTGCCCTGACATGCTCTGTAATGGGAGGAGACCTGGGATCGATTGAGTTAGGGGAGCTGAAATAAGAGGACCTGTGTCAGAATTGACATTTGTGCTGCGGGTTGCCACACGAGTGAGGCAATATGCTGTGCATTACCATGAGATTGGTGTTTTCTGTTAGGAGCATGTGGTTTTCATTTAAGATCAACGGTAAGAGGAGAAAGGATGTAAGGCTGTTTGATGTAAGCACAGTGCAAGTGAGGTCATTTTCCAGTTGTCGGGAGCTGTGTTAAACTGCCGCATGTGTGCGCGCTTTTGTATGTGTTACATTGTGTGTTTTCTGAGTTGCGCACACATCTGGCCAGGTCTAAATACTAGGAAGACTCATATTTTGGCTCTTCTTTGTGGGAGTGTGTGTGTGTGGGCTCTTTCGCTGGGTCCACCTTTGAATGAGGCCAAGCGGGTGCTTGTGGCACAGTATTGGTCTTTCCCTTTGATAGGTAAGCTGAAGGGGAGTCGGGGAATAGTGAGCCAGCGGGTGTGAGCGTTTGATTTACACTTTATCTTTGACAGCATCAGGAAGAGCGGCAGAGGAAGAGGAGGAGGTGAACATGACTGTTTCTGATCAGAAGCGGAAGGTTTCTCCTCCGTCTCTTCTTTCTGCTTTTAGATAAAGCACACTCTTGACTTTTCTGGGTCTGCCTTTCATCTTTCTGCAGCCTCATCACCGAGGGCTCGAGGCGGTGCTCCCACCGGCCCCCTACCCCTCCCACAGCCTGCGCAGACTTCCCCAGTGCCCCCCGGTTCACCTCAGCCACCCTGTTCCTCTATCTCTCACCCTGTCCCTCTCCCCTGGGCCCAGGCTGGCGAGACCCCCGCTGCCTCCGCCTCACATCCACGTCGCACCAAGAGGGGCATCCTTTCGAAGTGCGTCCCGTCATAACTCCTGCAGGATGGTCATGGTGAGTGAGTTCCCTGTTCCCTCACTTGGATACATTTCATTTGATGATGTTACCCACTGTAATTTCTCCACTCTGTCTTGGGAGCTTTTACTCACTACTACGGTCCATAATACCTAACCAGGGAAATGATGTTGTTCAGACGGGTGTCATGATGTCGAGCGATTTCACGGTTCTTTCGTGTCCTATAAAAGTATATGCATGTTGACAGTAACGTACTGTCTCATAAAATAACGAGGTTAACCAGGGAGCTAGCGTCATCGAAGCAAGACTTCAATTCTACAATACAAACCACCACATAAATAATGAAAATGGAGCCAGACATGCAGAGGGGGGAGACAGAGAAGATGAAACAGCAACTGGAGTGAGCAAGTATGTCCAAATATCACAGGGTGATATTAAATTTGCTGCCACCAATATTCCATGGAGTTTAGTTATGGCATTGCACTCTGTCAAAGTTGAGGGGAAGAGAAAGCCAGAAGTTTCTGGTATTAAATCCCACTCACTCAGTGATTCTCAAAGACTTTTATTTGCTTTAATCTGGTTTGACTCGTGCCCTGTGGGCAAAGTGAGTCAGAGAGACCCAGAGAGAGCGAGAGAGAGGATCCAAAAGACAGAAAGACAAAGTGATCAAGGGACAAAGGGAGGCTTGGGGGAACAAGTCGATTAATCAAATATAATCAATACATTTTTTAAGTCATTTTTCAGGCAGAAACTAGGAGCATTTGCTGGTTCCAGCCTCTCAACTTTTTGGATTTGCTGGGTTACTTTTCGGGTTTATATCATTGCAAATTGAATACCTTCAGGTCGGAAAAAGCGAGCAATCTGAAAATGTCACCTTGTCCTGTGGAAAAATTGCACAATCTTATACATTTCCAGACATTTTTGTTGGTAAATAAAGGGGGAAAAGTATCACCAATTACAAGTTAGTTGCAGCCCTTAAAGAAAGAGAAAATAAGTAGTGGACGAGATGCGGATGAAAAATCAGCAATGAGTTGCAGCCTTTAAGGACAGCAGTGAAAATGATGCCACAGGGGAGCTGAGGTCAAAGTGATGCCGCAGTGTCACGCTAATTAGAGGTGGGTTAAACAGATTATGACATTGCAGTCTTGTCCAGATTAATGGAGGGGTCACGGAGGAGGTCTGGCTTCAAAACATAACACTGTTCTGGAGGGACTACATGTTGCGACATCATATAATGGGATAAATCAACATTCCATAAAGAGCCTGGCATAATTAAGATGAGATAAGAACTTCATTGATCCCACACCGGGGAAATTCACTTGTTACAGCAGCTCAAGATTAAAAAAACAAAGGAGAAAAAAGGAGATAATAACAAGACACAAATGAAATGACGCAACATAACTATATACACGATATAAACCTTTCACTTATACAGATATGTCCATGATGGATATATTTACTCCTTCAAGTTTCACTGATAGATGTGTTTTCATAATGTTCTAATGCCCTACTTACTTATTTTTTAGACTATTTATTAAGGACAGTGGGCATTAATAGTCATGGTAACACTTAACTTTCATATAATACAGAATATCTCCACAAAAGTATATTATGTGCTTTGCTTTAGAATAAGAAGCAGAGCCGTTTAAAGAAGGAGCTCCATTTAGTTTTACAAAAGTTCTCGTCTGTCATACACCTGTACAACAGGTGTAGTGGAGCAGCTCCTGGCACCGTTTCGACTTCAGGAAGTAGATTTTCCCACTCAGCTGCTCCTATTTAATGTCAAAGTGTGAAACTGAAAGTGACGCCTGTTGGCAGCCGAAATCACCAGTATCTTTAGCAGCTGTTTGGCAGCTCCGAAGCGTTGACAGAGCCTTTTATTTTCAATCCGGAGAGAAAGCTCTCTGCTGGGGGCACGGAAGCAATGTCCGACGGGGGAGTTTAGTTATTCTAAGTATTATTTTGTGACTTATCAGGCATGCTCTTTTCATTTGTCTGCATCTCACTTTACTACCATTTGGTATTGTTCTGATATTTTTGGATGGAGCTCAAGTTGGCCCCATTGCATGACAGTACTGGCTGTCAGTGAGATGAATTAGTAGCAGTACTTCAATGTGCAGATTGTCAATGATACTTGACCTCATTGATGCAAAGGAGAGACACATCCTGCATTAGAGATGTCACCGAGAGCATATCGTTTTTTCATGTGTTCGTGAATGATGGTTTGAATCTGATTCCATGGTTGTTTGGCTCCTTTACTCTGTGATGTTTGAGGAGGTTTCTCTGCAACCAGGAGGATGAGGAGGAGGAGGAGGAGGAGGAGGATGTGAATGGAGACCAGATGGGGGCTAGGTAGCAGGCCTTCATCATGATCTCAGTCTTCTAGAGATGATTAAAGCCACATGACTCTTCCTCTCACTGCAAGTTGCATGGGCAGGGCTGCCCTGGTGCCTGAGAGGAAGAGGAGGACGCGACAAGCAGGCCCGAGCTGTGAGTGCCACCTGGTGGACATTCTCAGTTATTATTTCTATGTGTCTGTTTTTTGTCAGGAGTTGGAGAAGCCCAGTCCTCCTCAGAAACCCCTCCCTGCCGATCCAAGGAGCTCTCGTCTGGGTCGAAGTTCCTCTGTGATCCAAGGGCCCGCTTCTATTTGCGGCCCTGTCCCAACACCTGGTGTGCCCAGACCTGTGCGCCCTGTCCCACACCCCAACAGGTGAGGACCGACCTTCATCATATTCATGTAAAAACAACACTGAGGCTTGATATCACTTACTGAAAGATTATTTGTATCCCTCTTCTCCTGTCTCTAGACCCAGTCCCAAGCAACCACCAACACTACCAAAGCCTTGCATAATTGCCAACGTCAAATACAGCAGCTGAGACTTTGGCCCAAAGGGACGATGTTGTGAGGAGACACTACAAGAATTTGCACTATGAAAACTCTGAAAACCTTAAAAAAGATGGCGGCTTCTCTGAGTTTTGAATCAGGAGATCTGCCGTGTCCCTTTGGTGCTCTGTCCCTGAATGGTGCTACGAGTCTGTGCTCAGGTACATGTAAAGTATTTATATTCTGTATTTATTGCCACCAGGTGCACTGTGCCAGACACTTTTACTACACGGTAGCAACTTCAATTTTTTTATTTGTTGCTTGCGACAGTTTCACAAACTGGTCTTTATCAAAGACAGTGACGGGAGATTAAATCTTTTTTTTTTTTTTTTTTTAAACAATTTGTGAAATTCTGTTGGCAGAACATATGAAATATGTTTGAATGAAGGGAACGCTTTACATGATGGTCTTGTTCTGTATACTACAGGACGGGTTGAAGAGTGTTGTGCAATGACAGACGAGAACAGACAACACTTGTAGTTCATGTGAAATCCAATGGGTTTTTCTTGAAGGCTAAGGCTCTCCGTGGCACCTTTGCGACAATCTGATGAGGCTTGAAACAACTACAGAAAAATAAAAAGTCGTGTTGCTGCAGCAGTTCTGCAATTGGGGAAGAGGAGCTGGTTGTTTTCACAGACAGCAGAAATCCATGTCTCTTTCCTCTGAATTTATATTTCGGAAAGGTGACAAGTCGATTTGGGAAATGTCACCGATTTGCCATTTCCATTTCCTTAACAAGACCCCAGAGGCTCAGTGGAGGGATCTGGTTTCTGAGGTATGAACTGAACATGGATCTAAAATGAGGCGAGATCAAGGAAGCGTTCACTCCTCAGAGAGACCGAACGCCTCTGAAATATTGCTCTGCTAAAAGGTCATGTGTATTTTTGAGCATTTCCTTGTGTGCCTGTCTACACCGAGGACTCTGTGTGAAACTGTGAATAAATCACAGAATCACTGAGGACTTCCTTAAGTCCACTCGTGCACTCGCCCGTAAACAGCCCGTGTCTGGCTGCGGCGTTCATGTGTGGATTTTTAGCCATGTTTTTCTGTGAAGGGAAAAGGACCGATTCGCTTGACAAGGACACATTTCTAGGTCTCTTTCCGCCACTAAAGTGAAGTGTCATCCAAAAACTGTGTGGCAGTTATTCATTTTCTATTTTTTTACCTTTTTAATTTGGCTATTGGGATGAGGTTTTTTTAAAGCCAATATACACAATCCTACATACATTGTATTTGTGGTAATTGAACATGTTTGCCTATACGTTCACACTGAGCAACTTTTCCTTTAAGCACAGCTCTCATTCACAAATATGTAGGCTGAAAAGTGACTTTGAACTTTTGTTACTTTTGATATGGTTATCTTTTTAATAATGCACTAGTTTTACATTCAGTGCTTTGTTTACTTTGCTTTTCAATGCGTCCATGTACTAATAGACAGTATTTGAGTCCTGTCACCTGACTGTATGGTATGTCCATATGTTCCTTTTATGTTGTGTTACAGGTGAACACATTTCCATGGAGAATGCTTTTTTTATACAATGATTGTTTGATACATCATATGTAAAGAAAACACTTAAAGTGTCTGTCTGGTCGTTGTTGTTTTTTTAACACTCATGCAGTATTAGTAACAGTTTTGCAAACACTTGAGAATTTTTTTTTTAATGATCTTTGTGCTTTTAGTTTTACACAGCATGCATGTTTTCAGCTAGAGTGGTGCCTTATGAAAAATCAATTATAGGAAAGAAACAATTATTATTTCTATGTTAAAAGCCCTTAGAAAACACAGTCGATGTGCACACAGACAATGGCAACTTCACTCTTCACTCATTTGTAAGAATACAAAGACTTCCTTCTGATTTTACTGATACTAGATTTCATACTGTATCAAAGTTTAAGTCAATGGAGTCAAGTGTTTTAGTGTGATTTTTTTTTTTTATTTTTATAATAAGCAGGTCCACACAATAACAGGGACACACTGATGAGAAGATATGCCAACATCATCTAGTCACAAGGTTGCAGCTGCAGATTTTTATTTGTCAAAAAAAGGGAGGAGGTTGGGATGCAAAGGCCAAAAACAATATAATAAAATAAATGACACATGTAGGTTGCCTAAATCCTGTGTTTAATGCTTAATACTTGGTGTGATTGACATCATTAATATATCTGTTTATTCTTGGTAACCATCAGACATGTTAACAGACTCTGGACTTGAGACATTTAGTCTTGTTTAATTGGTTAAGTTGAAGATAAATTCATTTAAGTCAACATGTGTCGAACTGGACTGAGAATCAACGAACAGCTCCTCCTTGTGGACGCGCTGCAGCCTGCAGCAGGTGAATGGGTGAACTGAAGAGTTGAATGAGTATTTCCATTATTTGTTTCACATATAATAAAATAAAAGTCATCAATTAAAGCAGCACTTACGGTTTTATAAAATCCCATTTCACCAACTACAAAAAATACACTACCTAAGTTGTTTTATTTATTATAATGTGTTTTTTCTTTATAATTACGATATATTATCTTACAATTTACTATACTATACTTTCTCATATGTATGGCTTGTCATATGTGTAGGAATGTAGAATTTCGTAATTATAAGGAGGAAAAACTGAATGAACTGGTGAATTTATTTATTTTTAAGTGACAAAAATGAGCTTCCATACAAACTGAATCCCACTGTCTGTGACAGACATTATTCTGCGCATTCATTTATAAGCATTGAAACAACTTGTAAACATCGAAAGGAACGATATTTTTAAGGACATTTTGGATTTAATACCAGCGTCACAGTCCTCGCTACTTTACCCGTGATTATTTGGGATGATCAGGAGATTATGACAGCGGGCATTGCTCAGTAGTGAATGTGAAGCTCTGCGCAAATCAAAACACGTGCGAAGCCACGCTGGGGAGAAATTACGCGCCGGGTGCGCACTGAGAGTCAGGCAGCCTCTATCAGAACAACTACAAACTCTTAACAGCCTAATAAATATAGTTTTAGCAATTAAGAAGCCGAGTAGAGATACTCTGTCCAAGTTCGCGAATAGAGGATATATTTTACGGAAACGGATTCTTTTTTTAATCGTTCCGATAAAAATAAAAAAAAAAACGAAATGGAGCCGTAGCTGGAGTGGTAGGAAACGCACTTGTGAACTCTCTCATATATGTGTCATGTCTGATGAAAACAATTCAGCGGAGCCAGACATTTGCCCTGAAAGTGAGGAATGTCCTGCGGACGATTCGTTTGGATTTGGAGATGATCTGGAGCTGAATCAATTCGATGGATTGCCGTTTTCCTCACGTTATTACACTCTGCTGAACGAGAGGAAGACCCTGTCAGTGTGGACGGTCAGGTGCGAGTTTGAAGATGCTCTGGTAAACAACCAACTGGTTATTGTGTCTGGGACAGCGAAGACTGGGAGGAGTACACAGGTAAGACTGTATGGTCCATAATATGCACGTTTTTATTAGGAAAGAAGGAAGAGTGAAAAAGATGGCAGGTGTCTTTCTTTAACAGAGAAAGAAAGAAAAGTTCACGTTGAACTTGTAGTTGTAATTGCCCTCATCAGCATAGTCACATGCAAACTGATATAAAGTAACAGGGGATCTCCCTTTTACTTCTCCATCTTTTTCTCTGCTCTGGGACATGTTGCCTTCCTTCAGTCTGGACCTAAATACCAAAGCATAACTCAATTTGTAAGCCTTGCATGAGGGGTCTGCTCCCCATAATTTGATTAAAACGTTTAAAAGTTGAGTTGTTTATTGCCCGGCATTGCCATCTTTATCCGCCGAACAGTAACACTTTTTGCATACTTCTGATTCCTGTGGCGTGGACTTAGTTTGTCTCTCACTTTGACACGTATGGAAAGAGTGGCATTGTGTGAGCTCGTGTGAACAGGCTGCCCAGCTCAGCAGATGCTGTTGTGTCACTGTCATGGCCGTCCGAGCTCCAGCCTGACAGTCATGCTTCACAAAGGCTCCAGCAGGAGAGTGAGGGGACCTCCTGCTGCTAAGCCCTGATCCGCTGGAGCCGCCTCATGCTGCCAAAGCAATTTTGCATTATTAGCGATAATACCATAGGATATCTTCCGTTACTGTTTGTTGTGCTGTGTGCTTTGACAAACGCTATTGGTGCAACCCTGACAGGATGCTGCTCTCCACTATAAACTGAGTCTATGTGAATAACAAACAAAAGAAGGTCTATTTGGTGCCGAATTATTAGTAGGAGTCTGTCAAGACATACAATGAAGTGTGAAACATGTATGTTCTCTTTCAGATCCCTCAGTGGTGTGCAGAGTTCTGTCTCTCTGCCCAGTACCAGCACGGCATGGTTGTGTGCACGCAGACCATCAGGCAGTGCGCTGTGGATCTGGCCTTACGCGTGGCCGACGAAATGGACGTCAACATAGGCCACGAAGTGGGCTACAACATCCCTCTGGAGAACTGCTGCTCCTCCGACACTGTTCTGAGGTCTGTTGACTGAGCCCGCAGTACGTCTATTTCACAGCCAGCAGCAGAATGACACGTTAATATCGCCCACAAACTACCCGTCACTCATAATCTTTCCTCCTCCTTTCTGGTGCTCCTCTTCTGGTCGCCGTTGAGAGCAAAAGTTGCACTGTTTTGCATTTGTAATAGCTTTCAACTCCTCTGATGGCTTTCACCACTCAGGTACTGCACCGACCATATGCTGCTGAGAGAGATGATGTCGGACCCTTTTCTGGAGCACTACGGGGTGATTATCATCGACCAGGCCCACGAGAGGACAGTGAGCACGGACATACTGCTGGGTCTCCTCAAGGACATCCTGCTGCAGAGGCCTGAGCTCAGAGTGGTGGTCCTCGCCGTCCCACCCGTGACCGACAAGCTGATGAGCCACTACGGCAGCATCCCACTCATCAGTCTGGAGGCCTCGTCTCCCTCTGAGGTGGTCCACAGCAACAGCGGCAACAAAGACTACTTCTTCTCGGCGCTGAGACTGGCGCTGGAGATCCATCGAACCAAAGAGGATGGAGATGTTGTCGTGTTTTTTGCCTCAGCTGATGTAAGAGATCGTTGCAATTTATTTATTTCTATTAGGAGTGGTTTGCTCGGACCACAGGTGAGATTGGTTGAGCACATTTTCTTTTGCTTGCAATATCTTCTGCAGGAGGTCCATTGTGCCCACAGCATCCTCCAGAGAGAAGGCACCAGGCTGGGAGCGGAGCTGGGCCAGATGGTTCCTGTGGTGCTGTGCCCCCGCCGGGGAGGGCAACTGCCGGAGCAACCAGGCTCCAAGAGGTCCAGGAGGGTTTTCCTCTCCACCAAACAGGGGGAGGATATGTGGTGGGCCACAGAGTCCGTCAACTTTGTCATAGACACCGGAGTTCAGAAGAAGATGGTTTGTTTGTTTTTCCAACCAAACATGTCTACTATATATGAGTAATATACTGATTATTAATTGGCATGTGGTTGGATGTTTTGTAGGTGTACAATCCAAGAATAAGAGCTAATTCGGAGGTTCTTCAACCCATCAGTCAATATCAGGCCGACATACGCAGGCGGCTGTCTGGACCAAGAGGTATGTCTGACAGTCTGCTACAGCTGGACAATACTTGAACCATTTTGAGTTGTTAAATAATGTCAAACTCAGACCTGCTAAAACATTCTGGAATCTTGACTATAATAATGCCAGAGTTAATCAAATAACTTCATGTAAAACCACAATTAAGTGGCTGTTTGTCCTTTACTGAATTTATTTCCTAGGTAAATGTTTCTGCCTGTATCAAGAAGACAGCCAGCTTCCCGCTGAGAACTCCCCATCCATCTTGGAGTCCAACATTACTCCAACAGTCCTCTTCCTGAAAAGGATGGAGATAGCCGGCCTTGGACAGTGTGATTTTATCGACAGACCAGGTGACGTAGCCTGCTAGTGAACATTGCACGTGGTTATCCTGAATAAGCATTTTTATTCTGAGGTTACTAGTTCCCACAGACGACATCTCTCTTCTCTTCCACCCTAAAACACAGGCAGTGAGGTGTATGCGGGAGGGAGGGGAATTTTTGGCGAGAGGAAGCACAAATGAATTTGCTCTGTGTAGCTGTTTGGGCCTACTCAGCCATGATTTAGCTGAGCTGACAGGACCCTGCTACTAACTATTGTCCAAGCTCTAACCAGCCCTAACATGAACAGAACAGGCTAAAAGAGGCCAGCTCATTAACGATTATACAACATGTCTCGTTAGGGCAGCACCAGACAAGTACAATGAAGAGGAAGGACGGGCCAAATGTACTGTAATATCTCCATATTCTTGCACAATGTGGCACGGAAGTTACTTGCCCATATATATATATATATACACGTGTATATATACAGAATATATTGACATATCAAGTGTAGGGATTTGATGTGATTTAAAGCGATGTCAAATTATAGTGAAGGCATAAATTGGTGTTTGCTTTTCAGCAGGTAGCAACCTCAAGATGAAGTCAATGCCAAAGTACCTTAAACTTGTATTCTTTCTAATAGCCTTAAGGGGGCGACTCCAAACAGAGAGGTTGTAAAAAATAACGCTGATTGCATAGAAGTCTATGAGAAAAGGATCCTACTTTTCACCTGATTTATTACCTCAGGGACTTCGACCACTTCTTATTTATAGTCTGTGGTTTATAGCATCTACCATAGTGTCCTTTTTGAATACTACCACTGAGGGGCATTGGGAGCCTCCCAGTTACGTACATTGGGCATTTTCAAATTCCACATATAGCAGCTTTAAGTTTGAGTGTTGCCCCCGCCCAAAAAATGACACAAGAAACAAAAAGATAATCTAAAAATGATTCTCTCTTTGATATATGATACTCGTGTCATATCAAACTCAAGCCTTTTCGTTCCTTGTCGCAGATCCGGAGGGTCTCATGCAGGCTTTGGAGGAACTTGATTACCTCGCAGCTTTAGACGATGACGGCAACTTGTCTGAGATTGGCATCATAATGTCCGAGATCCCCCTGGACCCTCAGATGGCCAAAGCGCTGCTGGCATCCTGCGAGTTTGACTGCGTGAGCGAGATGTTGACGATTGCAGCGATGCTTTCAGGTACCATGTGTTCCAACTTCCACTCAGAATGAGATTTGCTCCTAATGAGTGAAGAGATCCTTGTCATTGGTTTGCAGATTCAACACATGGACATCGTTGTATTAGCTCATTTGCAGATGTACGAAGCTGCAGTTTCTCCCAGACAGCGAACCAGATGGTCTTTTGGTAAGAGTGGCTTGTCTCAGTGAAGTTGACCTTGTTGTGTCCTTGTCTTTTAGCGTCAAGCTGCTTCCTGGAGCCTCCTGCTGGCATGACCCACGAGGCAGTCCAGTGTCACAGGAAGTTCCAGCACCCCGAAGGAGATCACTTCACCCTCATCAACATCTACAATGCCTTCAAACAAAGCCAGAGAGAACAATGTAAGACACAGTTGGTGAACAGAATCAATCTCCTCTCACTGAAGTCCTATCTTTTCAAGCATGCTGCTATCAATCTGTTCCTCACTGTAGTAAAAAAGCAAAACAAGTTAAATGTTTGTAAAGTAGAACCTAGTGTCACCATATCAAGGCAGGGAAATTCATACACCAAGGCACTTTAAAAGTGCTTTACGTTTCTTTTTACAAGGAATTAAATACAGAATAATCTAAAAAAAAGAGAATATAAAGAATAAAAAAAACTTTCTCACAGTGGTTCATCTTAAAGAAAATGTAATATATATATATAGATATATATATCTATATATATATATAGATATATATATCTATATATATATAGATATATATATATTCATTTAAATATGATTTTTGTTTTTTTTACATTGCATTATTTTAGCTGATGCTTTTATCCAAAGCGACTTAGAGTCATCCAAGTCCATCAACTTGATCAAGCAGGCTGATCTACTTTGAGTTCCACAATAAAAGATGGAGATGGAAGTTATTTTTTTTTACGTTTTTGTTTTTTGTTTTACTTTATTGGCCAAGGTGCTGTCTGAACAGATGAGTTTCATAAGTTCAATACTGTTGCCCATTTCTGACTTGGCCAAAATAATACTTCACTCCAGTATGTGATGCGTTTTTTCCCAGACTTCACAGCTGAAAAGTGGTGCCAGGACTATTTCCTCGATCATTCCGCCCTGAAGAAAGCTGAGGCCATTAGATCAGAGTTGACCGACACCCTGAACAGGATCGAGCTTCCCATCTCCGAGCCCTTCTTTGGAACCAAGTCCAACACCCACAACATCAAAAGAGCTCTGCTGGCCGGGTTCTTCATGCAGGTATGTGGAAACTAAATGTCAACATTAAGGAAGTTGCCAGCAATTCAACTGTACTGACGTTTTACGGTGTTGTTTCCCATTGGTAGATCGCTCGAGATGTGGACGGATCAGGAAACTACTTAATTCTCACGCACAAGCACGTGGCCCAGGTGCATCCCCTGTCCAGCTACGGGGCTCAGTCACACAAGCTGGGGCTGCCAGAGTGGATTGTTTTCCATGAGTACACCCTGTCGGAGAACAACTGCATGAAAACCGTCTCTGAAATTTCCCCTCAAGTGTAAGTCTATCCCTTTTTCAGCTCTCTTTTCAATATGTCACGCGTGCCAACAGATTAGAATTACATTCTCACGGATTATGTTTTCATGCGCCACACTGGTGTGACAAACATGTTTTGATTGTTTTTGTTATTGCTTTAAAAATGTAGCCATTTTAATTTTAAATCTTTTTTTTTTTTTTAATCCTCTTTAAGTCTCCGTGTTTTTGTTTTTTTTTAATAAGAAAAAAATAAGTATTCACCATATTCTTAATTGTTTTTCATCTTTTTAATATAATGTAATTTCTGTTTGTCACTTTAGGTACATTCAAATGGCACCCCTGTACTTCTTCTACAATCTGCCCCCTAGTGAAAGCAAAGACATACTGCAAGACATGTTGGACCCAGACGGATCGAGCAAATGTGAAGACGGGAAACAAAAAGCCACCACAATCTGCGGCGATGCCAACAGTGGCTGTGCAGTGGTGCCGCAGACTTATGACAGATGTGTGATTCAGTGATCAAAAAATCACAAATGTGAAAATCTGGGCTGTAATATTTCCATCACGTCGTAAAATGTTTAAAGGCGATGCAAACCAGGGGCTGTAATATTAACTTATTACATTGCTTAAATTGCTGATGGTCACACGTACATGAAGGGTGACTCGTGTGATGACAGCATGTCGCAAAATATAAAATCATGAAAATGTTTTAATAATCGTGGTCCAATACAACTTGTAGAGATACCTGGTGTCAGTACATGCCTTTTCCCTTGATTGCCGTTTCGAACCTTTTTTATATTAGCTCTGCTCTCCCTTTCAACACCGTCTGTCTGAAAATGCAAGTATCCCGATGGCTGTTTACATTTTAATGAGCAGCAGAGATGTTGTCTGTTGCTGTACTTTTAAAAAAAGGGAGAAAAACATTTCATCACGCCTCTTGTGCTCGTAGCCAGGAGGATGCAGATTCAGAGAGACGGTCCAACACACTGCATGTACAAGCTGCTGGAGAATACTTCATCTCGTTCCTTACACAAAGCTGGCGCTACACCTTTCTCTTCAGGTTATTGTATGTAAAGTTTTGGTTCGAGACTAAAACTTGTGTCGACATGCTGCCAGCTTAACGCAAATGATTGTCAAGACATGTAGATGTATAAAGCATTTATTATAGATGGCAGGAGATCTACAGAGATGTTTACTTAGAAAATCCTCAGACATTTGTATTCTGCATGTTCCATTTCATGTCAACAAAATGAAAATTGGCTTTTTACCAAGTTATGTGGATGGGAAATCTGGATCTGCTATCGATTGGACACATTTATAGAGCTTTACCGCTCAGTAATTCAGTTGCAAATTACACATCCCTTCATCCGGGGAGACTGGACTCCAAGCTCACACATATCCGTTGTCATTAACATAAGATTTACCATATTGAATTGTCTTGGTTCATAATCTTGTTATAAACAAGTCTTAAAAAAACAAAACATGCTGTATTTCTATTCATATTCACATGACAATTATGTATGAGCAGGGTATAATAAAGGGAACCAGGAATTTGTAAAAACTGCTTCTCTAAAATCGCTTTTCAAAAAAATAAACTCACTGCACAGCATGTACTAAAAGGTCAGGTTTATAATACTGGCACTACTGTAGCTGATGGTACCAAAATATTTTTTTTTCTTCTACAGTCTCAAAAGTATATTGAACAATTTCCATGAGCCTGAACGTCTTCAGTTTGCACAGCTGTCGTAGTTTATTGGTTTGGTTCACACAGTTAGGTATTCTTTGAGTTTGGTCATGATTGCAGGCATTCTGTCTGCTGGTATCAGCATCACGGTCCGGAAAGGTTTCATGGGTACGTCATCGAACGACCACCTGCCACTCAAACAAGTGTCGGTCTCCTCCTGGACTGAGTAGTGGAACTTCATGATGGCTTGCTGGAAGGAGAATACAGACTATGCTTAAATCTGTTCAAATCTAGGTATGAATACAAATGTTTTACATTTCTTTTTTCCTTCTATGAAAATAAATTAAAAAAAATAGAATTATATATATATATATATACACACATATATACACATACACACACACACACACATATATATATATATATAAAATTAGAAGGTAAACCAGCCTAAGGCTCATTAGATGGCAATAAAATATCAAACTAAAGCATTATTATCCAAACACTGAATTTAAAGCGTTCCTTGTATATTATCAAAGATTAAGTTTGCATCTCAGACTTCTTGCATTCACTTGATGTTACCTCATAGAAGAATTCCTCCTCTGCATTGAGGAACAAGTATTCCTCTTTGGGAGCTCCTCCTCTAGCTGGAATAGTCTTGTTTGCCTCTTTGCAGGTCTTGCTGATCATCAGACAATAGTGACACTTCCCACTGGGCATATTCGTCCTCTGAGCTTCAGCTAGTTCTTCCCTGGAGGACAGACAGAAATTCAGTTTATTTTCCTGCACACGACATTTAAAAAAAAAAAAAAAAAACGGATTTAGTTTTGACCCCTGAACAAGGATGATTTTTTTCTATTCAAACCACAAACACCCTACAGACACTCCTTCAGCTATTACCAATTAAAATCCATTCGTAGGAAGTAGTTAACCCATCTTAAAAGTTTTATTTTTCCCTTTACGGGGCGCCACCAGGTCAAGTATCCATTCGAGACGGAGTGTAACTCACTGGAGCTGTTTGTGCAGTGGGAGGGCGATCTGTGGGGGCACGTTGATGAAGCGCTCACTCAGCAGGAGCCCAACAGGCTTGCTGTTGTCGTTGAAGATCTGCTCCAGCTCTTCCGTCACACTGTGGGTAGAGCTCTTCTCACACTGATCCACGATCAGATCCTTCAACTCCTCCACACATTGCACATCCTGCAAAACAGGAAAATTACATCAAACGGGTTATTTATTATTTTATTTTACATAAGAGCCCCCAAAAGCCCACTAGCCCGTAAGGTTGGTGTGCACCAGTGGCGTTACCTTTCTCTCTGTAAGGTTGAGCAAAGAGATGAAGCCAAATACTTCATCAGGGTCCTCATTGTCGCTGTCTTCCGGCACCTCAGCTTGCTGGAGCAAAATGAAGGGACAAGAGAACACATGTTAGAGCTGAATAACAATAAATCACCTGTACAATGTGAGAGGGGTTAAACTCACCTTGATGACACTTCCAATATGTTTCTGTTGAATGATGAGGTCTGTCATCTCGGAAATATTCACATGAGCCTTCAGGAAGAGCTGAATCCAAAACATCACAGAAGTGAGTACAAGCTCACACCCAACATATGATTATGATATTTTTTAAATAAAAACCATAAATATGGTCTCAAACCTGTTGTAAGAGTTTCTTGACGCCATTGAAGTCGTTGTTTGAGATGGCGTGCGCTTCAAAGTCAACCATGATCTCCTGATAGCAAAACAATAACAAAGTAGTAGAGCAGTTAACAACAGAAACCCGCCAGCACGTGGAGAAAGTATTTATCAAAGTACTTTTGTTAGAATAATAACAATAATAGGGTAGTTGTTTGACGTACTTATTGAATGAATTAACGTTAGTAATTTTAGATTCACTCAAGTAGGTTTTGGACACCCACTATAAAATACTTTCCTGTTAGCCATACTTACGCAAAGTAACCATTTACTAACTAATTACTACTTAAATATGATGTTCCAGTTTGTCCAGGGTATTAATACTAATCTTTGCAATCCTGGTTGCAACAGTAAATAATGCTAACGTAGCGTCATGTTACCTTTAGCCGACAGCTGAGTTGGCTAGCTAACTAAGCTAGCTAACTAAGCTAGCTAGCTGGCTCGCAAGGCCATGCATGGGAGTTCATGGGCTGTTACCTCATTGATCTCCTCCTCGGATGCCCCGCTGTCCTCCTCCCCGGAGTCGCCATCCTCCTCCGGATTCTCATCTGAGCTGTTCTCACTATCCTCGGGATTTACACCGAAACCTACTGCTCTTTTCTTAGCTGAAGTCGCCATGCTTGCAAACTGTCTGGCAACACGCGTGTGGACCGAGTGGGCGGGGCAACTTTACGCAGAGAGATAGTTAGGAAACTGTGAGTTCTGAAGCCGCCATTTTGGCCCTTAAATGTACACGGCTTGCCTCTTGCCGTAGCAACCTTCAGAGCCACAATGATGGCTAGTCACCCTTCGCGAAAATGGAATAAACCATTTCAGAAAAAGGGGACAGAAGTTCATTGAAATGTGCCTAAACTACTATGGTTCCGTTATAGACAGCTAATTACATTATATGGTTTAATAGCTGATTTTAGATTCGTTTGAATAAAATAATAATTTTGCAGAATTAACTTGATTTCTTTTAAGTTAGTCAAATATTAAATGTAGTGTCTCCCCTTCTTGACCATGGCTGAAAGTCGTTATGCACTCAGCGGTAGCGACAACTCAAGGTACAAGAATATCGTGTCATATTTTGTCTTTTTTGAGTATCCGTTGTCATTCACATCATTGCACAAGCAAGCCTGATAGATTAACCGCTTATTATCACAAGGCATTACGGACAGGATCTAATAAGGGGGACGGTTACTAGCGAGCTAAACTGTCAGAATGCCTTGCTAATGTAAACAATAACAGAAGAAGACATCAGCCACATTATAGCTCATGCAACATACGTAAAACACGACTTCAAAGATAAAGTGTGACATGAATGGTTTGCATTCTCTCCTCATGTACAGTCCTGTAATCGTGACTCAACAGTATTGTTATCTGTAGACTGCATATGACAGTTTTAGGGTGTAGCTTAGCTTGCTGTGCCTTGACACCAACTGTCTTCAGTGTGTTTTTTTGCAGTTTTGAGTGTCTGTGTGACAGCAGCATTCATATTTCACCCTGGTTTGATCTGCTGTATTCTTCCCTATTTATTTTATTGATCCAGCGTTTTAAGGCCTTGCCAAGATGCATGTACTGGTTCTAAAAGAGCCTCGAGATGGAGAGGCTGGACCTGATCCTTACATTAAGGTAAACGCACTTGTTAGTACTGTGTTCAGACGTGTATTTTCATCAGTTGTTGGTACAGCTTTGCATTTCACAGAAAATATTGACAGGAAGTTCTTGTTTTGTTTCCACAGGAGCTGGCATCACACGGTCATAAAGCGACCCTAATTCCTGTGCTGTCTTTTAAGTTTGTCTCATTAAACACCTTGTCAGATAAGGTACATTCCATTATTATAGTATTACATCAGTATTTGCATCATTCATGTACATATGTATTGCTTTTTGTATCATTTGTTGGTTGTTTTAAGATGTCTTCCCCTTTTCAGCTTTTCCAACCAGAAAAGCACGGAGGTCTTATATTTACCAGTCCGAGAGCAGTGGAGGCTGTGAGGATGTGCTTAGAAGCAGAAGAAAGAAGGGAAGGTGAGAAAATACAAAGGAGTTGTGTTTTATAATATAATTGTTGCACCTTGTACCTCATCGCTTGGTCCTCTGAAAACATGTGTTTGGTTAAGTGTCTTGTGAATTCTGTGTACTGTGTGACTGCTTATGGAAATTTGAAACCACTTCTATGATTAAATGTAATCCTTTTCCCTAATTATTATTATGTCAGAATGGAGCAGCTCTGTGAAAGACAAATGGAACAGCAAGTCCATATATGTGGTTGGAAAGGCAACTGCTGCATTAGGTGAGTCATTGTCACACATGTAAACCCTTTTCCCCTGAATTTTTATTTTTTTTTTATTAAAAGGGCTTTTTATGAACTTTTGCTATGTTAATGCTAATTGTAGCAGAGTGAAACCGGCACCTGGCGCTGACAGAAGTGTGTGAGGGGATGTTACTACCCTCAGTCATTTGGAAATAGGTTGTACACAAGTGACAGTTTGCTGCAAGGTGCAGCACCTGCCTGATGTGTGCTTAACCTTCTTTCTTTAGTGACACTTGATCTCTTTGTTGTCAGTTTGTTGTGTATTTAGTAATTGAAGTAGTTGAACTGAATTTGACTTAATCATTCATTTGTGTAAATATTCAGTAATGTGTTGCTGACATCAGCAGTCCTTCCTCTGTTGTTTTTTTCCCTGCATAGTACGGAAACTGGGTCTGAATCCTTTGGGCGAGGACACAGGGACAGCAGATGTCCTATCACGTCTTATCCTCGAACGTACGATGTGACTTTATTACTCCCACATTCTTCACAGTTCAGTTTATTGGAACCTTTACAATAGTTCTGCTAACTAATATGACCTTATACTTAATTCTCTTCGTTTTTCATAGGAGAGGACACAAATATTCCACCACTTTTTTTCCCCTGTGGCTCAATCAAAAGAGAAGTCTTGCCCACGGCTTTAAGGGGAAATGGTAAGCGTTCTCCCCTATTGTGCCTCAAGATCTCAAGATTAAGACTCAAGGTGATAGAAGTCCCACTGGGGCTACACTAATTATAAAAGAATAATTGTGCTACCTTCATCACTGCGGGGATCTCTTTCTTTTGTTTCCAGGGGTTCCCCTCGAGACGCTGACTGTCTATCAAACAGCTGAACATCCAGATCTGGAGAAGAATCTAAAGAACTATTTCACAGAGCAGGTAAAGCCCCACTCCTTCTGCATTTTAGAAAAGGAGCTTTTCTAAATGTAGCAACTGTTCATTTGTCTGTGCATTTACAGGGCACTCCAGCCAGCATAGCTTTCTTCAGCCCATCGGGAGTGAAGTTTTGCCTAGAGGTGGTACGGAGGCTGTCGGGTCAACAGCTGGCTCAAATAAAGGTGCAGCCTCTTCATAGGCACACACATAAAACAATGCATGAATCTGCAGTACTGAACAGATCTTCGGTGCCTCTGATAGTCACTTAAACTTCTTTGTTTCCAGTTTGCAGCCATCGGGCCTACTACACAAGACGCTATGACAGCAGAAGGCCTGTGTGTCAGCTGTACTGCAGAACAGCCAACAGCTGAACACCTGGCAGCAGCGATAGCCAAAGCTCTACGGTAGCCACCCACAGGCCGCAGCTCTTAAATCCATCCGCTTTACCTTCTCCCTTTGTATATTGTGTGTTATTTATATGTATTGCCATTGGTCTGTTTTACTTTTACCAGATTTTGTATGTACGTCAGCTAATTTGCACTAAAGAAAAAAAAAGTAGCTTTTTGTGCCATAAGAGCCTCAAAAATGTAAGTGAATGTAATTGTAATATTTATGTTCGGCATGCTCAAGAAAGTCAATCTATCTTTTGTTTTTGAAAATAAACGTGAGTCAATGTGATGTTGGATGGAAGGTTTGGTGAGTGGTTATTCATTGTAAAACAATCAAGTGTGCGCGTTTGTGTGTCCTGCTCAAAACAGGTGTTGGCAGAAGTCATGGCGGTCCTAAACTGCTATTGTCCACATGAAAGTGAAGGCTTCAACCTCTTTCCACAGGTCTACAACAGTCCATTTAAAACCAGTGGAGCGTGTATAACACATCCATACGATTCAGTGAAATGAAGCAGTTGGAGACGGTAAAGACAGGTTTACTTTTCACACAAAGCTGAGGAAAGTGGGATACCTCCAAAGAGTCACACCTTTAGATGGGTGTGGAGAAACTCAGGATCTGCCTATAAAGCACTGTGGCTTCTTACTTACTTTTATATAGTTACCTGAGTAAACCAACGCCACGATGCTGACTTCTATCCAGCTGATGATTTTGCTTTTGTGGACGAGCATTAGCTCAGCTGATGCAGAGAAACTCTTCCATAACCGGGATCATTCTGATGTGCAGACCCTTAATTCTCACCAAGCTGAGGTGATAGCAAACAAATACACAGCAGAGGTAAACGTCTTACCATTTTTCCAAATGCTCTCTCCTTTTTCAAACTTCAGCATCTTTTAGATTAGACATTTTATGATTGATTGATTGTTGTAATCATATAATGTAACCCATGTCTTGTTCCAGCTATTTCTCTCTCGATATGGATTCATTAAGCCAGTGAACTGGGAGGAGGTCCAGTTTGAAGATTCAGACACCTCTTTTAACAATGACTTCCTGGGTGACCTTCAAGACGTGATCCAGGAAGGAACCTCGCATCACTCAAGGGACGCTCCTGAGGATGGCCATCGCGACGACCGCAGCGGCCTGACCGAGAGCCAAGTGTTTATTTCAGCTCTTAAAGAGTTTCAGAGTGTATCGGGTCTGCCTGCCACAGGTGTGTTTGATGAGGCCACCAAGGTGGCGATGAACAAACCGAGGTGTGGAGTCCCTGACAAGGAGATCGACCTGGACGCCCATGGAGCACCCGAGAACAGCAGCGCCTTAGATACTGAAAGCAGTGCAAGTGACACTTTCAACAAGACCGACAGTAACAACACATTAAGTGATACAATCGGCGACACTTCTTCTTTTGGTACTGCTAACCCCGTTGAAGATGACACATTCAATGTCAATGACACAGGAAGTGTTCTCACAGGCATTTCCAATGACACCAGCATGAATTACACATCATTCGATCACATTTTAAATAACACTTCTCTAAACAGCTCACACGATATCAACATGGACGGTCAAACGGTAAATATCAGCGTGAACGCCCGTCAGAGCGAAGCAGTGCGACGCAGGAAACGCCACCTCGCCACTCTCGTATCCAAAAGCAGGCACAGGAGGGATTTGAGTGAAACATGGCCTCTTGGTTACATGGCCTTTTCCAAGAGGGTGTTGAAATGGAGGCTGATAGGAGAAGGATACAGCAGTCAGCTGTCCATTGAAGACCAGAGGTACATCTTCAGGCTGGCCTTCAGGATGTGGAGCGAGGTGTCTCCCCTGGAGTTTCTGGAGGATACACGTTCTCCACTGGAGGATATTGATATCAGGCTGGGCTTTGGCACAGGTAGGTCTGACTCAATATATATAATAAGCATTACATATTTAATTTTTTATCATTTTAAGTTAAATTGGGTTTTAGCATGGTAATATTCATCAGAAAAAGAAAAATATGAATAAATGACAAAAAAACAGGCAGATAATCAAACCGACACTGATAAAAGAAAGATCATTATGTGGTTACAATTATGTGGTGGGCATTAGTGCATGACAGAAATAGCATAATACTCTAGTAAAACCATTAGATTCTTGCCAAGTTCAGGTCACACATATGTTCACTTAAGCTGCCTCATTGTTCTTTAACCATGTGGATTTTGCAGTTCAGTCCTTCCAGCATCTTTTCACATTTTTTACATTATGTCCGTCACTTGTTCCTTCCACGTTTTCATTGTAGGAGTTTGAGGCTCTTTCCAACATCTAAGAATCATCCGAGCACAAGTTGTTAAGCCAGTTGTTAGTACTCTGAATGTGGATTTACTTAACTGCGGCACCACAGTTCTGTTTTCAAGAAGACACAATCTTGGCAATGAAGGCAGATCACAGTCGAACCATTCATCTATACATTTCAGAACATTCCTCCACAAGGGAAAAACCACGGGGCATTCCCATAATGCGTATACAACATATTTTCCTGATGAAATCAGTGAAAGTTTCACATTATATTCTACTGCTACTTTTTGTTTCATTATAACATCACTTCTTTGTGATGGTTAATCTCTTTTTTCAAAGTAATGTCTGGCAGTAAAACATCCTAAATTACAGTATAGAGGTTCTTCACTCATGCACTTATATTTACAGAATAAACACAATTCACATGTCATAATCACAAAAGTTGTAATGTTAGGAACCAACATATTTCAGCTCTAATGGCCATCATCAGTGTTCCATAGAGCATATTTCACAATACCTGCTCATGTGACGTAACATATTGCACTATGGGCTGACAATTTATTATTTAAATTGACACAGAAACCAGTGCACTCTTTTCTTTTTTTTTTTTTTTTTTTAAACTCATGCCACTATATTTCACACAGGAAGGCATCTGGGTTGCAACCAGAGGTTTGATGGCACTGGTCAAGAATTTGCCCACGCCTGGTTCCTGGGTGATATACACTTCGATGACGACGAACATTTCACCGCCCCCAATGCTGGCAGTGGGATCAGTCTACTCAAAGTAAGCAGGACCAAGGGAATCATCTGATGTATAATGGAAAAGAATCGTAACAAAAATGATTTATTTCCAATCTGTTAGGTAGCAGTTCATGAGATCGGCCATGTTCTGGGTCTCCCCCACATCTACAGAGCTGGCTCTATAATGCAGCCCAGCTATCTGCCCCAGGAGTCAGGCTTTGAGATGGACTGGATGGACAGGAAGGCCATACAGCACCTCTATGGTACACGGTTACAGCCCCATCTAGTGGATACATACACACACACCAAGACACAAATAGATTCAGTTTTATTGACATACTTACAGTAATAGATTGACACAAAGTAATATGTTTTCTACAATGTGCTTATGTTTGAACTCAGGGGGCTGTAAGGGTCGATTCAACACAGCATTCGACTGGATCAGAAAGGAGAAGACGCCCTACGGGGAGGTGGTCATCCGCTTTAACACCTATTTCATGAGAGACGGCTCGTACTGGCTGTATGAGAACAGAAATAACCGAACACGCTTCGGAGATCCAGTTGCCATGCAGGCCGGCTGGCGGGGAATTCCCATGGACGGAGTGGATGCGTATGTGCATGTGTGGTCCAGGAAAATAGATGCTGTTTACTTCTTTAAAGGTAGGCCCAAAAAGCAGGTGGCAGCCTACAAATGTAAATACTGTATGAATCTCTCGGGTAGTTATTTTCATAGCATATCTCCAGAGATGTATTTGGTGAAAGGTGTTTTTGTGTACAGGTGCTCGGTTCTGGAGGTATGACAGTGAGAATGACCAGGCGTTCAGACAGGACCCTGAAGGTCACCGCTATCCGAGGTTAATCTCCGAGGGTTTCCCAGGGGTGTTCAGTCCCATCGACACAGCCTTCTATGACAGGAGGGACTCTCGCATCTACTTCTTCAAAAACACCCTTGTAAGAATTTAATCCTTATCTTCATCTCTTTAGTACACGATTACTGGGGACGTGCATATAAATCACATATATTTGTTTGAAAAGTTAGACATAAGAATAGATTTCAGGATTGTGTGAGAAGACAAATGAGGAGACAATATTTTAAGGGATAGCAAAGTGGGAAACAGGCACCAAAAAAGCCCCATGTGTGTTTTGGTAATATGGTTAATTGTAAATTTGTACGAGAATATCATATCATATTATATCAATTTTGGACAACAATACGATATTTGCTGATATCACAAAGTCTGCCACAATATTATTTTTCAATTCAGTTGCCTGCGATCAATATGAGACAATATCATCTGCACATTTAATATAATCAGTTCCATCTATATCAACTCACAATAAGCAACGATATAACAATAATTTTATTACTGGGCTCTGTATGAAGAAGGTGCGCTTGGTTGGAAATGGTGAGACATACGTGCCATGGGAATTTCAAAATAAAGGCACATCTTAACGATGATGACATGTATTAATGTTTTTACTTTGCATCGATGATATTGTATTGTTGATTGTTGAATCAATAAATTGATCCAAATTAATACATCGTTATACCCCTAATTTTTACCTAACCATTACTAATTTGTGGTCCTGTGCTGTAAAGGTAGCCTCTGTCAAAATCGCTAAAAATCTGTTAATAATTCCTAAAGTTGTGTTAATCAAATTAGCACAAACTAATTGACATACTGAAGACCTGGATCCTATTATTACAGCAGAGGACAACTTGTTGCTTTCTGGCATATTATTAAACTGCCATGTATCGCCTGCTCTGTGCAGCCAGGAACAAAAAGGCAACGAGGTACAAACATAATACACTGAGTATTAAATATGTATACATAAGCAAACGTCTTAGCCAGACCAAAGCCCAAGCTAATTCATTGTTTCTCAGCATTATGAGGGAACGTATTCATGCAAACAAACCTGCTACACTTCCTCTGTGATTTGTTCGCGTGCTGTAATTGAATTGATTTCTATATGAGAGAGAAAACAATTATCTGTTCAAACAGGTGTATGCATTTGACGTGGAAGCCAACAGCTTGGCAAGAGGCTTCCCCAAAAACATCAGAGACGTTTTCCCTCCAGTGGTGAGCGGGGACCATCCAGATGGCAACATTGATGCATCATACTTCTCCTACACCCACAATGCCATCTTCCTCCTCAAGGGCACGCGCTTCTGGCAGGTGGTGGGAAGCCGCGATCGCTGGCGCCGGCCCTTTCTGCCACGAAATGGCCTGCTGCCACACAAGGAGGTGGTCGAGCGCTGGTTCGACATCTGCAACGTTCATCCCACTGCACTCAAAGTAACCCGCTGAGTTTTCTGAAGCGCAGATTCATTAAACCCTACTGATGTGTGCTGATATGGACTACTGATTCACCTGTGGTGGTGTGTATACATGCTGTCATAGACGTGTAGACATCCTCTACTTCAAAAAAATATATATATATATTTAACTATAATTTAAGATCTTGAAGACAAAAACAACAGAATATGTCTGTTGGCTTACTTTTAATGAGGTGTGTTATTAATGTTTCAGCTGCTCTGTCTGTCTTTCACTTAGAGGTGCCAAATGCATATTGCCATGAAAGCTATCATTTGTGATAATATACTTATTTATAGATTGTTTACTTATTTTTACACGGACACCTCATTTTACTCACTCTGTGGAGAAATTGCTTTCAAATGTCACACTTAAAAAAGAAAAGGGGCTGTTTATGCAAGAACATGAAATAATGTCAAAGCTCACAATATACATATTGACAAATATAGAGTGACACATTGGACCTATATCTTTTGAAGAAGGATGCATAAAAATATCTGTACTATTATGCGTGTATAAAAATGGAAATTTATTCAGAAGACTGAGAGTGGTTTCTTGGTGAACTTACAGATGGAAGCATTCTTTTCTTATTTTTTAAAGAAATGCTATATATTGATTTAAAATGTTTATCATTAAAAATATTACACACAACGGATTAACATTCATCCAGATACCTCAGATTTTTCCTTATTTGCGATACAAAATAATAATCAGTTTCCCTGGGATGGTGATAATGGAAATCTATATGCACTTGGTCCCACGGCCTCTTGTTAGATTGACTGTCTGATCTCAGCGAACCTGCACTGAATGTACGAAACTATCCCTTCCCTCTAAATCAACTGCAGCGACTCTAATCTATAGCTGCCCGCAAGCAGGAAGGAATATCATGTCAAGTCAAATGTATTTATAGAGCTCAATATCACAAATCACAAATTTGCATCAAGGAAATCATGATTTTCAAAAAAACTCCCTTGATGCTCTGATTCATCCCGAGCCGTGCAACAAGCTTTAGGTCTGACCTGGAAGAAAACAATACAAGCTCCATCAGTAAAAACCTGGAGCGGGTGAAAACTAGTGATCCGTTTCTTTCAATTCCTTCTTGTCATGAAAGGTATGGTTGAAGATTTGCACGCAATCAATCAAAAAAGACCCTATTGAAATTAAGATTGAAGCAAACATGGTTGAAAAAGCCACTCACTTACTTAATGCTGTTCCATTTTATAGTAATCATATGAGCACGGTGCAAAGAAACAGACATCGATTCTGTAATCAATATGTTACTTGAACACTCTTATTAATTCCGCTCATTTTAGGAGATTAAGCTCCTGGTGGGCTCCAGATAACTAGCGTTGTGCTCCGGGCGCTCCATAGGCTATATTAATAAATTGAAGTAGAAATCAATTACAAGCACAGGAACAAAATGTCATGGTAAGCGGGGCTGCGTAGATGGATGTCATGAGATGATGAGTCTGCTCTCGCATGAACAGAATGAGCTTTATGTGAAGGCATTAACAGCGTACACGTAAATATCCTTGCTCATCCTTTTCTGTCGTCAGATAATGTTCCTTGTAATTTTCATCTAGGATTTGAGTAACTAAATATCATTCGGTATCATGTCTGGCATTCCTGGTTCAAGTCCACTTAAAAAAATGTAAAGATTTCTTTTTGTTATTACACTATTTGCAGGCAAATTATCCCTCCGAGAGAGCCAATAAACATCCCGTAATTCAGCGTAAAGTCACATTTGTTTGACTATAATATGCCATATGTTTGTTGCTGCAGTATTTTGCTGTTTGGTTGACATCTCAGCAGGAGATATTGATAAACTAATATTGAACCCAGTACCGTAAGATGATGCAGTGCAGTGGAGGTTTGTTTATCCCAATATGAAGCATCATACATCTCCTGCTACCCTGGAGTTCCCCATATTGAGAAATCCTAACTACATACTGTTATTCACACATGTGAGTCCCCGGCTGCCGTCGTGCACAGCTCAACGATCTGTGCATTCGCACTCACTGTGCCGCTATTGAAGCTCCCATCCCTGCACCCCGGGCCTCTTTGGATGCGACTGAGATAAATGAGATCAGTCATGCTGATGGAGCCTGAGCCGCTGCAGCCTCAGAGAGATACAAAAACCTGTGTCATGGCACAGGAATCCACATGGGAGGCACTTCAATAACAGGAGAATGAGACGAGAATGCCGCTTGCAGCACATTCATTTATAAGAAATCTCCCAAACTCTCGCCTCATTTCTGTCTCAGAGCAGAGTGTACAACATAGGAATCAATCATTTCTAGTATCATTTCAGTGTCCTACAGTGATGTGTCTTTGTGTGTGCCTTGGGATTAGTTTAACAAACTGCTGTATGTCGATAAAGTAGTGTGTTGCATTTGAATGTATCCTGAAGAATCCCGTCTGCCAGCTCCCGGCTTTAAAGGATATTCTTGTTGTCCCGTCAGCGATCTCGAGGGTTGACTTGATACTGAGGATGATGTCGATTTCAATATGTTCATGTAAAGAGAACATTACCAGGATTTCCCCTGTGATGGAAATGATGGCATTTTCCTCTGGGAGTCACCACATTTTGGGACAGATGTTTAATAGTTTCAATTTATTGTACGCTCGAGTTGAGAAATCGTTCATCGTACGTGTCATAATACTCGCACGGCGCTGTGGAAATCTTCTATGCCCTGTCTGCCCTTGTAGAAGCAGAGTGAGCGAAGTGGTAACCTCATCAGGAAAAGGAATAAACAATTCCATTACTTCAAGAGCATTCAGTAGCCATTCCCCTACCACACTCTTCCTCATCCTTCACCCATTATGACCCACCAAATGAAATTCAAACCCCGTTGTCTCTCCGGTGTCTTGTCGTAACACAATTTGAGTAGCATTATAAGGCAACAGTCGGAGTACTCCTGTGATGTGTTAGTAATGCACTTCCAAAAAGCGTAGGGACTTGCAGGAGACAAATCTAGATAAGAGTGGTCACAATTGAAACAGCAGAGGATGAGATATCCTAACTTTTAGCACCATATATGTTCCAAAAACACGATCCTTCACTTCCCATAATGCAACTCGGATGCATCTTTTTGTGAACTCTTTTCACAGGCTGAGTAGTACTCCCTATGATGAATGAGCTCATCTTCATAATGGGCCCCTTTAATATTCAGTTTTTGTTTTACATTTCCTAACGAACAAAAAAAGTATTTAGTATTAAAACGTTATCTTGAGCAAATATAAATAAGAAGAAGAAGACGATATCTTAAAGATTGGAGATAAATGACAATTAATTTGTGCTTTACATACGTTACACACCAGCACTTTGACAGGCCAGACATTAGCATCGACACCGACTGTGAAGTCTGGAGCCACTGTCTTATTAAAATGTAAATGTGGGAATACATAATATTGTGGCTTCAAGCAGGTAAACTCATGCTTCAGGAAAAAGGGGCCAGTAGAGGGCAACCTCAACACATAGAAGTGGCTCAACTAGTCCTCAGGACTGCTGCGTTAACCCACAATTGCCTATTTACTAAGGCATATTGGTACTAATTTTTCAAAGTATTGAGTTTTTCACATGTGTATAGGCATCTTTTGCATTACCCCATAAATGTATTTGACATTTTGAATTGGTCTGAGAGGCAACAGGGAACAAAACTCTACGTGTATTGTGTTCATTTTAGAATGATGAATATGTGATTTTAGACTAATGCTTATGAATCCAATCAACGTATATTAATGTGTACTTTTTCCAGAGTATCTCTGTGGTTTTATTGGCCGGTACCTTCGTGCCTTCCTTTGCATTGTCGCATTTCTGTGGGTTTGTGACAATGTCAGGTGTATTTTGATAGCGGAATAAGAACAGGAGGATTCTTTCTGCATTCTGTATGTGTCCCCTGTTGTCAGAGGTCTACTGTGGAATTCTGACGTCTGTGTGTGTGTGTGTGTGTGTGTGTGTGTTTATCTTGAAATGACAGGTTATGGAAATACATTTACCTTGGTATACACACAATATGTGCTATGTTTCTCTATGTTTGAAAGGGAATTTGTTGCTGCTGCCAAAGATTCCACAGCCATCCTGAGGTAGAGTGCGGATCAGCATTTATTCTGCAGTAATAAGCGAGGAATTCAGACTTTCCTGAAAATCGGATTTTGAGTTGAAAGTTGTTTTGCGCATTAACTCTGAGTGGCATCGTTAACAAGGCTCTGGCTTGTTTACAGAGGTTCAAAAATCAAGCAGTCTCTCACCTCACTCAGAAAATACACTCGGGAATACATACTGACAAACATACGCCCACGATTGCACAAATGCATACACATGTGCGCTCTCACAAGAATCACATACACACACTCACAGATGTTCCCCCACATGTGTCTCTCCCTCCTCCCCTCCCCCCTCTCTGCCTCTCTTCTTGCCCTCAGATAAAGAAGTTTGGATTAAAAGAGAATAACACCGACTGATGCCTTCACAACTGCCGCTCAATTTCACATTCAAATCAATATTTCAAAAGCTTTTATCATCAAATAGTTTCTTGCAAAGTGCTCCTCGCTAAGTATCTTTAATGTTGAGGAGAGGTAAATAGGATTTGGAATTCACAAACCTAAGCTTTCATGCTGTCATTACACCATGAAGAAGTCTGCAGTAAAAAAAAATGTTTTTATTTTTTAGACGGCTGAACAAGTTTCTTTGACTTTATATCACTCCTTGGTTACACATGTAAGCAGGAGTCACTTTACCAAATGCAAATAGTACAGTAATTACATGTCTTCTCTTGAGAATAGTCCATGTATCAAACAGACTAATTTGAATGAGGAATCCAAATCATGCAAGTGTAATTAGGCATTGTGTAGCCTCATGCATAATGCAGCATTTACGTATTGACTAAATACCTGATAAACAAATAGTGTGGGTGTGAAAGAGAATATGTTTGTCATACCACAAGCAACCCGCCCAATAAATGCAGTCGACCCACTAATTTGCCTCCATATGTGTTAGAGGAATCTCTCCCACCCGCCGCACACTGAACCTTGACCTTTGGCTGAGGAGGACTTTTAGAAACAAAACAAGGGGCTTTCTGGTGATGTCAGTCTGAGTGGCAGCTTCAGGTCAAAGGGTGGAGGGACGACGCTGTCCCACGCATGGCCACACTGAAGTGACTGCCCGGCCCGCTGTCTCTATTTCGAGAATGGGAAAGTGACAGGAAGCGTACGTGCTGTTTCATACCCGTTTTGTTTACTTGACTTGTTTTTGCAAGTCCCAACTTTATGAACACAAACGTACGGTGCTGTTTCCACCTGTCAACAAAATGGCTCTCATTTGATGGGCCCTTTTATTCTCTTCCGAGCCACAGAAACACACTTGCTTATGAAACCACTTGTACATTCAGGAGCACCAAAGAAGGAATTTGTCAAGTGGTCGAGCATTGGGGTTCCTCCTCCTCCTTTCTTGCCTCTGTTTCTCCTCTCACTCACCACCACCACCACCATCGGCTGGCCCTACTTCTCTACCCGTGCCCTCCATCTCCTACTCCATCTCTCTCCTATACGGCTGTCTCCAGATCCCACCCTGATTTTCTCCTCACCTCAGCACCCCCATCCGTTTTTCTCCTCCACCCTCCCTCGCTCCCTCTGTCCCTCACTCCCTCTCTCCCTCTCTCTGTTTCTACCAGAGGAACAGATGGGGTTTAACTCAGGGGGGATTGATGGTTTTGTATGAACAGTCTCTTACTTAACTGGGGGGAAGGGTGTCACACTTTGTGTTACATGCCAGTCTGTGTGTGTGTGTGGGTGTGTGTGTGTGTGTGTTAAGGTTTCACTTTCAGCATTTTTTATGTGTTATGTCTTTTGGTCTCTAGAACATAGGATTTGTAAAAAAAAACAAAAAGAAAAAAAAAAAAAAAGAGAAAAGAACCCAAGGCTCAAGATTTGACTTGTTAGCACATGAACATAAAATTAATAATGTATATGAATAGTTTTACGGTCCTGTTTTGAAAAAAATGTACTTTTACTTTTGCCCCAGCGTACATTTGTTAGTTTTTGTGTCCTTAGCTATGCAGCAAAGCTTAACTAGCAGCGGTTTATTACAACTGGGGTTTTATTTTGTAGTATTAATAACATTGTACCAGGGGCGCAAGACTGTGCAGGCAGTGTGGTTGCACTGGGGCCCGTGTGAGGGGGAGGGGAGGACGTAGAGAGAGCTATTCCCAGTACAATAGCCTAAGTAATTAATTGGACTGTAAAATCCAACACAGTGTTGGTAGAATATATATATATATATATATATATATATATATATATATATAGATATAATGGTGTGTGTGTGAGTGCTACATAACTAGTAACTCAACCTGATCTCATAGGCGTACGTATATAGGCACGACATTTAAAGGGCATTCTGCGTGTCATAATAACATATTTTGTGTCATTTTCCGTTGCGTCCTCACTGTGAAACGGCTGCACTTAGATCACAAGCGGAGATCTTTCAGTCAGGGAACTGCTGTTCGTTCCCCACGTTAAACGAGGAGTCAACGTTGGTGCTTTTGTCACGTAAATTACCTTCTTTTCCTAAACCTAACCAAGTAGTTTTGTGGCCTAAACCTAACTGAGTTTCCTGTGAAGATGGAAGTTTATTTTGAAAAGACCGTATGCATTTAACGAGCAAAATTTGACACATTGGCTTTCGTAGGAAAACACAAATAGCTTTTCACAAAATATCATTTGAATCATTGTATGAGGATATGTTGACCATATGCCACTGAAATGTACTCACTAAGTGTTGAGACACAGGGGCACTAAGAACATGACTTGTATAGCGCTTTTCTAGTGTTCCGACCACTCAAAGCACTTTAACACTACATGACATCATTCACCCATTCACACACTGATGGGAGGGGCTAAGGTGCCACCTGCCCATCAGTAGTAGTTAACATTCACACACCGTAGGCTACGGGAGCAAATTTGGGGTTAAGTGTCTTTCCCAAGGACACATCGAAATGGGCTAGCGGAGCCTGGGATCGAAGCACCGATCGAAGGACGACCCTGCTCACCACTAAGCCACAGTCGCCCACAACAAAGGTTCCCTAACCTTAATAAAGTAGCAGTCTTAACCCAATTCAAGATGTATTTCTAACCCTACTTATTTTAACCCAACCCACGATCGTCGCCCAACCCTTCCAGGTCATTTTTGTGCCGAAACCTAACCAAACCTTGACCAAAGTCAAGTGTTTCTTGCCTCGTGAGATTTCGTTGTAGCCATGCGGCCATGTTCTCAGATCAGAGCAGTTATCTTGGCGAGAACTGCGTCATCTTAACCAATAAAAAAGAATGGCCAGTACTTTAAAAATAACAACAAAAACTATACGCCTTATGGAAAGCGCTGGTATGTTTTCCTTTCTTGGTCTTGAGAGGGCTTCAGCTCCCTCTGAGCTGCCTGTGGGAGCTCTCCACATGCTAGCTTGCCACCCTTAACAAGGCCCCCGGCCCACACGGAGAATAGGCTGCCCTTTCACACTGACACTGGACACAGTGAATAACTGCCACTCTCACCTCGAGATTGTAATCGGTTGAAACCAAACAAAATGTTGACACATTTTCTCTGCAATAAATAAATAAAAAAAACACCATGTAACACGTTTCCATGCATGACGAAACATGATGCAATGCAAAGTATCCATTTATTTGTCAGTAAGTGTGTACTCAAATCGTAAGCTAAAAGTATTCTCCCTTCTGTAATGTGTGTGTTTTTCTTAAATATACATGTTGCACTATCCCGTGTTCATGAAAGATGCATCTCTCTCCGTTCAACACAAACAGCGGGGTAGTTGTTTTGCAGCACCGCAGCTGAAACCTATTTGAAAATAGACCTCAGAGTTGTTCTTCTCCAAACAGCTGCCATTATTCATGAATGTCAGCTACGGGATGTATTTCATATGTCAGTGTCAGAGAGATTATATTATGTTACAACCTCTGGCTGGTGTTGGTGACGGCTTTTTTTTTTCTCAAAGTGCCAAACAGTACATCAGTAAAATAAATATTGCATGCTTTTCACCTTGAAGGATGTGGTACATGTTCTAACCAATGCTCCAGGAAGTGAGAGAATTATGTCTCTCTCCTCCTTAATGTTCATGCATTACATTTTGGAATACTCAATAGGCAGGAATCTTGCTGCGAGCTGGAGTTTGAGCTTTGGCTCCCTCCCATGTAGGTCACACCTTATTATGGCAAATTTAAAAGTTCTTGCCATGACTCTCTGTTTAGAAAATGAGAAAGAGGTCCCCCGTGTGCATGTGTGTCACGGATTTAAACGCTATCGTTTCACCTCCTTTCTGGAGTGTTTTGTTTGATCTAAATGAGAATTGGAGAAAGTGGAACAGCTCGTGAAGGAGCAGTGAGAAATCGAGACTGACGTTGCCACCTCATAGCCCTGAAATTGTGCGGAGTAGTTGTGCCAGTCTCTTTGTTTGGAGATTAATGTTGCGTCAGTCACATTCTTTGTATGAGGGACACTAGCCAAATTGCATGGTGAAATCTCGCTACTCCAAAAACACCCATTCTGATGCAGAGGAAAATAGGAGAGCAGCGTTCGGAGAGAATCATAAATTTATCTGACATGCATGGGCTCCCGCTATTATGAGCTATTGATATTCTGCCAATCAAAGCTTGCCATTTGTGGCATCATCAGCCTCTGTGTTTTAACTTTCTATGTGTGTCTTTGTATGTAGGTGGAACATTACAGGGTTGTGCTGTGCGGCCGTACACACACAGCCCTGAATGAGGAGGCCCCTCTGTCTTTTTTTTTCTCTTTTTCTTCTCTTTTTCTGCCGGCTTTGCTCAGGGGCATGACACATTTCTGAGGGGCTTTGGATCCCGTAGCCTGATAATTCCTTCAATTATTCAATGGTTGGCTGGCAGATGAAGTGAGGCCACGAATAAAGCAAATCTGTGGGCATGTGAGCTCTGACTATACAAACACACTATTAGCACTTATTTCCTCTGCTCGTCCTTGAAGATACACCATAACATCCTGGAAATGGGGCGCTGCAAGCAGGGGTTGGTGCTTATACGCGGAGCTCTCACACATTTAAGGACAAACAACAAACTCTTGTGGGAGGCAACGTATTGCTGCTTCTCAGGTCAGCAGCACTGGAGGTCTTCCTTTAACTTTCTGCATAGGTCTTTGTGAATCAGGCCAGTGCTTGTTCGCTGCTTGCATCGTGACGCGGTAGAGCAAACATGCATCAAATTATAGCACTTTTCTTGCAGGGAGAGGTGTCACTCCAATGACAGAGCCGTGGCGCCTAATAAAAGCCTAATCTTCATTGACACCCCATCCTCCTCTAACTTAGTGCAGTCAAGTGTAGGACAAAAGCAAAGGAAGGGGTGGTGTGCTCCACCCTAATGAAGTTGTAGGTCTTGTTCCTCGCTGCGCTCTGTTGGAGAAACAAAGCTAATCATAGCGAGAGCAGCCCCAGCCTGCTACAACAGAGGGACCAGGTGCTTGTTCAGTTTTTTCCTTCTTCTTTTCCTTTTTTTTTCTGCCGAGCACCTGCCTTTAACCATCTGCACCTGCTGTCTGCAATAAGACAAGGGTGCAGCACTCACAGCAGTCCCTGGATGTGTGATGGGAGAGCTCGGTTGATTGCGATGATGCCTCAAAGACAAACAGCACACACATCTCTTATCTCCTCCTATAAATCCTCCAAGAGAGAAAAGAAAAGTCTGACTCAACACTGACCCTCTTTGTTGCCCTGACAGGAAACTGAACAGAGGCATATTCTGCATCTTACATAAGATCAAACCTCCACTGTGTGCAGACAGAACTGTCAGACAGCTTTAGATTGGTGTTGCATGTACTTAGGAAACCCTGGCAATTTTTTTCTTTTTGCCCCTGCGACGTCCCTTTGTTGCATGATGTTAATCTCCTCAGCAACAGACTCCTGATATATTTGGTTCACAGGAAGGTCAAGGACGAGCCAAACGCCCCACCCTTTTCCTGCAACAAAGCTTGTATGGAGGGGAAAAAACTGTCAATAACTCAGAGCTGCCACACCCACTCCACAGAGGAGAAAGTCAACTCTGATATTTTACTTTACCTTGTGGATCACTGCAGACGTCTTTCACTGAAAGATCTTGGCATTGAATGGTGCAATTGTTTAGGTCATGACTCAACGAGTAAAGAAATAGGATTTTTCTCTTAAACTTCTGAAGTGTTTCTCTGGAACGAATCTCTTCTTTGGGAATGCAGTCAAACGTCTGTTGGCTGGATTTTGTTCTGGCCTTCAAATTCCAAATACTTCACCCATGAATAAAAAAATCCTAACACACTAGAAATGAATAAAACAGTGTCTTATTCTTTTGAATACAGGCTACAATTGAAGATGAAACTATGTGCCACCCTGCTCTTCAGTCTCTCACTCTGCTGCCGTCTCTTTGATGTGCGAGGCAGAAAACGCTGTGCACCTGTGGGGAGCATGGGAGAGTGATGGTGGTAGAGAGGGGACGGACGGACAGACGGGGGACGGAAGGGGGTGGGGGGGAGAGCGAGGGGGGAGGGAGAGGGGGGGAGGGAGAGGGGGGGAGGGGGGGTGACTGCAGGGTTGTGAGCGACCGCCAACTTACTTGAGTGTCTATCCACCTTGGCCTGCTGCTGCGGCTGCCAGCACTGCTGTGCCAGACTCTGCTCTTCCAGATAAACAAATGCTAGACAAATTTCTCTTTGTTAAACCTGTGTCGACTGCTGCATAATAATGAAGGCTGGTGCTGCCAGAGCATGTGTCCAGCCAGTAATGATCCTCCTGTCTGAGAGAACAATGAGGAAAGAATGTATTCATACAGACCGAAGCGCTCTGCTGCTCTGTACATTCTTTCCTTCCTGGACTGTCTTGGCTTTGGTGTTAATGCGCTTTTGTAAACACAGTAGTCCAGTCACTCCGCACAATTATCCTCGAACGTATTCATAGCAGATCTGGGATGCAGCCCAGGGCGTCGTTATTACCATTCGTTTTATTTTGGCCGTGACTTTTTGTTCAACCGACTCTGATATCACAACACTGAGGCTTTCAGCCTGTTTGCTTTTCCTCAAGGAGAGATTGTTAAGATTAAATTGCAGCACTGTGCGAATAAATCTCATCACCCCTGGACAGAATGCCAAATATGGGTGATCTTTTGACAGAGCTCAATTGGTGCTCTCTCAGTACCTGGCTCCAACAGGGCCCCCTTATCATAGGAACAATAATACAACATCAGGCCATACTTATTTAAAATCCACATCTTAAAAACATCTCTGCTATTCTCTGCGGACTCTACCTAATTATGCATGTCTGAGGGCTGTGGGGGGAGGAGGTGAGAGGGGCTGACTTGTGGCGGACTCTGTGTGGTTTGAGTGTACCGCTGAAGGCAGCCAAAGTCTACTTTGATACCTGGCAGCTGGATCTCCCCGTTCCAGATTAAAATTACTTTCAGAATATCATGCATCATTACAACTGGCAAATTGGCCAGATCACAAGGTTACTGTGATAATGAGGAGAGAACGACAAGGTAAACTGCAGCAGTGAGATTCAAATGTGGCGCATATTTGCCTTACAGGGCTGTAAAAGGGGACCACATCTCATATTCTTGAGGGTGACCCCCATCCGGAGGTCATATCCAATTAAACAAACAAGAAGAATGTAGGATTCTCTTCCATGTGTAAAAATGCAAAGTGGCAATCCCCAGCCTGGTGTAAAAATGCAAAGCCCGTCTGCCAGGATCATTTGAAATTCTTGTTTCCCCTCCTCCGCTCACGTATGTAATATTATCTTTGTCAAATATGTATGTAATGGGACGGTGAAGAGAGCTAACACATGGTGCCCTGAGCAAAAGCATGTCTTTAGCTGTTGCATAGCAGCCATGCATTTAGCTGTTGCATAGCAGCCATGCATTTGATGAACGCTGTTTTTATGGAGAAAGAAATGTGATCTGGACTATTACACCTAAAGTGTGTTTGCTCACCGACTGCATCTTTAATCCTGTCCGCCTATACATGAAATGAATTCTGCAATTAATTTTATTCAAATATACAGGCTTAACTATACTTGTATATTATACATTGGTTGGAGTAAAGTCAGATCCTTTACTTAAAGCTGTAACAATTGATGTGTTTATGTTAATGGTTCACATGACTATGAGTATTGTGAAACGGCTTGCTCATGGAGTTGAAGTCGCAGAAAGACAGTTATCGTCAGACTGCGTTCCAGGGTCTTTTAGTGAGTTGTTTTTGGTTTTACAGACGGAACGTTACTGTTTTGGTTATGTCATTTTGCAGAAGGGGCGGTCACAGGTTTTCAGCAAACAAGCGTGTCCGACTAGCGAGTGAACATCGTGGAACGTGAAGCTAATGAGCCAGATATTGCCTTCGGCAGGTGGTGGAGAACAAAGCAGAGCTGAAGAAAAGAGTGCTAATGTTGCTCTGGAAGTTTACCATGTCAACTTAAAAGTTAAACTAATATATAATATGTCAGTGTTATGTTTTATGTTGATATGTTGTTTTGATTACAGCTAGTTTCCGCTGTCCCCCTAAGTGCCTAAGTACTAATTATGCATAATGATGTGGTATTGTTATGTTGGGTACTGTATTGTTAATACTGATAGCTTATCACGTTTATAGCATTTTAATGTTGTAGCTGGTCAGAATGGACATGTAACTACTTAAATAATGTTGACCAGTTTAATCTATAACAATGCATCATATTTCCTACACTGATCATATTTCCTACACTGATCTACACGAAATCTGAATCTGCAAAGTAACCATAGCTGTCAGATAAATGTGGTGGAATACAAAATACAAATGTTTCCTCTGGAAACAAAGTGAATTAGCATGAAGTAACGTAACATGAAAAACTTCAGATTCCACCTCTGGTATTATCTATTAGCATTTCTATGAGAAGACAATAAAATGCAGAATATGCAGAATATAAAATCTTGAAAAGCTGTGATTTTGGAATTTAAGATGAGCAAATGAGACACGATGAACTCTCAAATGAGACACGATGAACTCTCAAATGAAACACCTGGCATGTGATCAGCAGCTGACCAGCCATATGTCTGCTTGTGCCCGAAGTCTGTTTTTATAACTGTTGTATACTGCAGACCTGCTGCTGCTGCTGCTACTCCTTCAAATGACAGACGCTCTGATTTAGTTTTTATTGCTGAATCTTACTCCGGTAATGAAGTTGGGACTGTTATGTTTCTCTCATTACCTTTTCATTAAAGATATGACTAGAAAATGGGGTTGCCATGGCGATGGCTCCATGAAGTCTCCAAGCTGTATGCAGTCGCTGCATTGTTTACTCTTTTGCCAAGAGTGCTGTCTTCAATAGGAAACAACGACTTTTTTCTTTTCCGCGCCTTCATCTTCTTTTCCCCACTTTCTTTTATGGATCAAACAATGACCTGACGCAAATAGAACATTCTTCAGTGGTCCTATTTGTTAATGCTGTGAGGGTTCATTAGCTTTCTCGTTGCTCCCACAATGATAGCCGAGCTGATGCAACTCTGTGGGGTGGGAGGGAAAAAAAGTAATTTACAGGCTGTGAGTAGTAATTTACACAGAAAAGATTAAAGAAAATGGTATGGAACCATTTTGTCTTAATGACAGTCGGGTATAATATCTACGAAAGCAACTGCCTATTTGTTAACCTGATGCAGCCAAGTCAGTCTTTCATTGGTTGTGATGAATACGAGTAATTGAAAGTATCTGACATTCATAGTGCCATGTAAACCCATCTATCCAGCCATGTTATTGAAGAGAAAGCTTTAGTATCAGAGTTATTATGGTGTCCAGAAGCAAGGTAAATAAAAGAGGGTAAAGACAGAGTCACAACCTTCTCTCCTCATTCATCAGCAGCATTTTCCAAACCATTAGCCCTGTCATTGCTTCCTGTACTTTTCATGTCTGCTGGCTGGCTTCACCCTCAGTACTGTGATTAGTTCAAGCAGGATGCCGCTCATCGATTTTGCTCCACTGGGTGTAAGTTAACCCTCTGCCAGCTTTTAATTGCTTCTCTTGACTGTTAAAGCAGTACATGGCTGATGCTGCTGCTGCTGCTGCTGCTGCTGCAGGAAATAAAGGACTAGGATTGAATTTTGTTTGAATGCTCTTACGCTGGTTCCAAAACATGCGGGATGGTGCCTTTCAGAATATTCAAACGCATCGAATTCCATCTGTACTATCAAGCGGTAAACATGTTTTGCTTGTATCCAAGAATAAGGTGTTTAATTGAATGTGTTACCTGCTGGCAGCAATTACCATCATGCCGAGAGGTATGAATGGAGAAAGAAAATGGATGAAAGAAGAGAAATGTTTTGTCTCTCTCTGTGTCTTTCGAGCTTAATGTGTTTTCTCAAAGTAACATGGCTCTGGCATGATTGACATAGACATGATAGCTGCGGTAAACAAAAGGTGCTGCATGTACGCAGAAAGATGAGCATAGAATGGGTTTTTGAAAACAATAAATCTCAACTTGCTGAAAAAGACTCCTTTGAATTGGATCACCAATGGATCCCTCATGACGTAACGTGGTTTTTGCTGTCATAAAAAGCGATTTAAATATAAATTAAGTTTGCTGAAGGAATCTGTTCTGTCGGTAACTGTTCATCGACAGTGCTTAATTGTTTCTAAAGAGCCCTGGGTTCATATTTATCCTGGGATTTTTAATTACATATCAGCATTATACATCATCAAACCTATTATCGTAGCTCTGCAAAGCTAATGTTTAAAGTTGTAGTATCTCAATATTTGTGCAAAGCCTAAAGTGATATGTAATAGCTTTGAGAGTGTAAAAACAATTAAAAAAATGCCAAGATTACACCTGTGAACAATCCATAAAACTGATATATTTTCATCACACTTTGATGTAGATATCCATCTGTACATATGCAAGAGAAACACTTTGTCAGGGAGGAAATCAAATGGAGACGTAGGCAGATGCACTGTCATTTAGAGAAATGAGAAACATCAGCCATAATGAAAGATGATATATATGTTTTTAGATTGTGTCTGAAATGAACAATGTGGGACATTCAACCATTGAAAGTCTCATGTTGTGGAAGAAAAATGGCAGAAAATGACATGTGCTGGTGGATTAAATTTAGCAATTCGTGGCACAAAAAAATATTTCAAATGAGTCAATATTTGCTTGGACACAACACTTTCTCTTAGAGAACAACATTTGTAAATGAGACTAATACATTTTATCAACATGTTGACAGAAGTTCTAGAATATGGTTACGAGGGCCTCATAAAGGCAGCCAAGCAAAACTTCAATACTTTCCTAAACGGCCCTTTGGTTTTCTACTCCCAATCATTATTTGAATGCTTTTTTGAAGGTCTTCAATTTGCATCCTAATGCTGTGCCCTTGTTCAATTCAATTTACAGTGCAGATACAGGAGCGATAAGTGTGACGGAGGTTAATCCCCAAGAAAGGGAAGGCAGAAAAATTACCAAAAATAAGCAACATCATTCTACTTTTATATATCCCTCATATGAATTGAGCTGCTAAAACATTTATATTAAACAAAAATCCATTCAACATCAGCCAATGTATTAGTAAAGAATGTACGTGGAGGTACAAATTAATCATTTCTAATGCTGCTCAAAGATAAGGACATTTAAAATGCATATACTGTATGACTAAGCCGCCCTTGTTTCATGATTTGTTTATCTGCCTTTCGCTTCATGTCTACATGTTTACTTAGCAGTAATTTATGTACTCATGGTCAACATTAGAACATGAGGACAAACAGCGCAGCACATTTAGGAAAGTGGGAGAGCTGTTCCCAAAGCTGGCACAGAGTGGATGTGACAATGGTGTCACAAGAAACAGATTGGATTTGGGCTCAGGACACTTTGGGCCTCTTTTTTCCAGGGAGGGGTGTAAAAAGTAGGTTGCAATGCTGGGGGTGTATGTGCCCAGCCCCCAGGGCTAAGACAAAAAATATGGGGCACTCTCTCTCACACACACACCAACTTGTCTTTTCTCTCTCCCTCATTATATCTTCAATTATCAAGTCAGGAGAGAAACTCATTATTTTTGGAAGTCAGTGCCCATGCTGGTGTTCTTTTTGACATAACACAAGAAGGGAACAGACAAAAGTCCATTTGTCGAGATTTGAATCTCTTAATACCATTAGCTAATTGTGAGAATAATCATGTTAAAATGACACAGGGAAATATGATATATACATATTTTCACTTTTCAGAATAAATGGTCCTGTGCACTACATGTCATTAAAGAGCAGGAAGTAATTACTGGTGGGTTAGTTCACTATTTGATGCTGCATTTTTAATCGACAAAAGAGCATTTCATGCAAGCCATGACCAGGCTGAACAGCACGTGACCCACCACAGGGACTGTATCTGATTTCATTATTAGCCCCAGTTTGACTGGCTTAGCCCTCATATGTACCATGAACACCTTTACCCTTGGGTGGCTTGAGTTAATTACTTCAGCCCATAATGCCTGAGATACCACCTAATAAGCATGGAGTGTTACAAATTATGATGCTTGGATTAGCTTCTGCGAACTCCCCAGTATGAAAGCCTGAATCATTTCAGTGTTTAGAAATGAATGGGCTTTAACAAAAAACACATCAAATACGGTCAAGGTACTTTTTGCAGTTGTTAGGCATGTGAGTGTTCAGGATTGATTAAAGGGTCGGTTTACCAAACTGTTCAAAATCAACCACAGTCGATATGAGGGAAGACCTCAGTTGATAGAAATGTTGATTCTAGCCTACTTCAGTAATTATTGTGCACTCAAAGTAAAAAGCTTAAGGAGCAGCAGCGAGTGCTTTACAAACTTTTTTTTGCCCTGTGTTTCACCATAGGTGACACAAAAGCTGCCCCAAATTAGAGTGAAGGTTGTTGAGGAGCCTGAAAATAATACCTGCAGGCACTACTCAGGGCTAATAAGTTCTACCCCGAGGAAAAACATACCCATAATTAATCAGGAATAGCTCTGGAACCATATGCTTTACATGCATATTTCTAGTCTCATTTGAAAGTTAAGAAGCTAAGGAATATGACCCCGTTGTAAGTAAACTTATTTTTCTTACCATGGGCTATCAACAGATTTGTCTCAGTCAGCTGAGTAAAATTATATATATATATATATACTGTATATGGCTTGTTGGTGTAATTCCTTCGATACAGCAACCAGGTGGCCATGAACAAGCTAAAGTGCAAGACCGCCTGACTTGATGGCTGCGAAGAAGGCTAACTGCGACTTTATTGCTAAAATAATTTCTATTCCTATTCCTTCCTTTCTAGTTTTTACAGCATACAATTAGTTTCTGAATTCTGAAAGCTGATGACCCCATGTTTTCAAAACAGTATAACATGCATATCTTCTATAATCCTCTTCTTGGGTAACTTTTTATAACTAGAAAACCTACTGGGTCCGTCGGGTTCAAGAAATATACAGTTAACATTTTCTTCAAAAGACACCAGAGTCGAAAAAGTAAAGATGCGAATACATTATCTCTCATAAAATAGCAGGCAGCCTGTCAATCAAGAAAAAGAAAAATAAAAGAAAATGTGTAGTTATTGCATTAATCAGACACACTGCTGTTGAGTAACTCAAATGTAATTTTAGCAGTACAAATAACATTTTCTTCGGTTAAAAACCTGGCACCATTAAACCAAAACAATCTGCAAAGCCAGACACCATTGAAGTTGAATTAATCAAATATTGTTTTATAATTTGTTTTAACTGACCGGTTAAGATAGCACTGGTTTGGATTGTTCATGAACTTTGAAGACTCACAAGAGACAGGTTGAAACAAAAAGGATGCAGCAGAGGCTGATCTATTTTAACTTTTAGTTCATGGTATGAGTCTAATTACAAAAACACTGGATCTTTCTATAATGCAACTCAACAGAGTGTTTTTGTTTTGTTTGACCCTCCCTGCCTGATAAAAGCCCATGCCTTTGAAATCTCATGTCCCCAGTTTGTAACAAAGGCTTTCCATTAGAAATTGTCCCCAAGCCTAACCCAGAGATAACCCCCAATATAACAAAGCTCCTCTAGTGCCACATAAGACATTATACAACCATTTTCACAGGCTGAGTAGTACTGCCAATAACCAGTTTTATGATTTCGATGTGTAAACATTGAGTTCCCTTTCAAACATCAGCCAAAAATCACAGATAAATTACTCAAAAGATCTAGAACTGCCAAACCCTCATGATGTAGACCACTTACACACAAGGTACTGCAAGAGTAATCTAGAATATATACATATACGCTTTGTGCTTTTAAAGGGTGTTTTTAAGTGCTTCAGTTCGAGCCCTTTTGCACTTAGCAAGGTTAAGTTCACATTATCTTACTGTCTACATGTGCAAAATTACACAGTTTACCGATGTGCAGGGGAGGCAGGCCATTTCATGGTGATTAGGTGTATCTAGGGTGGTAGGTTTGTGACTACACGTGTGGGTTGGCAGTTGGGGGGAAAACTTGAGACAATGCTCCACTTCATGAGCACACAGTGTACAGAAGCCCTCCCACACAGTCTTTGTTAAGCCTTCTCTCTTGAGCTGGCACTTCAGCCTCCCTGAGCCCATTGACTCCCACTGGATCCTCACCACTGTGTTTCCTGGGTGAAATATATGGGTGCCTCTTTAATACTGTAACATCCGTATCCATTCCTTTCACACATGCCCCCCTCTCAGCAAACTGCAGCCAATACAATTTAATCCCATTTGGTAGGCAACTTAAATTCATCCAATTTCACAGATTAGGAGTTGTGGTCTCTGCAAAATGTAGCTGTACTCCTGGTGTTTCTTTTTAATTTGTGATGCACACAACAACATAAGACATAAGAGTAGCCTATAACTCGGAAAATGTAATGCATTTAATAAATAATCGTATGTACATATATATGATGGGTTTTTTTTTGTCTAACCTTTCCTCTTCTCTCTTTGCATAAACTTCTATGAAGACCATTTTCATATTGGTTGTATTTCATATAAACCAGGCTTATTTCATTCTGAAGACCTTGATACAGCAAGTGTAGTTTCTATAACAACCATACATCATAATGAAGCTGGAGACTTTACATAATTATATTGCACGTATGAGCATTCTGAGCTAATGGGATATAGGCCTTATGTGGCATTTGCTTTTAATTACAAAGTTAAAACTTTAGTAAAAAGGTTCTTTGATCAAGCCGAGAAACAGCAATTAATGAGTGTGTGGAGATGATTGGCAAGATTAACTGTCTTGAGGCTTTTGTTTGCCATCTCATTGTAATTCCTCACATAAGTGTGTATGTTAATTAATTTTCATAGGGAAACATTTTATGCGTTGTAATTCCACGACTGAAAACTTTTCATTCCTTCAGTCAGGTTAGCAAGTCGGCAGTGTGAAATACAGTAGTTTGATGTTTGTCTGCTTTGTAGGAAATGAGAAATGCAGTGATTCTTTCAAAAAAGTGCAACACAAATAGATGCACTGGGTAGGAGGATGAGAGAAAAAGAGAAGAAGACCAACAACAAAAAAAAAGCCCAGCCTCTGACAACAGGGATCGGTCTTTCTTATGAAAACGAACACCGACGGTTTTAATTTACTGACTGCATTAGTCGGCTCCTCTCCAACCAAGCTTGGTGTTGTCTCGTTGGCAGCGGCAAAAGTTATTAATGGTGCAATAACAGGAGGCAAGCCTGGGCACAGAATATTCTCTCTCAGATTGTGTAATGATTTTCCACGAACGGGAGGGCTGTCTGTTATTTCTCATTGCAGATTCTTTTTTTTCTAAATTAAGTGACGAGGTTGCAAAAAGCACTGCCCTTTCAGTTAATTGACTTATATTCTTCACAACCGTGGTATTCAAAAGAAAAATGCATTCGACATGAACTATAGCTCCAAAAACGTAAAACTCTTATTGGGAAAATACAAAAGGCAGCTTTGTCATAATGCATGTGAGATTTTACATGGCAGCAGGGGAGTGCATACATAATATAAAGGCAACCTTAAGATGCTCTATATTCATTATGTAGCCTGGGAGCATGTTTATGACCTAACATTTTAGCAGATGGACGCAAGCAGTCAAGGGGTTGTTATAAAATTCAAGGCGGAGCAGGAATTGTGAGTCCAGCAAGAGATTTAGACGATGACCTCCCGCCTGGAAAGTTGTTGTTAATGGTTCTTTCAGCTTTTATAAGGCCAGTTCTGCAGCTTATGCTTTTTAATCACAATTACTAGCCAACCGTCCGAGTCTGTCCTGTGATTTATGTGTTTTAAAAAGCAGTGGTGGTGGTTGCCTGAGAAGGTCAAGCTGCAGGGCAAATGAGTTGATGGCAGTATTATAACACTCTGACATTTCCTCTTTTTGACTTGTGGAGAATAAATCAGCCTCCACTTCAGTGTGAAATAAACTTTAAAACTGATCTAAATTCAACAATCAAAGGTTACCGCTTCCAAATTCTGTACTTCTATTGTTTCTGAGTACAAATCTATACACATTCAACCCCCTCTGCCCTCTTTTTGTTTTGGCCACAGGCCTTCGTGTTGATAACATGCATGAGCCTGCAGAGTTATCACAAAACAAATTTCACAGACTTGAATTTGACAGTCCCTTTATGAGGAGCGCTTCATTGATTTCTGGATGGAGGCTCTGTTTGGCTCCTTTACAGGGCCGGGAGGAGGTTGCTCATTGGGGAGAAACAGACGCAGCTTATTCTAATTGCTTTATTGCCTTATTGTATTCTGGTGGCAGCTTATGCAGCGCCGTGTCAGAGAGTTGAAGTTAGGGACTGTTGCTCAAATGTACAGTAAGTGGGTTCACCCTGTTTCCCCGGCCCTGTCTGAGCCCTGTTGGTAATAGCACTGAGTTGTGACTTTTCCAGAGGATACGACGTGTCAGCGAAATCTGTCCTGCAGTGTGAGGCTTGACACTGCAGTGACAGCGCAGCAATATTTCCCCTCTTGTTTCAGAACAAATTACCAGCAGCATGACATCAGAGGGCTCATTGTGCACCCAGACAACCCTCTAGTCAGCTCTCCAGGTGGAAGGAAGGTCTCATTATTATATACTGTATGAATTGTTTTTTCTTGGATACTTTGAAGAAGTTTCAAAAATGTGTAAAAGTAGAGAGTCACATTTCATTTAACGTATTTATGTCCGTGATTGACTTTTTTTTTTTTGGTGTTTCCATTTTTGGGATGAAAGTCACCTCCAGGTCTGAGTGCCGGAAAGCAGTGGATTGCACCCTTCGGGTTGGGAGTGCGTCACTGCGCCAAGCGAGCGAGCTCAAGTATCTCGGGGTCTTGTTCATAAGTGAGGGTAAAATGGAGTGGGAGATGGAAAGGCGGTTGCGTCAGCAGTTGTAACAAACCGTTGTGGTGAAGAGGGAGCTGAGTCGTAAGGCAAAGCTCCTGATTTACCAGTCCATTTAAGTTTTGACCCTCACCTATGGTCATGAGCTTTGGGTAGCGACCCAGAAAATGAGATTGTGGAGACATGTGAATGAAATGAGTTTCCGTCGTAGGGTGGCTGGGCTCATCCTTAGAGATAGGATGAGTAGTATGAGTGGGATGACCTCGGTGTCGAGCCGCTGCTTTTTCGCGTCGAAAGGGTCCAGCTGAGGAGGTTCGGGCATTTAATCAGGAAGCCTCTTGGCCGCCTCCCTTTAGAGGTTTTTCCAGGCACGTCCAACTAGTAGGAGGCCCGGGGTAGACCCAGAACATGCTGATGAGCTGGAAAACTTTGCTGGGGAGAGGGACCTCTGGGATACCTTGCTAAGCCGGCTGTCCCTGTGACCCGGCCCCGGATAAGCAGAAAATAATGGATGAAAGGACGGATGGATGGATGGATGGATGGATTTTGTAATGTTCAACTGTTGCAATTTTCATATTTCCATAAACACACGTCACCTTTATCAAAGTTTTTTTTCACGTTATCACTGTGTACTTTCAGCAATCCTTACCGAACTGACTTTAGAAAATACCTAACCATTGTAAATGTGACAGAGGTCCCAATAGGGTTTCCTGTGTAAACAACGTTTAACCCAAAGCTCTTTCCATTACCACCTTGACAGGTAGGTAGCAGCTGATAAGCCAATCATGAGTGAAATAAAATCAGATTGCTCACAGAAGAGAGAGTTGAGAGCCTAATATTGTGTGGCATTGTGTGTCTGCGAGGCCCCCAGATGCAATTCACCTGCAGGGTTAAGAGTTTAACCAGACCTCCAAGGTACAGTGTTTACTTTCCCACATGCATCACATTGGGAGGCTACTCGATGGCCTCCGCAAACTACTTTTCCTCTCATTCATCTCTACACCTCTCTTTCTTTCCATAAGGTTTTGAGATGCTCTGTGAAAAGGAATTGAAGGGTGGGGGGGTGTTACCTGCTCTGCCTCCTTTTTCCCCTGTGGGGAATAAAGCTGAATTTTGAGGGGGAGTTCTGTCATGCATCACACAACTGGAGGAGCAAGGAAACAAACAGGGCCCGATTCATCAAACAGGGGGAGTCGCTCTGCAGGATGGGGAACGCTGGGTGTTAATCAAAGTTGAACAACAGAGAAAAGAAGGATCGAAGGGGAGGAATAGTGCAGACAGCGTCTTCTGTCTTCTGCACAAAAAAGGCGAATAGAAAATTACAAACAAATTGCATGATGAGATGATGTCACGTAAAAGTGTAAAGACATGAGCAAATGGATAATTATAGGAAAATTCTACCAGTTTTCTTACATGAACTGTGGTTCAAGTTGCAAGAATTAATTATGCAAGCACAGCTGATTCTGTGTACCCAGTTTTGCATATTTGCGGCTTGCTGTAAATATGCTGTGCCACCCAGTCACTCTGGCTTATTTGTTTTTAAGTCCTGCAGACTTTGATGTGGCCTGTAATCTTGTCCAGTCTATTAGGATATTCAGATCGAAGCACAGCGTAAATTAGCTCTCGCACAACTCTGGGGGGGTTTTTGGGAATATTTCGCAGGTCCTAATTGGATGAATGGATTTATTTTGTTTTTGGAACAACCATGGTGAGGCTTCTGTTTAATCTCCACGGGCCCCTCATCCTGCTTCCCCACCCACTCACCAGATTGATTGTATCTAATACCAGACAATGGCATCAATGAATTCATGTAGGTTTTTTTCTCCCTCTCGGGGAGACAAGAAAGCGAATCATTTGCATGCAGGTGACATGTTCAAACGGGGAAAGGTGAGATGAATCAAAATGCAACTCAACAGTTTCCTAATGTTTGACCTAATTATACATCCATTCTTTTGCCTTCTTTTTTTTCTCCACACCGGCTAGTCGTATTCCACGCAAACATATTCAGGATTGGTTCTGATGAAAAAGTCTCTGCTGATTCACTGGTTCTCAGTAGTATTGCTGACTTCAATTGAATTTACTGGAAGATTTATTAAAACATCTGCAAGAGAAAATTCACAACCCTGAGTTGAGCAGTGGCCAAAAGAACCTTTTCCTTTATTGATCGGCTGCGTTAGTGAGTGCTTCCTCTTCAGGATGCTCTTAAGGTTCGACATATCGTCTTACATCCTCATCCTGACCACAGTAGCCACAACATACAAACCCGGTGGACAGGAGACTACATTTGTGTGGACCAAACAAGCATCACAGAGGGCAAGATTCATGATGGTGGAGTATTGATCCCTGAGGCAATTTAAATCATGTTTATAGAATATTACTTACCCCACAGACGCTGAACTACCCAGATGAACATGTGCAAAATGCATGGCGGAAAGGGAGAAAACATTGATGCGTGTAAAATATTGAATCTGATCTATAAAATACTGGTGACAAGTGATTGTACAGGTCAGGGATTTATTCTTTGTGCCTTTGCAGCGTAAGGAAAACAAAGCAGCTGCTATTTTTACAAAGAAAAAGAGAGAATGTAGCAGAAACAATTGGAGGCTTTATCGCTCATTTGCTTGAGGATCTTTGTATGCGAGGCAGAAAAAATACAGATTTCAGACATTTATGCTGCACTCATGACGGCGAGACGGTAGGGGCGAAAATATAGACAGTGCAAGCAATGTGGTAGCACTGGGCCTGTGGGGCGGGGTGGGGCTTGTAAAGATGGGAGGCTCTCTATCAGCTCGATTGGAAAGAGAATGGGCCCTTGAGAGACTCAGATTGCTGCCTCAAAAATGTATCATGTAAAATGTATTGATTTTAAAGAATAATTTAAGTTGATGACAAAAGGTGCCATTTGCTGTGCCCCTTTGCTATATTTTTTGGGGTAAAATAATCAGTAGCAATATATAAGAAAATGATATTCTTATTCTACATAAACCGTGAAAACTACAAATAAACTATAGAAAAACTGATTTGATTAAATTAATAATTTCTTATTTTCTTTGGTATTTTTTGTCATATGCAGATATGCAATGATGATTGCTGTGTGATGTGTAGTTTATGTTGTCCAATATCTGTTTGATCACGTGATGAGATGATATGCTGAACGGTAGCTTGTTTACACGCAAATTTTATATACTCAGAATACGCAAATAAAAGCAGCAGTACGTAACCAGGGCCCGTTGTCACTATACCCCAAGCAACTGCTAAACAGGAAAGTTGTATAATCCTCCTGGATCCAACTCTCTCTGCTTTGTGCAGCAATTTTAGCCCATGACAGTCTTATCACTCCGGTCCAAGAGTGTTGTAAGACACCGCTGGAAAATGTCCCGTTACCCTAAATGAGAAGAGTGGGAGCTGAGAAATGAAAGAAAATGTTCCAGTCGTTGCCACCACCCTCCACTGTCTGGGCTGATATTACCGCCGAAATGAGAATGACCTCATCATACGTTCAGCCAAATCATCATAAATGACATGATATTAACTCTGCCAGACAGCTTTTTTTTAGTTCTCCATTTTGCTTGAGTTTGTGGTTCTGTGCCCTTGTTATCTGGCCCTCCAGACTCTACTCTCACTGTGAGGCAGAGGAGCAGAAAGATGGCAGTAATTCATTTTGTGCCACGCCACAGGCAAGGCTCTTTTTCCCTTCTGCCCATTACCTCCAGACCAGACTCTGCGTCTCAGCAGGACACTGCTCCCTTCGTCTTTGGCCCAGACCCAACATACTCCAGGGGGCTGAGGTCAGTGGACGACCCACTTCAGATTCTGTCAGAGCCACCCGCAATCATCCCAGGCACTCTACTCCACTCCAGGAAAACTATGAAAAAAGATGGCAGCCTCACAGTCAGTCAGACTGGGGAAGCGGTGGCTGATCTGTTTGTCTTCATCTGAAAAAAACTAACACTACCCAAAATATATATCTCACTGCCTGAAAGAGCCCCAGCATCTGTTTTGAAATATTCCCAGAATACTGGTTTGAATGTGATTTTTGAATGTTATCTATTTGTGCTCGCTGAAATCAAACAGAAGACATGGAAATGAATGGTGCAGGGAGATTAAATTAATGATTTAAGACACAAAGTCAAAGATATGTAGATTGTGTAAGAAATAAAAACATTTAAACAACAAAATTACAATAATTTAGGACCCTTATAACCTAAAGAAAGTTGACCGAAGTTGTTTAGGAAGATGAAAATTAAACTTTGTTGCAGAACAAAAGCCATATATTGTATTTTGCACAGCCATTTAGTTGTTGACAATATCCCAAAACAGCTTTGTATTCTATTATGGTTTGCTGTTTCATCTTGAACCGGAATGGCGTGTTTCCAAGGTGAAATATTCTGGTTACAAGAGGCATAAGTTTCAATTACAGCCAAGTGTTTTTAAATGAGAAGACGCACATCAAATCCGAGATGCTTGGATGTTTATGAGTTTAGAGTGGCATGATGGAAAGCTCTTTTTTTCGAGCAATATTGCCACAATACCTAATTTGTTCCCCCGGCAAGCATTTGGATTTGTTTTTTATCTTTACTTTGACATGTTGTTGTTCATGAGGAGAGAAAAAGAAATATCCCATTAACAAGCTCTCTCCTATCTCCCTACATAAATCACTGACATGGAAATGAAACTGTTCTGACAAAAAGGGAGATGGATAGAGGAATACGAATGCAAAAACATTACACAAACATTCATCCCTTCCCCTGCGCCTCTTCTCCGTTTCACATAAATGCACTTCAGCAATTGGAACAACTTCTGAGTAGACAATTAGGAATGCAACAAAAGTCTGAAGTGATTTAAAGGAGGGGAAAATATATCTGAGAGGACTCTTGCGCATAATTAAATCTGAGTTTCATTCTTTTCACAGGAGCTAATCAATGTGGACCAAGCCATTGATTCTTTGTTAAAGTGTGACAAAGCCATAGATTTCTGATTACTGTGACAACAATTAAATACACCTAATCAATCTTTTTAACTTGGCCACAGTTAACCCTTGTTCCTGATTGCCAGCTGTCAGTTAAAATCGTATAACAAGACACCGGTTAGAAAGAAAGGTATGTTTGAAAGTTTCTTTTTATGATATTCCTAATGTATATCACGAAACACGAGGGTTCTGGATAATTGATCAATACTTTATGTGTGTGGTATGGCCATCATGTCCACCTCCTTTCAGATATGTTATATCAGACTTTTCTTGTAGGTAAGGTGTAAAAAATGAGAACCTTGTGAGTGTTCCTTTTGTGTCAAGCAGCAAAGAAATTGTAGTACGACGTGTTTGAGCCAATTTGCCTTCCTTGACATCGCACCTCCTGTGATGTGACTATTGCGCAACGTCGCAATGTCGACGCTGAATCGATATATCGTGCAGTCCGAGTCATAATGCTCCAAGGTGTCCTGAAAATACCGAACTTAGTGAGGAAAACTTCTACCACGCAAACCTGTATCACTCACCCAATATTATGTAATCATTGCTCTTTGTCCCGTTTGTTCGAGATAAACTCACAGATTGACCTGACGCTTCATCACACAGCCATCATTTATTCCACCTGAGCTACCTCACTGAGGAGCAGCTGACATTTGCTCACTTAAATCCTCTCAGTACTCCGCTCTATGTCTCTGTCCCTGCTTTGCTCTCCGTTTGTTTTTGGGAGGACTTTGGTCTCCAGCATATATTTGTCTACAGTGTGACCCGATCTGCGAAGTGCTCCAGCTTTTAGTGATGAACTCTGTGAGATGGCAGCTGCAAAAACAGCCCACTGGTGTCGCCTACAGAGCCCACGAGGAGCTCAAATCCTTCTGAGAGACAGAAAATATGACTCCCCCGAGCTCTGACGTGCATGTGCCACTACAACATGCAAACCTGGATATAAACAAAACACTTACTTGAGATAAGTAGCTGCATTTACCTAATCTTGCCTGCATTTGGTCATGTCCCAGTAATTATGATATCACTCCACAATGTGCAGGTACACTTGAAGTAAATGTTGGGTGTGGAGAAAGCCTTGATAGAGTGGATGAAGTGAGATCCTGATAGCGCCGGTGATTGGCTATGGCACAAGTATCTTTGATCTCTCTTAAAGGTTACAAATAGTGCCTGTAATTAATGTTTTATTCATTTTCTGACTTTTTCAAAAAGAAGACGTTCTTGTGGAAGCTGCTTTTCATCTGACTGAAGAAATAATCTGTGAATTTGTTTGGTCTGCAAATGAGAAAAAGTATAAAAGTGACCACCAACCAAGCAGGGAAAGTATAATAAAGCAACTCTGGTGAAGTAATGTTCTGGCAGAGGGAGAAAGCAGAGCTAAACAACATAGCTTTTCACCAGCAAACGCAGAGGATTAAGTAAGTTTCCCTTTGAGAAATTAACTACTACACAAAGTGGAGATAAAAGAAGAGACAGAATAACGAGGCCTGTTTGCCTATTCAGAGGGTTTAGCCGTGTATTAAAAATCATACCGTTAAGCTTTCTGACATATGCTAATGAAGTGATGTTTACATTTTTGATTCGCTGCCTAAACAAAGATAAGACATGCTCTCGGAAAACAGCAAGCCCTGCAATCCAAACACATCCATTGAGCTTGTCACCAAAGACATGACAGCTTTCTTCCCTACTAACAACAATGAGCGACTCATTTCCATATTAATGAGAGAAAAGAAAGGCAAGTGGTTGGCAGGGGGGGGGAGGGTTGAGGTGGGGGGGGAGGAGGGGGGTTGAGCAAGGAGGGGGCGATGTTGCTTCTTGTTGTCTTGGCACCTATTGACAAAGTCTTCAAATAGGTTGTTAATGACCAGCCTAAAACACAGCGAGCAGCCTGTGGAGTAATCGTATCAACATGTTGCGTATGCATATCATGCTGCGCGCCGTCGCCATGCCTCCTATGTGCTCGCTTGCTATTGTTGCCCCACAAGACCAATATGCACGCACCCATATGCACATGTACACTTGCTCATCCATAAACAGGACATACACACAGCGCCTAGCATCGAGAACAATGAGGGACATCCTCATCCCACAGGAAGCAGGCTTCAGCACACCCAAAAGGGTAAATACAATACAATTAGCAGCTCTACGGTACTCTGGGCTAAAATCTAGGTGGGATATATGTTACGCCCTACAGTATTTACTCCTCTTGACCTTTAACACAAATTGCTTTCACCCAAAGCTGCAAGCTAAATTTAATGCAAAAAATACAGAGTTGAGATTTGGACTTCAGTCAGACTTAAAGGGCCACTGCACTGATTTAACATATCAGTCATTTACTAGTCATGGGGACTCCTTTGTCAGACTGTGAGTATAATGTCCCTCAAGGGCCACAAAGGGAACTTTGCCTGAGAAAATAACCTGAGTGACATCACCGTGGTATCTCGACTTGGACAAACTCTTGACACAAAAATGTCCCCATCAATGTCCTCCAGTTTGTAATGGAGGTCAAGTGTTTGTGAGGTTATGTGTGCGTGTGAATGCACGAACGTTTGGATGGATGCACGTATGTGGTCCAAGCTATTGGGAATTCATGTTTTTTTTAGTTGGTTGCAAGTGCTACAAACCAGCGGTTTATTTTTTAGGTTCAACCTGCAATAACCAAGTTATGAGCACAACATTGATATAATTTACTTTTTGTGAGCAAACAAAAGCTAATGTACGCATCTAGCACTTGCAGAGCAACATCTTTCATTCGGAGTCGTGTCTCTGGCAATCTGGTGTATGTTAGTCCAATAATCTCTCTTTTAGCTGTGTTTTTGGTAAATATTCTTTTTTTTTAGCTACCAAATGCTCCACAATGTTCACCAGCTAGTTGCTAACTGTGTATGTCTTCCATTTGGTGCTGAGCTGGTAATGTACATTGAGTTTTTAGATTTTTTCACCGAAAACAGCTGCCTCCTGTGGCCAAAAAACTAAAATCCCATATCAACATTTTTTGGGCTGGACTGAAATGACTATGTTTTTGCTATGGAAATAGAACATTTTACATTATGTTATATAAACCGGCTTTACATCAATGTCCCAACACTTTTGTATCTCCAGGATTTGAATGTTTGTTCCCACATTCTGTGTAGGTTTGTAATTGTCTGAGGCATTTATTGTAACACTTGACTCTGAGAGGCATCTCCTAGACATAATCTTCCAGTTCATAGTGCATGTCATTAGCCTCCTAAATTACAAACATCATTAGGAGAATTGATTCAACTTAGCCTCCTGGGGAGTTTCAGTCTGCTGTTCCTTCATGGTGGGAGCTCATTTTGAGTGTGGTGTCAATCCTATTTCACAAGTTCAATCAGACCAATTGGGGGTCTGCGCTGTTCACCCTCTCTTTATCCCTGCACGGTGAGGCCTCGCCACCTCATTAGCAAAACAGGGTAGACTTTGTGTGTGTGTGTGTGTGTGTGTGTGTGTGTGTGTGTGTGTGTGTGTGTGTGTGTGTGTGTGTGTGCAGCCTTCATGCATTAAGGGATGTTTCAGCCTCTTAGCAGGGGAGATGAAGTTATTGTGACCTCTGCAACAACAGGGGGCGAGGGGTCATTGCCAGGGTCATGTGGTGACAACAGTGAAGAAGACAAAAAAAAAATGTTAGATGTTTCTGTGCCCTACAATGCTGTGGTATTTTATGTTACCGTATTTCCTACTACAACCACAACAAAAAACAGATACAATTAAATTGTTTTAACTTACCAAGAAATGGAAAGTGTAGCTGTGAGGTAGCGCATCAAAATAGTGCCTGAGCAGAGCATGAAAAGGGAAATCCTTTTTATAGGAGTCTGCAGGGTGGGAGAAGAGTGGCATGGGAAAGCAACAGAGGTATAAGAGGGGAATTGACAAACGACTAGGCTACACACACACACACACACACACACACACACACACACACACACACACACACACACACACACGCATGCATGAGAAGAACATAAAAATTTGAACAAAATCGCAACTTGAATAATAATGCAACATGGTCCTTGGTAGCCTACTCCGGAACAGCCACTAATTCCAGCCCATGTAAGAAACATGGTGGGGGTGATGTGCCTTCAATAATTTATCTGGAGATTGTTAGATGTGTGTCTCTAGAGAGCGCAATCGGGATAGTGTGTTGCTCAGCTGTCCGTAGAGACTCACTGTGAACTCTGCCTGTGAATTTGAGAGTATGGAGATTGGGGTCAGAGTTCAACATGAGAAGGTCTAATACGCCACCACACCGGGCCCGTACCTCCTCCTCTAATAGGATGGCACAAATCCCTTCGATACTCAAGACTCCTCTCCATCTCCACGGAGATGTTTTATGTTGATGTAGCGGTGGATTGACCGTGGACTGCAGGGCACACGCAGCAATGCTTTTGCATGAAAAACATGTAATCTGTATGCTCATCGCCGTAATATTTATCTTAAAGTACAACAGGTAAAAAGGTTGATTCTTTAGTTCAAAACGATACTACTGATGAAGTGCAATCGCTGGCCTTGATTTAACTCCAGATCTGACTTAAGAGAACCGAATATTCTCAAAGAGCATATGAGCAGTGGGAGGGGAAGAGATTTCTTCTCTTTCCTTCACATAGATTAAATTAGCTGCTTTTGTGTTTCTCAACATGCCGTTTTTGCAATGCATGAGAAGACAGCGCCTTGAAGGCAATCTTAATGTTGCTGCCCTCGCAAAATAGCTGTCTTTTTCTCAGATTTCACATGTGAGCAGTGTCTGAAATCACCAATCTTGATTTTTGTAAACATTATACCCCGAACATCAATAAAATCAGGGCTGTAAGATTCGAGACGGCAATCTTCGGCACATCTATTTTCGCTATAATTACCCCACTGAGAGGTCGCCTTTTTGTGCTACGCGCCGCACGCCCCCAAGTGTAGCCGGCGCTCTGACAAGAGGTGGACAATCGTTGATGGACGGATCAATATTGGAGCATATGGAGACCAGGTAGAATATAGAAATGAAAAGTGGAAAATTAGATATAGATAATTGCACTCACTGAGCACCCTGACTGGCACTTCTGACACGTTTACTTGACCTCACAGAGTGACTACACAAAGTGCAGAAATGAGGCAGAAAATGACATTTTGAAAGCCGCCGCGGTTGCATGAATCTGTTGCTGGGCCGCTCTTCCAAATGTATATCAGAGGCAAACCCTTCACGGATTAATGCAATCATGTGGATCAATGCTTGGTCTTTGTGCAACAAGTAAAAAAAAGAAAGAAAGGATAGTAGATATCAGTCATGTGATCCCCATGTATTCACAAAGTGCTGGAGGTCACGTGTTGCCCTGTATAGTCTTTGTCAAATCAATCGAGCATGGACAACACAGTCAAACTATATTTAGCGTTGCTAAATCCAATTGTCTGCCGTTACCGAAGCCACAGCACTACTTGCAGAATAATCCCTGCAGAGAAATCAAATGAACTTCCAACATATGTTCCGTGTTCTCACCAAGCACGGGCCATGTAAGCACATCTCTACTTACAACTACAAGACTTACTCACTCGACTGTATTATTTCATGAGCTTTCATTCAGCAGTATCCCACCGTGATCAATTTGAAGGAAAACCATTAATTATATGTCGGATTTAAAAGGGTCAAACAGAGAGGCTTGTGCAGGTCCGTATAACGTCTGAGTACTATGTTAAAGGAACGCCATGAATTATAGATTCACTGCAGACATGAGCAGCACTAACACATACATAATTCCAAGTGGGGACATTATAAGCCTATTGCCTTTATAAGTGTCTCAACATGTTTTTCATACTTCATTTGGCCAGATTTTTCAGATATAGGCTTATCCATCTCTAAAACCATCCAGTGTTGTTTTTCGCACTTTTTTTATGTAAGTCTTTGTCGTCTAGATTGGTTTTGGGTCTATTTTTCCAAATGGTATGTTTTACAGTTGTCCCTGAAGGTATCTGTCCATGAAGACAGTTTGGGTTTATGTTAATCAACTTAATCAAGTTGAATTGTCATATATTGTATTGTACACAGTGAAATGTAACCTCTGCATTAAACCCATCCTAGTATTAGGATTAGGAGCTGATACACAGCGCGCCGGGAGCAGTTCAGGGGTCTTGTGCCTTGCTCAAGAGCACCCCGGCATTGCCCTGGAAGCGAACTGGCACCTCTCATTGGTCCGTGCAGTGATTGAATCCGCGACCCTGCGGTTCCCAGGCCAACCTTACACTGACCTACAGCCGCCAAAGTTTTGAAAGAAATTTTGATGTGATTCCTACCACAAGTTAAATAACGAGTTTGTGCTACTTAAACCTGCAGTAATTGTGTTTTTGTGTTCACCAGCTGGTCACTAATTTTGTCTGCTGTTTGGTGCTTGGCAGATCGTGTACAGTTGCGTTTTCCCTGAAAACAGCTGCCAGCTAAGCCTGAAATCAAATCTGGTGACAGCTACGAGACTTAAGACAGTAAAGTTGTGGTGTCATGGCGACCCACTGGTTGAAATGCATAGTAATCACAACGTCCCTAGCTTCACTTTGTTTCAAGTCATCTGGCTAGCTCTCTATGTCAAAAATGAGTGTCTGCATATCTGCGGTGACCTAACCAAAACAATAAAAAAGCCCCAAACACAATTTTTACCCCCAAAAATAAAAAAGGTGTTGAAATATGTTAAAGCACTGCATAGAGTTGAGAGGACTGCAGAGTTGTCCCATTGTTCACATACACATTTTGATTAAGGTAGCTTTAAAGTTACATTTACCAAAAAAGAAAAAAAAACTAAAAAACTAAAATGAGTGTCCAACTTTCTCCAAATAATCCACAGACCTCACAGTCAACAGTTTTATTATGACAAAATTGTTGATAAAAAAAATGCTCCTAAGAAAACAGGGAGATTTGTGGATTACTCACTGTAACAGTAATGGGTTTTTTTTCTAATGTTAAATGCCATCAAATGAAAGGGAGGCACGGCTATCGAAGCACATGAAACCAAAACTATCTGCATGGCTAAATAGGGGCAAGTCATATTTTTTTAATGATTTAGTTGTAGTGACCCTTTAAGGTGATTGCCATTGGTACGAATTTGTAAACACACACACACACACACACACAAAAGGATACAGTCATTCCTGAGGCTAAGAACAAGATTTCCCAATTGACCACTTCATTTTTGCTAACCGAGTGAGCCGAAGGTGTGTATTAGTAGTGGAGGAGGAAGAGGAGGGGGAGGAGGGGGCTATTTCTTCTTCTTGGTTTATGTCATTGGTTTAAACGACCCAAGACCCCGCCTTGATAGAAAAGGAGAGTTAGTGTGACTACAGCCAAAGAGAGAGGGGGGGAGAGAGAGAGAGAGCGAGAGAGAGAGAGAGAGAGAGAGAGAGAAAGAGAAAGAGAGAGAGAGAGAGAGAGAGAAAGAGAGAGAGAGTGAGAAAAATAAAGCAGTGAAACAGTTAGACAGACACCTACTCGGCGCTGGCGAAAGAATACGCTCGGTCGTATTTGAATAAGCTAAAGGACGCGAATGACACATTGTAGCCCGTTCCCCGCGAGGTAGTCACTCCTCTCTGTCCGACCGTTGCTTCCCATCTTTTTTTGAAGAAGCCGCTTTTTGTAGCGCGCGCGCGCGCGCGGAGGATTAATAAGGTGGAATCAGAATTACTCCAAATCTTCACATGAAACATTTCTCCCCGAAGCGGACGATGCTGCCGCCGCCACCGCCGTCGACGTGTGCCTAAAAAGTCGGCTTCTCAACTTGCGACCAGACCGCCATTCATCCAGGTACGACTGCGTTACAGAAGCAGCACCACTCTTCACATTTAATTCAGTCTTTTTTCTTTTTTTTTTTTTCGTGTTTCACGGGAGAGTTAGCCGCGGGGCTTCAGGTCCGCATACCAGCTTTGACCATGTGTGTCCACCTCACTGCGCCACGGAGATGGGGAATGGTCGGATGGGTTGCACCCCGCACACACACGCACACACGCACACACAGATAAACACACACACACATAAACACACACACGGGCATTATTTCTGACCACGTAAAACCGAGCGTAACTGTCAAATGTTGACACGAAATAGCCCGCGGTTTCCCTCCAGTGCTGCCATTAGTCTTAATGCAATGGTATGTCGGCAAAGACGCCGAGACTGTATTGTTTTTGCTCCCAACGAGACCCCATACGGGGAGTGTGTAGGTTAAAAGAAAATAGGAAGTGCATTATTAGAGAGAGGGAGAGAGAGAGTGTGTGTGTGTGTGTGTGTGTGTGTTGAATGCTTGCGGAGTTGTGTGTGTGCGCGCGCGTGTGCGTGTGTGTGTGTGTGTGTGTGTGTGTGTGTGTGTGTGTGTGTGTGTGTGTGTGTGTGTGCGCTCTCCAGTGAGGCTATTTGCTGATAAATCCTCTAATACCTCACACTTGACCCTTCTGACTGAGTTTTTGTAGGGAAATAATGTTGTGAAAGACGTCATCCTGTGTAATCTTCCGCGCCGTTTGCTGCTGCTGCTGCTGCTTAGCCTGGGCATCTTTTTTTCTTTTTTTTCTTTCTTAAACACAAATTACTATGGAGCACATCTGCTGTCCAAGCTGTGCCACTGACCTTTCTCATGTGTTTGTTTTACCTCAATTCTAAGACGTTAAAGAAGCTGGTGCACATCATTACAGAGGATCAGAGGGTTCTTAAACTTTTTTTTTTTCTTCATCCCAGGGACATTCAAGTGATTAAAGCAGTGGATCAAACACCTGCATTTGATGACATTTTGCCTCGAGGAATCCCACCTGAAAGGCTTTTGTAGTTTAGTGCGAGGAGCTGCAGAGCTGCACGTTGTTGCAAAGACAGTGTGGAGATAAGAACTTTATCCTTTTTGCTGTCTCTTGTTGTTGTTAAGTGAGTGAAATGCAAGTGAAACCGAGCCTCATGTTTCTCCCCTGGAGGCACCAAGCATGTGACTTTGAAAACCACTGGAGGAATAATGGACAGATTTCCTTTTTTTTTGTTGTAGTTCCCACTCTCGGACGCCTTGCTGCATTTTACTCAGGCAAATTAATCTTGTTTAGTTTGCCGAGCTGATATTTGCATTGAGGATTTAGCACTGTCTGTGTAAACTTAAAAAAGGATCAGGAGAGTGCATCTTATGTTTTTACAGCCACTGTTAGGTACCGACAGTGTTTGAATGAGCCGCTAATTGCTGTGTGTTAACTTGTTAATTACACACACTAAAGTATCCTTACACATCATTGGGCTAATTAATTAACTGATTGCTCTGAAAATATGACAACAGGACAAGTGTTGGATTAATGAAGAACGAGAGTTATCTTCATTTTCTTTGAACTCATCATTAAAAACATCATCAGTCATTGGTTCTTGTCAGCAACGATCATTTCTAACCTTGAGCAACACCTTTTAAAAAGTAATCTTGATGTAATCAAACTGTATCATTTACAAATAAGAACTTGGATTGTTAGACACAATATAGCAAAGTTAACAACAAGAGAATTAGTTTTTTTGATACCTGCAGGCTGATTAGGGGATGACCTTGGTAAAGCAGCTCTTTGTCTGTGTGTGTGTGTATCGGACGAGGAAGGAGGGTGTGTGTGTGTGTGTGTGCCTGAAGGAATATAAGGCCACTACAGATGTGTGCAGCTTGGACATCTGCTCTGTTGTCGGCCATTGTCAAGGCAGCAGTTAAGATGGTGGGCAGCTCGGCACAACAGGGCTCCCTTGTCAGAAAGCTCCGTTAAACTGCTCCAGTCACAAGTGCAGCAGGGAACTGGTCATAACACTGAGTAGTGTTCCTTTTCCCTCACATGCCAGGTACATTCACAATCATTACTGGTCCACAGTGGATCTATTATTTTTTTTCCTCTCTCCTTTGACAATCACCTCGTCATTCATAGCCAACAAATTTGCCATACATAAGTTGAGATAGTGTCACATTTTGTTTTTGTTGCAGAACCCCCCCCCCACCCCCCCACCTCCTCTTCTTTTCCGCTTACCTTCCCCCATTTTGAGACGGTGTTATCGTTAAGAATGGGGACTGTCGTATTTTCCAGAGAGGAAATTGAACAGACTCAGTTAGTCGACCCCGTGAAGAGCCTGCCCTCTGCCATCCTCTCCTGTGTTGCCGAGCAGCACCCTATCACTCAAGGCAATTGAACGTCTCTAGGGGGACCTCTGTTAGCCCCGTGCAATATTTATTACCATCCATCATCCCAAGACTCTTGCTCTACGGGTGAATAACAGTGGCTGCTAAGTTCTGTGTTAAAAAGTTCCCTCGCCAGCGACCATTAGAAGGGATTTATGGCGGCAGCTTCCCTGGAAGTGCTGTGAAAGCGAGACGGAGCATGTTTCAGGGTCCCTACACACCCGTTGGGCTGCGGTACCAAATATGTCACGGATCAAATTCTGACTGGTTGAAGAGCTGCCTGAACTTCTCTTTTCCTTTTCCTAGTTTGTCTTCCTAATAGGTTTCAGGGCTCAAACTACCAGACTGGCAGAAAATGAATCTGCAATTTTGCTAATTGACTAACTTGTTAAAGTAATTTATCAAACTCGAATGCTGAACATTTGCTCGTTCCAGCCTCTTAATTGTGAAGATGTGCTGCGTTTCTCTCTTGCATATCATTGTTAATTGAATACTTTTTCTTTTTTTGGGCTGTTGGTTGGACAACTAAAGCAATGAGAAGAGGTGACTGTGGGCTTATGGAAGTTGTATCGAGCGTTTTTTTTTTTTCTCGGCTAAACAATGAATACATTAATAGATAATCAAAGTAATCATTAGTCATAAGCTGTGTTTGTTTGATCTAAACAAGTAGAAGACACAGTGCATCCGCCCTTAGTCATATTACAGTAATGTAACCACACATATGCATTACATACATTGTGGTTATACAATTTAGTTCCAATATTTACAGCATTAAGACAACATATAAAGCAAACACCTCTCTATATGCAGAGCAGTTATTCCCTTTGTAGCAAGTCTTACAGCAGAGATAGTAACGATAATGATCTAATATTCACCACAGGCTTTAATAAGGATCATTTAATGTATGCATACTGTGCTACTGAGCTGGTAAATCCTGCCTCTATGTCCTTTTGAATGAATCTGAGCGTGTGTATTAGTACATCTGTGTGTTCACTACCTCTTGATATACTCTTTGATCCTGCAGAGATGAAATGGCTTCTTTTTTTTCTTTTCTTTTTTCCCTGAGTCCTTCCACTCGGATGAGATTGTTTGTTTGTCAGAGTTGAAAACAATTGGGAGGAATCTGATAGCGAGTGAAGCTACGTAGCTGGGGCTGCGCTGTAAATGAATGCCATACTGTGCTCCTTTTAGGTCAATTTGAATATGTGTTTTTAATTGGTCTCTGAAGGGTAAAACTTCGCTTTTCTGCCTTCCTCAAAAGTGTCTGCATGATGTGACTATGTTGAGCTGAGGAGCCCGGGAGCAGCGGTGTTCATTTGAAGCCCGGCGAACATGCTCATTATCTCCAAGCAAAGGCAAGATTGATTTAGCTGAAAGCTGGGGTGATTTTTTTTCTTTTTTAAAAACCAAGGAAAAAAACCCCATGGAGGTAGGACTGTGAACTGATCAAGACAGTAATTCTTGCAGCGGATTGCTCTTGGTCAAAATGAATAAGTTTGAAGCCGAGCGCTACTCCGTATCTTCGCTACTCACAGCAACTAAAGGCGTCATCGCTCAGCCAGAGCTACTCTCTCATGGCTTCAAAACTCCTTTAACCTTTAGAAAATGGTATATTGAAAAGATATCTCAAAGAAACATTTTGCTTGTCATTCCCATTTCTTTGCTTCTCTGTTCTCCTGAGGCACTCTTCATCTTCACTTTTTTTTTTAGCACATTGAAAAGTGTGTACGTGTGTGTTTGTGGAGGGGGTTATCAGGTTTTTCCCCCTGTCATCGCCCATTCCCCCATTGCTATAATTTCTTTGACAGTGTCAGCGAGTGTGTTTTCTGGAGCTACACAGGGGTAAAGGATAATTGGAGCCGTGAACGTCTTTTTCATGGTAACGTGGAAAGTGGAACCCTGTGCCAGCGCTATTCTCTGTACCGTACAAAGGGACGAGATCCAGCGATAGGGCTCGCATAAGAGATCTACAGTATTCTCCAACACAAACAGAAGTATTTATTCTGACTGAAATGGTAGAGCTGAACCTCATGTGGTTTCAGCGTTGGCTAGCAGATTATTTGATTGGCTGTAACAGCCGCTCTGTTTTTTTTTTATTATCTTGCACCACTCTACATTAGTATCAGGGGAGAGTGAGGTGGCCATGTAATAAAGTGGAAGTACATTGTCTTTTAGCCATGTAAAAGGTCAAGTAACTCTTGTACATTAGCCCCTGATGGCGATGTCAAAGACAAACCTGTTCGCGTTAAGGTATGGTGTCGTCGGGCAAAGCAGCAGCACAGCAATTAAACTTATTAATTATTTTTCTTACAACTTAATACTCCTTCATTTAATGCATATTAATTGATGTGCTCCTGAACCCACACTCGCATAATCCACCAAGGATTTCTCAAAGGCAAGCACAAAAGGCTTTTATTATCTTAAGGAGGAAGTGGTCTTTTGGGACGCAAAGTGCCCCTGCTCAATTGTGTATTACATTATGAAACAGACGTAAGTGAAATGAAATTACAACATATCATCGGCACGGTGAAGGATCCTATTGAATAATTACCTCGGAAGAGCCATTGTTGTAATGCCAGACTCGTTCTTTTGGATGTGATGGAGGGGGTTTTATGAAGTCCTCCTGCAAGGGAGTAAAATGCAGTTTCAAGGTTAAACTGTGTGAAGGCCAAATGTTTGGGGAGGGTGGATTAATTTCATGTCCCATAATGTGATTTGCAATATCTCCTCCTCGTCCTGCCCTTGGTTTCTTTGGAGATGTACTAGCCTGATGAGAGCTGAGGGCAGGGGGGGGAGGGGGGAGGAGGGGGGGCTGCCGTAACTACTGCCTGCATTTATAAGTGTTTACAGGACCACTAAATGGAATTACGGGACATGATGCATGCTTACAAATTCGCCATCACTCCCAGTCCCTGTCTCATTACCGAGTGCAAATTCAGCGGATATCCTTCTGGTGCACAGCAGAGAAAATGAGCTTTCTCTCATACATGCAAGCATTCTCAAACACGGTCGCATACATAAATACATACAAACGCGCAAACACAAGGGAGAAAAGGAGAGGGGTGGAGGGGGTGCAATTAATGACTGTGCATCATTAATTGCAGGGTAGGCTATGAAGGGGGGGCGGGGGGGGGGGGGGGGGAAGCGAAGGACCACCATGATAACGGCAGATCCCTTGCTGCTCAGGCACTTTATCACGCGGTATCTGAAGCTTATCCTCGCGTATCTGCATATCGGCCCAGTTAATGAATCGGTTGGGTTGTCTCGTTTCCGGGCAAATTCTATGTTCTGCAAACGTCTTCGTAGATCGTGTGTGCAGTTCAGACGGCACCATTAACTGAGATGAATTTGAACAAGCGCAAAGAAAACCTCACAGTGCGTGTGCAATATGAGGAAGTGATAAAATCAGCATTTGGGGTCAGCATAGGTAGTGAGTGAGTGGGTGTACTGTAGGCTTTTCGTGGGGGGGTGGTATCACTTGCAGCAGTTATTCCCCACTGTGACTTCCGTCAGTGTGTTTCACTTTAAAAACTCACCGCTGACATGCAACATTAGTGATTGAAATTCATTGAAAAAAATACTGTGTTATTAAGTGAACCCTTTGCGTTATGCTCTCTTAACATGTACAAAAAAACCACTGCAATAATCGTCAGGACATAATGTGATATTTCTGTTATCTTTTATATAACACAGATAAGGATGAATTTCCATGCATTTGAAACATTTGAGGGGGGAATTACCGAATATTTTAGAACGTCATGGTGCGATGCGTTCACGATGCGAACATTGACACAGTTCAGTCACGCTTCTTATAGGGAATTCCTGCAGACTGCAACACGTTTTTCTCAGTCTCATTTGCAGCGTACAAGGCTGAAAAAACGACTTGAGATTGAAGTAAAGGTGCAAAAGTAAATAAGAAATGCAACTTTGGGACTACAGATGAAAAATAGCCTCTTGGCTAACTCTGGCACATTTACAGAAATGTTTTTATTAATGTGCATTGTCCCCTTATCAAATAAACCATTGATTTAAAAAAAAAAAAAAAAAAAAAAAAAACTTGCCCAACTACTACACAGTAAAATAGTTTTTACCATTACTATAATGTCTTGTGACTAATCTTTGTGGAGGTGGGTTGATTTACGGTTTTACCATTCCGATCTGAATATATATATATATATATATATATATATATATATATATATATATATATATATATATATATATATATATATATTTTTTTTTTTTTTTTTCTTTTACATCGGCCCAATTATATATTGTAGCTAATCCTGTCAAAGTATTTTTTCCTTTTGTCCCCCAATTTGGTGTGGCCAATTTCTTCAAACTGCCACTTATGCTAGTCACTGCTAACTTCACTGACGGGTGGGGGAGGGTGTAGATAGCCATGTGCCCTCAGAGCCACGTGACAGCCGTGTCTTTTCACCTGACAGGGTGGGAGGGTGTGCTCATGCAATCCTCCGCCCCCACCCGTCAGATTCCACCCAGCACAGGCAACCCAACCAACCAGTAAGAGCAAGGACATGAATGCTCACTGGTTTCCCTCCCTGCAAAAATTGCCAAAATACGTAGAACTCATGTCTGGAGTCGAAGCTTGTTCTCTCTTGTGGTATTTGAGTTTTTTTTTTTTCTTTCTCTGTGCAACCTGTGCACCCCACCAAAGAAAACCTACCATCTGGTACTGAGCCCAGCGTGCTTCTCAAGCTCAACCACACAGCGTTCTAATCCTAGACACCATCAGCAGGACGGGGCTCTGCGACAGTAGACTTGAAGTTGTGGGCAGAATTAACCGACAACAGTCATCAGGATTACAAAAACATTTAAAAGCACCTCTCAGATTCACCGCTGTGTACTTCAGAGACGTCTCACACCGTCGATTCACAATCCGTACCCAGTAGTGACAATAACGATTAGCAGTCTTATATGGAAATTCAGCTTACCACGACCATGCTGTCGGCCGGAGTGACTTCGCTCACACTCGGAGGCAACATTAAGTGGCCCTTTTGGCCCAAATTACTGAGGAGGAGAACGTGTACTGAAGCAGTCACCAGGTGTTTTTCCAAAGAGATGGTGTTGTGTCACACTGTTAGAATCAGTCTTTTTTTATTTATTTATTTTTTGTCAGAAAAGCCTCTGAAAAGACGTCTTATGTGTTGGTCCTTGACTGTTCTTAGCTTTCCTCAACAGTGCATTAGGTTTGCCACAGTGGGCTGTATCATCACTGCAAGAGAAACTTGCACAGTTGTTAAGATTCACACACTGCGACAGGCCTGGTGGGCTGCTTACGGTTAGGGTGTTAGATGAGTAAATGTAGGCAATCGCATGCATGCTTGAAAATTGGTTTTCACCTTTTGCTTTATACGTTGCTGTTGTGTCAGAGAAGTGAATATGTGTAGGAATAGAATTACCCTCCTCTTGTTCCACCCCCCCCCCCACCCCACCCTCTCTCCCCACCACCCCAGCAGTATTTGCATGCACTGCCTGTGTCACGTTGGCTGCTTTAGTTCTCCAGTGAAATCTCATCTTGTTCCCCCGTGAAAGGAGCAGGGAGAGAAATGCATACAAATGCTGTTTCAGGTGGCCGTTGCAAGAATGTCTTCGTATCTAAAAACCTCTCCCAGGACATTCATTGTGTATTCTGCTGGGGATGACCCTGCCACCTTTTACATGCACATAAACACAGATCACAAACACAATATGTACATGTCTTCCATTAAGCTGTGATGCATTCTTTGCTCTGTGCATCAAGTCGACGTTCTGTTTCTTCCGGGTTTTCCCGGAAAAGGTATATTTGGTTAAGCTCAGTATCATCTTTCCTTGTAGTGAGTGAACACTGTTTTTTTTGTTTTTCAGAATGCTTCCTCTCCCACTGCAGCTGCAGTCTGATGCAGAGCTGAAGTTAGGTTTGTTTCCATCTCTCACTTTGGCCAATTGTTAAGGCGTATTCCCAGGCGCCCTGCAGCATTGGGGTTTATTTGCGATTTAGCCGCCCAGAATTGAGACGTAAGAGAAAATGATTGCAACCGTTAAAAACTTTCCAGATTTATACAATCGTGACTCAAAAGGTGTGAAAACGCTCCACGTGGGGTCTTGGCATCCGTTTAGTTCGGAGAATGAAGATCTGCTCCCTCACACTTTCCAATCTCTCGTCCCTCTCTTGCTTTTTCCTCCTCCTCCTCCTCCTCTTCCTCCTCCTCCTCCTCCTCCTCCTCCTCCTCTGCACGTTTCCATCTCCATTCCCCCTCCGCCCGGTGAAGGTCTCATGGCTTATGTAATGCTTCTAAACATTTGTGCAGCATTAGGGGAAGTGAGGCATGCCAAAACTGAGCAAAACGTCCCTCTGTGCACCCCATAGAGGTGGGACAGATGGCAACCCTCGTTCCCAGTCTTGTAAACTGCCTGTGACAGGAGAGACGGCGCATACGCAGCTGAACTAGGGCAACGCTAACTAAGGCTTTACAGACAGTGGTGGACACAGTTGCATGCACACTCATCAGGGAGATGCCTATTCTCTCATCTCTGTTTGGGCCTCACCACATTGCTTTTGGCTGTTAATTACGGCGCAGTTTTTTTATCGATTTTTGCGAATTCACGGGAAAGTTGATAATCACTGTAGCGTGGCTCCACCTGTGATCCAGGCTGTAGCTCGCCTGTAACAAAGGCTATCAGATTCAGGCGTTGGATCATCCATCACAATGTTAAAGAAGGTGACCTGGAGTTGCTTTCTAATTCAGTCGTTAATCACCGCCACAGCAGAGTGTCGGGCACTTTCACTTTGGTCCCCCTTAACAACTCTCCGGGCAGAGTCCATTACGGAGTAAACAGACAGTGAAACGCTGAAGAAATGAATGAAGATGCCCGATGAAAGAACCCCCAGAGGTGAGATCAAATGGCAAGCTCGGTGATGATGAGGGATGTTTATGGCTGGCACTCTATTAAGAGGAGGCTCTTCCCTGCTGGCGCATAATGAGCATCTACCTTGTGAAATGGTTGTTCTGAAGCTTTTTCTTTGCACTAAATTACCGGTCATTTTCATCAGAATGTGCACTAATTGCTCTCAGCGGCGAGTCGGGGGATGAGCCACCAATGGAGAGAATGAGTTTTAGGGTAACTTGGCAAGGTGACTGGCTTATGGCAACATTAGACATGTTGATTTGAATAAATCTCCCAACACCATATTTCCCCCTTTTGTGTGTTAATGAAAGCCCGTTATGTCCTTGGAGGATGATATTTCAGGCCTGAACTCTTCTTCTTTTCTCTGTGTACACGGGAACGCCTCCTCCAGATGTCCCCCACCGCGGGAGGCTGTGAGGCACATGCATGAGGCTTACCGCCAACCACACACACACACACACACACACACACACACACACACACACACACACACACACACACACACGGACACCGTCAGATCACCTGATGAGGGGGGGCCACTTCAGCTGACCTGTTACAAAATAAGACAAGAGCAACAATGGCAGAAATAAGACTGCAGAGCGTTGTATATAGTTTCTATCAAGAATAGAGTTAAATATTGCAGCAGTGTGTGGTGGTGAGAGAGAGAGAGAGAGAGAGAGAGAGAGAGAGAGAGAGAGAGAGAGAGCAAGAACATCTCAGAAAAGGAGAATGTTTTCGGAAACCACAGACAATCTACCATCTGCACACGGCGGGGTGTGTGAGCGACACTGGACTACTGCTGTGAGGAACTATTGCATTGTTATTAAATGGCTGTTGCCTCACTGGCAGCCATATTAAAGGCTCAGATCCTGTGCCTGATGCAAGGCAACGAGGAAGAGAGAAGAGGGAGTGGGGGTAAAAAAAAAAAAAAAAAGAAGCTCTAAACCAGCCTGGCCTTCTGGACATGGTGACACAATGTGCAGCTGTGATGGCACAGATTTGAAGATGGCAGTACAAAGTTCTTCAAAATGAAAAGGCAGAAAAGAGAGTTTTTTTTCCCACTCTCTCCTTCTCCTCTAACCTCTCTACCTCCCTCTCCACGCCCACCACCTCTATTGGCTCAGCATCTTATACAAAGTGCAGCGAAAGGACAGCTTTTTTTTTTGTGGCTTAGGAAATGCAAATATAGCAGCTCAATCCATACCAAGCCTTGTTGCGGGGGTCCGATTTTCCTTTCGTATTAAACTTTTCCTCACGCTCACCATGTTAACTTAAGTCACTCTGTAACCCTCGAGCAGTTCATCTGCAAAATTAATTTCATCTCACACATGCAGTAAAGTCGCGTCTCTCTCTTTTCATGGCTGAGGAGTCTTGATCCACTCCTGCTCCGGCAGCGTGTTGACTTATTGATGCTCCGTGCCCTTTGAGCACACTGAACTAGTGGCAGACAGTGCATGAAATGCCGCTGAGGAGTAAAAGTTGATTAGCTCCCATTGCTCTCCCTCATCTCATTCTCTCACACTCAAGGCAGTAAAATGACTCTTGAGATTGCGCACTCTGCTAACAGTTTCTTGTTAAACTTTCTTTGTGCCAGAGGTTATTGAATGCATAGTTACTGAATTATGCTGTGCAGCTTCTGCCTATATTGTGAGAAGAAATATGTTTCAAGAGTTTTTTTTTTTATTATTTTTTTTTTTTTCTTCTTACCTCTAAATGTTTTTTTTTTTTTTTACCCTGAACAAACTGCAGGTTTCTTTGACAATTGTCAGGGATTTCCATTCTGTCCTGCCTGGTCTGGTTATCTCTCGTGCATCCCCTCAGTCTAAAAGGCCAGACACATAATTATTCATTATATTTAGGTGGATTTTATTTCTTCATTTTCTGGCTTGACCAGTTTTGCCACTTAATTGAAATAAACAGCAGTAAGCAATTATTTTAACAATTGTGAGGTTAATGTGTCTTGGCAAGTGGCATAAAGTACATGTTTCTACATTGTTGAACAGCATTTCTTCAGACCAATCGCAGGTTTAGGAGCCCAGATGTACTTGGGTAGAAAAATGTATTAATATTCAGCTATACTTCAGTAGCTCTCCCTTCTCCAGCAAGTGTGCAAGGAGAGACTGGTGACTGCCCACAAATGTGCTTGTGCACTCGAGCTCCTCTGTTTTCCAAACAAAAGTTTCCAAGGGCCTAATTTTTGGGGGCCGTCATCCTGTTCGACAGAACCTGACATTTGGAAAGGTCTGTCGGGAGGATTTGTTTGCGACGGCATCAAATTACAGTGGCACAGAGGGATCGGGAGAAAAGGGAAGGACGGAGGGAGAAAATGGCTCCTGCTTATTTAAATGTCACTTCTATGAGGTGAATGCCTAAGCTTTTCTCCTTTTTTTTAAATTTTTTTTTATGCCATTACATGGGCATTTCTCACAATGGAAAAACATTTCTTTCCATATTTTATTCTGTGCATGTCTCTGTCTCTCTGTTTGGCTCGGGCTGCGTTATTGGCAGCCGGCTTTAAGGCTTGTGAAGCTTTGCCAACATCTTGACAGTAACCACAAACCATTTAGTTGTTTGTTTTGTGTAGGTACGGACTGAAGGACCAATCACTCGGGTCCTATTTGGATTTGAGGTTTATGCGGGACTATATATGCAGCAGTATAAAATACATATTAATATTTCGGCTTTCCCGCTCTCCATCCAAGTGCAGGAACAAAGTGAGAATCGCTTGAAGTACAATCTGGGGGAGGAAAAGCAGACGAGTTAAATAAACGATTAGTGTTCTGCAATTTCGCTATATGATGAGGGATTTCTATTACTGTATGTAACAACAGTTTTTTTTTTCTTGTTGGCACTCGGTGCACTTATGAGTGCATATGTGACGCTGCCTGTCACTGACCTTTTTTAACAAGGATGAGAAGACCAAAATACACAGCGTGTCCCTCGGTGATGATAGTCAAATGTCACTCAAACTGATGGACTGCAGCCAACCAGACACTCATACTGAGCTTCCAACAATAGTAAGGAGGAGGAGGTGCCGAGCCCTCTATCTCCTTTCCTTGACAAATAGCTGATGACACCTTTGGATTAAGCCCTCACAAGTCATGCCAGCTGCTGGAATCAGATGACAAGTACCTCCATTTCTATGTGTCTTAATCTGTTTCAGATGCTCCCAGCTTCATATATAACTGTAATATTCATCACCCAGACGCTGCCTGCGAATGTCAATAAATTATGTGACTCAAGTGATGCCTGTACTTGACAACTGTTTCCTGAAAGGCATTTGCCCTTTTGCCTACTTTTTTTCTTTTTGCCCTACTGCCGTGACACATTTTATTGGATTCCTGTCCGACTGCGAGTGTACCACAAGGACTCGGAGCTATCGCCAAGCTGCTTCGAAACTTCAGTCAGCACAAATTCCCTCATTGCCAAATACAGACTTTTAAACTCTGCCACTGCAAACAGAACATCTATTTTAACAGAGGCATTTCCCATAATTAAACTAATGCATATGAGAGTATGCTGGGGTGGCTCCCCTGATTAATGGAGCAATTACATAATCCATTACACTGAATTATGAATGTGCTAATGATGAGCTCATGTTGGGTAATGATTCCTGGAGTTTGCTTGTGTAAAATATGAAAAGAAAAGCGGAGAGGACTTCCTGTGTTTGCAGATGTTCCTCTAATCACTAGGAGGTGAGGCTGAAGAGGAAAAAGAAACGTGCCACTTCCTACGGAGGGTGGCTACTCCACCAGCACGGGTCATCGCTTCCCGTTGTCGTAGGAACGCCTCCCACTGTTCCCACTAAGACTGGATGTTGTAGATTTGAGGATCTCCTGCTATGAAACACTGAAGGCCATGCAAATTTGAAATCATGTTTTATGTAATTTCTTTGAGGGGAATATAAAGTGTGCAATTAAGGAAAAATAAGACTACATAAAAAAACGACACGCAGGATCACAGTTGGCGACTGAGCTCCGTCGTGATCTTCTTGGCCAAAAACCGTTGTTGGCGTTTAAGCAATAATTTCTTGTTTACGTTCTCGTCTGTTTGCTGTGATTTTTTTTTTTTTTTTTTTTCCTGGACGTGTTGTGCAGCAGACAACCAGAAATAGCTCTCCTCTTCGGAACAGTCATGGATATTTGTTTTGAAGTACACATCAGCTGGACACTTAATTTGTCTAATTAACCATTGATCCGTTGATCAACTAATCAATGCTGCAGCAGGTGATACTGTGGCCACATTGGCTTTCATGCCAGATGATCAATTTGTCTTTTAATGCACGCCGATGTCACTTTTTTTTTTTTGCGAAACGGCTAAATGCCCAAAAAATGTATTAGTGTATTAGAGAAGAGTCATAATTCAGCAACAATATCCACCGTGAGCAACTAGTCATACCAGGCCAAGCAAGACTGTAACGACAAAAAAAAAAACCCTGAGTGTGTTGAATTGGTCAAGGGTGCAATATAACGCTTATGAATTAAACTCTCCATTTGTAAGAATAAGAATGTGTTAATTCTACTTTGAAACATTGCATAGTTTCGCTTTAAACAGGAGTGTACACCCATCACTATTTCTTATTAGAGAAAAAAACAGTGCTGAGTTACAAATTTCTCCAAATTGGTCCCACCGTGTCTTGTTAAGCAGGAGTGGAAATGTAGAAAGAAGCAGGGTAGTGTCATGGGGGAGGGGGGACCCTCTCCCGTGTAGATGGATATGTAGACGACCTTGATAAACGGAAGCAGTCAAGCTGATGAGTTGCACAAGGATTCATTTCTTTTTGGCAATTGATATCATTCTGCAGATTGAGTGAAAAGAAGATGCCCGCAGTACTTGGTATGTTGTACATGTCAGCGTTTATTTCCTCACACGACTTCTCGGTACATCTACGTGACGCGCTCACGCTGGTCGTCTGATGTTGAAGCTGGCGTCTGGCCTCTCTCGTGCTCGCTTCGGTTTCACTCGGGTTACATACTCACGGTTGAAGCAGCATAACGCTAACAACATGCTCCGCGTGCGATTGGAATTCTGTTGATGTAAAAGAAGGGGGAGTGGGGGGGGGGGAGACCTGGCTCCTTAAATTATACATTTTTGAGAGTCACAAGACACCTGAACTGCAAGCTGCGCTTTCGTTCATTAATAATTAAATTAAATGCCTCTGTCTCGCGGTGCCAAAAAAAAAGAAAAATCACAAATGATAGAAAAACCTATCGGATGCTGCCAATTATCTCACAATTTTTGATCTGTTGTTGTAACAAGCTCTTTTTTTAGTAAAATAACAGTCTTCCTTTGAGCATTTGACAAGTCCTCAACTTTGCTGTCATCGCCAATGTTCTCGTATTTACCCGTGACAAGATATGCTTCCGAATCCTGTGCACAAGGAAGAGTCGGTGTGCCACTCACAAACAGTTACTGCTGAGAAACGCTCAAACCGGAATATTTTACATCGGGCTGAACCCATCTCTTGAGTTCCCAGCGGCTTCACCGCTGATCTTTTGACACAAGCGGCGCATTCCTTTCGGTCAAAATCAGACGCAGCAGTACACACGTCTGTTGATTGGTGGGTCCGGGGGCCTCAGATGTGATGTCGCTTCACGTCTGAACGCTTGTGGAAGAGGGGAATAGAATGCGGAGGGAAAAAGTACAGATGGCTGGAGATGCCACCCTAAATCCCAGAAACAACCGCTCCCGGGGCTTTGCTTGTACGCTGTTTGCTGAGCATTAGCATTCCCATTATACTGTCACTGATGGTCATGATCTGTGGATGCCACCTACAGTTCTCACGGGTTTTACAGCCTTTCCGTCATTTACATGCATGTACAAACAATGAGGCCTAAGATCAAAGAGGGAGTGTTAACTTACTTCGTCTCTTCTTGTTGCAAACTGCCCTTTCTTTATTCTTTATGCGCAGGCAAAATTGCCACGGTCAGCTAACATCTCAGACCTCATGAAGTACACAGTCACATCGCAGTTTATCTGGTTTGAAGTAATGCTACTGGAAAACATTGAATCTGTATTCTTGTGTGAATTCACCGATGTTTATATGGCATCTCTGGAGAACAAGAGTTAATTGCAAAAACAAGTTTTAATTGGGCTTGTGTTTACAAAATGTTGCCTTCATGCCCTAGTTGCACATACAAGAATAAATGGGTTTCTCAGGAGATTTATTTTCCCTCTAAGTGTATTATATACATGGTGTTTGTATATGCATTACAGAATATCTTTTTGTCTTGATGCAGTTCTTGAACAACAACTTCTGATAATGCATAATATGCACCGGTCCTCTTTTAGTTGCGATGATTGACATCCATTATTTTTCAGCCCACAGGGTCTGTTCTGAGCTCGCGGCAGATGTGTCTGCATTAGACGTGGTTCATTTGAAGTTCAGTGTGTGAGTCCATTTTCTTAGGTAAACAAGCCAGCTAGTCTCTCAACTTCCAGCTGTGGACACTTATCTGCTTATCTCTGGTAGAGAATTGTCTTCTTTCCCTACTGCGAGCCCTCCGTGCGTTCTCAAGGTATCCCCAAGTGTTTGTCTAGTTGGAGAGCGAGAGAGAGGGGGCGGGGGCTGGGGGGAGGAGAGAGGCGTGCCGTGAGCTACCCGCTGAAAGGAAAAAATCACCAGCGTTTAAAGCTTGTAAATGAATTCTGTCTGTATTTTATGAGGAAATAATTGCTGCAAGTGAAAAGCAAAAACCCCTTATTTAGTTTTAAGTAAAGCAGTAAAAGGTTGTGACTGGTGGAAAACCGTGTTTCCTCTCCAGGTAGAGCCGGGGAGCACTGTTTTATTACTTTGGTCGGAATTGCAAAGAGGGGAAACATGATGAGCTTTGTAAGTTTGTGTACTGTACATGTACTTGTCGGAGTCCATGCAGGCATCTGTTGGCTATTTTGTTATTTTCTTTCTGTGTTCCTTTCAGATACGCACTTTTTTTAGATGAGCTTGCAATTCAGCATTATTGTCATATAAGTTCCAGAGACTTTCTGTCAAAGTTACAATGGCGGTCTGACTAGTTGGCAGTCTAAATTGAATGTTATCATATTAAAGACAAAAAGTACAGAATGCACCACGTTAAATGTATAGTTAGAGAGATGTTGACTGTGCATCTTCTTCCACCTTCTTAGGAGCACTGTAATGCAGTTATCTTATGAACACTGAAGAAAAATGGGTTTAATAAACCACTATTGTAGTTAGGTGCCATTTGAGTTGTTCAGGAGATTCTTCTTGTGTCAAATCAGACTATAAAATGTGGTTTCATTGGTTTTATTTTCCCCTCGCGGCACGTCGCTAAAGAGGATTTAAAAAAAACTTTGAAAACCACATTAATCACCAGACCTTCAGTCTCCCTCCTTAAATTTGTAACTTTCAGTCCTGCCCACTTCCTGCACTATGAATTCTACACCAGTTCTGCCATCGTGGTGAAATGGAAAAGGGGATTTTTGCACCCCCGATGCCAACTTTCGCTCGGCGGTCATGTTTTAAGCAGAATTATTATGGAGCATTACTGTAGTTGAGACCTACGTTTGCACAAAAAAAGCCCTTTCTCTTCTAGATCCTAGACGCTGGCTTCTCTGTCTGAAAGAGGTTGATGTGTAGTGAAGGTTCCTCCCTGCTCTCCGGGCTGCCAACAGCACAGCGCCCTGGTCGTTACAGTGGGCCTCTGGGCCCTGGGCCACCAGCTCTGCCTTGTTCTGCTCTGCTGGCTGCGTTGGCCCTGTTGTGAAATGTGATCAGTCGGCTCCATTAGGGGCCCGGACTGGGTGCCGTTGGAGTCCTAACGGCCCGATGCCTGGCTGTACTGTACCACCCAGGAGTTGCTCTCTAGGGATTGGTCAGAGCGAGGAGCGCCTGATTCCCCGTTGTACGATTACTGCTAGCAATGCGTTGTTGTAGGATCACAGTCAAAATCACACGTCATCTTCATGCATTTCACATTTGTGCTCCTCTCTGGACTCTTTCCTGCTTCTTATTTTCAAACCAAGATGGACCCCGTGTTCCATTTTGTTTAAAGGAAGTGCATCAAGGGCCCGGTCTTTAAGTGAGTGATGCCAAAACGGCCTTTCTGACCAATGGAAGAGCAGGAGGCGGGCACTCTGACCAACACGAACCAATGCACCCGATTGTTCATGCGCTTGAGAGGGTTGTGTGTGAAGATTGAAATGAAAGCAGAATAGTGAACCTTTTTTTTTTTTTGGTGCAAATTTGTGAGTAGAATAAGCTGAGCATACAGATAGACAGAGAGGTGGATTATGCTGCAGAAGTGGTTCAAGACGCATCTGTGGAGGATTTGATTCGCTGTAGGAGTCCACTGTAACCACCTTGAGCAAGCTACAAACTTCTTAAAGCCACCTGTCACGTCTACGGGGGGTGAGTGTTAGATACTCGAAAAAAGATCCATTTTTTCGTAAAATATCACTTTAAGCCATCGTGTAACCCCTCTTGCATCCCACTGTGGCCAAAATGCAGCAGCTTTGAAGGGTTCTGGGTTGTGAAGTGGACTTAAGATGAGGGAGATAAGAGTTTATCGTTCCGTAGCAGAAGTACAATCAGAGTTTTCATAAACCAGAGAATGGTTTAGCAAATCTTAACTGATTCATTTTTGAGTTTGTCCGCGTTTGTCCAGATTACGGACTTTGAGTGTCTGACGTGGACACGCGAAGGGATTCATCCCACTCCAACATCCCAGTGCATCTGCAATGAATCCCCTCATGTTGCTACAGGTGCCCATCTCGTAGGTTGTTATTGTTTCTCCTCAGATATTGACTATTGGGAAATAGATTTTTTTTTTTCTTTTTTTTTTTTGCATGACAAAACAAATGTCAGCATGGTGGCCTCCTGTAAGGATGAGGACATAAACAAAGGGTACAGATAGTGACACATGGGCCAAATCTGCCTTTTGTTTGGAGAGAGAGACACATACACATATACACACACACATATACACACACACATACACACACACTCTGGTTTTAGACACTGATTGGATGACCAGAGCAGACGATACAGCTCTTTCCATGGAAATGTGGAAGCTAACAACCGTGCTTCCACTGCAGCACAAGTTTTGTAACCTGTCTGCTTTGCATAAAATCAACTTGGCTGCCTGTCAGTATGTTGCTCTGTAATTAACCTGCGGAGGCCCAAAACGGGAGCCCTCTGGAAGGCTCCATTAACCTGTGCCTAAGAGGTGGCCATTGTCCTCTGGCTCCTGTGACCCGCACTAAGCGACCACAATACCGCGCATATTTTCACGGCTATAACGGCTGGCAGAGAAACAAAGCCACTTGCAAACATGATGAAATTACACATGGATGTAAATGACAGCAGGTCCCACCATTTCAATTACTACCAGCGCTGAAATGATTAGTTGTTAAGAACATTGACAGGAAATTAATAATCAATATTTTGCCCTAATTGGTCATTTTTGCTTGATTAATAATTAATAAAAGCAACCAACATTTGGTGGCTCCAGCTCCTCAAATGGAAGGATTTTCTGCTTTTCTGTGTATGAATTGAATTATTTATTGAATATCTTTGGGTTTTTAAACTCTTGGTCAAAGAAAATAAGGTATTTGAAGATGTCCCTCTGGGCTTCGTAATTATATGGGCAGTTTTCACCATTTTGCAGCATTTTAAAGATAACAATGAATTGAAAAAAAACCCTGAATAGATGATTCAGATGTATTAGCTGCAGCCCTAACCGCTCTACATCTCTTGGCACATGTTGATGGAGAGCAGCAGCTTTCACGTGCTGTTTACTTAACCCCATTGAACTTGAGCTGGAACAAAAGTCGGGCTTCGTCAGGTAAGGACATGTAATTTCCCGGAGTCACCCTCATGCCCCGCCTCCTCATCCCGCCCAAATTGAGCCGTCTTCTTCTTGTTTAGTCAGCTTGATGTTTGAGCTGTATTTTTCACAACATCAGCATGCGGCACTGGAGAACCAGGACCCAGGGGAATCTGGCTCAGTGTGTGTGTGTGTGTGTGTGTGTGTGTGTGTGTGTGTGTGTGTGCGCGCATGTGCATGTGCGCGCAAGAGAGAGAGAGAGAGCGAGAGAGAGACTGCAAGGCTTGTCTCCAGTCATTGGAGTAGTCTGTATGTGTGTCATCTCCTGAGTGCAACACCAGCTTGGCCCACTTCTGCCTGACCGACTAGACTCTACGGCTCATCTGGGCTCTTCCCTCTTGTCTCTTTGTGTTTAATTTTCTCTCTCGCGCTCTATCTCTCTCTCTCTCCCTCTCTCCCTCCCTCCCTCCCTCCCCCCTGTGTGGGGTCCAGTTCTCATGTCTCTCCTCAACATTCAGAACAGAGCTACCAAAGCTCGCTAAGATGTGAGATCGTCCCAGGTGAATCAGGCAGAAGGTATTGGCTCACAGCCAGCGCCGACGATGAATCCGACAGGACCACCCAGCGCACATTCACTCTCACAGAGCTCATATCCACACCAGTGCAAAGCACACACATACACATCTAGGTCAGAGAGTGAAAAGGGAAGAAAGGGGGACCTTTAGCCTACATCACGGCAGTTTTCACAGGCTGCAGGGGGCTCTGAGACCTGTGCTAAACAATACGCTCTCCCCGCTCATCTATAACTAAAACACAAAATGCATTAAGCTTGACATGTAGGGAGGCTGTCAAACCGTCCAGCCCTGGAATTTGACTGCATTCTTAGTTGCTGCCAGGGACGGACTGGAGATTGCAACACCCTTGCTGCAGAGTGATTACTTCAGAGCCTACATGCTGTCAAATGTCTGGTAGCTGGGTGATGCCAGCCATGATCTCTGTTTTTGGTTTGAGATTTAAAAGGCCTGAGCAGAGTAGATATCACACATTGACATATGATCTCCTTTTTAAGTTTTAACGAGGAACTTGTTGACAAACTCCTGCCTATTCATACATCCAGCACTTACTGAGCAACATGAGTATGCATTTGGAATAATGTTTGGTTCGTCTGGTGAATGCAAGTCCACTATGCAATCCTTTTTTTTTCAGCTCTGTTTTCGGGTCTCTTTCTGGCTATTTTAGGTGCTAAATGTTCCGCTGTGTTCACCAGCTAGTAACTAACTGTGTCTGTCTGCTTTTTGGTGCTGAGCAGAGAGTGTGTGCTGTGGGGTTTTAAGAGCTTTTTTCTTTCTTTCTGAACACAGCTGCCCGCTGCGGCCCGACACTGCGAGAGGGAACCAAAACAGTAAAGTTGTGTACTGGAAAGCTAAACAATGAAATCTGTGAAGCAGAGGGGAGCTGCAGATTCGGGGTGACAATTCTCTGGAGGTTAATTACAAGAAACGACCCGTTTCACATTGTTATTGGATACAATAATAATAAAATATGAAACGCTGATTACTGACGCTTTTAAAAAATTAAAATAAAAAAAATGTTGCAAGTGTAATTTGACTCTAGGATTGCGTCGAATGTGGTACATCTTGCCTCACATTTATTCAGAAAACTCCTCTTTGGGTTTGACATTTTGAAGCGGTGACGGCTTAGCGAGAGGCGTGTTCATCCAATCAGGTGTCGGGAAGGGTTCATGTCGATGACTCACATGAAGCACAGCGCTTGTCAATCATTTGTTGTAAAGCACAGTTGCTAGTGAAACCCGCTCCCAGGAAAATGCATGTGGAGCCTCGACGGACCACATTTTGTTGGATTTGCAAGATTGCATGTTAGGCTCCCGCTGCCTAGATTTAGTGGATGTTGTCAGGTTGGGTGTCAAACCTTTTATCTCTTTAATCACAGTTAGTCCATTAACGATTTGTTAGTTTGTCAAGATTAATCCTGCATTTTATGTTTGTTAAGTATTTGTTTTATATCATTTTATGAAATAGGCAAACTTGCTTTCTTGGCAAGAAATAATAAAATAATGATAATAATACAAAAAGACACACACACATGCCAGTGCCCAAAAGGATGGCTGCTGGATAAAAGAAATGTCGAGCAAAGTTGAAACAAATTGATCCGAACAGGAAGAGCACGTTGTTCGCATTGTTGTTTCTCCAAGAAGTAAATGACCCCCATATCTGTCTGTTTTAATATAAGACTACAGTCCGTGGTTAGCTTAGCTTAGTATATGGACTGGCAAAATCTGGCAAAAAAGACAAAATCTGCCTACCAGTTTTCTGAATATTGCCAATTATATTATATCTAGTTTGTTCAATTTGTACACAATGAAGGGAATTAAGGGAGACTAATGTGTCACACTTTTTCTTGGCCTTGAGCTGTACTTCCTGGATTTGTGTTGTCGCTGCAAGGTTTCCTACCAGCTTCCAGTCTTTATGATAAGCTATGATAAGCAATGCTAACTGGCTGAAGCTACATGCTTTTCCTACAGACACGAGAATTGCGACGTCCTTCATAACGAGAAAAAAATTAGAGTTTTACGAGAGTAACTACTAGAGTTTTTAATTATTTTTTTAGTTTGTTTCCCAAAATGTTGAACTACGCATTTAAGAATTTAGTGTTTGTTTGTTTTTTTTACTAGGAAAACGATTTATACTCTGCAAAGTTGCATAAAAAGTAAAATTTTGCTAACAAGACCAAAACTTCATGGAAAAAAAAAAAAAGTAATGCTTGGAGATGGCATTAGCAGGCAGCTCACACGCCTCTCACACACATCACTGGGTAACTAGGAGACAGTGTCAGAATGATGGAGACCATGGACACACCATCAGCATCCTTTTGTGTGTGTGTGTGTGTGTGTGTGTGTGTGTGTGTGTGTGTGTGTGTGTGTGTGTGTGTGTGTGTGTGTGTGTGTGTGTGTGTGTGTGTGTGTGTACGTACGTGCATAGCCTATGTCCAGGGCCTTCCTTGAGCCCGTGGCCAAAAATGTCACTCCAGGCTCATTATGCCATTAGCTGCCTGAAGCCTCAGTCCATTTGCTGGGCAGGGAGTGTGACGGAGCCCTCTCACAGGGTCACCCTTCCTGCTGGAGGCCAGTCAGCTGAGAGGTGTGTGTTTGTGTGTGTGGGGGGGGGACATGAGCGAGAGACAGAATGCATTTGACACTAATTGTGATTTAGCACAGGATGTGAGCTGTGTTATGTATGTAATCACTCCATATATATATATATATATATATATATATGGTTCGCGCTGCTCCACATTGTCTGTTGTAATATCTCTCGCAGACAATGAGCAGATCAAGAAGATGGATTTGTTGTTTGCTCCGCTGCTAAGCAGTAATGGCATACCCTTTAAGCGCAGCTCACCAAAGCTCCTGAATCAAGTCTAATGAGGCATCTGTCTGTCATTTTAACACGCACATGTTCAGGGACCACTTCATATCCCGGCGCAGGAGGGGTTAATCCATCAGACGCAAGTGTTTCTGTGTAGCTGAACTATATTCCCCGGGCCTATCCCGCCCATCCATCGCCTGAAGACGACGACCAGCTTATTTTCTCTGCATATTAAAAAACTGCCTGCAGAGGTAGCAGGCAGGGCCTCGGGAGGGTGGGGATAGCAGGGTGAAAAGAAAAAAGTGGGAAGACAGAAACTGGAGTGGAGAGGAGGGGTGGGGTCTTTTTAAAAAAAAAAAGAAATCAAATAAATGATTCTCTAAATACATCCCCCATTCCCATCCATTTTGAAAGAAGGGCCAGCTTTGATCTCTGGGGCCCTTTGAAATGATCTGAGGAATGGGAGAGCGAGGGATGCGAGGGAGGGGCAGGGGGAAGTGAGAGAGACAGGGACAGGAAACGCCACACCTCCATGCCTGTTGAGGGGAGACATCACAGGTATAGATGCAGAGGGAGAGGTGCGGGGCGGCGAGGGGGTGGGGGGTTCGCACAGTTAAGCTTCTGGATGATAGCTGAGGTGCTGTGAGTTGTTGTGCTGCAGCGGCTCCGCGGTAAAGTGAGCTGTTTGAAGGCCTCGGCGTGGATATGCCTGGGGACAGATTAGCTTCCCTTTAACCTCAGAGATCAGTGGGGTGGCAGATGTCTCTACCCCACTCCAATAACAAATTGGACTTCCCTTTCTCATTGCAGGAGGGTGAAGCACTGCCGGATGTAAATCCCATATATTACTGGCTGTGCCATGCTTGGTGGTCTCTGTAAAGAGCCGGCTGAGGTGAGAAAGCACTCCGGCTTTCTCCTCTGCATATTTCTAAAATTCTCCTCCTTGCAGCCATTCGTTTTTTTCTTTACGTTCACAGCTGGGCTCAATGACGAGTCGCAGTGGCATTAAATCTTCCGGGGGCCACGGTATTTTATAGGCTATATTACTTGGTCGGTTCTGTCCGTTATTAAACTTCACGTCGGATTCAGAGTGCGTCTGTGGGTTTAACGTGTGACTCACCTCACTGACCTGGCTTGTAACTTAATGTTGAACAGGCGGCAGACTGTCCGCAATGTCCTTGCTGATTGTGAATGCAGTGGCACAGACGCATGTTCGCTGGCTGCCATTAACTGTGCGTACGCTGAAAGGATAACCTTGTGTGCTTGTTGTGCTGTGACGGGGGGAAAACAAAACAAAACACTTTGTTAATGCAGCTTTTGAATCCCTACTTTAACTGCGGTGTTGGTGCGCTGCGTGAGACTGATGACTTTCTATGATGTTTTATGTGTATCTGATAATATTATTATGCTATGTTACTATCTCATATCCATCTAATTATAGCTGTGCAAAATAGCCAGCAGCCACCACTATGGTGTTAAAAACACAACAACTACCATATTTAAATCAACATCTCACCAGAACTCCTGCTTATCAGTTGGTGCTTTGCATCAATGGCACTGGGTGTCCTTGTTGTTTTTGTGAGCTGGGAAACTCGGGTGCTTTACTTAAGCCACCTGATACTTTTAATTTAGCAACATGTCGGTTATTCTGTCGGCACATCGGCTTAGCACTTTAGTTCCCATGAGGCCACTGGATCCTCACTTTCATTAAAGTTGTTTGGAGAGTCTCTCAGCTTCGTTGCCTCATAAAACAAACTGCTATGATGAAAATAACTTAAAACCACACAAACCAGCGCTACTCTGTTTTTATTAGTGCACGCACACGGAGCCAGACGCACACATACACGGCAAAACGCCGTGTTTGTTGAGGTTCTAATGAGTCCCAGTAGCAGCGGTTTGATTTTTCCCTCCTAATTTGACATGCTTCACTTGGGCTGGGTCCCTCTCGCTCCGCAGACCTCAAATCCTCCATGCAGGGGCCTAATGAATCTTCTCCAAGTACACAAACAAAAGACAAACAAAACAAGCAGGACGCACTCGCTTCCTTGAGCTTCTAATTGTCCCAAACATGTCAATCAATCACTGCGGTTTGCTTGAATTCCCCTTTTTTCTTCTGACAAATGTTTTCAGTCGCCCATGAGAACATATCAATCTTCAGATTGCCGGGTATTACACTCATGTGTTGGTTTTTGTCTACAACTGGCAGAGTTTCCTTTCATTTTGCTGCAGCGGCGTGAGAACATTGGCCGTTGTGCTTTCTGCTTAGGAAGGTGACATGAAGAACAATGAGTCGGGCCTCGCCGGTCTCCTCGGGCTCTCAATGTTGAGTTTTAGCAGTAATTGAATCGGGGCCTTTTGCTGCCCACAGAAGACGGTGTGAGTGAATTGTCTCAGATAGTTTATAGGGTAATAAAATCCCTCCACACCAACACCTGCCAGCTGCGCTGAGCTTTGACCAAAACAGTCTATTTAATACCTCCCGCTGTGCACCTGCAGCCCACCCGCAACAGTCGGCACATCTCAATCCCACCGTCGACGCAGCCAATAGACGGCCTGCGAGTCTCCTGGTTGCTTTTGAAGGGTTATGATTGGGGTAATTAAAATCTCGACTCAATTAGCCCATTGTTGACCTTGTTTGCAGGTTACGATGCCGTTGCCAAATGCAATAACTGCAGCCTTTTTTTTTTTCTTCTTTTTCTTATCTGATCTCCTCCCCTGCTTGCCTCCGCCACTGGCGAGCACTCACTGTTGCAGTGAATACCAGAAAAGTGCTTTTCCTGGACTTCCTCTTCTCTTCGCAGCAGCTCACTCCTTTTATCAAAACAACGTCGGCCTCTGTCGAACGGAGCGGCTGAGTGGTTGAAGAGCAGGTGCACAAATGGAGGCAGAGGCGATCAAATCTGATGATTGTACTGAATTTGTCATAAAGAGAGTCTTGCATACATTACAGGCAGTGTGTACTTAAGCCAGGTTTTGGGCCTCAGTCGGTCTGTAATGTGCAGATGTGAAAACTGCCGCGATGAATAATGTTAATTTGGTCTCCGACAAAACTGTGCACTTTTAAAACGCCATTATTGGGCGAGCGACCATCTTCTCCCCGCGTTTGCGGCCAGCTTTCGGTATTATTAAGGAATTGTGCATTAATGGGAGTCAGCAGTTTTCAGCGCTGCAATCTCATTACATTTACGGGGAAGGGATGGAGAGCAACAAAAAAAAAAAAATTAATTGGAGGCATGCGACAGTTAGGACAGGAGCCTGGGCAAGGGCAGAATAAATCAGAGGTCAGTTTGACAGCTTTATGGCTCTGTGGAGGGAGAAGTGGTTAACTTTAATGGGAGGAGATAGTAATGTTGAGTTACTTTATTTTTCCCTCTTCCTCCCCACGCACACCCACTTATCCCATCCCCTTCCCCCTCGTCAGCTGAGGCACACAGCCCCTCACCCCTGAACTATTTTGACTCGACTTGATATATGGAGTTAATTCAGCCCTCTCCGCGCAATAATTCATGCGTCTCATGCATTCAATGTCGTGCAGACTCAGCGCAGGGTGGAATTGTTAATTTTCTGTGCAGAGATTGCAGCCTCCTTCCACACACACACACACACACACACACACACACACACACACACACACACACACACACACACACACACACACCACTGTCCTGCCTGTCACCTATTCTACACACTGTCCCCACCCCCTGCTCCTCCATCCTCCTCTCCTCCTCCCTCTTGTATTTTTTTCCCATTACTTTGGAAGTTAATTTGGCTAAAAGAGTGTCCACTCCCAGCAGTATTTCCTGCAGCATCAGGTTTCGTCTTCGCTTGGAAAAAACAAACAAACGCTTGCACTCGGTTGTCCCCACTACAACAGCCAAAGCTACACACACACGAGTCCTCATCTTTTTCAACACCCTTAAACTGGACTCTGACCTCGTAGCCTTTCGGTCGCATCCTGCCCTCGCCCCCCCCATCCCCAAGTTCGCTAAGGTCATCCCCACAAGGGGCCGACCCCCACCAACGTCCCCGTCGACCTCTGACTTAAGCCTTGTGCTTTTATAATTGGGGGGGAAACGCTGGCTAGTAAAGCAACCAGCGAAGTGGCTTCTGCAGGGTAATGGGGCCCTGCTCTCCATGCACTTCATTTAATCCGTGCAGACCTCTGTGTGTGGTGAGTGGGGGTGCTGTGTGTGTGTGTGTGTGTGTGTGTGTTCTGGGATTGTTGTATGCTCGTGGGAGCAGATGGATGGGGTCACACCTCAGAAGACATTATTAGTTCTGTTAGCATATTCTACCGCATAGTGTAGGGTGTGACTGAAAATGTAGGGCTGCAACCAATCATTATTTTCTATATTGATTAATCTGTCAGTTATTTCCAGATTAATTGTTCAGTCTATAAATGTCAAATATGTCCAACACAGGTTTGTAGACGTCAAGGAGATCTCTTAAACTTGAACGTTTTGTCCAACCAACGGTCCAAAATCTAAAGATATTTAATCTACCATGATATCAAACAAAGAAAACCAATGAATGTTTGGCATTTTTTGCTTGATAAATGACTAAAGCGATGAACCGAAAAATTAAGAACCACTGAAATAATTTGATTATAAGTGTATACAGACATTTGGCTCTGACGATTAAATCAAGTCATCTGGAATTCCAAGTGTAGCTCGAGCAGAAAGGTCTAATTAACCTCAATCTGGTGCAACAACATTTTTAACTTGGCATTCAAAGACATGGCATCACTTTGCAAGCACTCCTTTTTTTTTTCTTTTTTTTTTACCAATAGGTTTGAGAAGTGGCAGCGTCGGCTTTCTGCAGTGTTTCAGAGACCTTGGCTCAGACCAGCCAGCCAAAGATAAACAGTGAAAAGCATTTCCCCCCAGGCCTTGAACACAACAAGTATAAAGTTGAAGCCGTCACCTTCACTGTAATATGGAAACTATCTCAAGCAGACGTTAGCGGAGAGAAAAAAATAAAAGATATTACTTCTGTTTGTGGTCTGGCAGAGTGGCAGAACACACATTTTTTTCATTTATTTATTTTACTTCAGTTGGCAAGGTAGAGGTGAGTAAAGTTCTTTTTTTTTTTTCCTGTTAGCAGTGGGAGGGAAAAAAAAGGAGGTCACATTTGTTGGCAATGCTGTGGGAGTGCGCTGATACGAGTACGAGGGCTTTGTGTCGGGAGACATTTTGTGGCCGGCAGGAGAGAAACCTAGCGCTGTGACAGGGGCCTTTCTCTTCTTTAAAAGGCGCGGCGACCCCCATGACCCACTGAGTTGAAATAGAGGCCACCGCCAATTCTCATGGCCTGATTGAGGGTGGGGGCGGGGGGGGGGGGAGGGGGTGGGGAGAATCTCTGACAGCGACTGTTTCATGAATGAAAACAAAAAGCGAGGAGGACGCCCGATTTTACAGAAACCGTAAAAATGTTGTTTGTGTACATGTGTGTGTGTGTGACGTTTGTGTCAGGGGTGTCAGTCGCCGCTGCTCAGACAACACAAGTGACCCAAACCCCGAGGCGGTCAGTGTCTCCTCTGTGTGGATACAATCCCATGATTCATCCTTTTTCATGGCATTTCCTCCCCCGTTGTGTGGGGCTATGTACTATCAGGGCCTGGGAGGAGTTCCCATTGAGTGGTTTCTGCACATACACACACACAGACACACAGACACACACACACACACACACACACACACACATCTTTATGTACTCTATTCACACGAGACCACGGACTTCATGCATTTAAACGGCCTATCTAGCAGAGCACTGATATTATACAACACTTACAGCAGTTTGAAGATAAAGCTGATGACATTATATTCATATTAATGGTTTTTATTAGCCTCCTTTGATGTTCAGATTGTTGATAAAATGGTGCTTTGATTGGTCCGTGAGAGGCGACGCCAAACTGTAACAGATGGCAGCTTGTAGAGCAAAGATTGCAGAGCCTCCATTCGGTGCATGTTGGTGCTGAAACGATTAGTTGATTAACTGATTGATAACCAATTAATTATTCGTCATTTATCAAGCCAAAATGATTGACGAGTGCTTCTCAAATGATTCTCTCTTTGTCTGATATAATTGTACATTGAATATCTTTGGTTTTTGGACCGTTGGTTGGACAAAACGCTTGATAGTCATTTTAGACTATTCTTGACACTGATTGGATGATTAATTGGCTGAATAAACTGGTAATGAAAATCACCATCAGTTGCAGCCCTAGTGAATTTCAGTCTTGCAGACTTGAGAAGTCCAACAGAGAACCATTTGACAAACGGGTGGAAGATTATAAGAAAAAACCTGGATGAACTAGTAGAGGAACATCACAAATGCAGATGGTTGCGTATACTTGCTTGTGGCATGTATAAAAAAAAAGCTAGGTAGGTCCAGTTAACCTCAATTTTGGATCAAGGTGAAGATTTAAGTCTCTTTATCCTATGATGAAACATTTCTTCCTTGACGGGAGCAATGTCTCGCAGGGAGACAATGCCTCCCTCTGCACGGGGTCACTGAAAGGTTTGAAGTATGATCATTATTTTAATGGCGTTGAGATGATGAATGAAGATGAATGGTGTTCCTCCATCCAGTTGAGTGACTTGGAGATTCTATGGCAAGGCTGCTCCGGACATATGTGTCACCCCATTTCGATAGATGACTCCAGTTATTGCACGAATATCATCTGAAAATATTGAATGTGCGTGCTTGAGCACAAGTTGAAAGAGCAGCATGAAGAGCTAATGGTGTAAAAAGTGATTTAAGTTTCACAAAGATGCCCCCAATTTGTTTCCCCCAGGTTCAGAGAAATGCAGGTTCAGCAGAAATGCAGCGACCGCATTTGTTTGAGAAAATTACCCTGGCTGCATGCCTGATGATCTCGACAACAACAACAACAAAAAAAACACTCACAAAGAGGGGAAGGAAAATCTCTAGTCTAGTTCGTAAATACATATTAACAGATTTCTTCCACTTCAGCATTGAGGAGTTTCAGGGAACGCGCTCCATTTTAGGAAAGAGAGGATGTGCCTCTGCTCTAATCAATTCAGGTAGGGCAGCATTATCTGTGGAGCTGCCACCAGAGCAGCGCTGCACAATAACTCAAGGCGGGCATTTTAGAAGTGTGTGAGTTTGATCCTGTGCCAGGGTGATGAATAGCTGTTTTTCCTCCTTTTGTTGCCCATCAGCACTTTTATTTCGCAGTTAATCCGCCAGACCCATACTGTAATTTTTCACCTTGCTGTGTGATTGTGTGTGTGTGTATTTGTGTGTGTGTGTGTCTCTATCTTGCTGTCAATGGAAGGGCCCTTGTTCTCGTATAAACACAAGCACCTGCATCCGCCCCGCCCTGCTGACATCAGAGGCGTGCGTGTGTGCGCGCGTGTGTGTGCCGATAGGATTGACGGCTCGTGAAAAGTTAGTGAGGAGTGAGAGCCTTGTATAATATATCAACAGGACGCAGTGGGGGTAGACGCTTGTTACCGAGGTGTGTCAGGTGTTAAAAGGATGTCGTGTTGTTGCAGATAATGCAGCTTACCCACTTGATTTACTACACCTTTGGAGGGGAGGCTGTCTGCTTGGACCTCCTCCTGCTTAAAACCACCTTTCACACTGAGCTTGTTGAATATGAGAACCCGGAGTTTTCTCTCCGTCTCCCTTCCGTCTGCACTAAATACGCGTTTTCCACACCCAGAGATTGATATTTTTGCGGATAAGTTTAAAAACGCCGGCCTCGTTGGGGGAAGATTCAGCGTTTAGAAAACAATGCTATAACCCTGCTCTGAACATCAGAAAAAGAAAAATACCTTGATACAGGTAGTGATGCAGAGTACCACTCTTCATCAAATCTTGGCTGTGATGGCATGATTGTGTTGTTTGCTGATGGAAAGAGAACACAGAAAAAGGAAATTGACCCATTTTCTGGTTGTTCAGGTGTATTCGTGTTGAGGAGAAGAAACCCACCTGAAAAGGCTGCTGTGGACGCGCCTCATTTTCACACATAGGCTTAGTGTGGACGCAGTCTAAGTGCCCATGTTTAGTGCCTAGTTTTTCCACCCCCTGAAAACATCGAGCTTGTATTGTATCTCTTTCAGTGGACAGGTTACAGCTCGACCGCACAAACCAATGGTTAATGAGGCATAAGTGGAATGACCTGAAATTCTGTACGCCGCTTTACACCCCAACAGAACGTCCCCACCTCCCCCTCTTGCTTCTCAAACCAGCTCTGATTAGGGAGTTGGGGGTCCTTGTGGTCATATTTTAATATAATCCTGAGCACTCGGAGCCCCTCCTCAGCCTCGCGCTTGCCACGTCTCCTCGTGGTGGAGGGGCTAGCATTCCTCCAGAGAGCTGTTCTACATACGGCGGACAAGGAGCACAGCTTCGCACAAAAGCCTGCTGAGACTCCACACCATTTATCTCTCAGCTGCAAGGTTGGGCCAGGACTAATTGACTGAGCTGTGTGTGTGTGTGTGTGTGTGTGTGTGTGTGTGTGTGTGTGTGTGTATGTATGTGTATGTATATATGTGTGTGTGTGTGTGTGTGTGTGTGTGTGTGTCAGTCCTACTCCCTGGAAGCATGGCGCATTAGTAGAGCCTGAGATGATAGGATGTGGTAAAGGGAGAGAGAGAGGCCAGCCTTGTGTTGAGAGCCCATCAGAGGGGGTTCGGAGAAAAAGCTCTCCAGTAACGTTGGTTATTGGCTGCAGCTCTCCAAAATACAGCCATTCAAACTGCTCAGGGGGCGGAAAACCCACACGGCCGATGATGCATTTAAAGTAAAATTCTGCTTGTTTTGTCTTCCAAATCCAAATTGCTTGGATCTGGAAACATCGACATCTCTACAACTAAGTCCGATGGTACTAAACCAGTATTCCATAGTAAAACCTCTGTGCGGCCACAACTGTCATAAGTACGGCAGGTCAAAGTTGAACCAGGACAGCGGCCTGTAAACTGCGATCGCCTTCGTTCGCCGTTTGAATTAATTTGCCGTCTTTTTTTGTTCTTCTTCCAAATTGTAACCTGAGGGTTCGTTTGAAACTGATTTATCTGGTTGCTTGTGTTTTTTTGTGAAGTTGTTATGTTCCCAGACCTCCGCAATTAACTTTGTGAGCACAATGTTATTGTTACTGATAGGATCGATGGCCAAAACTAGGCAAATTAGACAAACCGAAATGGTTCCATTTAAGTGTTCCTGCCTGTGTGAATCCGCCGTCCTTATGTGGTGCAGCACGGACCTCATGCTCTTTCTCTGTGTTGCTCTCACCACTCTGCTCTGGACTTTATCAACACATTGTTTAACTTGGCCTCCTCCCAATGTAAGCCCAAGTACAGCACGGAGTTGGCTGTCTCACCGTCCACAGGGAGGTGTGTGTGTGTGTGTCTGTGTGTGTGTGTGTGTGCGTGCGTGCGTGTGTGTGTGTGTGTGTGTGTGTGTGTGTTCGTGGGCACATTCTGCGGGGAGTGGAAGCACCTCATTCTCCTGGACCAGGAAGCTTTGAATCACGCTGGCTCTTCCTGGAAGGACCCGGAGGGAGCCGGCTGGACTCAGGCGGGCCGTCTGAACCGGAGCCTGGCCTCTCGCTGACACCGAGCCGGTGCCGAGCGCCGCTCTCTCGCCACACCCGCTCACAAAAGGCGAGGCCACGCCTTCCCTCCGCTCACCGGGTTGGCACGCCGCAGGCATTTTCCTGTACTGGGAAGTGTTTTCAGCTTTGGCTGCGGCTGTGGCTTGCAACGATAACCCTCAGCCTCTGGAACTTTGAGAAAACAAGAGTTTATTGATCGGCTGTAAATAGCACAAGGTGGGCTACAGCAACTTGGAATTTCAAGGGCAGCCTTGTTTGTATATTTCAAGAGTCAATTTTCATTACTGATTCCACTAGTCCAACAATTCTGCAGTTTGACGGCATTCAGTTTGGCATGCTTACCGGGCTAAATATAATTGTGTCAAGCTGTCACCTGCCTACGCTGTCACAGGCCTTGTTTAGTTGATGGAAATCACACTCTCCCCTGTCTGAGGTGCTGCGGATCTGGGCATGTGAGCTGATATTAATAGTAGAGCCTTGCTGGTGCTGCAGGGTGTCCACACCTTCCTGTTTTCTCTCTCTTTGTTTTGTCCCGGCGCTGACAGATTTACCTCTGGAGGAACTCCAGCATTTGAAAGGGAAAAATGGCCCCCATTGTTCAAATGGGGCTCTAGTGGAAAGAAAACAGGGGCCTTTTTTTGATGAAAATAACAAGGGGGTAATAATGGATTGCGATATCAATAGTATAAACAACTTTGTCATTGAGACCCGGGTTTGTTATTTCTAAAGGACATTTGGAGGATTGAGATATTTTTCCAGAGAAGTATGCCTCTTAGGGTGAAAGTGTTAAGTGTCAGAAGTTTGACTTGCTTTTTTATTTCTGATTCTCTGAAGAGACTCGCAGAGCTCCGGCTTTTGATAGGAATCAGCTGTAAGAGGGATGGATATTGCAGTGCGTTTTTCCTGCTGCGCCCTGTCAGATAACTTGTAACAGTTGTCTCTCCTGCTCACAATTTCCCCGTCGAACTCCACTGGGAAATTAAGTCAAGAGAAGTAACTGCTGAAGTTATCCAACTCTATCTTAAAGCAAGTGCTTTGTGTTTTTCTTTTTTTTTTTTTTTAAGACTTGGCGAGGATTACCACAGAACTCACATTGAGACATTACATCGAAAATTCAAAGAGGTTGTAGCTTCAGCTGGGAAAGATAAATACAGCCTTCAGAGCTGCAGTGCATTCAACTCATTGAAAGATTTCATCTAAAGCTTTTCCTGAATGAGATATAATTTGTCAGCTTACTAAAAATAACCAGTTAGATAATCTTAATCTTTCTAACTGTCCATCCAATACAGATAAAAATACCCTGCCTCAGACGGTCTGTACTTGAAGTAAAAACATTTCATCACTCGGCACAATGAGTCAAAGCACTGTTTTCCCAAAAAGATGCAACGCTGTCCAAATATTTTTGGAGTTCATTCCATCTGATGATTGATAAAATCCCCACAGTGTCAGTGGGGTTTCTGTATTTTTCGCCGCACACAGAAAATGTGGCTGGATTGGCTGTAAAAAGATTGTTGTACAGTATAAGGATTTATGGTTACATAATGCAATTCAAACAGATCTAAATCAAAAGACCATTTCCTACGTCATTATAATCTTTGGAGCTTTTAGTCATATTATTAAAGTATAATGTTAAAAGATCGCAGCAGCTGTTGAAGATTCTTTTAATCATAATTAGTAGGCAAACGTTGAAAATCGACTCCGACACTAGAAAGTGCTCGGAGTGCATACCAGGCGGTGCCAAGCCTCAACAATCCTCTACATGTGTTTTCTTTATGAAAGGAAATGTGCATCTGCATCAGATTAAACATTGCGATAAATAATTGTGGGATACACGTGCCAGATTCATTCATTGTTTCAGTCGAGTAAGAGCAGTAGCTCGTGAGAAAAGAGAAGCGCAATGGATACGCACAAAGCACCGGTTGGTTGTTTTAAAGACCAACATTATGGGATAAAAACAGAGCCTCCCTGGTTTGAGGGGAACGTCACGAATCAAAGGAAACATATTCAGCATTTAAAAGTGAGATTGCTAGTTTGAATTGCATGTTAACCCTGTCTGCAGACATTTGTATCTACAAATTGCGAGTTCCTATTTGAAATTGAATCTCGGTGTCTAACCCTTAAACGTAATCGTCTGTTGTTTTGGTGACGGTTGAACCTCCAGTTTGCAGTGCTGCAAATATCTACACACGCTGTCGCTCTGCTTTATTAAGTCAAAAAGCCCTAAATGTCTCGTCGGCACCAGAAGCGGCTGTGAGAACTCTTAATATCTCTCAGCATTGATGGTTTTTTTTTTTTTTCTTCCCTGAGGATAGCAGAACAACCGGGTGAGAAATAATTTGGATGTGAATTGAAAACATGTCGAGTATGGATTTTCTGGATTTATCCGTCACTTAAACGTTTCATTGAGAGAATGTAGGCCCCACATTAAACTAATCCCCCACAGTATTGGGAGTTAACTGACATGTGTGGAAATGGATTGCGGTTAGATCTCTCCCCCGAAATGTCAGAACCGGCACCACGCAGCATCAGAGCGAGAGTCTCCCCGTCAGCGGTGAGCCCGGGGCTTCACCGGCACTCCATCACATCCTTCGAAAGTCGAGTCTTGGAGTCTTTGTGGAGCAGACCCGAAGGCTTAATGTCAGCAAATTAATTATGGATTCACCCAATTAGTTCACAAACTACACTGTGTTCGAGGGAAAATGATCATTCCCCCGAATGACTCGTCTCTTCAGTCTTTGCCCCAGTGTGCCTCGCTCAGAAGTGTGTGTGTGTGTGTGTGTGTGTGTGCGTGTGTGTGTGTGTGTGTGTGTGTGTGTGTGTGTGTGTGTGTGTGTGTGTGTGGCGACACACAGCAGGCAGGTAGCCTGACCTTTTTAATTATTCAATCTCTCAAACTCATCCACTGATGCTCTCTCACTCTTGGCTCTTTGACAGTCCCCCTCCTGTCCAAACATATCGCCGTCCGTCTTAAACAAAAGGAACCTGCTTCTCTGCTCTGTTCTTCGGCCTCACGCTGATCTGTGTCAACGCATGAAGTGACATTGTAACTGTAATGACTCTTTTGACTGTGTGAGATTGCCTCAGATCAGTAGACCCCTCCCCCCCCCCCCCCCCCCCCCCCCCCCCCCCCCCCCCCCCCCCCCCCCCCCCCCACACACACACACACACACACGTGTCTAATAAAGTAAGTAATCACCGCTTTCTAATGGGAGTCTGTCAGGGGCGGTATATGTTTACCAAACCAAATTATTTTCTTATTCTGGCAAAGTCAATTAATCACGTCGGAGAAGATTCTGTTAGTGTTCGTCTCTCAATGGGAAGATGGATCGTAACAACGGCAGTGTTTCATCGCGTTACAAGACGATGCTGTCGCAAATTAATTCAATTAGTTTTTTTTCGCATTCTCTCGTGGTTTAAAGTCATAATGTTGGGTGGAGACTGAATTTAGGGCCGCAGATAATGATGATTTTTCCGTCACAAGTTCACAGAGACCAAAGTGGCATCTTCGAATAGCTTCCATTGTTTCGAAGCACCAGTTCAAAACGAGGTTCAAGGTTGTTTTTTTTTTTTAAATATGAAGCTGGGAGAAAAAAGGACAAATGATTAATCTATCATAGCAATTGTTAGTTAGGGAAATTGCAAATTAACAGAAAATTCTCAATTAATTTTCTTTTTTAATTAACCTTTTGAGAAATAACCTCCACATCAGCGAGGCTCCCTCCCAATAGATTGTCTTGTCCTGTCTGTATCAACAGAATACGCTGTCCTCTACAGCAGCAAGTTGAACTATTCCTTGAATAGATTACTAATTTGTTGGTCCAATTTCCTGTGACTGGACTGCTTCGCTTGTGTTTGTCTCTACGTATCGTGCCGTATTAAACTCCTGCCACTGACTGACTGACTGACGGCCCCTCCCCCTCCTCTGCAGACCGCACTCGGACAGTGATCTCTGTGTGTTGCTGACATTGAGCAGAGTTTGTGGTTGGTGATTGTGCTCACAGCGTCCTTGGGAGATCGGAGCCGGCCATCACAGATATGGATTTCTACATTTAATGTCTCCGCCTCTCGCGCACAAATGTTTCTCTTTCAATGAGCTGTGGCCCCGCAGGCAGGGAGTTTTATCGATCATCTGACTTTTAATGCCTCTTAAATATTAAGATTCATGTATATGACCTTTTGTGTTTGGATTGGGATTGCAAAATCCCAGCCCTAAATACCCTTTCAGGCCTTGCTGGCTTTGTTTCAGCTTTTCTTTTTGAATGATGGAGCAATGGTGCTCAGTTTCATATTTTTTTTTTTTTTTTTATATTCTTCTTTAATAAAAGCAGGGGGCTCATGCTTTGCTGTGTTTTATAAAGTCATGGAGGGAGTTTTTTTCTTTCTTTTTTTCTTTTTGTTTTGGGACCGCTCTCCGCTTGGAGCTGGCAGAGGGAATGAGTGCAGCGGAGAAGAGGGGATAAGAACTGGGGAGAATCTGTGAGCACTCCCCTCCCTCTCTGTCACTCTCACTCTTTATGTCACACACACACACACACACACACACACACAGAGCCCTGGAAGAGGGCCCGGTGATTGATGTCTGTGTGTGTGAGAGACCTCGGAGGCAGCAGCACTGCAGAGAGATGGACACATGAAAAGGAAGAAGGCGGGACAGAGAGAAGAACTGAATGAATGAAGTAACAGGGTGAGGCCTCCCAGCAGCGCGTTAACATACTGAAGCCGGAGTACTGCCTCGGTGCGGAGACACCCTGGAAGTGACCCATGCTGTGCAGCATCCTCGCGTCAAAATGGCTCGTTCCTGACCTCAGTAAAGGCCGAGACTTGTAAAGGCAGTTAGAGGTACTCTGTAGTGTCGAGTTTTGTTTACCGAAACGCGTGTTTATCCTTGAGGTCTGACACACGTGATTAATGCTTTTCCTTTCTCGTAAAACATTTTGCACAGGTGTTTTTTTTAATTATTTGAAAGTGTTGAGGCTGCAACTCTCTGATTACTCCCATGATTAGTTGATGTGGCAATCATCATCTTGATTCATTTATTGCTTAGTCTATAAAACCATAACAAATAGGGGAAAATGCATCACAAGCCCATGGTGATGTCATCAAAAATAACTTAACGATTCATTGATTAGCCATCGATGAGCGGACAGGTCCATCAAATAGCCCTTACAGCTCTAAAATGATGTATTGTTCAGCTCCACGCTAGCTTCAGTTCTCTCCTTCACCGCCTTTGCAGCCACATCGTTGCGTTACTTTGCGCTTTATCTTGCTTTAAAGGGCCAGCAAGACTGTGTATCGCGTCAAAAAGTCTAAATAAATAAATTGACTTGACACGAATGAGTTGTCTTATCTTCCTCGCCTGTTGCTAGTTTTGGATTGCACACAGATCACATAGCCCTTTCTTAAACTCAGATGGTAAATTCCGGGATTTCAGTGTCAGACGCGGCACATTAGGAGCAACAGCTGCTTTTCTCCACATCTTTGTTCTGATGCTCAACAAGAGAAAAGCCCTGTGCTGAAAAGACGGACGCTATCTAAGAGTTTGGTCTTTTCCTCAAGGTGCCGTGCGATGCTCCGTGTACCTCCCAGTCTGACGGTCTGCATGGTCCCATATGTGTAGTCATGTCCTGGTAATGTCACATTAAACAAACCCCCAACAGCAGCCCTGAGAGCCAGACCTCAGCAGCCTATTCTGACGGATTACAATGACGACTGGGGAGAGGGCAGACCCCCGAGCCGCACCCTGATTCCTCACAGATAACGGTGGAGGGTGTAGTGTTTCTTTTTCTGTTGAACTCTTTACCTTCTTGTCTTGCATTCCCTTTTTCCTTTCTTCTGAATTCTGACCGCAAACAGCGGATGAAGGCTTCAAGTGATATCTTTTGCCCTGATGCTTCCTGGCAGAAAGAGAGGTTTTTATGGTGTCAGTACTTTCTGAGTGGAGAGGCGCTTCTGGCTCCGGTCCTGGACGAGAAAGATGTGGAATGTTGAGTTTTCAGTGCAACATTTAATCCCGTTGTGTTGCAATCGTTTTACTCTAATTTGCTAAAATGCTGATCCTCACTGTGCTCTTTATGTACTGCCAGTGAAAAAAGCAAAAAAAAAAGCATTACCCATTGTTTTCTCTCTGACAAACATGTATTTGTACGTACATTTGCCTGCGTGTCTGCCGCTGGTACAGAATTGAAGGCTTTGTCGAGAAACATTTCCAGCCTGCTCAAATGTCTGTACCACTGATGTAATCTGAAATACCAAGTACGATAGTTGTCAGCCCAAATCTGGTCGAAGTAAATAAAATAAAATAAATATATAATTGTTTTGCCTTTGCATAAGAAAATGGATTTTTGTGAGCCCAGAGGAGAAATATGGATGTAATGAATCAACACTACATGGTATAGAGGTGTAAATGAATGGTGTGCTCCTCTCTGAGTAGATTTTAACTACCCTCTATTGGCCTGAATGTGTCATTACACGACAATCTGTCAACCTTCAGGTGCAGCACATCAACTCGAGAGCTTCATTCCGTCAGATGATGAATCTCTCCTCACAAGTCCTATCTGCTTGTTTCACATTTTCTCATTTGCATCGACATTTGTCAGATGAATACGTATGCCTATGCTCGCTTTGTTTTTTGAATGGCTTTGAGGGCAAAAAAAAAAAAAGAGAGGGAAAAGTAGATTGCTATTTGGCATCTGAGTCGAGATGCCTCAAATGTCACGGCGATCAATAAGGAATGTGACAAGTTAGATGAAGCTTCAGATGAGTGTTTGTCAGTGAAAGAAAACACACTTCAAACAGGAGAAAAGTGGAGCTTTTAGAGCATGGAAGCTTCGCCACTTTTTACAGCAAATGGGGCACTTTGTCACCAACAGTATCCGAGTAAGAATGTGTGCGTGTGTGCGTGTGTGTGTGTGTGAGAGTGTGTGTGATTCCCTGATTTTCTGTATATCTATCGCCTGCAGCTTCCCAGGCTCTTTGTGAACAAGAGGCTGAGTGACTTTGTAGTCAAGGACCCTTTAATGCCTTTTTTTCTTTTTTGTGCTTTTACATCAATAATGTGTGTGTGTGTGTGTGTGTGTGTGTGTGTGTGTGTGCGTGTGTGTGCGTGCGCACCAGTGTTGTGTTTAACCAGGTTTTTGTGTGTTTGTGCCTTTCCTGCAGGTGTATGTGCCGAGGCGGTATGCCCCGGGGAATAGTGCTGACAGTGCACTAGGAGTCTGAACCTTGCCAGTATTTGCGGCTGAGGAGGAGAGGTGTCGAGCCGAGCCGAGCCAAGCCGTGCCGTCCTGTGCCCGTGCTGTGTTTGACGCCATGTCCCTGACTGACAAACACAAAGTGAAGAGGCAGAGACTAGATCGGATCTGCGAAGGTAAACTTATGAGTATGTGTCCGTCCTTAACTTCTTACCATCACTCATTCTTCTCAAAGAGTCACATATGTTTTTTTTCTGCACTTTCCCCAACAAACACTTTAGTGCCAAGTCTCTTTCTCGATACATAGAAGTGGGACTGCAGAGTCGCATCGTATTTACAGTCAAGATTCTGGACTTCACAGTTAATTGAACTTGATCTGGGTGTGTGTGTGTGATATTGTTTAGAGCTCCAGTGCATCAAATCAAGTGCTCTCTTCACTGGTAAATTATCTGACGAACTGACGGATTATTATGATTAAAAGAAGCAGTAATAGTTGATGTGGAAAAATAATTGAAGGTTTTTTACAGTGTGTTAGGGTTGGCATTGTCTTCTCCTGTTTAAATGGCCAAATGCATTAAATCTATTTTCTTCCAGAAGACGGAGAAATTATTTAATAAACAATCATGGTCTTAGTTGTGAGCAGAGACATTTTGATTAGTGTTGAGCAGTAATCCAGTCGGCGCTGATTTGATGATTGCCATTCAAAATACAGCGATAGATATAAAGGTTTAAAGTGAGCTACATTTGGTTGATTTGTGACATTTACATTACATACAACATGTATTTAAAATGATGAAAACACAGATGAGGAAAAATACACTTTTCCACAACATTTTCATTTTACCTAGAAATCTACATCTCTTTTGACCTGCAAACCACTTAATCGCTTACTGTGACGATACTAATAAGTCATATTTTGTTATTTTGCAGAAGAAAAAATCTCTATACTTGCAGCATTCTGTTTTTAATATATCTTACTGATACTGTTTTTCCGAGCGACACATCCCCCATCCGACCATCCTTATTGTAAGCACAACCCTAAGACCTATTGGTGATCAATACTCATTGATTGCTCTAATTTTCTCCTGGCACACAGCACTTGTCAGATACCACAGTTAACAGTGTATAAATTTTGACCTCCGCAGCAAACGGTCATCTGGCGGATGTAAACGAGATTATGCCTTCACTCCGGCCTCTGTGTGAGCCGCTGTTTGTTTATCTCGGAGTGTCTATGGGACTTATGGTTATGGAGAATCTCTAAACATCTGAACTGGAGTCAGATTACCGCGGGGCAATGAACGGTTTCTCCCTTGTCACGGCTGTTTTGGAAGCAGCCAGTTTTACACCATGAACAGCAGTGATGATTAGGCTTTAGGTTGTGGGTTAGAGAGCGGCGTTGCATTGAAGGGCCCCGAACATAGAATGGGAGCCCCCTGCCGCGCGCATAGCTACAGTCGGCCCAGGCAACAAAGAATATGAGTTTTTGTGTGGGTGTATAAACTGTGTCTGAAGCCTTGTGGATGTGCATTTTTAAACCCACTTGTTTGACTTTGCCCAGCATGTTTCTGTGTGTGTCTGTCAGACTGTGTCCTGAGGTAAAATCATCTCCTCTCTGCTGTCTGGGTCCCCGAGAGGCTTGTTAAGCTGCTGGGCCCTCCTGGAGCCAGCGCAGGGAGAGGCAGACATGACTGCAGTGCTGGAAAATGAAGCTAGACGCACCATTACCCCCAGTGCCAGCGTATTTGTTTTGCAGCATGATGTAAGCACCTTGGCGTCGTGCACATGAAATGAAGGACATATGCCGCGCATCCTGTAAACGCCAATTTAGCTCAAGAAATCCAATCTGAGTTTTTGGTCTCTGCCACTGCAGTGGAAAAGTGATGGTGAATTTTTTATCCAAAGTAGTAGCTTGTAGCATTCGAAAATGCATTAGGAGAATACATTACAGTAAAATGCAAATGGGGAAAAAAAGAAAGAGAGAAAACGTAACACTTTATTATTCTTAAAGGCGATCAGGGCTGTAGTCGCTGTAGGTTTTAGAAATAGTCTTAAAGTCTTTCCTTAATTTCAGTTTTTTTTCCTCCCACATTTTATTTATTCAGACCACTTTTCAATTATGTCTTCTATAAATTTAGATCTCCCTAGATGATGTAGAAATGCTATTTCAGATATGTGTCTGAAATCTTGTCTTGTCTTAAAATACCAAGTCCATTATGTTTAACTTTTGACTGTTTTTGCCTAGAAACTGTCTTGAACCTAAAATATCGAGAGAAATACACTCACTCGCTTTCTTGCTGAGAGTCTGATGATAGACACCATGTCTTTAGGTACAATGTGTAGCTAGCTACCACCAGCAGCTGGTTAGCTCTGTCCAAAGATAAGCCTGTTACCGCCTTTAAAGTTCATGGCTATTTTTTATTTATTTTTTGCCAGGACTAGTTGCCAGGCAACCAGCGGAGACTTCAGGAAGTTACTGGTCCTGGGCCAAGAAATAATTAATTACATAACCCCCTGTAAAATGCTGAATTGTTGTTTTTACCCTTTTGTACAGATTAAATAATCAAGACATTTATTTATTGTTAATTAGTGAACTTTAGAGGGGCTGGTTTAGTTACCTTTGGACAGAGCCAGGCTAGCTGTATTCCCTGTTTCCAGTCTTTATGCTAAGCTAAGTTAGCCAGCTGATGGCAGTAGCTTAGTGTACAGACATGAGTGCTATCAATCTCTCATCTGTCATTTTGTAACATCAATAACACGACAAGATTATATCCCGGCGACAGGAGTCCACTGAAAGTCCATCGAGGATCATTTTTGAACAACCGCTCCTTTCATGATCCGAATCAGAGAAGCGGTCGTATTTCACATCACAGGTGGATCGTTCATTGGTGGAAATCCTTCCTGATTAGAGTTGCAGTCCACATCCAGCTGTTGCATTCATGTGAATCAGACAGCTGAGGTAGTTAATCATTCCTGGGGGGACAACAGTTAGTCTGCTCTGCTGGGCACGAGCTCAAAGCCCACAGGAGACGCACAGAGAGACGGTAACAGGTGTTGCTGTGATGCATGCAGAGCTACTTCATGGTGAGCGTACCTGCCGACGTTCCTTCTCTCTCACACATACACATACACGTACACACACACACACACACAGAGACGTACACACTCTATCTCTCCCTCTCTAACTCTCCAGATGGCCATCATACAGGATCAGTGAAACAGTCCTCTGGCGGCCATTGTGAGGGCGTAAAGAAAAAAAAAAAAACAGCTTGTGATTTGCGATTTGTTTATGAGCCAATGACCAGGCAAAGTTGTCCCACTGATTGCATGTAGCGGCATGATAAGGCTGCCATGGCGATTGTCACCGTGCAAGCAGAAAAACACACATGAAGCAAGGCTCTCTGCTTTTTGTTTCACACGCAGGCAAAATCCTCACAGAGCTTTCTTGGCTACCATCGGTACTAACTCATCCTAATCCAGGTTCACACTTCAACCAGGCCCACAGTTGGCAAACAGATACAGACCAGATGAAGCCGTGATTCGTGCCGTCTCCCCTCAATCTCTTTCAAGTGAAAATCTGGAGCGGTCTCTTTCAAAAACGTCTGCTGAGACCACACTCTCTCTGCACTGTCCAACAGAGCCTTCGCCTTTTGTTTCTATTGTTTTCCCCGACACAAAAAAAAAACAAGTCTTGTTGTCCAAGACAGTTTCCAACAACATGCAAGGTGTAATTTTTTATTTTATTTTTTAAATATATGTATATATTTGGTGGAATAGTTCATTCTGTTTTACATCAGCCTGTATGGCAGTGGGATCAGAAATGCCGTATCTAAGGAAACCCGGTGGCTAGATGACAAGGCTGATTAAGCCATTAAAGTCCTTGATATGTGTTTAGCATAATCTGCCCTGTCTGCAAATAAGGAGGCAGGGAGCTGGTTGCGACTGTTTTTTTATCAAAAGCTGCTAGTTAGCTCAATCAAAGCAGCTGCTGGGAAGCATCCGCTTTAAATCAGCGTTATGAGGAATAGAGAGGAGCTTTCTCTCTCTCTCTCTCTCTCTCTCTCAGGGGTGAAGAGATTCATTTCTGTCATCTGAAGAGATGAGGAGTGATCTGCCGTGGCCCATGTTCCTCCCAGCCTCAGGTCCTTTCATGTTCTCGGCTTAATTTGAGCTGAACCAATGTTTATCATTCCGCAGCAACTGGGCCGAGTGGCTGGGAGGGAGGACAGTTCTGCTCCTGATCTGCTTCTTCTATTTATTTATTTTTGCCTTCGCTAAGATTGTTGTTTTGCTCGTAGGGTACTATTTCCCCTCTGGGTTGGATTAGAGCCGCTCTAATCTAGTCAGATAATGTTTTTAATCAACATCTGCATTTTATCCATGTTGTGTTACACGATGACACTTTATGGTGGCATTATTAGGAATATCATTTATCCGTATTAGTTTCTGAACAAAACACAGAAGTAACTCTACAGTCAATTGTTCTTCCTAGTGAGGATTATATTTGTTGGTTTGTTTTGTACCCAGCACAAGTGCATGGTGGGTTAATGCTCTGCTGTGCATGTGAATATATCTTTTTGAGTGCCGACTGCTATGCATCGAGGATTAAAATCGGTCATGTGTGGAAAGCTAACATCAAACTTTAATTCAGACTTCTATTATTATTATTAATATTAATGTTATTTCACCTGATACAATATTTACTGATATAAATTAGGAAATCAGAAAGTTGGTCTTATTCTGTTAGATGAAAACGAGATAATACAATGCTCTCCAGGGTTTATAGAAATTAAAAGTGTGGGAGGATAGACCTACCTTTTGTAAGCCATGCACTGACGCCACAGGAGATGTACATAAATATCGTATTTGATTTTTAGAACCCAGTGTTTCCGTACCCTCCACTACATCTCTGCTTACAACCACATCTTAGTTGAACATATTGGAAAAGTGATCTTTTGTTCAAATTGACTACTTATCTTTCTTCATCAGTGATGTGGAGGCAAATTACATTCTCTCTCTCTCTCTCTCTCTCTCTCTCTCTCTCTCTCTCTCCTTCTCCTTCTCCTTCTCTCTCTCTCTCTCTCTCTCTCTCTCTCTCTCTCTCTCTCTCTCTCTCTCTCTCTCTCTCTCTCTCTCTCCTTCTCTCTCTCTCTCTCTCGCCTTCCCTCCCTCTTCTCTCACTCAGCTGCACACCCTTCCTCGTCTCTCCAAAAAGCAAGCGGGCTGTCGTCTCTCCCTTCTGTCTGCCCCATCTGTGATGCAGTATGGGCCACTGGCTTGATAATGATAGGCGGGCGGAGTGCGGGGCTGCGCGTGAGGCAAAGACGGGGAAAAAACGAGAATGGACTAAAATGGAAGACAAAACTCTAATCAGTTGTCTCACCAAGTCTACCAGAGGTCTCGCCTTGCTGATAAAAAGGTTTGCAGTAGCGGCTCTCACTCTGTCCCACGTTCCTCCCACCCATGCAAACGTGTGACATGCTGTGTCATACACTGCAGAGACGCGAGGTGGTAAGGAGGCGGAGGATAGAGTCGTGCTAACGCAGCAGATGTGAACCCTCCAAAAGCCATCGGACCAGAATTGGTACCATGTGTTTTTCTTTCCTCATCACCCCCTCCTTCCTGCCTGTACTTGTGTTAGAGCGAGAAAAAAAAAGGCCCAGGGGCTCGTTAAAACTTTAATATACTGTACAATCACAGTAATTGAGTAGAATTTTCAAGTTCTTCCAGTCATGGCTTTAATTTATGAAGGCCCCATGAAAGTTTAATGGATCAGCAGTTGCAGAGTCGCAGCTATCTAAATCATTCCGCAGCTATCTCTGCCTGTGCTGCCTGCCAAGTCCCGCCGTTAGCGTCCTGTGCCCTAGAAAGATGGCCAGATTGCTCCAAAGGCATGACTGTTGCTGGACGTCTGTTCAACACATTGTACACCTAGAGGTCTTTTCACAGAGCCGTCCGATTGGCTGTGAGCTGCCAAACAGGGTGGAGGCATCAATTCTGATGCCTCCACCCTGCTCACCAGATATCCACCGTGTAACTTTGGGGTTTCTTTTCTTCTATTGTGTTATCCATGCTAGCAAGCACAGGGTCCCTGTTGCTTTATGAGTGTAATACAGCATGCTCACTTAATTATGGAGCAGCTCTCATGAGAGGCATATCAGAGAATGCAGACAATATGAATATGGTACCACAGCTTCCCTTGCTTATGAATAAAGGGAAATGCGGCAATTTGCATGGCTGGAGATTTGACATACCGCATCCTCCTTTCGGTTTTAGCAACACTAGCCTGACCATACTTGAGATGTTTATTATTGTTATTAATATTTTGTCAGGCAGCGGGGATCTGAGTGACACGCAGGCCCGGGAAGAGGCTTATTAAAAGAAGTTATTGTCGGCGATCGCCGTGGAGAGATACAACGCAGTGATTAATGGCGTGTTTTAAAGCTGACAAAAAGGCGCAGGGAGACTCAGACCTGGGAGGACGGCACTGAGAAATCACTGCGAGGAAATTGCGAGGTATGCTTTACCTCTAATGAAATAACCCATCCTTCAGATGCACATCAAACTGGACTGCTGAGGCCCATGGGGAAAATGAAACTGTTCTGATTTATTTTTGTTTTGACCTACTTAATTCTCCAATTCAGATTTTAGGTTTCAAACAATTTAAAAAATCTATTATATCATGATTGCATCACTTAAGCTTTAAAACGAAAACACGCTTGTTATGGCGTGTCCCCTCTGCGACTTGACAGCTAGTGGGACAACATAAAAGGACACAAGACCATAGCAGTCTCTTGTCACTCCTAAACAGAAATAGATTTAGCCCCGTCTCAGTCACGCTGTCTCTGTGTCTCAGCTTCAGGACCATACAGATGATGTCCCCGGAGACTTGCTGCAAAAACTCATCCTTTAAACCCTGGTTCCCTATTTCAAACCGAAATAAAGCACATAATAGAAACAGGCTGGTAGCAGTCTAGTTGTCACAGTCCAGTGCAGTCCAATCATATCCCCCTCCCCTCCTGCCTTGTCCTATCCCACACTGTCTGCCTTAGAGGTGAAGTCAAAGCTGGCAGCTTCCCGTCTTATCAGCTTTTTTCCCATCACACACTTATCAAAGCTCCCTTTTCTTCTCCTCCCGCCGCTGTTTTTTGTTTACATTGCTCTTGTCACGGCAAGTAAACACCGGCAGTTATCTCTCAGATGGCAACATCTCAGATAAGACACATCTGCTCTGTTGTACGTCTGGTGTATTGTAGTAGCAAACTGTGAGCTCTGTGAGCGGAAATAAGACTCGGCTGGTAAAAGTGAAGTTCATACTGATTCATTTTGTGAATCTCCATTTTCTGAAGCGAGTGTAGCATGGCCTTATTGTCAGTGTATTATACGACTTCTTTGAATAGAAAGAGATTTTTCTTTTGTAAAGCCTGTTAGGATTTGCTGCTTTTCTCTGCTTTATATCATTGTAAAAGCAAAACAAAACAAGCAATTTGAAGATGTCATCTTGGGGTCAGGGAAAATTTGATGGCACTTTCTTTTTTGCTACTTAATAGCCCTACTGTAAATCAAACTTGGTGGGGAGCTTTTCCTTTTTTACATGCATTTGCCTAAATGGGTATTTGTATGTGTGTATTCATATATGTGAATCTGTAGGTGCCCAGTAGAGGAGGCTGTGTATTCTCCATGCTTTGAGTGGAGCTTCTCCTGGTCTCCTTCTAGTAGCCACAGGATTAAGTCTGACCCTCAGTAGTACTTGTGTGTCCAGCCTTTGCAACCGCCCCCTCCCCCGCTCTCCAGGGACACACTACAGCAAGCATGTCAGTCCCCAACCTCCCCAGTCCCTCGGGGAAGATCCATTCACGCCCAGGGGGATGCCGGCTGCCAACGAAGGGGTTAGCAATAACCACTAAGCACCGTAAACACTGTAGCTTTACACTCCGTGAACACATTCAGGGGCCTCAGGAGCGTGCTGGCTGTGTACACTATCTGGTTCAAGTGATGTCAGAGGGGGCAGTGGATTTAAGCAGGTTTTAGTTAGACGCTAATCCCCTTGTAGCCAACGCTGTGGACGAGAGGACTGTCCCTACCAATGGCGTGCATCAACCCCATTGGATTAGCGCATCTCGTCCCCTCCTCCATTCTGTTAGCATTGTCCAGCATGTGTTTTTACCCCAATTTATTTACCCATGGTCTTAGTTTTGAATGAAAGCGTGACACCCAGCACAAGCATGATCACTGCTGTACAATGGAGTACAGCCTCGTCCTAAAGGTGTGTTTATTTTCCTTCTATTTTCACGTGCGTATGTACTCCCTCTGTGTTTGTCATGTTGTGCCTCTCTCTTCATGGATTTCTAATGTTTCCAGGGCTGAATTATTTAGAGAGCCTGCCAGTATGGAGCTACATGATAGCACAGACTTAAGAGTGAGAGGTGGGGAGGTGGGGCCCTACAGCTGCATATCAGGTAAAAGGGTACCTCATGCTTCACCTTTTCTCTGCATCTCCCTTTTGATTGGGGGTGAGTGTAACTGGAGAGTTGAAACTCAATACACGGCTCTATTTTCCGCTTTTATAGCCGTCTGCTTCATTGTCTTCACTGATGCCTAACTCGAGTGAGCAGTCGCATTTTGGTGGCTCTCTGGGCCAGAGTGTTCCCGAATGGTCTGAACGTGAGAACGACAGGGCGGCAAGTCGCTGTCACTACTGTGGCACCATTGCGGGGCGAAGGAATTCTTTGCCATTGGGTGGGGGAGACCGTGGAGTGTGGTTTCACCATCACCTCGGTGAGAAACAGGATCCAGACCTCCAGTCTTCCCTGTACAGGCGGATCCAGCAGGACCAGCATGGGGAGCAGTCACTGAGGAAGAACTCTGTGCCCGATCTAAGCAACGGCCTCTACCTCAGGCAAGTGATGGCAGGCCGGGCCTCTGCACCACCGCAGGATTACTACCTGGCCGACGCCAACTTATCTGGTCAGCTACCCGAAGAGTCTGGGTTTTATAGGGATAACCAGCACCTGTTCACCAGATCAGCCTCGCATTATGGGCCTAGCTCTGGTGGGGTGAGACCTACCTGGGATCAAGGACAAGCAAGGGCCACACCCTCCATGCTGCCTTCCGCTTCAACGCCTACCCCCGTGCCTCCTCCCCCTCCACCGCCTCCCCTGCCTCCTCCGCCACCTCCTCCCCTTCCTGTTCATGAGCTGAGCCGTTTGTACAGAGAAACTCTAGGATCTAAGATGTTCCCAGACGTCCACCGTATTGGTGGCCGCTCTCCCTCTCCTGCAGTCTACGGGGTTCATCCCCCGCTTCCTGTTTATGCTGCTGAGTCACCGTCTCTCTCTGCTCGTCAAGCTTATAACAATTTCAACAGCTTGTCCCTGGATCCCCGCCAGCCAGCTGCCACTAGTTCAGTGGTGGACAGAACTTCTCAGGGAATGGACGGAGCTTTCCCTCGGGTTTATGGAGCTATAGCCTCCCAGAGGCTGCCTTATGACCCAAATTATGACCCTAGCTCAGGTATGATGGCTGCAACAGCTGGAATGACATCCAGTCTAATTCATCAACATCCCAGTGCTGCAGACCCCAAGAAGATGGTGGACCCTGCCTTCTTGGCTTACCTGCGAGGTGAAGGTTTGGCTGAGAGCACTATCACTCTGCTGCTGCAACATGGATTTGATTCCACTGGCATGTTGGGAATGATGGAGGACCATGATGTCCGCTCCGTGGCCCCTAACTTGGCCCAGGCCCGTGTTCTGTCCCGTGTGGCGCTCGGTTGCAAGGCAAACGGTATGGTTACGCGTGCCCGATCCAACAGCTTCAGCAATCGCAACGACCTCTACATGCAGCCCCAGGGTTTGACCATGGACCCCAACCTGATGCAGCAACCTCCCACCACCATGCAGACCGTGTCCCCCAGGATGGGAGAGTTTCTTGGGAGAAGACCCAGCAGCGCACCCTCCCAACACCTCCTGGAGACCACCACCTACGCAGCAACACGGCCCATGACATCTGGACCTTTCCCAATCAGTTCTGGAGGATATAGCAGTGCTGTGACTCAGGGAAGACCCTTCTCCATGTACAATGCCCACACCGGTCTTGCCATGTCTGCTCTTGGACAGCAGCCTCCACCAGTTCCGGGCACTCCTGGAGCGGTGCCCAAAACCTTTTCTGGCTCCTATTCTCCCATGGAGCTGATGAAGAGAGCACCCAACCTTCCCCCACCATCGCCAGTAGCGGCTCCAAGCCCCCTTCACAGCCCCCAACTTCTTCGGAAAGGGATGAATGCTGCCCCTGAGAGTACCATTGTTCCTCCAACTTCTTCTTCAACTCTCCACGCGCAAAACCTTAACAACACCAAGATGGTAGGACGTCGCACTGGTCCACCTGTCATAGTCTCAACCATGGCCACCACACCTGACACAAGTAATGTCAAACCTCACCTTTCTCACTCATTTCTTCAAACCCTCTCTCCCCTGTCCTTGTTGCTGATTTATATATTTTTTTTCTGTAGGTTTTGGAAATAATTATTTTTTCGGAAATTGTTTTGTCTTCTATTAGATGCACAGTTAGATTTAATTCTGTATAGGATTGATAGATTTTTGGCATACTACAAAAAATGAGTGACAGTCTTTTTGAACGGAGGAGTAGCATGTAAGATGCATCTGACAAGTTAAGCAGCTTTGCTCTGAGAGGTCTTTTTATAAATTACGCAACTATTTATACATGTATTGCAACAAGGTTGTGTCATTTGCCGGAGGGGATCCTGTCTCATCACCAAGTTGAAACATTTCTTATGAGCGGTGCTCCAGTTATTGAGGTCAACGTTTTTTCTGGTATTTTCTTTCACTTAGTTCACTGGTCAGAATAATTTTGGAAGCAACAGTGTGCTTTGGAGTTGTTTTGTAGCTCCACATTGCTTGTTCAAAGTTTCTTGTCCAATTTAGATACTTTAATACAGGATGTTGTTTACTATTTGTCCTTTTAATTAACTCCTCAAACTCTTTTTTACAAGACTGAATTGGTAAATGTCTTTAAAAGTTTCTTTGATGCAGAGTTGCTGTCATTCTATTTTACACTGTACTCTCACCTAATCGTGGGCTTAGCTGCTTCGAATCCAATTACACTAATTGGATGTATAGTTGTATAGACTATAATAGGTAGCTGTTTTTTTAAAGACACCCTGTTGTCTGTTTAAAATTCTGATTACGTTGTAGTGCCGCTAAAAGTTCTTTCATTTATTAGTTTGCTATATTTGGAAACAAACTCAATCTTTCTCACCCCAGACAGTAAAATTTGCTGTCTACCCGCTCAAACTGAAGTTATTTGAAAGTAAATTTCTTCTGCTCGATGCTGTTTTTACCAATTGTGAAGAATTAATTTACATTTTTAGAGATTGATGGTAATGATGAAAGAAATGTTTTGCTTTTAATGGTCTCATAACAATGCTGCCGCGTACAATATGGCAAGACCAAATTTATCTTTTTCTTTGTTTTCTACAATGGTGTATTCTTGTTAATCACATATTCCTGGGAATATGTTAATTGTTCATCCTTAGTGGTCTCCCTGAATACATAATTATGTAGATTGCTGTGTAGAAATTGTTTGTCTCATAAGAGGTTAATACAAGTGGTGTGGCAGCTTTTTATGCTCAGTTTAGTGTGAGGGTAAATTCTCCACCAAGACATCATCTGAGCTTATGTTTATACATAAAGGCCTTAATTTCTTCCTTTAACAAACTGATACATTTCCCTGCTGATGAGAGCCGATAAGCTTAAGAAAGAATTCAATCTTGTAACCTTGCTTTAACACCATGCAACCCTGTGTCTTGCGTGCCTCTCTAATGGGTCTGTGGGTTGCTGCACTTGTTATAGAGTAATGACTTTTATGAAGTGGCTTCCCTTCATGTGTTGTCAAGGAAATAAGAAGCGAGATGCAAGATTCAGGGGGAATGAGTTGTGGGAGAGGTGGGAGTGAGAAGTCCCTTTTTGAGCTTTATGCAAATACACACTGCTTTCCAAAGTCACAGTGCATCTCCCCCCCACCCACCCCACACACGCACACGCACACACGCACGCACACGCACACGCACACGCACACGCACACGCACACGCACACACACACACACGCATATACACACGCACAACAAACTAATTTGCATGTAGCTGACATTTGTTGCTTCAGTAACTTCATCTGATAATGGGCAGCCCTTGCCGCCGATTGGAACGCATACTTCTTAATTGTGTGTTGCTAGGCAACCTAGGTTTCAGTGGTAATCAGAGAAAGCTAATTTTCACATTTAAGGAAAGGGGAAAAGTGAAGCCCTACATGCAGTGTTGTACATTTTTTTGTTCACTTCTTTTTTTAGATGCCATGGGCAGTTTGGAGCAGGCGAAAATTGAGTGAAAATAATAAGATGTTGCAGGGCACTTAATGAAAACATTGCTCTCTACTCTCTTTGCCTCTCTCTCTCTCTCTCTCTCTCTCTCTCTCTCTCTCTCTCTCTCTCTCTCTCTCTCTCTCAACAGTGCACATCTCAAGAGATTGCTTCTCATTTTTGTGCAAAGGCTTTAGTACACCAGTGAAGAGCCTCTCTTATTACATGCATGGTGTTTTATGTTCAAACATGCATATTGATGAAAAGTTGACACATTATTCTTTTTGCACCTACTGAATAAATTGGTTGTTCTTCAAATACAAACCAGTCTTCTCCTTATCATCTTGCATCAAAGTGTACATTTACACATAGCTGCTGAGGCATTCACATTTCCATATTGTCATATTCTTTTTTTTATTTATTTTTTATTCTCAAAGTAGAATTTTGAAAGGAAAGATGTGAGCTGCAGTGAAGTCAGTAGCTCCTTAAAATATTTATGTAAAAGGTGCAGGTGGGAGGGCCCTGCCTGTGTACTCCTCTCTGCTGGGCGCTGTCTTGGTTGGCTAAAGCCATAAGTAGTGTTAATAATGGCATTAAACGGTTGAGTCGAGCTTAGTTGCAACAGTTCCCTTCCACGCAAAGTACGGAGAGCGGCTTGCAGCACTGGCATTGGCCATGGAGTTGTCTGTCAGTAGCATCCCACAGAGCAGCACAGGTGGGTAAACCTAACTTTGATGTCACGTGAAGCGGAATAGCCAACCCGCTAGTTGGAGACGTGACTGGCTAGCAGCCTGCGTTGTGTGCGTGCTCGGTAGATTAACTTAGGTGGACGCCTGCATGTTGTCCACAAATGCCCGCACGTGGCTTCCCTGTGGAGATAATCCACTGAAGATCTTCAGCTGTACTTTTCTGGGCTGGAGAATTAGGAGGCCGTGATGTGTTTCGGGGGGTAGGGCTTGTAGTTTACAGGAAGGAGAGACACCAAGACTTGGCAACAGCCTGTTGTAGCCATATGGGATGTGTCAAGTTGACGTGTTCACCTGTATAAGTCTGCTCTCTTGGTGCCGCTGTACCCAGGTTGTATCCGCTCTTTTCCTGGGAGGTTAGTCAAAACATGACAGATCCCTCTTTTCCCCCCTTTTTTGATCGGAAGCCATCAGGTGCTGCTGACAGTTATGTAACCTTCCAGTACATTGCTCCCGTGGGAGCCTGAATGGGATTTTAATTTCCCTGCCTTTTTTTATTTGGAAGGACATCCACGAGGATGCATGCCTAATTTGCTCATCTGACCTTGGCAAAACTTCTTTGTTCAGATGTGTGACATTGATTTCAGCGTGCACTCCTTGGCGGTTCTCCACTGGCTTGTCAGAAAGAGACATCCCCTGTGCGTCAATGTGGCCTTCGACTTTGTTTCTGGACACGCCTGTGTTATGTGCGTGTTTCAGACACAGGGTAGTGTCTGTCTTTTTGACTGCATGAGGCCGCTTTGATTTAGTGCTTGTGCTGCCTCGAATGCATAACTCCAAAGTGTGTCTTGTGATATATGGACATGTGGATGACACACAACGCTGCAGCCCCCCCGCTTTCCTGTCACACATATACACAGACCACAGATGTCCCTCCCTCAGCAGCAGGAAGTGTTTGTCTCCATCAGAGGCCGGCTGGATGTGACAGCAGGACATCGGGACAAGACCTTAAGTTTCCTCTATCTGTCTCTTTCTTCCTTTGATTTGCACTATTTACTGTGCAAATGCAATCAGAAAGTATCAGGACAGTGATAAGGTGATCATTGTTTCAGCTCTACTTCAGCACATTGCATTTCAAATTAAAGTCTTAAGCTTTAAGACTGTGTGTTGATGTTTGTACTTTGTGAACAGCGTAAGACTCGTAATCCTTTTCGTACGTGTTACCCCAATTTCAGATCCATGGCGCAGTGCCCGGTTAAAACGTGCCTGTTTGGAACAGCTGACTGCCTGGCATACGGTATTGGTGCTTGCAGCTTTCTCGAGAACTGCTCGTTGAAACAACTTGAAACCTCAACTGTGCCCTCCCTTGGTCCTGATCGATAACACCTGCCACGACCTAGCTGAACCCCTGAGCAACGCTAGAGTATCCCAGTAACAGTTGATTGTGGCCACTCCGGATAATGCTTGTGATTCCATAAAGGATTTCAAAAGCGTCCCAGAATTGTCTCTCGCCACGCTCTGCTCATATGCCTGACGATTGAGTTGATTTTTTATTTATTTTTTACGAAACAAAATCGGGCGGCGGCGGCGGGTCCCAATTTCAAACCCTGTTGTAGCGAGCTGTACCGATCATGCCGTTCACGATGTCCTCATCAATACACCCAGAAAGTGTGAAGTCGAGAAGTGGAGTGAGTCACTTGACCTCAGTCCAACTGAGTATGTGTTTCACCCGTGGAAGACCAGGGTTAGGGAACCCCACACCCCGAAACAAACACCCCAATATAAATATGACGAAGTAGCACAACAAAACTGTGTCACTGTCCTAATGCTTCCGGGCTGCACCGTATATTGACCCCTTCCTTGCTTGTTCTTCTAGATGCGGTAATTGGTTATGGTTCTAATTTTACGCGATCTGTCTAGGAATAGGCTGAGAATTAGAGTGGGGGAAATCCTACTGGCCATCTGCGTGTGTGTGTGTGTGTGTGTGTGTGTGTGTGTGTGTGTGTGTGAGTACTATAGATATGTTTCTGTGTGGGTGCCACTATACAGGCATCACATGTCAGTGTGAGTCTGTGTCATCCTCACTAATCCCTCTGATATGAATGAGTGGAGACAGACAAGAGGTTTCAGCTCGCATGCATCGGTCAGGGGTTATTAGAAGGAATGTAGCTGTATACTAATCAGTCTAACCGTGCTCTAGTGCTAATACCGCACAACATCACGCGTATGCATCGATGCGCTCCATCTATGCAAACTATGCCTATTCAAACATGGAAAACAGGGTGAAACAAAAACGTATAGAATAGGTTGACGGCTTACCGCGTCATTGGAACGCTGAACAAAATTGATACCAGCTCACGGCAGTGAGCGGCAGCGGCTAGTGTCGTTTGTACCTTCATGACACTGACTTGTAGCCTGTAGCTGTGTCGCTCGTAGTGGGAACACAGCGGCATTATCGGGGTTGTCTCCAGCATTTTGAATTTCAAGTGAAACGATGACCGTGAGGTTGAAGTGCTGACGTCCAGCGTTAGTTTGAGTGTCTCCACACGCCCAGGGGAACAGGTGGAGGAATTGTAGTCCTTTTAGTGTTCATTGCTTCCTTATTTTAGGGTACAGACAAGTTTACAAGAAAATTGATAAACTCATCACATTATAATATTATTCCGCTGTTTACCCATAAAAAAATAAATAAATCAAATGTAAGTTGAAAGACAGGACTTTAACCCCAAAGTCAGTGCTTGATTTCAATCTAATTTACTGAAGTGCAAATGGGGAATGCAAAACAACAAATGTTTACACAGCTCCGTTTGCTCCTCCGATGCTGTTAAAGGCCGCTGTTCACCTCTAGATTCTTAAATGCTTATCTGTGCATGGGCCTTCTGTCATGTGTCTCCAGTTTCCCGAGAACCTGGTAAATGTTACATGAACTATCTGCCGCTCCATCTCCACTCGGCCTCTGTATTGTTTGTGTCCCCAGGGAAATATGGCCAGGAAAATCTATTTTTCCACTGCAGTAGTTTTTCCCTCCCAAAAAAAAAAAAAAAAAAAAAAAACTAGTGAAAGAAAAGAAAAGTGTTGTCGAGGCCCCATCTCTCCCGCGCCACCCCCTCACCCCTCCCTCGCCGTTTTCTCATGGTTGATCTTTCCAAACCATCGGTTGCGTTCACAGAGGGATTAATGGTTTCTGCGAAGCCAGCCAACCCGTGGAGGGAACGGAGCCTTCGAGCGAATGAGGAACAGCTGGTCTCCCTCTGCTTGTGACAGCTTGAGTGTTTGTGTGCGTGCGCGATAGTAGCAGCTGACCTCTGCCACAGGGTCAGAAATGCCATCCCTGGTCTGAAAGTGGGCCTCGAGTCTGAGGTGTTCTCTCATCTACTGTACTGTCTTTGAAAGTGTGAGTTTGCTACTTGAGTTACTGTTAATGGAGAGAGAGAGGGAGAGAGAGAGAGAGAGAGAGAGAGAGAGAGATCCATGTCAGACACAAATTTCCATCAGTTTGTGATGTCCAATGACGTTTTTCTGAATTCCTGAAAACACACGTTTCTGAATAATTTCAGCTACTTAAAAGTAGAGTGCACTTTTCAGAGCATCTTGTTTTGCACGTGTTTGTTTGAAGATTAAAAGGCTTCTACCGTAAAATTGTAATGACCGAAAAATAATAACCACACTGAAAAAGTAATGAATTAACTGGCTCCTGCATGCTCCTTAACCGGCCTAAAGGTCACTGCTTAGCGCTAATGGCGAGATGAGGAGCGTGTGTGTGTGTGTGTGCCTGTGTGCGTCTGTGTGCGCTCTTATCATGACATGTTATGATTGGTGAGAAAAGTCTTTCCGCTATTTCGGGAGATCGCGCCGTCATGTTTATTCTACTATCGGTCTCCTCCATCCCGTTTTGTTTACAGGATAGCGACGATGTGGGCTCTCTGCTCGCGCTGTAAGAATGGCAGCACTTTGATATAATCTCCACAATTATCTGTCGTCAATTCTGCCGCATATTATTCCTCTCTCCGCGGCAGCTGGGGAGGAGATTGTTTTTTGTGCATGTCGAACGGCAACAGCTGCATCCACTAAAACAGACAACTACCTCTGCACACCTCCCCAGTCCTCCTTCTTTCTTTTTGTGTGTCTCCCTCCCCCTCTTTCTCTCTCACTCAGTGGTGGGCAGGTCACCCTGAATTATTCATCAGTGTGAAATGAAAAAGCTCATGGATATTGAATATCCCCTCTGAAGTGGTGGCCAACCTTGTGTTTTTTTTTTTTCTTCTTCTTCTTCTTCTTCTTCTTCTTCTTCTCTTCCTTTTTTTTTTTTTTTTGCAGCTGAAAAGAGTAAAGAGCGGCAGATCTCATTGCCAGGGTATTTCAAAGGTTAACCGATTGCTTTACCTCGCGCACACATTTACTTTCTTCACGGTCTGTGGCCGGCGATGAGGGGTTGGAGAGAGATGGGGAAACGCAGAGGATGAAGAACGAGAGTGAGATAAAGAGGAGATGAAAGAATAGAATAAAGAGTTAGAACAGTAAGCTGTGTTCCTATCGGATGTTTTTCTTCTGGAAGAACTTGACCACCCCCAGTGGGCTACCTTCGCTGTAGAGCTAACCTCTCTACTCGCGTGTTGTGAGGCCCGGTCCTTCCTGGAACGAGTGCGCCTGTGGTCGGTTGCGGTCGCCCCGATCGACCGGTTGTCATTAGTTTCCCAATGCGGCCCGCTGTGTTCCTCCATTGTCCCCCTGCCTGGTCTTTTGTCCTGTGGTTTGATCTGCGGCCCACGCTGCAAATCAATGCTACTAGTTGCCATTCATTCAGCTCCGCAGCCAGCAAACACAGCAGGGACCCTCAGAACATCTCCCATGTGAGCATATAAAATAGGCAGCAAGGATAAGTTGGGGGGGGTGGAATCCATCAAGCTTTAGTTGTTTTTGTTTTTTCATAGCTTTAGGACGTTTTGGTCACGTTAGAATATTTTTGTGTCCACCGTTTTCCTGACAATTGTCTAGCGAGCAAGCTGAATGCAGTTTCCCTGAAGGACAGAGACTTAAAAGATCTTCCTTTATGCCAGAGAGCAGATGCTAAGATAATGAATACATGAAATAAATAAAAACTCCTCAAGGGGGCAAGCCCCTCCTCCCCTGTTTGGTATGTTGTACATGCTAATAGGACATGGAGTGTTTTATTTGTTCAATAATATCCGAGGGAACAGTGCAGCATTAACCCCGCGCCACTCTCATTGGCCATTAGGTTGCTACTACCCTGTACCCTTTCAGTCATTACAGTCCATTTTCCTCCAGTCCCAATTTGTACTGCAGCATAGACAATTACTCAGGAATCCTTTTAAGAGTATTCCCAAGCCGTACAAAGACCAAGCAGCCAGAGCTTTAACTGGCTAACCTTTTCCAAAAGTATTCTTAACAGAGTTGTAATGACTGACAATTGCAGAGGGAGGGTTCAGCTATTTTATTTTCCTCGGAATAAAACGAGTCGAAATGATTTGTGTTCCAGGAAATGTTTTTGAGCCTCCGCATTCGTTTCTTGCTTGTTCGAGAAAATCCTCTCACTCGCAGGTAATTCGGCTTTCGCTCAAGTGAAATGCACACAGGAAGCGGGGCAGCCACGGCGTGGCTCGGAGGTGTCAGGTGTTCCAGGTGTCGTATCGTGTGAACGGAATGCAAACTCCAGTTACAGGGGGTTTGGGGAAAGGGGTCTGCTCTGCCAGAGAGTGTGGAATATCATCTGCCATGGTTAGAGCGAGGTGGATGAGGAGGTGGGCGGGAGTTTCTTTCCAGAGGGTGTCGGGAGATGAAGCGAGGGGGTTAGGAGGATGAATATGGCTGTAACTCTTTAGCAAAGTGAGCTTTAAAAGGCTGTAAGTGGACACCTCATAGTATGTGATGGCTGACTCCTGGCTGACAAGACCCCGCGACCCTGCTGTATTTATCGTAATGGAGTACAGCTGGGCCGTAGCTTCGATGGGTTAATAGCCATGTGACAGCTTTTGGCGGAGTGGGGGGTGGGAGGGGAAAGCGGGAGTTATTGTGTGTATGTGTGCGCATGCGTTTTATTTACTCGTGCACTCTACTGAATGGCACGCAGGGGCCACACTTGGGAGGGCGGGACTCGCTGCTGCGTCTCCACTCTCTCTGCCAGGCCAGATGGCTCCTGTCACTGAGAGAGGAGGAGGAGCGATGGAAGGAAAAGGGGGGAAGGAGGGAGCCCTGAGTCGCCCTTAACAGCGCCAGAGTGGCCCGTCCCCAGAGCCACCACATCTGGAGACAGCCTGCAGCTGGCTCACCCCGTTTCCTCCGTCCTCGTCCCTTTCCCACTTGGCGTGCGTTCACTTTCTCACTGTGTTTTTCCAGAAGGGGGGAGGAGGAGGGGGGGTGGGGGGTGGTGGCAGTGTCGGTTTGTGCCCATATTTCAGCAACTTTAGTGTGTCTCTGCGGGGGGGGGGAGGGGCCGGAGGGAGTGAATGAAGGAGGGATAAGAGGAGGAGGAGGCGGTGGTGGCTTGAAAGCATAGCAAAATATAAATTTCTTTTATGACTGCACCAGCCTCTGAGAGTTGTGGGTTTTGTATTTGTGATATTTCTTTTTTTTTTTTATTCATCCCCAAGTAAAAAGGCAGAGTGAGAATGTTCGTTTTTCTTCCTTCGCTGTTGCTGCAACTGATCCAGAGGCCACATGGGGGCCGTTCCTACCTGGAAAATAAAGCCTGCTTGCCCTCCTTGGCTCCCCCCCCCCAAATAAAATTCACTCATTTACATTCCCATGCTGTGATTTAGCCTCTCTCCCATTTCTCTTTCACTATCACACTGTCCCTCATCCTGACATCTTTTCAGCTCTGGTCCTCGCCGTTCCACAGGGATTGGAACGTGGGAGGGGAAGAGAGGAGGGGAGGCAGAGAAAACAAAAGCAGAGTGGCAGTGTTGACTCAGGGTTGTTATCTGAACCGCTGCTGAGGTGTGTGTGCGTGTGTGTGTGTGTGCATGTGTGCGTGCGTGTGTGTGTGTGTGTGTGTGTGTGTATGTGTGTGTGCCTGGGGGTGTTATTTACCCTGGCTGCTGCTGCCACGGCAGGTGCCTCTCAGTGGATAAACCTGGGCCTAAATAAATATTCACCGTGGGGAAATTAGACTTGCGTCACCAAAAACTACACTACTCCTGCTTATTGCTCACTCTCTCCATCTCCATCTCTGGACCAAGAATGGCCCGTTCATTAAAGATCAGCCATCTCACTCCCAAATCCCCAAAATGATGAATGATGTTTTTAATGCAGGAAACGGATAAACTTCAGTTTGTATCCAAGTTGTACAACGACTGCGTCACTCGCAGATTGTTTCGGGTTTAAGCTCTTAAACTAAGTTGTTGAGCGAACAAATACAGTATGACCTCTGGCTGAGATGATCATGTATTATTCATCCACTGTGCACGAGGTGTGGAGTGGGCAAAGAGATTGTTCGATTGCTTTTTTTCAGAATCGGTGGATGAGTTGTTTAACTTGCTGCGTTCTCCCTTTAGCTCAAACTTGCAGAGTATTCCTCGTAGTTGGGTCAGGTCACAAACAAACCTCTCCAGAATTTGGAGAAAAAATGAAGTTCTGCACTGGGTCACAAAACTCTTCATAATACTGTGGAGGTGAATGCATTTTCTTTTTCAACAATCCAATGAAACCTGCTCTCTCGGGTTGGATCCCAATAGTCAACTATTTGGTTATTCGTTCGTTGGGTAGGTATTCGGTTTTCAACTTTGGTATTTGGTATGTCTTTTTAAAACAGACCAAACCTTTTGAAAAGTGCTTATAATCATTAACAAATAACAATACTATATAATAACAGAATCCTGAAAAAGTAATGCCTTTATTTAAACCAACAGACGCGCGTTTCATCGCTATGCTCTCCATCTCAGCCGATATCGGAGAAATGTCTGGCTGAGTCCTTCCCAAGCCGTATAATGGAGATTAACCAAGACGGAGCCTTCGCTCGTTGGAGCCGAAGGGGCTGAGCGGAACCCTCTAGAGGCTGCATTAGCCAGGCACTGCCCGGAAAGGCGGTGTGTAAATGCACGGAGGCATCGGCCTCAAAAAGCCGACGTTTAGGGGTAAAAGGCCCGCACACGGGACTTTGAGGTACTTCTACACTTCCACACGGGGCTGAAGAGACGAGACGCTGAGCGGGGGCAGAGGGAGCGTGCGTGTGTGCGTGTGGAATTTGGGTGAACAAGTGACCCTTTAATTTCTTGAATATTAGCATAGAGGCAGCACATACTCAAGTTAAAACTGCAAAAAGTCACAACCGTTGTAATACACCACAAGATAGAGTTCAGAATTGCAAAAAAAAAAACATTCAAGTAATGCAAACTCAAAGAGCTGGTGGGGGTATTCTCTAACGTACAACTGCCTCTGAGCAGAACCCCCTGCCGACCAGAGTCCAGCATCTGAAACGGACCCCTGAGATTCTGGTCGTAATGTGGTCAGCTGAAGTCTCGGCTCCTTCTACCATTTACTTTCTTACAATCCCTTTAAGTGCTTTAGGGGGGGGGGGGTTTAACAGGCCTCTACATCCAGCGTCTTCTCAGCAGCCAACTTCCAGCGCTTACAGGAAAAGGGCGCTTCCAGTATAATTAGGCTGGTCAAAGAAGAGGGCTCCCTCTCAACGGTAAATCCACACGGGCTGTAAGGAGGTTCAGGCCATTTGTCGGGTCTTCCAGAGCGTGACCGAGGCTCTTGATGTCTCACTGTGCAAAAGGTCTGGGCTTTAAGAAGTAACGCATTAGATGGGAGTGTAGACTCTGAACTCTGAATTTAAAAAGTGTATTAATATGCCTCGAAAAGAAAAATGCATCTAAAGAAGGATAGCACGGGGGCTTCTTTGCCGATAAACCTGGATCTCATTCTTTACATCTTTTACTAATTTTCGCTCTTTTATGAAGAAAATTACCCAGACTATATAATAAGACTCCCTCGTTCAAACTAAAACATCCCAAAAAAGGAGAAAATACAAATTAACTGACTTTAATCCCAAAAACTTCCAAGTGAACACACAAAACAAGAAAAGGATCAAATATAGAATGCTTGAATTGCAAATGGTACTTTAAAAATTGAATTTTTACACAGATTTTCACTGTACTTTTTTTTCATATTCAAATTAACGGATAAATTCACCGATGTTTGAAGAGAAAAATAAGAACTCTAGATAATGAGCGAATAATAATAATCAGTTTGATTTCAGGTCTTTAGTCAGGTTGTGTATGAGTAACTGGGTGTGTGCAGGCACAAATGATTATGCTTACAGGTGTGGTTGTGGCTTTTTTTTATGACAACAGAGTCTGTTGGGTGAACAGATGTAGCCTTCAGTACTGGTTTAGACCCAAGTCTGGCTGCTCCACATCTTAAAGTGTGTGTGTGTGTGTGTGTGTGTGTGTGTGTGTGTGTGTGTGTGTGTGTGTGTGTGTGTGTGTGTGTGTGTGTGTGTGTGTGTGTGTGGGCCTGCTGTGCAAATCTGTTCTCATTAGTGTTTACTCGCCCCCTCCAAACATGTAACAACATGCACGTCAACTGCTGGAGTATGGAGCTTATAGCTGTTTGTTTGCACCAGGCCTCTGGCTGCACATAACCCGCCCCCAATGTCCAACTACCTTTTCCACTGAGGCCTGGATCTTTCTGGGCCCGTCAACCTCTGATTGTCAGCCAATGCCCCTGCTGGAGAGATCACAAGAATATCTCCAGGGAGCCAGTCCCTCTAGGAATTTGCGGACTTTTGATCACAAGGAGGAACGCAAATTCAAACAGTCCTTTCCGATATTGGAAAGATTTTCCATTTTGTCTTCAGATACCCACACATTTTTTTCCGCAAAGAAAAGTGTCGAGCTTAAGGGATACTGCAGTTCCATGCACACAAATCCAGACCAGAACCACTTTCTTAAGCCAAATAATGATAAATAAAAGTGAACTCACTTGTCTCATTCTACACGGCAGTTCATCACGCTCAACTCACACTTTGGGTTGACCGCTTTAAAAGTTACAAAAACTATGTTTGTTTTATGGAGCACTGAGGTGACTGAATGGACTGAATAGACTTAAAAAGCTGTTGAAATGCAATCATTCTGGGTCGAGTAGTCACAAAAAAAAACTCCTCGAGGGACGGAACCTCAACAATACCTGTGAGGTACCTATCATCTTTAACTGCTCATGTTGGAGCTCAATACTGTTTGAGCTCATGACTTATGGAGTTTGAAGTAATCGGTGGCCATTCAAAAAAAAAAACTCTAGTAGTGTTCTTTGATACGCCCTCCCTTCTTCTTCTTATTATTAAAATATCCCCAACCTCACAGAATGGCTCTGTCTTTTTGAGAAGCTGTGATCTGCCACGTTCCATATTAACATATTGCTGTCAGTCAGCGCCCCCCCTCTCCTACACATCCTCTAATGTTATTGAAGAGAGAAAGATCAGAGGGGCAGCCGTATCCCTACACTCCATCAAGAGTGTGTGTGTGTGTGTGTGTGTGTGTGTGTGTGTGTGTGTGTGTGTGTGTGTGTGTGTGTGTGTGTCTGGCCGGCTTGCAGGAAGTGGGGGCTGCTGCCTTTGATGGTCACACTCCCTCAGATGTGTCATTGCTACAGACGGCGTCTCGGCTGACGTGCCGCGTCTCTGCTCGTCGGGCTTTCCCCGCTGAGAAACAACAGCCCTGATAGTCACCTAAACACACACATAAAAACACACTTAAAGTGGATGCGCACAATTATTCTGCAGAAGAAGAAAAAAAAGAAAAAAAAAAGAAGGGGAAAAGTGTCTTCACACCAGGACGCCCACCCCCTGAGCCAAAACTGCTCGGGCCGTTCCACCTTTCCACTTTACTGTCAGTGATAATCGGTTCTGGCGTGTGACCACGCCGGGCTCTTTGTCTATTGGTCGCGCCTGTCATGCTGCTGGTGAGGTGTGTGCATTTGTGAGTGTGTGTGTGTATATTTATGTGTATGTGCGTCGCCGTGCTCTGGCCATGCTGCAGAATTGCAGGGAGGCTCCGGTTACATTGTTATTCTAAACAGGGTGTTTTCAGCCGTTCGTCCTCGCAGTCATTCAGCAGAGCGATCTGTCAGTTCGCTCCCCTCCCTCCGCTTCCCTCCAGAGACCAAACTGTGAACTTAACACACTCGGCTCTGATGACTTCCCTGATGGTGCAAAAAACAGCCAACTCTACAACTGTAATGTTATTGCTGGAGTGGCTTGAATGTTGCATTGTTCCTCTGGTTTAAAGTGTGTGCGTGTGCACGTGCATGTGTGTTTCAGTGTGTGCATTACATATTCAGAGCGAGGGAGGGGAGAGTAAGAGTATATGTCACCATTTCAATCTCTTCCCGGTAACCCGCAAAATGCCGGGGTGGGGTGAGGTTGTGTGTGTGTGTGTTTGTGTGTGTGTGTGTGGTGTTTGAGGTGGGTTGTTGAGGTCTAGATGAAAGTGGAAAAGCAGGGGAGGAAACCAAATAATCGAGCGGGTGAGGGAGGTGAGGTTGGGAGCAAACGAAAGCGTGTGTGTGTGTGTGTGTTTGTGTGTGTGTGTGTGTGTGTGTGTGTGTGTGTGTGTGTGTGTGTGTGTGTGTGTGTGTGTGTGTGAGAGAGTGAGAGAGAGAGAGAGAGAGAGAGAGAGAGAGAGGGGGAAAAAAAAGGGGGCAGGCATTTTTAAAACACTGTGGAGTCCAGATCAGAAATAAAACATAAAAAAGGGGAGAAGAAGAAGGAGGAGGAGGAGGGAAAAAGGGAGGAGGAATTGTGCTCGAGTGTGTTATGTGTGCAGATTCTATGAAGTGAACGCAGCCGGGGAGTAAATTGTGCGAGCCCAGAGAGCTCAGCTCTGCATGTTCAAGCTGGCACTTTTGATTTAGACAGAATTTATTTTTTCTGCCGCAAGATCTGTTTTTTTATTCTACCTCTCCTGGTGTATTATCTGCTAAGACAAAGGCAGGAGAAAAGAGCTAGAGAGAGCGAGCGAGAGAGAGAGAGAGAGACCCACAGTGAATAGATGTTGCGCAGCTGACAGCAGAGGAAGCGGCAGAGAGAGTTTCCAGCCATCACGCTCCCCGACCGCAGCCTTTTCTTCCTGGGAGATTAAAAAAAAAAAAAAAAAAAGGACAAAAGCGTCTCCCCCCCCACCTTCTCCAACCCGCTACCATCCGATCACCAGCCTGCACGCCGCTGGTGTATGGTGCTTTTCTCTCAGCCCTCAAAGGCATGGACTGAAGATGATGCAGCCGGGGGCTTAGTGAGAGATCGCTCCGCAAAAACCCCTTCCCCTCACCAACAGGGCCAGACCAAGAGGAGCAACTCCAGGGGAGGGGGGAGGGGGGGTTGAAGGAGTAGAGGAGGAGGTGGAGGAGAGAGAGAGAGAGAGAGAGAGACGTGGAGGGGGGGGGGGCGCCCTCCTTGGATTATTTTCGGAGGTCTTCCAATTCCCTTTTTTGTATTTTTTTTCTTTTTTACCCTCCCCACTCGCCTCAATCATCTTCTGTTTTTGCTGCGATGCGTAGTTTTTAAGACGAAGAATGTGGAGACAACATTTTCCAGGCAAGCCGCATGTTTCCTGTTTTCTTTTCTGGATGTCTAATAAAGTCTGGCATGTGGGAGGGAGGTAGGTGGATGGGGAGAGGTGGGGGAGTGTGGAATAGAGGAGGGGAGAGTGACAGTGTGTGTGTGTGTGTGTGTGTGTGTGTGGAGGGGGCTGGGGGTGTGTGTTGTGTGGTCGGTAAGGTAGGCAAGTAGTCAAAAATGTAGTCATTTGGAGGTCCGCGCGTCCTCTGCTGCTGCACTTGGCTCCGTGTTTTTCGCTTCCTCTGCGGTCTTGGGCTCTGAGCGCTCTCCGTAGCTCGGGGCAACAGCAAAGAATAAAAGAGCGGGAAAAGGAGAGGGAGGGTGAGGGGAGGTCCGGCTTGGTTGTGCCATGGATGCTGTTGACACCCGCTTTTGTCCCGAGTGTGGGCCCTGGCCGCCCATGCACACAGAGGGTACCATTTAAAACAGGCGTGCGCTCATTTTCTTGGCAGGGGATGGATTGGTGTGGCGCGCAGCCGGGTGGTGACAGGGGTGGGGCACTGGCAGTGCAGGACAAGTAGCCTTTGTGTGCTACTTTTGGGGAAGTGAAGGGAGGGAAGGGCAGGGAGGAGGCTGCCAACAAAGGGTGCTTATACCCCTTCCACCCCCCCTCCCTCTTTACCCCCTCTCTTTAACCACTACAACTCATGCAGTGACCTCGCGCTGTCACAGGCATATGAAGGGTTTGTGTGTGTTTATGGCAGGTTTTGTGTGTGTGTGTGTGTGTGTGAGGGAGCAAAGTAGTAAATGAGTAATTGAGCCTCAGTAAACCAGAAGTACAGGCTCTGGCAGAGTGCCATATGAAAAGGGAGGAAACTCCAGCACGGAAAACAAAGTGTTGTTTGACCCAACGGCACATCTGTGCGTTGTGCCAAACTTCTCCGTTACTCCATAGTCCTTGACGGCTCCTGGCCGCACGCCAAGGTTGTGTGTGGGTTCCTATTCATTTGTTGCCACATCGATGCAAGTGCATTCCTGTTGTGTCTGCGTTTTCATGCAGAAATCTCACTTTGCCGTTGCAACTTGTGCCTCCACATGAACTGCACATAATTGCTCACATCGTACGCGATTAGGGTTGAGTTTGAAAGCTTCTTGTTGAATATGAATATAGTCTTATCAAAGCCATTTGTAAGGCGCTAATGTTGGTCTTGTTACATTTTTTTTTGCGCACCTTCTTTTCCTTGAGCTATGGAAAGTCCCATTTTATAGCGATTAAGTAGATATGCTTTAATTATTCATGAAAGTTGAACTGGGAAATGGAAGAAACTACTGAAACTGACGGAATGCTACAAGTTAGATCATCTCTCTAGACAAACTCACCACTCTCTTTGGCAACACCACATAATTTACTCAAAAATGTAACGTAATGCCAAAGTGTTTTTTTTTTTTCTTTCTTTCTTTAATAAACTGTCTTTGGCCGAGCACAGATACCAAATTGCAGAGAGCACATGAGCCAGACAACAGCCAAATTTTTGTTTGGCCTTCGGGCAAGTTACTCAGAGAATTATCGTTAATTCGCTACAGCTGATACGATCGACTGGCAGTGACATTTGCCATTTTAAACGGTACAAATCATCCTTCAGTGACGATTTATTATAAGAAGCCAGTGACTTGAATGTTTTTGTAGATTCCTTTTTGCTTCTAAAAAAAAGATATAACAATTGGATTTGTTAGCAAATTCAGCTTTTTTTGTTTGTTGCCAAACTGGAATCAGAACCAAAACCCTACACACAATGCACAGGCCACATATCCATATTATAACCCCACTCGCCCCTCTATGGGCATGTTCCTCACCCACACACAGCCTCCTCCTGTTTGACTGGCTGCTTGTGTTAACAAGGGCTTGTGGCTCATGTTTCAGCACGGTGCGGCTCGGGGTGGCACAGTAAATGGCCGTAACTGTTGGCGGTCAACAGCAGCAGCAGCGGCCGCCCCCACCCAGCTTTGTTGTCAAGAAAGGAGCCACCTGCAAACAGCAGCTTGGGGTCGCTAGGCAACCGGTGGCAGCAGATGACGATAGTATGGTGGACGGCTTGTCTGGGTCCCTCATTACCACTAAGATGACTTCTGTTGCCGTTTCATCTCCGCGTTGTATTTTTCTTTTTCCTCCCTCTCTGACCACAACACAACTGCGTGTCTCTGTTCCTTTCTGGTCCCTCTTCCCCTCACGGAGGCAATACAACACCAGCAGCAGAGGCCAGTGGTAGGAAGAAACTCCTCGCTCCCTTCCCCACATAATGGAAACTCTGGCCTCATCTCCCGTTGCGCCGCTCTGCTGCGTCCTGCTGCCAGACTCTGACTAAGTGTTGCTGGCTCAGGAACCCGCAGCCTCCAGCTCGGGCCGGGTTCGGGTTCCACAAGTATTCCTCTACAGGAATGATTAGAATTAAAATACTGATGACTGAGAGAGATAGGAGAAAAGGTCTCATTTGATTAACGTTAGTAAGCAATCAAGTACTTTCAGGCCTTTTTCACTGGAGACCTAGATTTCCAAAATAATTTTCGTCATGACCCAGTTCTCATTTTTGACGACTGTTTTGTGATCTAATTGAGAACAATGTACTGCTTTTATACCGCGAACTGAGCTCACCACCTTTTATCACAGGGACTTTTAGTAATATAATATCAAGCATTTGAAAGCATCTTGAAACCCACATCATAAATCTTTCTGAGCTTTTAGAAAGTAGAGAGGATTCCTTTTAGAAATCTTCATGTGGTACTTTTACTCCATTACCAGTAGACAGCTGTCACAAAAGTATGATTCAGGGTCTTGCTTATTACATGTGTCTAGTGTAAATCTATTGAGAAGTTGAGGAGGCAGGGATGTGGGTGTAAATTGAACAATTTTGGATTATTGGTCAGATTAAATATGAAAGCAGTACTCTGAGCTGTGGTTACTTGTGACAGGGTTGATTTTGGACATTTTTATAAGGCATGCAATTAAATTATATTCGTTAATGCTGAAAATTTGTTGCAGCCCTAGATCTGACAGTATATTAGCAGAATGTGAGTGTGTGTGTGTGTGTTACATGCATTTATTCCTTTGGCAGGTAAACTCGCGACAACAGCTGCCTCTCTCAGTGAATATGTACTCGTCCCAAATCATCACACACACACACACACACACACACACACACACACACACACACACATACATTCGCAGCCTGGCAACAGTTTAGCAACAAGCAGAGGAAGTGAGAACACAGAGGAAAGGAAATGAGGGGGATTAATTAATGGAGGAGTGAAATTAAGAGCACTCTGCCTCCTGCGGTTCTCACGTGACCCCCAACACTCCACAGCTCCCTGCCCTCAATGTGCACATTGGTCGACATTTGATGCGCTGTATGCATCACATTGAAATATAAATATATATATATATATATATATATATAGTTGTTGTTGTTGTTGTTGTTGCTGTTGAAACAATATTTACATGTGGACTACATGTCTAGAAAAAAAGAAATGTAGCCAAAACATTCACGTTTTTAACCAAATTTAGCCCAATTTGATGTACAGTCCTTTTTTTGACCAGTAAATCATTGGGGTGAAATGATGTAACTCATATAAACATATGAAATTATGTTCTAGGTATAATTATATATATGTTTTAGGTATCAACATAGAGAGAAAAGGTTCTGAGAAGGGGGCATTGTACAGCTCATAAGCTCAGTGGTTCTGGTTAAGACTGGTTCGATGTGCATGCTGTCAGTTTACCACAGAGGGAGTGTCGCCTGTCACCTCCCTGCTTCCCTTGCCCGAATACATCATCTCCTCTCCATCAAAATCAGCAGAGTGAGAATCAATCTGTCACACAGGAGGACACACACAAATACACACTCCGGCTCCTAGAAAGACGGAGCGAGAGGGAAGGAAGGGAAGAAACTGATAAAAAAAAAAATAGAAGGAATGACAGTTGAGGTGAAAGGATGACAGAGAAAGGAGGAGCAGTGATTATAGCTGAGGAATGATCGGCAGAGGTGGGGAAACATTTACGTGAAAAGAGAGATAAAGGATGGCGAAGCGGATACATGCTGGGTGAACACAGATACGGAGCGAGACATTGGCAGACAGGAGGAGAGCTGTCAGAAGATGCTATCGTACAGGGAGAGATCTGGGAAAACACAGGGCTGCAGACGGCGTGATGAAACGTAACGGGGGAAGAGTCGGCGAGGAAGGAGACTGAGAGAGTAAGAGACTGAAAGGTCAGAGAGGCAGAGAGAAACCCAGTGGATGATTCATGGAGTTCGGCCTGTCTAACTTCTGCCTCAGGGTTCGATGCTGCCTGCCAGTCGCTCCTCTCCCCTCCTGCTCCTCTCACCTGCACACCCACGGCTGTCTGTAATCTATAGAAGCCAGTAACGGTAGCATAGGCCAGCCAGCGGTACTGACTCGCAGGAAGCACGGAAAAGGTTGCAGGTGCTCTCGGCCTTTTCTGTTTGTCAAAGACGGCCTTGCATGCCGCAAACCTGCAATGCCTTAATCAATATTTTTGATATCACTTTGAATCAAATGACTGTGATGTGAAAGAGGTTGCTTAGAGCACTGAAATAGGTCAACTCTCAAGTCCTGGTTCTTAGCCTCTTTTACCCTTTTGTTTTGGTTCTACTACACATTTATGAAGACATTCTGATAAACCAACCATAGGACACCCACCCAGCACTAAATGGTAGTCATAGTTAGCAACTAGCTGGTGAAAGACTGGTGGAGACAAAAATAGAGGTTAAAGGAAAGTGAATATTGGTTCATCAGGTGGACTGAAGCATTTTAGAGTTTCATATGAATGCTTGTGTTGGTCGGTGTACGCTGGATGTTGGACTGTTTGTTAACACATCTGTCATAACAACTTTCATAACTGTCTGTCAGCTCTACAATGTGTCGTATTCTGCAAATCCACATATTAAGCTGACATATGGTGTTGTTGGAGCTAAAGATTATTTTCAGCATTGATCATTACGTGTATGACTTTTACAAATAACGGATTTATTTTTAAGTCTATAAAGTGTAAAAATATTGTAAAATCCTATTGTAGATAAAAAAATAGCTTGAGATGTTTTCTTTTTTAAATGTACTATTTGAACACAGGGAAAAGCTATTCCTCATATCAGAAAAGCTAGAGAGGATGTTTTACATTTTTGTGAAATAATCAATTATCAGAATTGTAGTTGTTTAATTTTCTTTAGCCCAACTTATCGGCTAATCATTCCAGCGCCTGTATGCATGTGTGCACCATCTCATGAGATGTGGCCAGGCACGAAATGCACAAGTGCGTCCTCACACACCCTCACCTCAGTTTGGTGTAATGGACTCGGTCTCCATCGCCCAGCTGCCTCCATTAATATTCAACGTGCTGTCAGTTGCAGATGTGGCACAGACAGCCGAGTCGCCACGCCTCACCTTTCCCGCCGCCGTGTCACCCGTCTTGAACAGCGAGTGTGATAAGGAGGCATGGAAGCGGTGATGGTGGTTGGTGGTGGTCTGTGGGCGAGGAGGAGGAGGATGAGGGGGGGGGGAGGCGGCTGTCTGTCTGTCAGGAGAGAAAACATCTCCTCTGCCCTTTGCACTGAGGGGGGGGGCACGGGTGTTTGTGCCTCCGACCTCAACTCTCACCATACATGCCATCGGTGCCAAAAATAAAGTGCATTAAAACTGGCAGCCGAAGCCTGTTAAGTGATCGCCATGACAATATGGGCGGAAGGCGCAAGGAGATGACACCTCCGCTCCGATGCTCCCCCCCGAGGCGCTTCGCTACCGGACTGCTCGCTTTCCGTCGGCTTCCTCTGCGTCCCGCCCTCCTGTCGTTTATGTGCTTCCACTCTCTCCTTTCATACTCCTCTTCTTCTCCTCCGATATGTCTCCTGGGTGCTCTTTAGGCTAACAGGCAGTGTTTAGTCTATTTTTGAGCACTTGTTTTACATTTTAATTTCACTCTTCTCTTGTCTTGCTGTTTTTCTTCCCTCCCACCTGTTTGTTTTCCCGCTGTGCGTTTCAGCCGGTTTGTGTGACGGCCACACAACTTTCTCAATCTTAAATCTCCTAATCTCACCTTCATCTGCCCTAATCAGCCTCCTCTGCTGCAGTAATCCCACAGAGCATGTCCCTAATGAGCAATCCTCCACCTCTCCTCTCCTTTGCCTCACTCCACCCTTCTCCTTATCTCGACCCCGGAGTCCGACGTCATCGTAATCGCCGGGATAATTTAAAGAGCACACAGATGCACACACCTGCTCTCACACCCGCACATGCACAGAGTGAGGTCACACATACCCAGATGCCGATCTACAGGAGAGCAGCAACACACTCAAGATAAGAAAGTGATGTCATGAAATCACTCGGAATGAAACACCCAGAAGGGATCTCGCTGGTTTAGGTCTCTTCCCGAGTGACCTGTTGTGTCAGCTTGGACATAAAGACTGAGAGTGAAGGTCACGACCTGTGTGGTGTTAGAGCGCTAGTACTCAGCGGGGAACAGTTTTCCTTCTCGGGTCCATCCATCCGTTGGGCTGCTTCTGAGCCGCACGCCACTCGGAAGCAGCATGAATATTGATGCTCCTCTCTTGTTAACATTGTATGAAGCAGGGCTCGTAATTGTCTGTCTTCTCAGAGAGACACGTCTTCGTCAGTGGGGACGTGTGGGAAGGTCGGCCCACTGGGGAGCTCGGCACTTCTCGGCTCTCTTCACTTTGAGTGAGAAAAGTGGCAAGTGGGAAGGAGAGTGAGTCGAGCGCAGACAAGAATTGCGACACGCACTTTGTCAAGTGCGCTGAAGTGCAGATGTGAGTTGGCTTGAGGGTCTGTTTCAGGCTTGTAGCGTTTTTCCTCTAACGCTCTCCATTTCAATGATACATGGATCTTTTGAGGCAGGGCAGCAGTGAAACTCATTTCTAAAGGTGCAGCGAGCAATCTTTTCTTTTTTTTCTTCTCTTCTATTCCACAGCTACTGGTTCCACTCACAACGAGGCAAATGTAGGATCCTCTCCCTTGAACTGAGAAATGAGAAGAGTGTGTGTGTGTCTCAGTGTGCAGTTGTAATACGTACACACACTAGGGAATATCGTGCGTGTGCGTGTGCGTGTGCGTGTGCGTGTGCGTGTGCGTGTGCGCGTGCGCGTGCGCGTGTGTGTGTGTGTGTGCACATGTAAAAAGGTTTCTATGTGTCTGAGCCATGAGGCCAAGAGGCTTCCTGTAAGTGAGGCTGTGGTCTAATCCAGTCCTGAGTAGGGGCATTGATTTATTGAGCAACGCTTGGTAGTTTGGAGAAGCTCTGCTTCCTGCTGTATCCTAATCAGCACACACACACACACACACACACACACACACACACACACACACACACACACACACACACACACAAACACACACATACACACACGGGAGGTTATTACCATCTGAGTCTCTTATTTTTCTAGAGAACAGTTGACTTCAGCTAGCAGGAGAGTGTATTTAGTCTCATAATTTGACTTTGCACAGTGGCCGTTTCTTCCGGTAGAACTTGTGTGTGCTTGTCCTTTTGCGTTTTTAATTATGTATGTTCATTTTTATTGGTTTTATTTTTGGGTGTAATCTTTTTTTAATACCCTTAATGATCCTCTGTCACAACTTAACTACATCACGTATAGAAAACAAAGAAATGGCCAAACAACAGTAGTGTCTTTTTGCTCAAACAGCTGATCTGGTAGGGGCCATTTCTTTATGATCTTGTCCCTAAAATGATCTTCGTTCTCTTCTCCGTCTGTCTCCAGGTATTCGGCCCCAAATCATGAACGGGCCAATGCATCCGCGCCCCTTGGTGGCGCTGCTGGACGGGCGCGACTGCACCGTGGAGATGCCCATCCTGAAAGACTTGGCGACCGTCGCCTTCTGCGATGCTCAGTCCACGCAGGAGATACATGAGAAGGTAGAAAACACACCCTGCTCTTTACTTTCAGTGAACGTTGATGGAGAGATGGAGCCTGTCCCTCTCTCATGTGTGCCTCTTTATTTTCCAGTCACAGCTCTGACACGTGAAGCGAGTTATAGTGGCCCCATACACGCTTGCCAGTTAGAATATAGTGGCTTCATTATGATTTTATGTCACTTTTTGGTACATAGCGTGATGCCTATATCAGTGGCATTGTTCTAATAGAGAGTCTTGTACGGCGGGAATGCGGTGTAATTACATTGGCTTGTAGATGCTCTTTATTGCTTTTTATGCAGCGCAGAGGCTGCAAAACAATATATGGCCGTGGAGATGGGTATCACCGAACCGCTATCTCTCCATCTGCAGACAGAGTGAGAGTCGCTACATCTTTCCTCTCGCTGTTTTTATGAAAATGGGACATATTAAAAACGAAGCATTTGCATAGAGATCAATTCAATCAAAGACCTTGGGCGGCGAGGAGAAGGGGGGAGCGGGTAGCTTTTTGTTTGTTTTAACACTGCCTTATCAGGAAAAACATGATTGTAATGTTCACCTCGCCAGCATATTCAGCAGTTCACAGTAATAACTTGCAGTCTAGATACCCAGAGGGGTGGTGTAGATTGAAAATGTCCAATCTCTTCTTACTGCGGCATGGCTGCGGAGATGCAGCGCTGATAATTCAGGGAGTTTCAGTATGATGTTTTCAGGCCAGACACCAGCTGCCACATTCTCCTCCATCCACACCAGAAAATACAGAAACTCATGGGACAGACTTGTCAAGGGTGGAATAAGAAAGGGGCTCGAGGTTATGTCAGGTCCTCTACCCAGTAATCCCTTATTTCTCGGGTGATTTGGGCATGATGAAACACACAGCCGAATACTGATCCAGATCGAGTTTCAATACCACTCGAGTGCGACCAAATCCCGCACGCAGCACCTGCGCTCCAACGGCCAATATTCTCACAGTTGTCGTGTCTCACAGTCACATGTGGCTTGTAAAAGCTGGACGACAGCCCGTATGGCATAGAGTCAACATTGGCCACATTGTACACTGCCTGACTGTTCATCCAATTGTGGTGTTAAGATTATGGCTGTAACTAATGACTGGTTACGTAGGTAAGTAATCTATTGATATTTAGTTTCGTCTGTACAATGTCAAATCTTTGTATTACTTGCTTGTTACAGAGGGAAACAGCTTGTGTGTGTGTGTGTATATATATATATATATATATATATATATATACACACACACACACACACACACAAATAATATATTTTGTTCTAACTGTCATCTCCCTTTTACTCTCATCTCCGCTCTACTGCTGAAGTGGTTTTCAAAGGTGCAATCAATCATGAAAGGATCATAGCTTACTCTTAATAACATACTCCATATTATAGCGGGATGTTGTTCTGCAGTGTTTTTGATCTATTTTTTAATGCTGTTATCATAGCCATGTCACCCTTTTAAGAAGTGCCAAAAGCTAAAAAAGCATAATTTTGAACCTGCCAGGTGGAGAAAATCTGTTCTCATAGTTACAGCCAGTTCTCATCCCCACTACATCCCCACTACTCACCAGTGGGATGACTTCATAGCCATAAAATGCCTCCCCAGTAAGCCGCAGAGTCAAACACACACTCACTCACACACACTCACTCACACACACTCACACACTCACTCACACACACTCACTCACACACACACACACACACACACACACACACACACACACACACACACACACACACACACACACACACACACAAACACACAAACACACACACAAACTGAACAGTACACGATTCACCAAATCAAAACTCCTTTGCAACAGTATACTCTTGTCTCTCATGCTCACACAGGCCAAATGGGGGTGGGGGGGAGGGGGGAGGGGAGAGGGACTCTCTGCCATGTCAGAAAAGCGCAGGCATCCTTAGAAATGATAACCGTTAAAAGCAATTAGGCTTTGGTTACAGTGAAGAAGTGGGATATGGATTGGGTGAGAGTTTCCATTAAAGTAAACTACATTCAGAGTGGATTTCCCCTAAAAAGACTCCCTCTCCAGCTCAAAGACAACACTAGGGAGAGAAGAAGAGTGTATTAATGCTCATGTGTTTCAACCTTGAACTAGTATCTGGAAGGCCCGTCTGGGACACTGCTCTAATAAGAGCAGTATGGAAATTCAGAGCTAATCTACTAATCACATGAACGCTAATGCAGTTTGGCTGGAGGTGAATGCAGAGCGGTTATTTAGGCTCTGTGGCCGATACTGAGGGGAATATTTTAAATCCGCATCAGAATGAATCACAGGTCAGGTCACCTTGTCCATGTCAAGTAGCAGAGGAGCAGCGCTTCACCGGGACACGCTCCTGAGATTGAGACTGATTGAGACTTTTTGTAAATCCTGAGGCGAACGGTGACTTTCTACACCAAAGAGGGCGGTTGTTGTTTTTCTTTAGCAACTTGATGTGAATAAAATGCGGTCAGGTTATGTGGTGAGGAACAAATGATTTGATCCCCGGACTCAAACAAGCATTACCATGTGGTTATTTCACTGTAAATTGTGACACGTAATTCCTAAACCGTGACATGTAAAACCTTTTTTTTTTTTTTTTTTTTTTACATGATTTAAGATAAATTAAGTAGTCCATGTACATTTCTGCCAAAACAGATATGAGTTCAGTTTAAAAGCAAATCATGTGCAGTTTTTCTTTCGGGTTGTTGACATTTCTGGTGGAGTGTTGAGATTACACATTTGGCTTGGAGAAACACTTTCTATTCTCATGTTGCCAGCTTTTAGTTGTAACACAAGTCAAGTCGAACACGTTGGTCCCAGGGTTTTACGATCTGTAGCCTACAATATATCACAGACCCTCTCGTTGATTTAAGGAAAACTTGTATACGAATAAAGGGAGAAAAAAAAAATGTGCAATGGAAAAGGTACCATTCTTCTTCTTCAAATTGCTGCATTTACTGTGGACAGAATGTAGAAACACAGAAATGCAGTGTAATACTAAGACCTGCAAAGCAGCAGTGCTATATGAAATATATATATATTTTTTTATATCTTTGTGGATAGGTGAAACATTTTATCACCAGACGTAAATGGGTCAAAAGGTCAACTGAGTGCAGTCACTCTTTTGACCGATCACATGCTCTCACCTCTTAAGGTTTATCCTGCAATCAGCAGCTGCCTTGACCTCTCTCTCCAGACAATTGCCCAGATCCTTTGTCCGTAAACACCCTCAGGGTCTGTGTGTAATTGTGATGACCATGCGGAACCTGGAGCACCTTAGAGACAATATAATGACTTGTTCCACTTGGGCGCAGGTCTGTAAGAAGGACAGTGTGTCAGTGCTGCTGGGGACCACGGGATGTCTGTAGTTCCCCCTCGCTGTGAAATGTTAAACGTTTTCCTAAGTGTTCCGGGGTTGTGGCGGACGTGATTTTCATGGCTCCACTGGAAGGAATGTGATCTTGTGATTGTCATGAGTTCTCATGAACTCAAATGGACTAATGGCCACGTTGCATGCATTGGCCACATGAATGAATGCACAAAAAGATCAACAAAAGGAAGGCACATTAATAAATAGAATACTGTCATTGAAATAAATAAAAAAAATCTGTGAATGTGTTTTCTACAGGTGCTCAACGAAGCAGTGGGAGCCATGATGTACCACACTATCACCCTCACCAGAGAGGACCTGGAAAAGTTCAAAGCCCTACGCATCATTATACGCATCGGCAGCGGATACGACAACATCGACATCAAGGCTGCCGGAGAGCTGGGTACGAACTCTCATGACCAGTATGAAGTCCAGTACCGCGTAGTGTTTAGTGCTGTTGTATGTATCCCAGAATATAGTCTAAGTGAGGGTACTATTTGTATTGTGTCTGGTGTTTTATGTGTATTTTTCTGTTTCCTGTTTGTGTCCCATGTTGTTGTGGTTTCTTCAGGGGGAGTTTTGTGGATTGGCGTCTGCTTATTTGCTTGTTCGATGGTTCGTTTGTTCCTTAATTACATATGGTACCTCGGGCACCAGTAATCAGATTTAGGTGAATCTTGAGGGGGATGTTTCATCACGCTGCTACAATGTGCTATGTGGAAAATTGCAGTGATTGGCAAAAAAAAAAGAAAAGGGGGGTGGGGGGGGGGGCACAGTAGAGGTCAAAACAAGATCGCCCAGTTAATAGTGAGTTTGCCCAAAAGGGGACGGCTTCGGGACAGCATGTTTGTCGTTTCCTTTTTTTTTTTTCTTTTTTTTTTTTGTTTATTACAGAACGCTATCAAACGCTGAATTATAGAGTCGGGTGAATGGTGGGCATCCCACTGTGAGCCAGAATGTTCAAAGAGACCGAATGGGAAGAGAGAGGAGAGTGCCGTCTTCTCTCTGAACCACCACCCAGGCTTATATCAGCAGGCTTGTGGCTCAAACAGCCCTTACAGTTGACAAAGCTGCCATTTTCCTGCCAATACGAGATACTGTGTCTAACTGCCACCCACTCACCGAAGGCGCTCTGCCTCGCAACGCAGGAGTCAAAAGCTATCGTGCCTGGAGAAGGCGGTGCTGATATGGCGGCTGTTCTCGGGGAGAAGAAAAGGGGCCATTGATTGAGCAGGCTCTGGCTATTTTTCGCTGTCCAGAGACGGCTGTGCTGTTACTCTGAGATACAGAGTGGGATGAGGACATTAGAGGAGAGCGAGGGCAGGCAGAAGTGCTTAAGTGGCGATAATGGAAATCTTTGTGTTGTCGGAGGAAAGGCATGGTAATACCAGAAGGTCAGGGGTTTTAATACTCTGAAGGTAACAAAATTATGAGCATTCTACTGGAGGATATCTTGACAGAAAATGTCTGAAACTTGCTTTATTATGCATGTGCACATCATTTCAGATAGAGTAGGGCTTTTCAATGATTCATTATATCTGATCTTGAATTTTAGTGTGATCATGTCTGTATTTGTATCGTAATACAAAATTCTGTTGCCCAAGTTACTCATTCTAGGCAAAGTAAGTAATTTATAGCTATCTTATTAGCCTTAGTTCCAGTGCATCAATTAAATGATTTTACAGTATATATAGTATTGCATTACCACCTTTTTAAAATCTCTTACTGGCCTGAATTTACTCAGTTCGAATAATACTGTTATTAGAATCATGAAATCGATTATTGAATTTTTTAGAACCGAGCTTAATTCATTTTCCCTGTTCTGCCTCGTGCGTGTGCGTGTTTGTCTTTTCTTTAGGCATTGCTGTGTGTAACATTCCCTCGGCAGCTGTGGAGGAGACGGCGGACTCCACCCTGTGCCACATCCTCAACCTTTACCGGCGAAACACCTGGCTTTACCAGGCTCTCCGGGAGGGCACGCGGGTCCAGAGCGTGGAACAGATCCGCGAGGTGGCGTCTGGCGCCGCCCGCATCCGCGGCGAAACCCTTGGCCTCATCGGCTTTGGTTAGTATCATTTACTCTGGAGTTACTTTTTACTTTTTTACCTTTCATCTCATTGCTGTTTTTTCACTCCCTTTCCTTTCCGCCGTTTCTGTGTTTTCATATCCTCTCACCGCTCAGTGGGCCTTCTGTTTCCCTGCCCTGATAAGGTTATTTTTCTTCCTCTGCCCGTCCCATTATTTTCTCAAGCTTGTCTGTTTCGCCTCCCTCCGGGCTGGATTCCTTTTCTCTGCCACACTGTTCTCTCATCCCACCGCTCTAATGCTCACCATTATATCTCCATTATTCTGTCTTCTTCTGTTTTCTCTTCCTTTCTGTCACTGCGGCCCCTCGACACCTTGCCCTGCCGTAATCAGGCCCTTCAATGGTAGACCGGATTCTGCCTGTGTGTCTGTGTGTGTGTGTGTGTGTTTGTTACAGTGTGTTTTCCCTCTCTGCACCTGTTTTTAATGCCGATTGTGTGTGTTTGTGCATCCTTCTAGCCTGTCTCAACATTAGTGGGCTCACAGATGCTTTGTCTTCTCAAAAGCCTTTCCAGAGTGCCACCTTATCTCTGTGTCCACATACACTCCCCCCACACACCCACCCACACAAACACAACCGCCTCCCCCCCTTACAGGTCCCAGACAGCCTCCTAGACTTACTGTGCCCAAGCAGGTCCTGGCAGGGAGAATCCCCCCCCCCCTCCCAAATCTATCTCATTCTCACCGAATCCTCCCACCTCCAGCCTCCTCTCCCGGTCTTTCTGGCTCAAGCCTTCTCCAAAACAATGTCCATTGTCAGCGGGAGGTTGGGGGGAGCGAAGGCCTCCTGGTGTTTGTTTGTAGGACTCTGCACATTCAGCCAGCTGCACAACTCTGCAGGCTGCAAACACACAGAATGGAAAAAAAAAACCTCTGGCTCTGGGGGCGACAAAAGACTCAGGAGTACTTCAAGTACCAGCCACGCCAATGTTTTAGGCATTTACACTTTTAAAATAAGTGTTGGGCTGCTGTAGAATTCATTCATTTGTAATGATATTGATTTTGCTATCATTCCTTAGATTAGTTCTCTCATAAATAAGTATGTGGAATTCCACTTTTAAATACTTGAATCAGGGGAAAGACACCTTTTCTGTCTTTTTTGTGAACTGGAAGGAGTATTCATTGTATACATTAAGAGTAAAACCAGTTAGGGGAATCAATTGGATTGGAGTTTTCGCCCAAAGTCAGCTTTGATCTTATACTTATAAGTTGTATACACTAGGTGAATACAATGCTGCAGAACGTATATTACACATTATGTTCATCAGCCTTAATGGCACACAGTTTCAGTCACAAATGTGAGAATAGAGGACAAAGAAAAAAGCAGTAATGCAGGAAGTTAAACTTCCTGAAAAGCCCCATGAGCAGTGACAATGACACTCGTCCCGCCTGGCACTTGGAGTCGGTGGGTTTAGTCGGTTTGACCTGATCATGTTATCGTTCTACACATTACTATTGTTAGAATGAATGATTCTGTAATAAAAAAAATGTAATTGTTACATGAGTATATCCTTCACATTTTAAACTATAAAGAATCTTCACTCGAGGTCCACTAACTAGCTTTTTCTGACATATCATGACATATATTGACATTGGAAAAATATTTTGATTAATTTCATGTTACCGATATCAACCCTGTGGCGAAGCTGTAGTGGGTGCATAGTTAAGAACTTCACCGACGTATTCTGTCCAGGAGAAATCCACAGCGACGGCACACGATCCAAACCAACCATTTTTTGACTGACAACTACACACACACTACCTTTTGAATGGGCTGTTTTACAAAAGCATTCTTTCCTCCAAGTTGGCCTTGACCAATCACCGCCCCATCTGCCACATCGCCACCGGGCGGGAAAGAGTTGATTTCACAAATCTTTGTGTGTTGTGGCCTCACATTTGAGTGTAGAGTGTCGTCCTCGTCCTTTGACTGTGGATAAATGAGCAACACAAAGCAAATGTGTGCCACTGAAAGTTGTGTGGCAGAACCTCTGGCACTATAGTCTCTCTTTTAGTGGCATTGATCGGCGTGGGAAGGCAGGGAGACGGAGGACTAGGAATACAAATAAAGGAGACAAACGGTTTTTGATTCTCCGGTATCTCCACATGAAAGGAAAAATCCACACAAAAACACTTAAATAGTTAAAGTTTCTAGTGCTACACAACAGACTTGTGAATTAGAGATATTTGTAGATACAGAAAACAACTTCATTGTAAATCCCTCAAAATCAAAGGGATGCTGTTTCCCTCTAAACCCACCACTTTACAACAATTGCCCATCGACCACACAGGCAGAAAAATCGTTGGAGAAGCAGAGATGCCAATTCTCCCTCTCTCCCCTCCGCCCCCTCCGCCCCCTCCCCCCCCCCTCGCCAGCCTCATCAAATCAGATTGTACTTCAGCCACAAGACGACCTGGTTTGTTTCAAACTAACTGAAAAAGTCATTCTAATGCTGCTGCTGCTGTCTGCACTTACAACCAGCCGCTGAATGCAACAAGTTCATTCTTGTTTGTTGTCAAATGATATTCTGGGAAATATAAGGAATAAAGTAATTGAAGCAGAAGTACACAGGGCTAGTTGAGGAAAAGTGCATACACCAAAAAAGATCAAGCACTTTGGGAAAGGTAGATTTTTACAGTAATCAAAAAGTTGATTATAATCCCATCCCCATAATGCAACAGAAGGGTCTGAGTGATTGCTTAAGTATAATAAGGAGTCTGTATGCAGCTGTCTCTTAGTGGCTGAGATTGAAAAGGGGGGGTGGGGGGGTGGGAGGCAGCCTTGGAGCTGGACACAAAGCTCCATCACAAAGAGAGGACTTTGAGAGTGTAAAGGACTTTATCGATCCTTTTCACCAGCTGCTGCTGAACAGGAGCAGGCCTCTCCAGCTACAGAGCAAATGGCTGCAAGAGGCCGAGGAAGAGCCTTCTATGCTACCGAGTCACTCTCTCACAGTCTCCTCTGGAAACCAGTTACCTCACTTTGTCCTCTTTTTGAGAAATGATTTCTTCACCATGACTCCACCACTCATCAATCATTAACCAACAACAGCAAATCTCTCGGAGACATCAGAGAGGACCTCTTCACGTCCTAAGAGAATGACATTGCTTAAAAAATGGATAACTTCACTGGTTGGATTTTATGTTAATGTCTAATTTATGGTGTCTTAAAACAATTTTTATAACTCACTCTTTCATGCTCATTGTGTATTTAGCAGGGATGATGTTTAATGCGTTTAGTATTAATCCTTATGATGCGTTTACAGCCCTTTATTTCCATCTAGTAAAAGATATATATGGTCCAGGACTTCGAGGATCCACAAAGATTTGACAAGAACAGACGATATCTTTTGTGTCGATGTATTCACTTATGCAGATGTATTGCCTCAAAAATATGCATGCACCAGGAACAGTGCCCATAATAAAGTAAATGTGCCAGAGTAATTATCTTAATAGTTATAGTCCTAATAAATGCAGGTCGTGGCATTAGCTGCGGGTCCAAAAAGGTTGAGAATCCTCGCCCTAGATAACGACATCAACTAAATACCTGAATTCTCAATGTCATATAACCGCCTCTCGGCTCCTGTGTTTGACCGCACATGAATAAACCTTCTCCACTTCCCTCCTCTGTGTCCCCAGGTCGTTCGGGCCAGGCGGTGGCGGTGCGGGCCAAGGTTTTCGGCTTCAACATCATCTTCTACGACCCTTACTTGCAGGACGGCCTGGAGCGCTCGCTGGGCGTCCAGCGCGTCTACACCCTGCAGGACCTGCTCTACCAGAGCGACTGCGTCTCCCTGCACTGCAACCTGAACGAACACAACCACCACCTCATCAACGACTTCACCATCAAACAGGTACGTTAGCAAGAAACAAAAAAAGAACGCGCGCATACACATGCAGACAGACGGAGCCGAACATCCCATTGAACAGCTGTGATGTGACCCGGGCTTAACGCAAAGCTATCTAACAGGTAGACAAGCAGAGCTGCTGGTGTATTATTACTCTGTCAGCCTGGAGGCTGTCCTAAAGAGCATTATAGTCGGTAGAAAGAGAGAAGCGAGGGGAGGAGGAAAAAAAAAGAGAAGAAACAGCAGCAGCCTTCCTGCCTGCACATTCCCTGCTCTTTATCTTAAGCTCCACCAAAGCTGGACACAAATTCATTCCTTTGCTCTGTCAAATGCAATTAGCGCCAGCCCACGGCTACAGCAAATATATCGACTAGGCTGCGCAGCAGGGGGCTGAGAGCACTGCAAGGGGGAAGCGCTCTTCTCTGAGTCAATAACTGCACTGCGAGGCGCTGCCTGGGGTGACACCTGCAGGGAAGCCGCGGAACTGCACAGGCTGAGGAAGCGTCTCCCCTTCTGTCCATTTCTCCCTGTGTTGCCACTCATGGACGTCTTCTCTCTTCGTCTTGCCTGCCGTGTGCCCTTCTCTCTGCGATTTGCGAGTCGCAGAATGCGCGGAGACAAACATAAGTGGGTGTAGGGTAATAGCTTAACCTAGTTAACTCGATGTCTTTTTCAAAGCTTAATATTCTCAGCTGCCTCTTAAGTGCTGCAATGAAAGAACACTTTCCTCTCTTTCCTCACCGAAAATCTTGGCAGCCGCTCTCAGCTCTCAGCAAGTGGAAACGTGTGTGCGCATGTTTGTGTGTTTCTGTGTGTGTCAAAACCACCAAGGCCTAATAAAAGACTGCCTGCCAGCGTAAAGGCTTTTCATGCCCCTGGATTTCAGCTTTTGTCAAGATTAAGGGATTACTTTCTTCTGAGCATATTCATTTGATTTTTTTTTTTCCTTCCTCCCTCTTATACTTTTTGTTGTGCCTTTTTTTTTTTTTTTTTTCAAAAGCAGCAAGGGGTGGTGGCGCTGCCTCATCTTTCAGCTCACCCCTCATCCTTCATTTCATCTCTTGGTTTTGGATAAAGATGTTCTTTATCCCACATCTGACAGTATTCGTCCCAGCTGCTGTCTGTCTCCTAGATCTATCAGGTGTTAGGCACAACAAAGGTGTCACAGATGGTTTTTTTAAATTCTCAATTTCGGTCCCGTGTAATATGTTTCAAGAAGGCCCTCAAATGCAGTCATCCAATCCAGATTAATGTGCCGCGCGTTAGATCAAACAGATTAACTCGACTGTCGGGCTGACAGACGCACCTCCACAGCCACATCTGGTCATGTGTCTGTGAATAACTGCTTGTTATCGCCGGTGCGGAGGCATTGTACTTTTGGGGTTGTCCATGCGTTCGTCCATCTGTCCCACTGTCCAGCCGTCCCAGTCGCTTGAATGCAATATCTGTGGAGCGCCTGGAAGGAATTTCTTCACCCTTTGGCACAAACGTCCACTTGAGCTCAAGGATGAACTGATTAGAGTTTGGTGGTCAAAGGTCAAGGTCACTGTGACCTCACGTCTGTGATATTCAAGTGAACGCAATATCTCAGGAATGGCTGGAGGGAATTTCATTACATCTGGCACAAACATCCGCTTGGACTCAAAGATGAACTGATTAGAATTTGGTGGTCAAAGGTCAAGGTCACTGTGGCCATGACTCAAAAATCCATTCGCTAATAATAGAATAAAATAATGAGGTTTTTGACTGACCATAGAGGCATACAACCGCGAGGAGATAATCCTAGTACCTTGTTTGTTTGTTTGATTGTGTGTGTCTGTGTGTGTGTGTTGTGCACCACAGATGCGTCAGGGCGCGTTCCTGGTCAACACCGCGCGGGGAGGCCTGGTGGATGAGAAGGCCCTGGCCCAGGCCTTGAAGGAGGGCAGGATACGTGGTGCTGCCTTGGACGTTCATGAGACGGAGCCCTTTACGTAAGTACACACACACACACACACACACACACACACACACACACACACCCCTCCCTCTCAAAGGCAGACAGATGAATGCTTCACTTAGAGAGACAGATTCAGACAAGGAAATAGATGGGTGTGTAAGAAGGGAAAGAAAGCAACAAATTACACGCAGTCAAAGAGACGGAGAACCTGAAGCAGCCGAAGAGAAAGAAAGTCAGAAACAATGGCAGACGTGTGACGAGTTAAAGACACCTCATACTCTTCTGAAACGCTCCTTCAGGGCTCTGAAGTTAATGGAACTCAGGAGATGGAGAGAGCTCCCTTCATTCCCATTAGAGGAAACAAAATACAGCTGAAGGTGCGGGTGGATGGTTGGGTTCTTTAGCCCATGGATGTATAAAGAGTGCTGGATACAGCATTGGAAGCAGAACCCCGTTCTTTCTTATGAAAGTTGCTCAGTTGCGCATTGAGCAGATAAGTTTGATTTCCGAGTATAACTTCAGATAAAATAACCCGGATCTTCTGGCGTTTCCTTTAACCCCGCCTCCCAGCTCTCAGCCCAGCCTCGGTCTTGGTCTCGGTCACATGAAAGGAGAAAGGAAAAAAAACTCTGCATTCAGCTGTTAGTGTATTTTACAACTTTAAGAACCAAATGTTTTAAATAAGGGCTGTTCAAGTGTTCATACTGGCAAGTTGTTTTACTTAAAAAAAGATATTAGGACCGTTTTCCAAATGAGAAAATGCAGTTTAGATTAACGTTTAAGATTGCTGCAGATCATCATCCGTAATTACTGTTTTGAAAATGTTATCAAAATCTGAGCCCATAACGAGTTAAAGCGTCGTACTGAATATCATACAGTAAACATTTAGGCATTCATCACAGGCTAGGTTTAACTCTTATCGCCACCTCCTGCTGTGTCGTCACTGTACTGCAGCTCTGAGCTCCACTCTCCATTCCCACTCTCACAAACCGCTTGATACACCTCCCGGTTTCCCACCTTTCTCAGAAGCATGTTCCCCATCTCAGGGGGTGACTGGTGGTGATTGTTGTTCACGCATCAGGGTTAGGGAGTTTGGAGGCTGCTTGTTTCTGGCCGGATGCTCGGCTGACTGGCTGCCCGTGAAAACTGAAACTCAGCCCGATGAAGCTGGAACTCATGCTCCGCTGACCCAATATGTCAACAGGGGAGTGTTTCATAACTTTGGCCCTCCATCCCACGCGACACTGAACTGATTCAGGGCGCCACTGAGGCGTTACACACACACACACACACACACACACACACACACACACACACACACACACACACACACACACACACACACACACACAACCAGGCTAGGTGTTACAGGAATAGAGGAAGAGGAGGGGGAGTTGGAGCTGATCTGTCTTTCAGTGCCACATGAGAGGACAGAGATGAAGGAAAGGACGTTTGGGAAAAGGAGGAAGAGGATTGTGGCATGTGTGAATAACAAGATCTGACATTTTCTCCCATTAGCCGTGTTTTCAGATAATTGTCATGCAAATTGCCTACAAACTTTTTGAGTTTTTTGAAGACAAAAAAAAAAAAAACTGAATGAGAATTGATTAAAATATGAAATGAGTTATGCACATGAATGGGCTTTCTGATTGTCCCATTTTTTTAAAAAAACAACATATTTGATACTTTCACACAAAGCAAAAAACAATGAAATGCCCCTGGCAATATTTTAATGCACCAACTTCCATGGCTCAATGGACAGATACTATGTACATCTCAGAATACCCGGTGTCACTGTTCAGCTGTCGGCTTTAAAAAAGTAACAACTGTGCTAAACTGCTGTCATTTATTTGACAAAAGCACTCTCTTTGCCACTTGCCATTCCTCACATGATTTTTTTTATGACAATTTTACCATCATGAGAACATTAAAAACTTAACGATCCCTTCCAGACATGTCATAAGACATAAAACACAAATGCTTTGAATAATAATTTGTGTCAGACATGTTTTTTTTCCACAGAAAAACTTCAATTAGTTGCAAATAAATTGGTTACATTAACTCCTTCTGCCTCATTAGAAAAAAAAATCCAGAATCTATGAACATGCAAATATTGTTAATTTGGTTAATTTAACTGCCAGGGCACAAGATGCCGGTTTCTTTGCTGTGAAGTCTAGTCTCAGTGTTTCAGCACAGAGAAACGTTCCCTCTTCAGCAGATGGATGTGAAAACACACTTCAAGTGTCAGACTCCGCACAGTGAAGGTCAAACATCCAAATAAAGTAACAATAAGCCAAACACTTTTAATGGAGGGTTAGAGTTGACTGTGGTCAACAGAAAAAAAGTACATCTCATATTTTATTCGTCCTAATTCACAAAGATAAGAACAACAAAGCTTCGGTTACCCCTTGCTCCTGTGTCTTTTATTCAATATTTTGTTATCATTTTTTTCTTACCCTCTTTGTGTGTGTGTGTGTGTGTGTGTGTTTTAGTTTTGCTCAGGGGCCCCTGAAAGACGCTCCAAACCTGATCTGCACACCGCACACAGCCTGGTACAGTGAGCAGGCCTCTCTGGAGATGAGGGAGGCAGCCGCCACCGAGATCCGAAGAGCCATCACCGGTACGCAGTCGCATGAACAAATTTAATATCTGTTACTTGTCACAGCTCTTAACGTCTGACAAACACAATATTAAATATTTTTTCCCCGACTCTCCACTGCTCGGCGATCAGGCGCAGCCTCAGCTTACTGTGTGACCTGTTGCACGTCTCTCTTTCCCAGATGTCACATTTCCACTTCAATAGGCCCCGGGTAGCCGTTATTAAATCTGGACCTCTTAATAGATGTCATCATTAGCTCCCCGACGCAGAGCAGAGCAGAGCAGAGCAGAGCAGAGCTCAGAGGCTGGCCGACTAGAAAACATCCAGATTGTTGGATGATCTTAATTTGCATTTTGTGTATCCAAGCCTGATATGTTTGTCAGTCTGAACTCTAACTCTCAGCCGGCGTCTGGTCACTCATCACCTGTAAGAAGTTACGGCCTGTTAGAGTGTGTGATTTATGACAGTGTGCTTCACTGCTTTTGTCTGTGTGCGTGTGTGTGTGCGTGTGTGCGTGCGTGCGTGTGTGTGCGTGTGTGTGTGTGTGTGTGCGTGTGTATGTGTGTGTGTGCGTGTCTCTCTCTCTCTCATATGACAGGCCGTATCCCTGACAGCCTAAGAAACTGCGTCAACAAGGAGTTCTTTGTCACCACGGCACCATGGGCAGTTATGGATCAACCAGGCGTCCACCCTGAGCTCAACGGCGCCGCCTACAGGTAGAGACTGAACATGCAGATGGCTAGCAAACGTCGCCCTTTCAATTTAAAAAAAAAAGAAAAGAGAATTACATTTTTAATTTTATTTTTAAAGCTGCCCTGCATTATTTTAGGATTGTGTTTTTAAAACGCCAGTAAAAGAAATGTAGATCATTTATGATAGATTATTGATATATTGTTATGAGCATTTATTGCACAATTACTTTTCCTTCTTGCAATGTTAACGGAAACTCACGAAATTTCATGTTGACCCCCTATAGTCATTGTTTTAAAATGTATTTTCTTCAATTGGCTAAGGAAAGTTATTACCACGTTATCGATGACGTCACTGATCTAGATCCCAGTGCCCTGTTCCCCCGCTAACTCTTCTCTGTAGTAGTAGAATGGTCATTCTCTGCCCACCTGTGGGCTCTTCCTGAACTCAGCATGTCCGCCTCCATGTGTTTCTTCCACGCAGCCAAGTGAACCAAACTCTTCCTGGCATAACAACCGGTGTACCCCAAGACAAAATTATTGCCTAGATCAGGAGCAGGTAAATACGACCATCCGGGACAACAGCCTCTTGTCTGGAGGTCCCGGATAAGACCCTCTCACCTGAGCTCACGTGATGTGTGTCCCCTCTATAATCCCCAGTACTCACCTGTTTGACTGAACACAAAGTAGAGATGGATGGTAGCGAATGTGGGTTTTGAGTATCTCAATAAGCATGACGTGAAGCCATTCAGATGCAGTTTCATGGATGGAGTCATGCTTTGGGATTTCCTTCTTATGGGTTTTTGGGCAACTTCTGTTGGATTTAGCGTCTCTGAACTGCATTATTCTTTCCCCCTCCTCTTTGGTTGAATGGAGTTATTGTTCAGAGCACCTCGGCTTCACAGTGGGAACTTTTTTTCTGAACTACTTTTACAGTAATAGACTTTTTGACTTTTTTGACATACTATAATTACTTTTTTCGACTTACTATACTTTGTTTTTTATGCCATTTTTTCAACATACCATACTATAATATTTTTTAACAATATTTCATAATACTATAATATGATTTTTTTCAACATACTATACTTGGACATGCTATACTATGACTTTTTTCAACAATATTTTGATATAATATTTGGACGTTCTTTACTATGACGTTTTTCGATTTATTATACAATGGCTTTTTTCAGCAATATTTTTATATACTATAATATTTTTTACCATTTTTTCAACAGACTATACTATGAATTTTTTTTGTCATTCTATAATTAAACTTTTAATGCATTTTTTCTTGACTTGAATTTTTTTGACGTACTATAATATGACTTTTTATGACCTTTTTTGGGACTTAATATAAAATATAAAAAAAATTGTAATAGTCATTAATGTTGTCGAAATATTTACCAAAAAAGTCAAATTATAGTATGACTTTTTTGCAATTTTTCGACATACTATTCAATTACTTTTTTTATGGCTAGTCAACATATTATTAGTACACTACATGCACTTTGGGGAGTCGCGCTGCCCGTGACACTGACCTTTGACCTTCCCCTTCCCCAGATACCCACCGGGCGTAGTTGGCGTGGCTCCAGGTGGCATCCCTGGGGCGTTAGAGGGCATGGTGCCAGGTGGGGTGCCCATCGCCCACACCCTGCCCTCTGGTACACACCCCTCCCAGGCCCCGTCGCCCAACCAGCCCTCCAAACACGGCGAGACCAGAGAGCACCTCACCGAGCAATAGCAGCAGAAGGGATACAAACGACAGCATCTCATCCGACGTGTCGACACTCAGAAGCAACCAATCACAAAGCAACCGACCAACTGGGACCAAGAGACAGTGAAACAACACAAGCGGCTCAGCAACTGGGAACAAAGGAGGTGTTCCCGGGGAATTTGTACTTTTAATGTTTTAGTTTCTACTCTCTGTCTCTTTGGGTTCAGTACCGACTTTACTCTTTGATGATGATGATGATGATGATGATGGTTTTTGTTTTTCTTCGGGACATGCCTATGATTGTGGACACAGAGTCGAGTGTTTTTAGCGCTCCGGGATCACCCGATGAGACTCTGTCCCGCCCCGTACACCTCAGAGCTCATGGGAAACGTAGGCCCACATCTCAACACACCAATGGGCGAACAAAAGAAAAAAAACTTTGGCATCATGTGCTACTGGACCTTATCGCCCCACCCCCCCCCCAACTTCCTCCTGACCCTCCCCACCTTTCCTTCACCCAGCTCCAACCTTCCTTATGTAACTAATGTGTGTTGTTTAGCCCCCTCATTATGCCTCAGAAGAGAATTATAATTTGTTTTCTTTCAATCTTCTGTGTGAATGACTAAAAATGGATTACTATATATATTTATCATTCGTCAAACAAAAAAAAAAGATTGCTCATCAGTTCTAGTAATCTAGTGTGGGTTTTAACCCTTTCCTGGCAATAATACATATGACAGCTGTTGCAGTTATAGGATTTCACCACTTGAGGGCACTTCTACACAGTGTGGGGTATTTCTTCTGCACGTGTGACTGTTGAGACCATAAGTTGCTCCAATATATGTTGCGTGGTTATTTTTTTTTAAGCTGTAAACACTAAACAAACATTCACTTTATACATTTGATTGTAGCCGAATTTTGACATTAAACGGATTTAGAGGGAGTTGCCAGCTAAGTATTTAACTTTTCTCTTTGGTTAAGAGTTTGTTGGTAATGTGTCAGTGTGACTGAGCTGTGAAGAAGGAAAACATTTTTTAGGATCATAAAAAGTTTGGTGTGAAGCATCTGATTTCTGATGACCGCTAATGGAAACCTGATATTAACTTAGTGGCAGCAGCACACAGATTGTGACCCCCTCCCCCCTCTCTTCTTTGAGCACATTTCACACTGAAGACAGGAAAGGGTTAAAGCAAACTTACTTTCATTAATGACTCAGGAAATCACTTTTTTGCAGATATTGTTTATTCCCAGAACTCTGTCTTTGAGGAAAAAAAAAAAGATAAGACTAATCTGGTTAGTCTGGATATTTTCTCTCCTCCCTCATCCTCTCCATTGTGGTATTTTTATATACAAGGCGCATCCCACGTTTTTGGTGTTAAAGAGTTTTGAAGAGTCCTGTTAGATTTGTATTGCCTAGTTAAATGTTCCTATAACCATAGTCCTATGTGATCCACCCTTTTTCTTCTCTCCTTATATTTTCTTTGTTCTATTGAAGGCCAGGTTCTTTGGGGCATCCTGTACTCTGTAAGAGCAATAGCAGAAACTCCTTAGTGTCCCGACAATAGCAGAAGAGGCAGCCAGCAGTACGTTTTTGTTTTTAGTGTGAGTATTTGTATTTGTTTCTTGTACAAGGTGAACATTTAGCATTCAGTGCAGTTCAAATAAAAGATATGATTCTGAGAACCAGCTGTCTGTACCAGCATGATTTGTCACACTTTGTCTCGTATGTTTTATTAGCAGAGCAGCTCCTGATGAGATACATTCCTTCAACGTCATCTTACATGATTTGTGTCGTCCGTGTAGTTGCATCTCTTTGTCACTGGGGGGCGCCAAAGTATAAAGTCCCGATAACATAAAATTAAATGCAGCAAATTGCTTATCACCTTTCGACTGATGCTATTGAACATTACATTTTATTAACAATGGAGAGAGCAATTCTGTGTTGAGTTGCTGGAGGCTCCCACGAGGGTGATGGCAGAAATAGAAATGGGATTTCTTCAAAAAAAGAAATTATCACCCTTTTCAAAACAGGCTTCCAATTTCGCACTTCAGAGGGGTTTACACTGCAGTGATATGGACTATATTTAGATGGTGTGTGACAAACCGTCAAACAGGGAAATAAAAATAAAAAAAAAAACATTCACAATTACCCAGTGTGTTTTTAAACATAGTAATTTCAGCGACAGCAAGAAGAAAAACAAGTTCATTCTCAAAGTCAAATCCAAACGGCACAAGAATGAGAAATTTGAAAACAAATGCAAATGGCAAACACAGGGGATACAAGTGAGTCAAATTTAATATTAATGCACTCTATAGAAAGAGGCAGAGTGTTTGGTTTCTTTTCCCCACCAGCATCACCGCCACCCTTTCTAATATGACATTGAGCTACTAAATCACACGTAAAAATGTCAGTAAACTTGTCCGTCCTTGTCCCCCCTCACAGAAAGTAGGTATCTGTGCAAAATAAAATACTTCAAGACTGAACGGATCAAACGGAACACAGATTAAACGAGGAAAGAACAAAGGGAATCGCCTCTGCGCGCTAAATCTCCTACACAAATAAATAAATCCAAAAACATCCGAAGGGGTCTGCAGAGGGATCAGAAAAACAGGTGCTCTTTAACCCTTAACATACACACAAACATCAGCATCCTCTCTCCGTTCTAAGCAACAGTTCTGTCAGGCAATTCTGTAAATTAAAGTTCTCATCTAGTGCAGCTTCAGGATTTTCCTTAAATACAGAATATTTTCCTATATGTTCTAGTATTTCCATCAGGTCAAGATAATTACTTTGATAACAAAAAAGGAGGATTCTGAGTACAGGAAGGCAAATAAAGTGGACTTGATGTGCTTTCATAGGAGCAGTAATCAGGATTCTATTTGTTGTTGCTGGTATCTTTTTTTTTTTTTTCTATCACGGAGCTCACACAACACATGCATTATTACAAGTTAAAGATTTACATTTTGGAGAAAAAAAAATAAAATAAAAAAAAAAAAAAAAAAAAAAGGAAATATAGATAGTACGGTTCTCTCTCCCGGAGCCTACAGTGTCCAGTCTCAAATTAAGGAGCTCTTTCTTCTCTCTACCTCTTCACACTCACTCGTCTTCATCCTCCTCTTCCTCGCCGTCAGACAGAGAGGCACAGGGGCGGATCTGGCGGTATCTGTCCAACCACTTCTCCACCATCTGGGTGACGAGGGGGTGGTTGCGGCGGCGGGAGCTCTTCTGCATGGCGGCCAGCATGCCTCCTTCTGTCACGCAGCAGTCCAGCCATTCCCTGAGCAGCTTCTCCTGCTGCTCCTCGTTGCCCATCTGAGTCGCAGACAAAACGTGCCGTTACTCGTTACGACATATTTAAAAAGACGTGAAACCACAGTCGTGCGTCGCAATCCTAAACGTCCACTTAACAGCGGCATGCTGGAAGCAATTTGTGGTAACTTAGCACCATAAACTGGACATAACGCTCATTGTTTTCACTCAGAATGCATGTTCTTTTCTCCTGCATGAAGGCACAGACTACTGCACTGTGTAGTAAACGAGGTGACTTGCACGTAGGACTAACACAGCTCAGAAAATATTTATATTCTCATACACATATGTAATATTAGGTCAAATACGAGTGGTGAGAGTTCCTTTTGGTAAGTTAAAAATGTTTAGCTTTCTTATTTTAACATTAAACCTTACAAAAAGAGACGCAAAACAATAGTGCACAGCTAGAGCTCAGTCCCTACCTCTTGTGCAGACAGGAAGTGAATGTGCAGCAACTTCCTCTCACTGTCCACCAGAGGCAAGAAAGTGACCGTGACATCGTCGTCAGTATTGAGGTTGGCGCCCGCACCGCGATTGTCGTAGCCGTCGTTCTCCATGGCCACCAGGGCCGAGAAGTGGCCCCGCGTGTAACCTAGGGCGATGGGGCTCTTCCAGCAGAAGCTCTGCTCCCATAACAGAGGAAGGTACACACCTGGACACACAAGGAGCAAGTGAGACCGGCTGGGAACTTCACAACACTCGAGCCACCTGGGGAGGAACACACTGCACTCAAGTATATATTTATATATATGTATGTATGTATGTATGTATGTCAGTTGGGGCCAACTATCATCTCAAATCAGACATAGTAAAGTCATAGTATAGTATGTTCACAAAATGTCATAAAAAAAAAGAAATCACAGAAACAAGTCAAATTATATTATTTTGAAAAGATCATAAAAAGTCAAAAAAAATCATAGTATAGTATGTCAAAGCTGGGGACCATTATTATTTCTTAAGCAAAATGTAATTCCATGTAGTTCAGTTTGTAAACAGCAAATGAGATAAAAATATATCTGCATGACTAGATGTCACAAGAGGCAGAAGCAGAACATGTATATTACTGATTTGTGTAAACCCATGTTTTAAAAAGAACAACAACAAAAATGTAATGTAATTGCAGCACAGTTCTTTTTGAATATACTTTTACCTTCATCCAAATGCTGCCTCACCTTGAAAACGAGTGTATCCTAACGTTTCCCCACGGAAACTTTTGTAGTATTTCACTCCGTAGACGATGATCGGTCTGCGAAGAATGTGTGCGAGAACAAAGATGTGTGTCTGCTCCAGGCTGGCCCCGGGCTGAGCAGAAGAGAAAGAGAAACAACCACACAAAAAAGAAAAAAAACGGCATCATGCAGCGTTTGTAATCATATCAACTTCCCTCAATTGTACATTCGATATTAACGCAACCAAAAATAGCGAGAGGTGTTGAGACCGCCAAGTACGGCGATCGCATTACAAAACAGAGCGTCCTGCACACGGTGAACCTTTCCTCTGATCCCTCAGTGGTGACGGAGAAGCAGAAAGCAGACCTGCTTTTGAAATATACTCCAGTACAGCTACAATACATTTCAAAGGTGAGCCACGTTTATAGGATGGGATATACAAAGGATGATCTTATCCTTTGGATTCCATCTCTCCATCACTGTCAAAGCCTCAGACGAGGTTATCACACGGTGGCCGTCTGCTGTGTTTGTATACACGGCCGGTGGAGTGGCTCTCGCTGCTAAATGCCTGTAATCACACGGTCGCGTGTTGGGAAGTAGTGCCGCTTCAGCAGATGAGCCGTCTGTCAATCTACAACTCCATCTTGGGGGATCTAGAATAACCGCTCGAGTCCTCCCGCTCATTCACACAAGATCCACCTTCCGACGGCGTCTCCCGAGCGCTTCAATTCCGTTCGCTTTACTGGCAGGGAAATCTAAAAACATGGCCACAGCTGCTGTAAACTTACACCAAGGTAAGGTTGACCAATGTAAACAATGCCAGTTTAAAAAAGGGGAAACAAATAAAAACAGAAAACAGAAAACAAACCAAAAAAGGAGCCCGAGCACATTTTGTGCAATAATCGAGGAGGTGAACTTCCTGCATTTCTAAATGTGTTCCAAGTAGTTTAATTATCTTCTAAAAACCGTGGTGGCATTTCTATGACGATGACGATTTGAATTCCCAACCACCAAAAACAATAATCTTTTTGTTCATAAACCTGACATTTTGACGGCGAGGATGCATCAATGCATACATTGTTTGTTTTAAGTATTACTCCCCATCATCGTTCAGCAGGCGCTCGCACACTCCCTTCACAGGCCGACCACATCATACTGGACCCTTTTCTGTCTTTGGATTGATCGTGAACTTGAGGAAGGAAGTGTGTAATCCAGATAATTACCTGGCTGGCCAAAGACAGGATGAACGCCCAGTCCTCCTGCCACTGCTCTTCTCTCAGGGAGAAGTGCAAACCGAAACTCTGCGAGTACCACGACTCCCACTCCTTCCAGCGTGTGTAAAACCTAAAAGAAAGATATATATACACACACATGACGTTCATCTGAATCCTATTTCAGACTCAATTTCTCACTGATGTCACCCTGGTTATATATATATATACACCCATGTATACATGCAAAGAAGAATCAAAGATTAAAAACACTTTTTCCAAAAGAAATAGTTATACATTAATAAACAAAATCATACACGTACCTCCTGCAATACACATTAAAAAGGAGAACGTCTCCTTCGTGTCTTACCATTACTAAGTAATCAAACCTCCTGTATTTGACTGTGTGAGGGAAGTATGTAAATATCCTGAGGAAATGCTTCTCCTCTGAGTCAAATCATCAAAACCACTAAATTGCAAGCAGGGCATGATTGCATTGGCAGTCCACCGGCTACAGACAGGCAGAAACATTTTATACTATTACTTGGGACATGCAGATCCATGAACCTCAGCAGTTACGACACTCAAAGATAAAAAGGCAGCAATCACCGCTAAGCTCAGATGTGAGACTCAGGACTATTTAGTGGTAAAAATGCCCTTTGATTAAACACAACATCTTTGTGAGCGAGACTTCTTTTCTTTTTTTTTTTTTTTTTAATGTGTCGAAACTTGTTCGGGCGAGCTCCAACTTTCACACCAAGTCTCCATGTACTTAGCGCTTTAGATCTGCTCTCACTTTGCTTCGATTCTGGTGACACGCCGCTCTTTTTGATTATTCGGTCACTCTTGTGGAGCTTTTTACGAGCAAAATCCACAGTTAAAGTTGAATTTCAGAATGACAGAAGACGGTTCATTTAGAATACTCTGAGCCAGATGTGCAAGCGTATAAAATTGCTGTAAGATTCAAAAACACTGTGGATACGTGGCATATCGTATAATACTTTACAGTCTTGTACGACTACAGGGACTCTGTGTACGGTCGGGGGTCTTACCAATGGGAGCAGTCGTGCAGGCTGTCATGGAGGGTCTTGCGGAGAACAGAGTCCTTGTCGTAGATGCCCCAGGTGGCCTGTAGAACAGAGTCCAACAGACAGTCTCCGGCTGTGCGGTTCCACAAGGCGTACAGACGGCTGTCCAAGCGCGTGCCCAGCTCCAGAGACCAGTTGATGACAGGAGATTCCTCTTCCAACTCTACACACAGATGGAGACAATGCATGAGTGTGGGGTGAGGGCAGTAAGACGAGGACTTGTTCAGACGTTTGGCTCTGACAGATGGGGGGGGGGATTGTAAAAATACAAACGGTCTGTGTCTTGAGGAGCGTTTATGCTGCAGGATTCCCAGTGACCCAGTTGATCCCTCAAAAGACAGACATGTATCTCTTCCAAATACAGATACTTGCATGTAAAAAAAGGTCAAGGAGCAGGTTAAAGTTCAACCCATCAAGACCAGGACAGTGGAAGGAGCTTGTAGAGGAAATATCCTCCATGGAAAAACTGAGTGATTATCTGAGGACTAAAGCAGCGACCCAAGAGCAACGCTGAGGATGATGGACCGCACACAAGAGAAAAGATGGGTCGCGTTAACTGCTGCTCCGAAAAGAACTGATCGAAGGTTAGAAAGAAAGTAGTGCTCCCCTTTTCTGTTAATATTATTTTGTATTACCTCAGCTGACCAATGAACAAATAAGACGAGATTCATAAAAAACTACCAGAATTAAAAAAGGGGGCTGGAAAAAAAAGCTGAAAAGAGTATAATCGGTAATAAAGGGACCAAGGATACAGCCGTGAGTGTTTTAGATATGCAATTACTTAGCTTCTTTTTTTTTTCTCCTTAAATATTTTACCACAACTTTACTGATTCCTCAGCGATGTTTAGGTTCACTGATGAACACACGGCAACACACAGATATAGACAGTGCACACAATCCTAATGTAAACGTTCATTCAATTATCCCGACTCTGTGTGAGCGAGGCAGATTGTTCAGGGCTGCGATCGTCAGCTCAGAAAGAAATAACTCCCACTGAAGCGAGCTCCTCTCCACTGACCTACTCCCAGTGTGTCATTGTTCTATGTTCTGAGCAAAAAACAAAAACCCAGAGCGCCTCCCATCAGTAACCCAATTTGTGGGGCTTAAATAGGTCACAAGACTCCTCCGATACCTTCAGTACACACATGTATGTTCACACACACACACACACACACACACACACACACACACACACACACACACACACACACACACACACACACACACACACACACACACACACACACACACACACACACACACACACACACGTCTTGGGAGTGAGAAGGGAGGGAAACTAGTGAGCTCAATTAACCTAATTAGAAAGGGTATATATAATGAGGCAGGAGGTGGAGAGCTGGTCGGGGACTGAAGCACGCAAGAGAGCAGATGTTGGTTTTTAAACACAAGTCCTGTACAGGGCACAGACAGATCAGGAATCACACCTCATTGGGCTTAAATAAAGGCAGACTGGGGATACCCGATATGAAGACGGATAAATCTTTGGTACCTTTCTGCACATCTCGATCCAATACATCATCGAACAGCTTCTCTTGGACAGCAGGCGGCAAGTCCTCTATATCTGCGAAGAAGTGTGGGAAAGATATTGTGTTTTCACTCACTATAACCCTGATGGTACACCACACTCAGGGGGACAGAAACGCCACAGTAATGACACACAGGGAGGTTCTTTCCAATTCCATTCATTGGCTGACATCTCGTCAATAGCACACAGTAAACACAAGCTCTGTACAGCATGTTGTGTTCCTCTGTGTATCGAACTGTGCATACACAAAGCCAGAACACTGGTGGCTATTCTCCGGCTCAATAGTGAATGGCACTGGCTTTGTTTGAAAGAGAGAGAGAGACAGAAACAGAGGGAGAGCACCCTGCAGCTGGCCTCTGGCCACATTCAGTCTGCAAGGAAATACTTGGCTTAACATGAAAAAAGAGAAAAAAAAATCTCAAATCTATCAGTCAAGCCTGCATAATCTTTCATCCCAGCGGCACTTGCAGCTCAGAATCAGAATAGAAGTGGTAGGTCTGAAAGCAAAGTGCATGTCATTTCAGTGAAGACATTACGCCACAGGGACGGGACACTGAGCGGCCGTTTCTCTGAGCAATGCTGCACAACAAGGCGGTTCTCCAGAGACCGGGGGGTGGGGGGGTGGGGTGGACTGGGGGGGGACACGACAGGCGAGATCACACACTGAAATGCAGCACACGGTTTAGAGGAAAGTTCTGCAGATGTGCATGAAATTTAAGCATGAATACAATCCCCAAAATCACCAAATTACTTATTTTTCCACTCTATCCGTGTAGAATAAATGTCAATATAATTTCTTTTCTTTTTTTTAAATCAGTCAGTTAGATTGCACATGTGCAAGGAAGTCCAATAAGCCAAGTGCTGTGATCACCCAGGTACGGTGGGTACCTGCGGGCAGGGTGAAGGTGACCGGGTCGGTGAGGAAGTAACAGGCGAAGTCTCCTTTGCGTTGATGTAGTGATGCTGCGATCTCCCTGCGGATCTGCTCCGTCAGCTCGGGACACACCATGGAAGGGATGCACTTAGCTGCCTGCTGGTTCACCTAGAAACACAAACACACAGATTCATTCATACATCAATATATGCATGATCAGACACTTGTGATACATTTAAATCATAAACAAAAAGGACCATGTCCTTGCATGTGTATATTTGTCCGAGGATGGGCCATTTGGACAAATGTTGACAGGATTTTCTTAAAAACAATGTAACACAACAGCTAAAATTTTATATTGTCTCCATATGCGTTTTCTATATTGAGGCTCATATTCTGCAGTGAAGAGGCCATCTTTCTCTTCCAACCGCAGCAACTTGTTTCACAGTGCAGCCGTCTGTGCCGTTCCTAATCATTGCTTGCCCTCCTTGCAAACCACATCAGCTCTGTGGCATCGGGTCCATTAGGAACTGGTGGCAGGCCTGCAGCCAGGCTAATCCTCCACCTAATCCTCAAAGTGCACTTCTGCTGTAATTAAAGGCATTAGAGGCAACTGCTATATATCCCCTACTATAGCGCAGAACAACTATAGACCGACGTGGTTGTTGAGGTGAAGAACAGAATAGCACCAAGAATACAGGCACACTTCTGAATAACCAATTAGATGGTCAGACTTTGTATAACGCACGCCTGTAAAAGACAGGCACAAGAGTACTGGTAGTTTACCCATTTTCTTTTATAAGACTCTAAAATCTACATAGGAAGAGGACAATCTCAAATCTGATGCCACTACAGATTCTCTTGCGTGGTGCATTTATGTGTATTCAGAATTATGTATGAAGAGAGGAGTTTAATCAAAAGGGACAACCTGCTCCAAAAAAGATGGCAAACCCTTGATTCCAGTGGGGTGGCGAAGACAAACTACATCTATAGCATGCTTTACCTCTGTGAGCAGGATGGCCAGCATGTCCTGCCTCTGGAAGCGGATGGCCAGATGGACCAGAGTGAAGCCTACATCGAACGCCGAGGAGCGGTTGAGGAGCTGCACCTCGTCGGCAGTGAGCTGCCGGGCGATGTCACCACCGGCCGACTTGTAGGCTTCTATTGCAGCCAGGTCTCCCTCCACCACGCCTGCAGCAGGGAGGAGGGAGGAGGGAGGAGGAAGGAAGGTCAGAAAGCAAGAGGCAAACATTGGCGCCGGCATGTGAAAATGGATCAGATGCAGCGGCTTTTCCAGGAATTCACGCGAGTGGGCCACGGCCGTTAGCCGGAGGCGACGCGTCACAATCAACGGTCGAGGAAGGAGGAACAGAGCGGTCCAGGGAAACGATTCAACAGCTGTCACAGCTCGACTGCAAGCCGGTCCACAAAGCCCCGCTGTCATCACAATGCATATGTGCTCGTTTATCTTTGAGGGGAGACTAAATATTATAAAACACTAGATACTCAAAAGCACTACAAAATACAGCATGGAAACTGACCATAAAGATGAATCAAACCTTTGTAAAAACACTTTCAAACAAAAAACGATCATCATAACCGTCACACAGGTTGTATTTATTGCAGAGTTGTACCAGTAATAATGTCATAAATTAGCAGCCGAGTGAATTTACAACAGCAAACACTAGTGTTTCTTGTTCAACCACATCTGCAAAGAAAATAAATGTATGTCGAAAGGAATCCTTTTAAAACGGGCCTATTCTTTGTAAATGGATTAGCCTGCCTTTTGGAGCAGTTCCAACTCCATGTCCTTGCCTGTAATAGAAGGAAGATGTAACCGACAGCTTGCCTTGTTCAATGAAAGAGCTACAGGAAGGAGAAGAAAAATCACAAATCATACTGTTCTTAGTCGCAAGCAATCATATTATAATCTGGGGGTGGATTTGCATCACAAATTCAACTTGAAAAGAGCAAACTGTTAAAAGAATGCACAGTGAAACGGAGCTCTGTAGCTCCTGATCCACAGTTCCGATGACCTCTAGATGTAGCAACGAGCTAACCCAGTGTGAGAGCAGTTATCACACTGTCGGGCTACTACGGTGAAGCTTCTACCAGAGAGCCGTGTCACACAGAGGAAGTCTGTGCAGATTAGCGTCCCCCCCCCCCCCCACTCCTTTTGAAAACGGTCGTCTCAACATCTGTTATGAGTGAAATGAGTGGCAGCTCAGGGTCGAGCACGTTGAACACCGACGCGCCGGCTAATGTTAAAACAGGAGAGGTAGGTTGTCCGGTCTGGCAGAGGAAGAGGCCGGTTACCTTGAGCGAACCTGGACGGGGATGTTGCCAAGGAACGCCCCGGTCCCTGGCTGGGTGATACTTTGCAAACACAGATCCATATATGGATGCCAAATGATTTGGGCTGAAACAATGCTACTGCCATGCCGCAGGAAAAACAAGTAAGAAAATGTGGTGACCTGTTTTGCAGGTGTATAACTAAAAGGTTATAAAAAGAAATACACCTGTGTCCCAATGCCACTCTTCATGTGCAGAGCGTTCTCACTACCAGTGTCAACATTAATATAGCTGGGTGTGCTGTTGTTGTCTCCCTCCTGATTAAGTGAAAAAGAGTCTTTTATTTAGTCAGCACACTCCTCCTTAAAAGTGTGTTATCTCTCAGAGAGTGTGCAATAGAAATGGTGAGGACATGCTGGTGGTTAAGCTGCATACCACATAACCACAACTTACAATTGAAGTTCAGCCGAGGACTTGTGTTGCATCTCTTCCCTCGTTTCCTGACTACCTCTTTACTGTCCTATCTAATAAAACACGAAAGATTAATTTTCATACTTAAGGTCCCCTGGACTTACAGCATGTGTAGCTGTTTGAGCACTCAACTCTGCTGAGGCTTATTTTACATTTTACAATTTCTCATTTACAACCACACTAATATATGAAGATTAGGACATAATGTGTACTATACAGGATTAATAAATAGTGTGGAATTGGGACACATTCTAAAAACCTTATCATCAACCCATTATGGGATTAGTCTTTACAATATCTGTCTCAAAATGGTTAGAAATGGGGCATCCTAGACATCAGGCGTCACCATCTGGACAGACGATAACATGTTGACGTTATTTGATTAATCAAACTGAAATCGTTATTGATATTTGTGACCACAATTAATACAAACTGATATCATTTTTGGTAGAATTTTGTAGTCATGGGTGGCTGATCAACAAGATCTTTCGGTTGTTTGATGGCAAACACGCGTCTCCTTCACAATATGTTTTTATACTCACATGAGCTGTACACAATATCATAATGAGCCATATCAAACTGTAACAATTGTATTTTGAAATACAGACAAATATTATCTGCAACTGCAAGACTCGCCGGTTCCACACAAAAGAACAATATTACACAAACAGAGTCTGCTTCCTTCTTGTGGAAAGCAGAATCAATGGGATCATCCCACTTTGGCCCAAATACAGAGCTCTGAGAAAAAAAAACCATCAGATCACAAACAGTAGAGCAAAGTGAAATCAAGTTGCCGCGGCCTGAGGAAGTGCTTGGCTCGGCCATAAAGTGCTACTCGACTCAGACACTTCCTCCATTGACAAACGCTTTGAAAAGAACCAACTGTAAAAAAAAAAAAAAAAAAAAAAAAAAGTCAGCTGACATGCTATGAAGGTACAACAGTATTCAGAATAAAATCAAATGGCTGGAAATGTCTGTGTGAGGTAGATGTAAGAAAACGGTGGAAAACATATTCCCACTGTGGCCAAAGAGTGACGTTTTCAATTCCATAACAAGAAGTTGGACAGGGGAATCAGTGCAAAGGTCATGAGGACACTGATTATGCGATACGTTTATTTATTTTTTGTTGGAGACTGGTGTTCATGTCTTGTCAAGGCTATTTTTGCCTCCTAGGGCCCGTAGTCGGCACATAAGAGCCACTGTTTACAGGGTCGGTTGAGCGCGGGCCAGGAGAGCCTCCGGTCCGCGGGCTCACTGCGCTGCCCAGACGGCTCATTCATCCCCACCGGCTGGGACGCACTCACAGCCTCTCAGTGGATCAAAAGACACTCTCAGTGGCAGAGCAAGGGCGTCTGGGGGTTCAGGGATGAGATGGATCAAATTCCTACTAGCCACTCGGTTACACATCTTTAGAATAACGCCACTCAGCATAATTTATGCTTCGTCGACTTTCGGTATCCTCTCACTACAGTGATTATTTCCCACCTAAAAGCACTACCGTGGGAAATTAAACCCGTCTCAAAAGAGCTTGCCAAATCCATGTTCTCAAAAATTCCTGTTTTACAATAATATCTGGAGTCTAAACAATAACATGTTGTCATTTATTGATAAAAAAAAACCCAAGTGGATCACACTACTGTGTGACCATGGCCTTTGCAGGGTGAGGCACCAACTGCGCTGTAATGAAACTGCACTTCATTTTCTGTGGATTGACGAATCGCTTCAGGCCTCACAGGAATGATGTGTAGTAACGTATAAAAACTCACCAGCACATGCATTGAGGAACAGCCAGTCTGTTTTCCTCATTCGATTTCTAATCTGCTTTAGCTTCTTGAAGTCGACCTCTTGCTCCTCTTTGCCGCTCATGGCTCCGGCTGCAAGCTCTATCCTCTGGAAATCCATTTGGACATTGTCTTCCCTCTTGGGCATTGGAGGGGACCTCCTTTGGCCCTGGCCTCCACTGCAACTGCCCCTCCAGCGGGGCCTGTCCTGTTCATTTATCAGGGGTGTTGGCTCTGCAGGCTCGGCCAGCTCTATGGCTTCCTGGTTGTTGGGCTTGGGGTGGTCACAAACCACGCACTTTGTCGTTGTGGGCCAGTTCTGGTAGGTGCAAACCGTGCAAGTCCAGTGCTGCGGGTGGGTGTTGAGTCTGTTTCTGTCATTGTACTCCTCACAGGTATCCACCGGAGACTGGAGAGACGGACGGCATCCGGCATTGGAGCCTGACGTCTGGGGGGACTCGGTGGGACTGCTGGTCCTCGGGCGCTGACACAGGCACTGTGTGCAGCGGAGCGCCCGGGGCCAGTTCAGGTAGGTGCACATCTGGCAGGACCACTTGTTGGCGATCTCGGCAATGCCGGCTGACTTGACTCTCGGCCGAGCGCTGGAGTCGGGGCAGATGAGGAGGGGGCCGCCACTCTCAGTTCTGGGAGGGTCCCACTCCGGACTGCTGTCCAGATGATCGGGCCGGTTCTTGTAAGGTTCCTCCGTGATGATGGGACCCCTCAACCTCTGTGCACGGCACATAGTGCACTTGACCGCAGACAGCCAGTTCTCGTAGGTGCAGTAGTCGCAGGCCCACTTTACCTTCTGCTCCGTCATTGTGGGTCACTTTGGGTGGTTGAACTGAGGTGAGGACTCTAGTTAGATGTGAGGCACAAACAAAAGCTTCATAAATCACCTTGAATGTCAAAAACAAGGTAAACCAGTATTGTGTTTAGATACACCAACATCTGGCATTAGATGGTGGAGTGATTGACAGATTAAAATGTCCTGCCAGCTGTTCATTGTCATTTAACAGGGTTTGGTTCACATGACGTTTGGCTTCATGGTGCTGTAATGTCGGTCAACGTTGGTAATGTCTCACCCTGGCTAGCTGTCAAGCTAACCACCGAGCAAACACAGTCACCGTCGACTGTAACAGTTAACAATCATTTCATATGTGGGTACAAACATGAAACATGTCATATGACGGAATATTTTAAGGAAACCTCTTACCGTTTCGCCGCTGGGGCCCGTTTCCCAAGTGCTGCTGAAAACCACAACAAACCCTTGTTGTACAGCCCTCCTCCTCCTCCTCCTCCTCCTCCTCCTCGATCAAACCTTTCCCAATCCGAGTTATTTCGACCTCTTTGGGCTCTCACATGTTTACCGTCAAGGACACATTAACCTCTCGCGGAACACACCACACCTTGGCAAAGCCTCTGTACTCCTTCAATCATGGTGTAAATATGCGACACTCCATGGTTTACGTGCCTCCGTGTTGTTTAATGGCGGCGACAGCGAGACAAATGAGTAGCAGAGCCAAAATAAACGCTCGCTTGCTTTCGTCACGAATCATCTGGCTCAGCCCGCAACGCTATTGGTTGAAAAGAAAGAACTGTGTTGCGTTCAGGGTTTATCGGAAATATTTGGATTTCCCCTGTTCACTCACCATTTATGAGAGGTTCAAAAGAACTGGTGGATTTGATAACAAGGGGCAGAAAAGGTGCATACTATGTAACTCAAACTTTATTTATTTATTTAAGCCTATTATGTTTAGTCTGCACCCTGAAGCACAACATTTTGTTTACATTAATACGGGACGTTTGACCAAATCATTCAGAAATATCCGACTTTATCATGAACACAAAAACCTTCGCTCTTTGTTGACAAATAAGGCAAATTAATCTAGTCCACCAATCTAATCTAGAGTCTGATGCACCATTTTATTTGCAGAACTGATGACAAATTTGAAAGCTTATGACTTTCTTTTGCACACACTTAACATTGTGTGAGGAACAGACACAAACAGATACATAAAAACACAAATGCATACAGAAACTATTTTTGTCTATTATGAAACACCTTTTATTGACCCCGAGGTTACATCACTATTTATTTAAAGTCGAGATGGAACAAAACTTTAGTTTTTAAAACACTTTAAAATCACATCCTCAGTCATACTGTGCACCTGTTAATCAATTTCGTTTTTTTTTTTATCAAAATCTAATCATTGTTGCTTCCTGTAAAACAAAATATGTGTGTAAGCGAGAACCAACCACTAATTCAGATTCAGATTCAACTTTATTGTCATTGCAAAGACAGGACAACGAAATGTAGTTTAGCATCTGACCAGAGTGTAAAAAGAAGCAGTAAAAGTGCAATGCAATGTTGCATGACATATCATGACATGCATCTATTAATCTGTTTCTATTAGCGACAAGGCAGGTGTATGAAGCCATAGTCCTCTGTATTTCAGTGTTGCAGTGAAATCTGATGCTTTGGCTTTGGGTTACAAGAACACCCACTTTTTCTTCTCTACTTTTTTATTTGCACATTAGTGACATTTTGTAACTGGAGATTCTTTGGGTATAGACATACACCTCTAATAGCTGTCGCTATTATGTTACTATGAATCTCATTGCTTGTTCAGGCCCTATGCCTTGAACAATGGGCTATGCTGAACCAAATTACATGATGTCAATGCCTAACCTCAATCAATGGCCTCAACCAGCTACGCAGATACCAGTGGTGTCGTTTCCAACAGCTTTTCTTAGATAAAAGTAGGGGGGCTTCAAGGAAAAAAGGTTGGCATCCACTGGTCTAGCACATTTAACACTGAATGAGTCAGGGAAGACTCAGACACATCTCACAGATAGAAACAGATGAAGGGCACAGAGAAGCCCAGAATGCAGCTGCACAGATGTCAGCCACTGTCATCGCTCCGAGGAGGGTGATGGATTAGGACTAAGCTCTCGTGGAGTGTGCCCTGATGTCCTGCAGAGGCTCCACTCAAAGCACACTCCTGTAAATCCCTCCTCCCAGCAGCTTTGGCAAGAAAGGATCCATCTTGTTTAAATATGACATCACATTCTCCCTATAATCGGACCGACAAATAAACTTTAAAAGGATTGGGATTCTAAGGTAGTTGGGATGCCCTTTGAGGGCGAGAGAAGATTGTTCAGTCTTATTCATGTTGTATGTTGCTTTTTTTCTTAATCTTAACCTGTTATGAAACACTTTCAACACAATGCTGATGCCACTAAATATTTTTGGACTGCCAAAATCAACACAAAATGAAAGTTCCTCATTGTACCTTTAAGATAATAAAAACATATTTTAACCTTTAACTTGATTCATGACTTCATTACACAACTAGAACTTAAATTGCATGCAAATTACATTTAAATTAGCATGTAAACATGTTGCACAGAACTGCAACCTTCCTACAAGGTTAGAGATACTAAATTATTTAGACTGTAAGGCCGCCTGTCGAACGTAAACACATGAACACCAACTCTAACAAGAGTTTCACAAATGACCAGCTAACGTTCACATGAACGGAGATAGAAAAAATTGATTTGGCTATTAGTGCATTTCAAAAACTTTTAAGACCTACCTATTTAATTATGGGCTATTTATGTGTTCGTATTGGGAAGTTAATTTACTACAAAAAAAAGTATAATCAATTATTAACAAATAAATACATAATACATTATAATAATTATAAATAAATGATCCACTGATCCGACTTACAGACCTCTCTTTCCTGTAAATGTCCCCACTGCGGGACTAATAAAGGATTAATTTAATTTAACTTCTCAATGTAAATCTATGTGGGGGAAAAGTATTTTTGGCTCCATGGCATCACGTGACGTCCCCGGAAATTGTAATTCCACCATTTGGCCGCTGCTCAAGCTTTCCTTGAAAGCATGGCGCTCTTCCTGGATACGAAACGTCACATCTAACCATGGCAGCCCTGTTGACCAGGCTGCACCACATCTCGCTCAATGTTTCTAACGCGGAGAAAGTGTCCAGTGACCTTGTCTCTAAATTCAAGTTCAGCTTGTTTGCCACCAGACTGGTCGATGGCGCCCGGCAGCTGGCTTTCAGAAAGGGAGCGGCTGTTTTCATCGTGAACGAGAATCCGAGAATGAATGAGACGCTCCACGTTACGGACACGCGTCCACGTGACCCGCAACCGGTCAACGTGGGGACACACAACCAGGATAGGTGTCTTTACGACGTCGGCTCACGTTACCCGGTGGACACTGTGAACAACGTGTGTTTCGAGGTGGAGGATGTGGAGAGGTCATCCAGGGCTCTGCGCCACCTGGGCTGCGATTTCATGGTTCCGCCGACGACGGTTCACGACGAGTGTGGTTACGTCACCTACTCGGTGGTGAAGTCCATCGTGGGGAACGTGCGCCATACGTTAATTGACAGGACTAAATACGAGGGCGGGTTCCTGCCCGGGTTTGATGGCGTTGGGAATGGCCGCAGCGTCCCAGAGACGGACACGTCCTGTCCAATCACACATTTTGATCACATAACTTATGTCTGTCCCAAGAAAACGACCCACCAGGTCATGAGGTGGTACGAGAAGCTCTTTGGCTTTCAAAGGTTTTTCATTGCTAGGTGAGAATAAAAAAAAAAAACATTTACTGTTGTCCCATATTCTACATTCTGTTCAACCTGAATAATCTGTAATAAATCTTCCTTTTTTTTTTTTTTTTAATTCTGAGTAGTAATGAAAATGTGGAGGAAGGTTTTGTCATAAACCAGGAGGGCATTGGACTGCGGCTGACAGCCATGGAGTACTGGAAGTGCAGCGAAGCCGGCATCATTCTCCCCTCTGTGGACAAAAAGGAGCCCGACTGCAAGTTTGTGATTGCAGAATCCCTCTCTGAACAAGGTAGCTGTCGCCACTTTCAAGGTATTTCTATTTCTGTATCTAAAGACAATGCACCACCTGCATCACTGTGCGCTTGCACTTGTTTTCAGGCAGGAATCAGGTTGACACCTTCTTGGAGCAGCACGGGGCCCCTGGGATCCAGCACATTGGACTGTACACAAAAAACATTGTTTCTACCGCTCATGCGATGGCTGATGCCGGTGTCCAGTTCTTCTCCCCTCCTCCAGCCTACTACATGCAGGTTTGACTGATTCTCACAGAGCTGCACAACCACTTATTTGCCGCAACAAATACTAGTTGAACTTCCTTGATGAATGCAGGAAGTGGCCCACGTTGTATTCAACAAGTTCGAGAATATATTGTCGTAAATAAATGTGGAATGGGATGCAAATTACAGACACACAAGACGGATCAGGGGTTGTCTTTAAATAGTGCAACTTGCTTGTGAATTTGCTGCTCCATCATGTAAAAAAACTGATGAGAGGGAATGAGATTGCCTGTTAACTGCGCCTAAATAAATCTATTTGGTCTCATTTATGAAGTATTTAACATGTGTATATGTTTTCAATAACATGCATAAACAAAGTTTTGATATATCAAATATATATATCTCTTCAAAATGTCTGGTTTATCTATTCAAGATAATATAATGTGACGTGGAAATAGCAGAGAAAATGGTCAGGAATGTTAATTTACAGTCATGATTTATAAAAAAAAAGGGCCTATTGTGAATTGGGTCGCGAGAGTTTGTCATATTTAAAAAGTGGGTCCCCAGAAAAGAAGTTTGGGAACAACATCTTTGAAGAACACCGGTCCAGCACACTACTTTTTGGTGTAATAGTAAATAAATATAATTTTTATGTTTGGTTTTTTTTTCACTTAGTCTTTGTAACAAAGCAGTTTCTATGGCTGATTATTACATTAGATAATTTATACAAAACATATGCTGGTCATATTTGCAAATGTGTCATCCTCTACTATCCTGTGTGCTGTGACAGGTGGGAAAACGGCAGGAGATCGAGGAGGCGGGACACGACCCCCAGATGCTGGCGAAGCATGGCATTCTCCTGGACACGGACCTGAACTGGGATCAGTCATCCAGTGAAAACCGAGGGTGAGAGGCACTCGAGTTAAAAAAAAAAAAAATCCTCTGCACCACACATCCAGTTACTGTCTGCGTAGATATCAAGTCAACATGTGTAACATGTCCTTACCATGTTACTGTCTGTTTCCAGACACCTCCTCCAGGTGTTCACCAAGCCCATCTTTGCGGAGGACACCTTCTTCCTCGAGCTGATCGAGCGAAGGGGGGCGAAAGGTTTCGGTGAGGGGAACATCCAAGCGCTGTGGAGGTCTGTGCAGGCGCACATGGAGAATGAGGGGGGGGATTCTCGAGGAGAGGAATCCCTAAAAACGGTGCAAACTTCCCAGTTTTAGTCACTCCAGATATTTTTAACTGAAGCTATTTTATTTGTTCTCTTTCTATTAAAAGAAATGTGAGAGTACTTCTAAAATAAGTATTAAAAAAAAAAAAGTAGAATGTATAAATACATATAATATATTTACAGATTTCCACAAGTGCTTTCCAGTTCGGTTTTCTATTTAGGTGTAAATCTCAAGTTGCCTGTTGCACTGCTGACTAGTACATAAATTGTATCAATATGTATCTATTAACATGACATTAACATCAAAGATGTATAACTGCACTTTAAACAAAGTGGCACTTAAACAGATGTCTTTACATATTTCACTTGAAACTTGAATTGTTACTCCAAAACTACTACACTTTTTGTAGCAGTAAAAGAATGTCTTTGTTTTCATTGTGTCAAAGCAAAACAACTGCCTGACTTCACAGCAACTGTTCCTCAATAAATCTGTTTCTCAAGCCACACCGTGAAGACCAATTACTGTCCTCATAATAAGGTGCTCTCTGTTTCACAGAATGTGGGTGGGCTACATTTTTCAGAATAAGAGCTCTCAAGGGGAGAGCTCTGAGACGAAAATATTGTTTTTCACGCAATGATCAATTTTGAGATTTTGGGCTATTTTGCTACCGTGACATGTCTTCTTTCAAACTTCTGGAAAGGTTTATTTCACTACACTGTCAAATTGTGTCTAGATTTATCATAAATTCACCAACAATTAGCATAGGAGAATGCTTCATTTACACATTTAAGCATAACTTTTTTCATGGAAGTAATCAATGGGACTTTTTATTGTGGTATCTATTAATTAAAATAGTTAACCCATTAACTTGGGATGTCTCCCCTTAAAATCTCTTTGGTTATCTTAGATAAACATCACCAGTGGTCAGAAGGGAAAGTTTTATTATGTTTCTACTTTACACTTCTACACTATATTTCCATAGTATTATGCTTTTACTCTACACTCATGTGACCACTTTAGTTGCAAGGTATTTAGCTGATTAAAAAATGTACATTCAAAACATGTAATCAGGTTATGAAAAATGTGTTGGATATATTTTTCACTACCTAACAGTAAATAATACAAGCAGGAAATATTTGACAGACTACAACAATAAGGCACTACTTACACATTAAGACATCTGTAAAAATAATTCATAAATACAATATTTAATAACACATTACATTGTTGTATTGCTAATTTGGTTTAAGTTCAAGTGCAAGATCAGATAACTTAATACTTACTATAGATTAAACTATTAAACAGTATATAAAGTAGGTAAAGTTGGCTCCATCTTGACCTGCTACATTGTTAAATAGCTGCTTATACTGTATGTTAATGCTTTGATGGCAATGCTTCCATTATATAATACCCCAAATGGGGCAATTTTATTTATTTAGTACCTCTACTGTAGGTGCATTCTGCTGATAATACTGTACTTGTGTAAAGTTTTGAACACAGGACTTTTATGTCATAGCGTTTTCACTGTGGTACTTTTACTTCACTTAAAACATGTGTATCTTGCTTCCACCACTGTCAATGTCCATATACAAAATGAGGAATACTGACCACTTCATTATTAACACAGGCATGGACTTAAAGCCACTTCACCCCACCATATATCCAAGAGTTTTACATCTATGGCATTTAATTTGTAAAAGATAGGCTGAGAGGATTATGAGTAACTTTATTTTATCATATAAACATCCAAATGACCAAAAACAAAGCTGTTCTGAGCTCCACTGCCTTTCTTCTGAATACCTCACTCACACATTCACTCATGAACCGTTGCTGGAGGAACAGCTGCATCTCTTTCAGATGCTGTGGAGATTTTAGCCTCTTAGAGGGGATCTCTGAACCCACAGAGATGCCAGTTCAATTAACTTGGCTATAAACATTATAGGCGAGGATTAGCGGGATGGATGAGAAGCAGTGAAACTTAGATGGAGTTCCATGAAAGCCATATGCTCTCTTTGTGGTCCGACTGTAGTTACAGTATCCCCCCAGTGAGTAACATCAGAGAACAACAAGCTGCAAAAAGTGAACTTGTAATTGCATGTACTTCTGCATTTTTGACAAATGGTGTCAGTGTTTTTCTTTTACTCAAATGTCACCCTCTTTGCCAAACTAAACTTTTTAAGAGTTGACTATGTATTTTGGATTTGTTCTCAATGATAGAAAGCTTATGGACTCAAGGAATGACAACCAAACTCGAATACCGCATATAGGACAGGTGTACTCCTTCAGCTTTCCAACTACACTATGAAAATAAACAAGTTTAATGTTTTTACGGCACTTGTTTAAAAATTTGAATGAAAACTTAAATCACAAAACGGGGGGAATTTTGTCAGAGAAGGAGAGGATTAACTGTTTATTAAAGTTGAGAAGGGATGGCTCCTGTAACAGGAGTCCTTCAGCCATCTGTCTGAGGCCAGTGTGAACCACAGATGGCATCCAGCATTCTGCATGGGGTCTCAGTACTGGGGTGAAGTGACTTGGAAGCTCACTTCCTATTCACTGTCAACCATATGCTAGCTACAGTTACATTAACAAAGTCAAAGAGAAAGGACTAAACCACCTAAATCAAGGTGTATTGTTTCTCAAACGTAGAGGCTATTACACGTTGGTTCCGTCTTGTTGCACATGATTGGTGGATACTGCCCCCTATGGTTTTGACTGTCACAACACACACTGCCAAACTTGATGAGTTGCACGACTCCTACTTCTTACTATGAGCTGTTTTGATCGTCTGTTTGCTGAGGAGTCATCTGTGCCTTTTGGGACAACAAACCACAACATGCAACGTCTGTATTTGTTTGCTAAATTGCTCGCTTTCTAGACTGCGGAAGGAGTTTTGGTAAAAAAAAAAGAAAAAAAAAAGACCGTCATCCCCAGACTGTAGCTTACACAGTGGAGGAGACAAATCCTCGGTGCCCTTTAACACAAAAGGCAGACAGTCTCAAACCGAGGAGGACAGTCTGGGGGAGATTAGTGGCACACAACAGATGTTACTCCTTGATTAAGAATAGAGTGTGCCAGGGGTGAGCTCCAGCTCCCCACCCTCCTGAGGCCCTGTGTGTTAACTTCAGCTCCCACAAAATAAATTAACTTACTGCATGTGATGTTATTGTTGCAATAATATCCAGTTGGCTTACTTTCGTGCAGTACGTGTCATGAGTAAAGTTGGCTTATGTCGATTTTCAGAGGTTCATTAAGTAAACACCTTTTTTGCCGACTGCTGTCAGTTGCTCACAATGTACACACAGTGTCTGAACATGTATTAAGGTAAGCAAATACACATATATAAACAAGCTGTAAAAACATATGTAAATCAATTCTTATTGTCACACATGTCACAGCACAGACAGCAACATTTAACCTCTGCATTTAACCCATCCAAGTATTAGGAGCAGTGTGGAGCTAGTATACAGCAGGGGAGCAGATCTGGGGGTCTGGTGTCTTGCTCAGGGGCATTTCGGCAGTGCCCAGGAGGCAAAATGGCGCTGGTGGAGGGGTGGAGGGGTTGCAAGACAATTAACAGGTTAGAAAAGTGAAATACTGGTTTGACCTATTCAGGCTTACTAAATGTATTCAAATGAAAGAGACAAACCGAAGATTACAAGGATTTTGGTGGCTAGAACCACTGGCCTAAGTGATATCAATAGTATGTGCAGGTTACCATATGTACATTTATGCATAATATGTGTTGATATATAAACTAAACCCGGAGTTTAAAGGAAAAAAAAAGAATTGTTGTTCTCTTTTTCTGTTTGTATCACTGGGTGTATAACATACACAAATAATAGTAATAACAGGTTGGACATATGCAATAAAAATATTTTTAAAAACCCGGATAGTTTAAATAAAAGCATGTTGCACGATAAAGCCAGTGGAGAACATCTGCTTGTAATAAATGCATTTATTTAGGACTAACCGTCACTCTTATTATACTATAACTCATTTTGCGAAGGGGAACTAGACATGTATATATTTCACACATCTTCCGCTTTCTCTCTCCACCTGGCTCTCCAAGTCACACGCAGTTGGCAGGTCATCGTGTTACACCACCGTATATTGTGAAAGTGCCATGTCTATATGCACAGCTCAAAACTGTGATTACTTTTCATGACTGCAGGGTGGATCAGACCACTAGTTACAGAAGCGGGGGTGGGAGTGTCACAGAAAGTCTCAAATATATTAATGTTTTACTTTCTAGCACAATAAACCTCAGCTAAATTAGACATTAAAACTTAAAAAAGTCAAATAATGCAAGTAATTAACGTCAAACTGAGAGATTTAGTGGCATAAATAACTTTTCAGACCCCCCCCTCCCCTGTCAAAAGTAGTATCGCCCGTGTATGTTGTCACAGGCTCATTAGCGTGCAATCTTGGACAGTAGTGCACTGGGGCAATGTTGTAGTTTGCAGGAGCCGCCTGGAGCAGGACGCGACGTGAACTACTCGCCTTGCTTCCTGCCTGAACGCCTTGTTCTGGTTTTATGCTGAAACAAAACTCAACATGGTCCAGCGAAACTAACCAGCTACCCGGTGTCGTCGGAGATCCCAGGCGCCCTCCGTGATGCTTGTGAGTGGTACTTTTCTTGGTGAAATAAAAAAGTTTCTGTGCTAGCTAACTGAGGATCTGTAGCTAGTTCATGAAGTGTGATGCTCCCTTGTGCTTTGAAAGTCTGTGATGAAGTGTGTTTTTTTTTTTACATGATGACAAATTTAATAAGAAGTGACCAGTAACAGAACAGTAGGGAACTTTACACAGCTGTAATTAGTTAGCTTAGCAACTTTTCCTCATGTACTACTAGCTATGCCTCTTTTGTCTTGTATGGGGTTTACTGACATACATTCAGCTTGAACTGTTTTTTCCGGTTCTTTCTTCTGTTTATTATGTCTTTATTGCCCCTTAATAGATAGTTACAGACAGAATGCGATGCAATGTTATAGTGGAGATTAATAAAACAAGTGCCAGTAAGTTAATGTCAAGCTCAGACATGCTCGTGCATATGAGTCTTAAAAATGATCTCCGTAAACGATTAGTTTGTGTGCCAGTATCATACACTCATCTTCTTAACGTCAGCCCAAGAATGCTTGGCTTATCTGACAATAAGTGTGAACTCAAACAGATTCGTTGACAAAGTGATAAAGTGATCCAAGTTGGCAAAGAGAGACCACGTTAATTGGATCAAAAGCATTTTTTTGTTGTTGTGTGAATTGGTTTTGAAGCCCATACATTGTGATCTCAAACTGGGGTTTCACTCATACACGGCACCAATGGCAAGATAGGTCAGTGGTGTATGGTTGCAAATGTATACAACCTTTTTTTTTTTTTTTTTTTTTTAATAATAGTTTAATAAGCCGCTGCATGCCTTTATACCTGATGCCACATCATCTGGTGCCCATGGCATTTAGTTCTCAGACTCTTTCTTCTTTGTTACGGTTTGTGCCGTGGCAGTGGAATGTTGTTGTCTTATCTTTATCCAGCCAACCCTCCCCTCAGGTATGAAGACAGAGCTGGCTGACAGAATCCAACCGATTCTGCAATGTTAGTGCTCAGTGGGATCATAAAAACTAGAGCTTGTTAAACCTGAATTTCTCAGTGTCCCATGGCCATGATTATATCTGTTGAGTTCATAAGTGGCTTGAACATGCATACATTAACATTTAAAAAAATATAAAATGGGAGACTTACTGCTAGAATGCACATGTGTCATTTTACTTTTTGATGCTGTACATTTCATATTTTATCATCAGCTGCTTGTAGCCCTTCTGTTAAGTTCAAAATCCTGTTTGCTCTGTAGCCTGCGTGTAACATTCTGTGAGCTCCCGTCACACCAATTTCTTTGCCAAACTCATTTCCCTTTCATGAGGGATTTTGGAAAAGGGGTTTAAAGGACTGTTTGTGCTGGTTACTTGGACAAGCTCAGTTTTCAGGGCCTTTTCTTCTGAAACTGAGAGGCATCCACCTGGAGGGCTGGCAAACTCATCTGAAAAAGCGTTGAACAGTTCTAGCTCAAGTGTAAAAGAGGCTGCCCATCAGAGTTTGTAGATGATACTGCTTTCCATGTTCGTATCACTTAAAATATTAGGACATTTATAGACAAAGACAGCTTTGAAATGAAGGCTCTCCGGGGTCCTGTAAATTGTAATGCCACTGTTATGACGTTGTTCAAACACTTATCTGGAAAAAAAGTTATTTCCCTGGCTTTCTCATGTTGTTTCAGTGGAAATTCAGTGTGGGGGATGGATGCATTCCTGCATGTAAAACTCAGGAGTGCTCTTTCCCCTCCACTCTTTAATTTTGATTGAAAGTTATTAGTGCTGTGTCCACTGGATGTGACTTACTCTTATGTGGGTCTATTAACATGCAATTTTAGTCTGCAGCGGGAGTAAGAGAGTGTTGCGTCTCCAACCCTTTGTAATTAAGAGACTTTGTTAGAGTTAGCATTCAAGTGGACAACATTTCTCTCCAACTCGGACAGGTTTGTTGAAAGCCTCGATTACAGAGCTCAACAAAGCTCTTGTTCCGGACAAATATATACAGTGCAAGTGATTATGTATGAGATGATTAAACAGCAGGCTTGCTTTAAAACGTAGGCCTCCTTGGCTGCCATGCATAGCCATGCTGAGCTTTTGTGTTTATGGTAAGTGGGCAGCTGCATGCTTGTGAGACCTTGGCTGTACCCCAGGCCCTCAACTGAGCCTGATAACTACTATTGAAGCTCGCTGCTTTAAATGTAGAGTGTGCCTCCTGTTTGACATAGCCTAATGTCTGTGAACATGCGGACAGCTGTGGGCTTGCCTCCAACTTACAATGAGTTTCATAAATGTCTTTTCAGTCAGTCAGCCGTGGCAAAACTTGGTGGCACCTGCCCTTTGTGGCACCTAATTAATGAAAACGCCAACAAAGAAAGTTTCGGGTTTCAAAAGCCTTGGATTTTCACAGTGAACACGATGCACAGTGCTGCAGGGGGAAAAAAGCAGAACTCGTTGGCCAATTTGTCATTCAATTATTCGGTCTCCGTGAGCCCTGCATGTCTGTCTGCCTTTTATTGCATGGTCTGTAAACACACCCGCCATTATGACATGAGGAACTGCTGAAACGGGAGTCCAAATATGGATCCCGTGCGAGCCATGCAGCTCAAAGAAGTAGGCCACCAGAGCCAAAAGCTCATGGTTACAAGCTTTTGAGGAACATCTCCCAGTGGAAAGGGGAAAGCCACTCTATTACCCAGCATTCCTCTCACTAGTGGCATGGTGATGAAGAGCAGCACAAATCCCCCAGTTAGGTTTCAGGTCGTGGGACGTCTCAGGTGCTCAGCAGATGCTCGGATTACTGAGACGGGCCACAATCCTGGGATTGTTGAGAGCAGGACACGGATCCGACTGCCCTGCATGCAGGAATGTCAAAGCAGGATGTCGGAAGATTTCATGTAACGGTTATGCTTTTACGTTTTAAGACGAAAGCTTTAATAAGAAATTGAAGCATGTGTGATAATCCTAAATATATCTTTAAGTGGTTTACACTTGCATTGATCAGTAGCCTGTAAAAGGTGCAACAATGGTTTCAAACAGTGTTGTTCTCCACCAGCTGCCCAAGTGCTATAAAATGGATTAGTATTAGCTCTAATTGTCAGTGAGACACAAAGCTGCCAAATCCTTATGTAATGTTGGCCTAACCTGTGGGATTACAGTCTGAGTAATGTATGGAAAAGCTGCTCTAATTGGGGAAACAGAGCTTTCATGGGTGGCTACAGTTTAGATGCCTATTGTGATGGCTAAGCTTGACAGTCTGTAGTCTTTCTGGACTTGACCTCGATTTGTGAGTCTTAGAACAGTGGCATCTACGATATAGTAGTCTTGTGTCCTATTTTCTATCGAAGACAGAGCACGGTCTGTTCAGGCTCTCGATAGTTGAGCTGCCTCTAAAGCAGACCTCCGTCTTACACTCAGCCCAATAGGCTCTGTGGTTTCCTCTCCCGTCCTATCTATCGCTCATTTAGGCCGCGATAGCTCGCTACTTCTGTCACGCCAAGGCAGCGATGGTTGAAAGGCTTGTGGTGACCACAAAAGGAAGTGTGGCGTCCCATCAGCTCGCCCAAGGCAGCCTTATTGCTGTCTTTTAGGAAGGCCGCTGTCGCTGCAGACCTGTTTGCATGTGATGGAAAGCCCCGTCAGAGGGGAGTGCCCTGCAAATGTTCTTCCCCTTCTCAGAGATTAGACTTCTCAGCTGTCATGGTTGCTGCTGCTGCTGCCCCAGCCCAGATAAAGGCCTGCAGAGGCATAGAGACCCAAACTGATTACAGATAATGGCAGGCATCGTTATTGGGGCGATGAGGGTTTGGACGTCAGTCGGGTAGCGGCACCCCTTAAGGGACCAAATTCTAGAAATCTCATTTAACGGAACACAGAAGGGCCCTCCGTATGAGGTGGGTGCATTGGGTGTACCCATGAAGCATTGGAAACCATGCCTTTTTGTGAGCTTTGTCCATATAAGAAAAAAAAGCCCTTTGCCAGCGCTTCTCAAAATATATTCAATTCACAACTTGTCACAAGTTTGAATGTTTTTCAAAGGCTGTGGGGCTAAGTTAGGCTTTTATAACTGTGTGTTCAGCTTATGTCATGGAGCTGAGGAATGTTTATAATTATGTTATAAACCTCGCCCATTTAAAGCACTCCGCTCAGATTTATGGGATAAAAACTTAATGCCTGAGCGTGAGCAAGATGATGAACTGTTGTGATTCTCTGTAACGAGGAGTAATGTTGTTGACAGTTATTTACAGTGTTGTTTACAGTTCAGAGTCCCGAGTGTCAGGCTACAGTCAGACCATTTTCCATTTTTCTAGAGAAGGAAAACATCATCCAGTGACCTTTTTGTTTGGGTAAACATCATGTCAAAGAGGGTTCCAGTTTCTGCTAATTTCACTTCTTTTGGGCGAGGTCTTTTCTTTCTGTGTCGTTGCCATCTGCATCCTTCTCCGAGCCATTAGTGGTAATATATAAACAATGGTTTCCTCTACCGCAGCATGTCCCGAGTTATCTCTGCTGTGAAACACAGATCTGCGTAGTTAATGGTCACGCACAGTATAAGCTGGCCTGACCTACTCCAGCTCCAAGCTTTGATCTGTTCTGTTCCGTTCACACAAGGCCACAACTTAAAGCCGCCAGACGTCCTTGAACTGCGCTGATCTCCTTGCAGAACTCAGCCAAAAACACCCTCGCGTTTAAGTTGTTTTCCCGACGTGATGAGTGGTAGTAATGAAAATCATATGCTGAATGCAAACATAACCTCCAGTATGTCAGCTCCCACATGGTCTTGTGATTCAACCTCCGCATACACACGCGCACACACACACGCACACACACACACTCCACCCGCAACCTCTGATGTCGCCTCTTTTGTTTCCCACGGTGTCTCATCTTCTGCACAGCGCGTCCGTTTGTTTCGCGTCTCTTTCTCCTTTCTTTCTGCTCGCAGTCGTTCCGTGGTTAAAACATCCTCTGACCTACGACCATCTTGTGTCCGCTGCACTTTGTTTCATTCCCCTTGCTGACGTCACCTCGAGTGGAACTGATCCAGTGGTAGTGAAAATTCCTCTGTGATGGTTATATAGATCTGGATCCGTGGCTAATCAGCTGCGTACTGTAACCGTGGTGCAGCACTAATGCGAAAAGGGTTGTTTTGATAACCGCAAGGTCAGCTATTCCCAGCCAGCCCCTGAGGATTCAATTACACAACTTTGACTTTGCTCTATTCCTCTTCGTGTGCTCCAGTGTGGAACACTTTGAGGAAACTTGCTCTCTCAGATGACTGATAATCCCCACATCGACAGGCAGGAACAAAACAAGGTATAAAGTTCTAGTTTTGGTGACACTGTGGAGAGACCATGTGGAAGTGAAAATGCAGTGTAATTTCAATTTACACGCTACCACATATGGCGACATAGGCAACGCCCTCTGCGAATCAAAGCGAGAGTTCTCTGGTAATGTTTGCTCGCTCACTTGAGAATTCAAGGCGCTCGGCAAACCACTAACCTTCCTTGAATTTCCACTTTACTTTTGTTTAAGTTAAACAGGTTCGCAAGAGTGCCGGTGTTTAGGATTACAGTAACTTCAGATTCCAAACAATTCGGGGCTCTATGCTTTTAACGTTTGTGAGATGAGTGTGAGGATTCAATTCAAGTAACAAATTCTCAATGCCTCCTTGAAAGGTGGCTCTGAAAAGTGACGTAGAGATGCCGTACAGTAGTGGTAGCGACCTGTCAATCACAGTAAGCCCGCCCTAGAGCATAACCTGCTCGAAATGGGACCATTATTTACTAAATGAACATCATGCTGCATTGAAGAAGACTTAAAACTAGCAATTGAGACCATAAGCTCATGTTTACAATGTTTACTGAGGGAATAAATCAAGAGAGAAGTAGGTTCATTTTCTCATAGACTTCCATACAATCTGACTCCTTTTTGCAACCAGAGGAGTCGCCCCTGATGGCCAGTAGAGAGAATGCAGATTTTAAGAAACTTCCGCATTGACTTCACTCGGCAGAACCGGAGGTTGCCGCCTGGTCAAAACTCTTGTCAGAATTAGCACCTGCTATTAGAACTGCTAAAGCAACAGTTTGCTTCGTACTAAACATACAGATCAATCAGGCAGGGAGATAGATTATGCTGCAGAAGGTGTTTTGGACGATTTAATACTTGATGTGACTTTGTGTCGCGATTGGAATCCATTGTAAGTGCAGAGAATGCAGCCGTCTTCCTCTTCGATGAATGAAGCTACTCACTTAACAGGACAAGCTCTGAAGTCATGTTTGCTACTGAAAGGCCGTAAGAGAGCATCGGGTTCACCCTCTATTGACTGTTTGTTTCAGAGCCTCCACTCAGGGGATCTGTTCTCCCCAATCCAGCTGGATTGTTCTCCGCTTATATGGTTGTCAGAATGTCAGAAATGTACAGCATTCTAATCCTGTGCTCATCTTTGTGTGTCTACTCAGGATTGCGCCGAGGAGTGAAGCACATTCCTGAAGGAGTTGAGGGCTGTTGTCTTAAGCTTCGGAGAAACCAGCCTGCTCACACCATGCCGGTCAAGATGGACGCCAGGTTTTCTTGCCCTCACTGGAACAACTTGGGACAAAGATGTGTGTTGACATGGTGATCATTTTCAAGAAAACACTGGAAAAAAAAGGCGCTGATGATGTAACATCCAAAAGTACAGATTTGGGCCCGGTGAGAGGTTATTTTCTACTTTTTCTGCGTAGCGTGTAATTTTATGTTTGCAAGTAGCCTTGTCAACAGGCCTCCACTGCACTTCTGTAAGGGGAAGACGACAAGGTGCTGCTCCAATCCCAATCCCAATCCGGCCTCTATACCCTATAGGTCATATGTACCTATAGGTAAATACAGCGGCAAGCTTCGGGACAAACTTCTGACAAAATTATGAATAAATATCAGAATCAGCAATACTTTATTTATCCCGGGGTTGAAATTGGTTTACGTTACAGCACGTACAAATATGTGTATTATATTATAATATGACTACAATATATATGGAAAAATGTAAATGAGAAAAACACAAATTATGTATGGTACAATATATAACAGTAGTGCTAATAATAATGCTAAGATTAGCAAGAGTAGTATAAATAGTCCAAAAACCTTTGAGCAGTATACGAGTCGATGTTTGTACGGGTAGTCGCACGGAACCTTTTGTACGGAGGACACGGTGTTGCACGTGGTCAGTCAGGGCAGCAGGTGAGTCAGCATCGATGTTTACTCGCTGCCGGAGGACTTTATAACCCATTCCCTGCTAATTGGTTTGGTTGACGGCAATAATATGGTGGAAGTGCGTGGGGAGAGGGTGTAGGTGGTGGTTTGGAATTGGGCCTAAATCAAGAAATTGTTGCCAGCCACTCATCGCTCCAGATCAGTTTAACGGCTCGACATACTAATTTGCCTTACTAAATGTCAGGAAGTGATGTTGAACATTGGGAATAAGGGATGTTTTTGTTACAATTTCTGATAATTGTATCGTACTAGCTGCCAGGCCGCTTGTCATCCGGTTTTTGAATCCCCGCGTTCCATTTACTTGACTCAAAACGACAATGGAGTATTTTAGTTCCACTGGGCAGACCAACTCTGACTCATTTTCCAATCAGCATCCATGCAGTAGAAACCTTCTTTCTGCCTCACCAATGTGGACTGAGTTTGCCCTCTCGGCCACGTGACATGAAGTCATCATGCGGTGTTCACGTGTCCATCAGAGGCATTAATGGTGGAACACTCTCTGTTGATGGGTTGCACTTAAACTTCATCTCTCAGCAGCAAAAAATGTGTTTTGACAATTATGTATACACAAAATCTGACTTTACAGTAGGTTTTGATTTGCATTTGTTGATTTATTGACTTGTTAATACTAGAACCTCCTGTACATTTCATGCAAACCCATTCATGTGACTTTCTGCAGAGCTGACAGTGAATTTCTCTTGCATTTCTGCAGTTCCAGGAACAGACCATGACCCAGGGGACTGCACTTTTCTCTTGTGGACTCATGGGTAAGAGTCTGCCATCTTCAATATTCATTCATCAATATACACATTCACACCTGTAAGTCTGTTATGTGATATGGATAATTTCAGCAGTAAATAAAGTGATTTAGTAATAAATTCTGGAAATTTAAATCAGATAAGTGTCTGTTTTAGATATCAAACAAAACAAGGTACTTCACTACATTACTGCAAATTGAATATTGCCATTAAATTGCCCAGAATAGCCCAACAGCACTAAAAATATTAAAGGTGCTCAATATGGGAAAGTCAGAGCATATCTATTGCCTCCACATGTCTCGGCTGAGCCGGTGGCTAACAGCTAACGTTGCTAGCAGCGCTAACAGTCCAAACAATGCCAGCAGTGCTCGGAGCTTACAGAGTTTACCGGAAGGAGAATCTGAGGGTGTGCATACTGAATATAGTACATAGAACCTTTAAAGTAATTGCTACCTTGGCATAAATCCCGTTATACGTTGTCATTTCCTCCAGCCCAACACTATATTTCCTCTATTTTGGGCCACTGTCGTAAGCCAATGTTCCATACTTGCCATCACAAACTGTACATGACAAGTAAATGTGTACTTACAGCTTGTAGAGCTCAGACAAAGTGAATTGTGACAGCTGAGGATTGGAGCTGCTTGGCGTATTGTAATATTTCGGAGAAATTATTGGCAGAATGACAGCAAGCCAGTTTCTATTGCATCTGGTCGACGGTCACACGGCATAATGTGGAACATGTCCGACAGGTGTTTCAGCCAACCCATGAATGCGTGTTAATGACTACGTGTTCGCGGCTTATCATTAGCTGGGAACTTACGGCACTCCTGCATGCTTTAACGCTGTAGACATGTTGTCCCCAAGTTGAAAATTTGGTTATGACTACCCGGCCTGATGACTAACAGCCTTTACGGTCTTTGTGTTGTGAGATTAAATGGTATTCTGCCCTTGCAGTATCTTGGCATTGAGTGTGTAATACTGGCAGAGTACACAGTAACACCAGTAGGTGTTGTTAACACTGGCCTTTGTTCTTCCTCCTGCCCGTGTACTGCAGATGGTATTTGGGATTTTTTTTACTTTCAGTGGAGAAGAATAGACCTTTTGCATACCAGGAGTGGGCAGTGGCCTCGACGTTTAGTATCTGACTCAGAGTTGACTGGCCATTTCAGTTGGCTGAAATTCAGTGAGTCTCTGTTGTGGGAATAACAGGTACTTTCCTGGCAGTAGCCACAGTACGAGTGCAGAGCCGAGCAGTAATGGCAGATAGGGAGCTGGTTTGATGCAGAACTCTTGCCGATCTCAACAAATTGATAAAAGACGATAAGCTATAGTCCAAATGTTTACGATGGGTTATTGACATTTTATCAGACCTTGCTCCAGCGGAGATGAGGTTTGATATTAAGTAAGTTAGACATTGAGCTCGCTCCCCTTCCCAATTAGCTGTGATTAAACTCTGTGACACTAAAGCAGTGCCTGGAGGACACAAGTTATTTTTAGTGGCATATTTCACAAAGCAGTGAGTAGTGTCATTACAAAGTACATATGTCGGGACCAACGCGCTGACCCAGACTGGAGCGGGGTCACGGATGAGGTTGTCAAACATCACCTAATGATTGAAAGACCGTGGCTCTAAAACATGTTTTAAGGACAGTTTCTCCTCAGAGGTCGTGGAGGTTGCCCACCAAATCTGGCTTTCTATGCATATTTTTCAATTGGTTCTCCAAAAACAAATGCGTCGAAACCTGGCACACTGAATCTGATGCATTTTTTTAAGTATAATGTGATAATGATGATAAAAAATAAAATGAAAAGTGTCAAGAGCAGGAAGATTTTACAAGCCAATATCAGAACTGCAGAGTTAATTCAAGATCCACCGTCTTGACCCCAGTTTGATACACTTACAAATTTGGCAGACACTTTGGTCCGAAGTGTGTGTGTGTATGTATATTATATATATTATATTATATTATTTATTAAATAAATACCCGGAATGATTAAGTTGATCCTGAACAGAAGCTGGCAGTCATATGACAACCTACGTTGCCTCGGGGAAACATCTTATAAAAAGGTTCACTTGTTTCCCATAATGTTAAAGTTCATTTATACATAGACATCCTCTCTTTTTGACCTGTTACATGCACAAAAAAAGACCATTACATAATCACTTATGACGTACAACAATTTCAGTGCCAAAATGCAAACTTTACAGACTAAATGTTGTATTTAGTTTTTAACTTTTCAGCCAAAATTCAAAGTCTTGTCTGTGATCTCATTTTTAAAAGGTTATTTAATTCAGAATTAATCTGGCCTTTTGTTGCAGAGACAAGCCGGTGGCGTGAGTTGGGTCACGGCTGTGCTGTACAGCAGAGGCCAGTTGGGACCAGCCTGGAGAGCCTGTGGGACGTCCTGCCTGAGGTGCACAAGAGTTCTGCCCACTGGGATTGGGACGTCGGCTCCACTTCGACCACAATCACCAGCTTGTTGCACGACCTCAGCCTGACTGAGGCCGCGGCCTCGCTCTCCACTGCACCCCCCAGCAAGCGGCAGTGCCGGTCCCTGTCCTGCTCGGATGAGCTCGGTGGCTGCCGCTCTACCTGGCGCCCTCAGGGCTCTCGTGTGTGGACAACGGTGGAGAAGAGGAGGTGCCACAGCGGCGGCAGCGTCCAGCGCGGCGGAGCGGTGAACGCGCAGCTCGGCTTCCCGGCCATGCAGCGCAGCTCCAGCTTCAGCCTGCCCGCCCGCTCCAACACCCTGGAGCTGCCCTGCTTCGCCCAGCCCCTCCCCTGCCCCTCTGCCTTCACCGGTCTGACGCCTTCCCCCTCCATGATCCTGTCCTCCGAGCCCTCAGCGCAGCCCCTCTACCTCTCTCATGAACAGATCTGCCTCCCCGAGCCTCGTGGGCCCTCGCCAGCCAGCTCCCCCGACTCCACGCCCGAGCTGGAGCGCCGCGGTGGACAGGGAGGTCTCGCCCGTAGTCGCTCACAGCCGTGCGTCCTCAACGACAAGAAGATCGGCGTGAAGCGCAGAAGACCAGCTGACACGCAGAAGCAGAGGCCTTCTTTGGACCTGGCCAAGATGACCCAGGTTGGTTTTTTATAAAAGTGTTACTTTGGAAAACAGCTCGCACAGAAATAAACTGCTTTATATCACGTTTAATCAGGACAATAGACACTTGATTAAATACTGCCATCTCTGCCAGTTAGGTTTACAATTTAAGGAGTATGTGTTCTGCTTAACATCACTTGATGCCTCATATAAACTGTTAAACTGTGTATTTAATGTTGCACCTGAGCAAGTCCTATAACCTTTCAGAGGTAATTTCAAGGAGCATTTTATGTGCCATTTATTTATTGGTTGAACTTGCCACAGCCTTCTTATCCAAAAGAGTCCAGAGCATACGAGACAAGACCCTGAGGAGACGATCATGCCAGCTGGAAGCTCTGCCCGGTCCATCAGTCTCACCAACATTAGCTAGTTATACTACGCTGTTGTGGCAACTTGCTCCTGCCATGTTGGATAAACAAACACTTCCAACTAAGGTCACGCCATTGTGTCTGTTCTCCATCAGCACACCTCAAAGTGTTTCTGGAGGCATTGTCATTAAATGAAGGCGAGCGTTCACTCATGCAGGCCTGTTCTGGGTCACATTCCGTTATGTGGTTGTGCATTTGCAGAAATAGAGCGCACGAAGCATATAATTCCCTTTTTTATAGGACCGGATTAAGATGATTTGATCAAAGCAGGAGTTGCGATTTGTTTTCATAAAATAAATGATCTTATAAAACCATGGAGGAAACCACGTTTCAACAGACACCTGCACATCCTGACAGGCGTCTTTGCCCCGCGAGCACACAGACACATAGTTTCACATGTACACCGACTGGATCATAAACACAGAGCTGGACTTGGCCCCTCTGAGAAAGTCACCCAGAGTTCAGCAGAGTCTTAACAACAGCGCTGCTGTGACACGACAAGCAGACGCCACACACGCTCCAAACAGGGACGAGGTCAGCGTGGAGAAAACAGCCTCGGGCGAGGCCACTAACAATATTTTCACAGTGGAACGTCAGGGTGCTGAGATTGTTGCCATTGTATCGTCCCTGCTGTTTGTGCATTGTGTGCTCAGTTCCTCCACCATTAAAAAAAGGGACTGAGGTGTTTTATTGCATCGCATATTTTCGTTTTTGAAGTCTTTTCAAACTTCTCAAGTGACTCTGGTTTAGAGGGAAGCCTTGGAGAAAATGACTTTAGGATATTTTGGCTCAGTTAGGCAACTAAACCCAGAAGGTAGTGCTGATGAACTGACAACAATTTTGACAATCTCTTCATTGTTTTGAGTCCTTTATCAAGCAATAATGCCACACTGTTGCCTGTCCCGGCAACTCAAGTGGGAAGATTTGCTGTTTTCTTTTGGGGTTTTGGACTGTTGTTTGGACAAAACAAGCCGCTGACAAAGATGTCACCGTGAACTCTGGGAACTTGTGACGGGCAATTTACATTATTTTCATTTTATAGACTTAAATATTCTGCGATTCATTATTGATTGATTAATTGAAGTGTGTAGCTGCAAAGACTCAGAAAACCACAACGGAAACAGATGTTCACTTGCCTCGGCCTCGACTCTGACGCCGCTTCACACATACGTCACCATATCGGCACTCAAAGTCACCTTACTATTCAAAGGTTGGTCACAGTGCTGAGTGTGTCTCTAAAGTGTCCTCTCATCCACTCGCCACAGCGGTGTAGTTTACTCAGGGAGAAACTGCTACCCTCTGCGTGGCTCACTGCGGCTCTATGAATGTCAGGAAGTAGAGCAGCTGTGGCAGAGGTTATAGATCGTTGCACGGGGGAGATGCGTGTTGGGTAAAGAGATATTGATTTCTGTAAATTCAGCTCAGTGGGTGGATCGCTGCCACAACCGCGCCTCATGAGCTATTGATCAGCTTGTATTGATGGAGAGTCAAGGTCAGTAAGGTCTTCTCCATTGGAGGGAGGGAGAGAGAGAGAGAGAGAGAGAGAGAGAGAGAGAGAGAGAGAGAGAGAGCTCCTCTGCTCTAAGTTAAGAGCTGCAATAGGTGTAGTTAATGTCGATGGTGTTTTGCTATAGTCCAGACTACTCGTAGCCTTATCAGTCCGGTCCCATGGCCTGGGCCAGAAATCTGACGGTTGGGACAGACGTGCTAATGCAGAAGGCAGCAATGTGACACTGGCATGGTGCTGACAAGTGTACCCGCTTGAACGGAGCCAAGAAACACAGCAGAGCCACGTTTGATCTCCGGCGCTGCCCGGTGCAGACACCTTTCTCACTGCGGCTGGGCCGCATACGTGGATCACTTCTCTTTTACGTTTCACCCTTTCTCAGATCATTATAAACCGAATCCCTTTCGGGCAATATTTTCAAAAAGGTAGAAGACGACACTTTGTGCTCTTGTGGTTGCTACACTTGGCTGTGACCTGCAGCCCCAACAACCCAACGCTTGTTACATGGGCACACAAGTGACAGGAGGTTCCACAGAGGCCCTATTCTCCCATGTCCTTCTGGCCCAACACCGTCGTGGTCGGGCATGAGGCAGCTGTCCTGCCCTCTCCACATTAGCTGTACAGATTGGATAAGCCTCTGTCACAAAACCTTCCACTCCAGCACGCACAGCTGTCATAGCGCTTGCCTGCAGCAGAGTTGGCACATGTGGATTTGCCTAAGGAGGTTCCTGGGTTTCCCAGATGTATGCTGGTCTTTCACGAGATCTGTACAATGAACACAGAGTCCAAAAGGCCGATATGAGTGATGTCTGCCCTCTGGGTATCTGGCCACTTGCTGCCTGGACCTCAGATCGCATAGCCTCAGTCGTCCACAAGTCAACTACCAGTTGCTCCAGTATGTAATGCAGGCTAAATTTATACCCTTCAAATCTTTTTACTTTTTTGTATTACAGTGGTTGTTGTTTAGTGGCCAGCTCTGACTTCACTGACTCACCCACATACACACAGTAGAGGCATTGTATGCCTTTTTAGTTTTGTTTGTGCCCTATTTGAGACATGGGTCATAGTCCAAGAGGAAGGAAATGGTTTTGATTAATCACAATGGAGACCACAGACTTCTACCAGACCAAAGATTTTACATATTTGTTTAAGTTAATGCTTGTTTCATTGAGGCCATTAATTTTTATGCTTTTAAAAAAAACAAAACGTCTTCCTGTACTTCCACAGAAACTTCGGAATTTCCACAGCCTCAGCTGCCCTGGAATCACAGGCGAAGATAGCGGCGAGTCAAGCCAGGCCCTGCCCCCTCTCAGGAGCACCGCTCAGTGTTACACTGACGACTCATCAGCAAACGAACGCGGCCCGGAGGACGTTCAGCCTTGGACCAAAGAGGGCGAGACCACCAGGAACGTGCCGTCAGACCCCACCATCGAGGAGGCGGACTGGATGCCGGGGACGACCAATGGGAAGGACAACGAGCCTCTGTGGGCGGGGCTGTGTAGCATGAGGAAGGACATGTATCAACTTGGAGGCGAGCTCGACATCGAGCAAATTGAGAGGAACTGAGCTGGACCGTCTTCCTCTCAGGGGACGCTAATTTAGGGGGACTGAAAGTTTATCACCAGGTGGTACAGTAAACAGTACTGGTAGTCTTAAGGACAAAGCAAGTGGAAAGCGAAATGCAGTGAGCGTTCCAGCACTAGTTTTTTTTGTTTTTCTTTTCTAAAGGAGAGATTGAGCGGGAGCTTTGTGGGCCATTTTTGGAGGCTTGGCGTAGTCAGAAGCTGCTCCCACACTGTGCGTTATCTCAACTGTGTCTCAGGAGAAAACAAGGAAGTCGCGGACGGACGGACTCGGGGGGGAGATGATAGAACTGATGAATATAAAAAATGATATATTAATGTTGGCTCAGAGACTGGGGTTTCACATTTCTCTGTAACCCTGATCACCTTCATTGTACTGCGTTCAGAGAGAATTCACAGCAGGTTTGTATCAATTCTCTGCACTAGAAAGAGTGTCCGTTCCTCTTCAATAGTACATGAGTACATGATGGACAGAAATGAAGACTACTTTGAGAGCTACTGTTAGTAAAGCCCCTTTCACTCTTACTGAGCAACAAGCTGCACCCACACACACACAACCTGTAAAGTATATTAAAGAGCTTAACATTTCACACAGTAACATCAGGCTTCTCTCTGAGATCTCCCGTTTGTGTGAGAAAAACCTTTGTGATTCTAATAGCGTTAATATTCTTTTTACGATTTGTAACTACAAAGTTATGTAAAACATGAGCATATTTCTATACAAATAAAACACAGTTTTAAATGTGTCATTTGTAATCACGTTATTTCAGCGTCTTTATTCACAAGAGCTCAACTAAATGTGTGTTCAGACAAAGTGAATGTTGGAGGTGGCGTAGTTGCACACGATGTCAGAGGAAAAAAACGCAAGTGGACGTGAATAGATCATTTGCTCTCAAGACGGCACAAGTTCATCCGATGAACCGTAGACCGTATATAAAAAAGGTCGGAACAAACTGCGATCTTGCAGTTTTGTAGTTTTGTTGCCTAAACAGAAGAAGTTTCCTGTGAAGACAGAAGTTTATTTTAAAAAGGCCCTTATGCATGTAACGAGCGGAAATTGACGCGTGTTGCTGGCTTTCATAGGAAAACGCAAAAAAAAATGTAAGACATCATATGAAACGTTGTACGAGGATACATTAATTAACTAGTGGTTGAATAGAATGTAACTAATTAAGTACTATACTTCAATTTTTTGACTGAAGTATTTCTACCTTACTTGAGAACTTTAATGTTATGCTCTGAGGCAAATATTGTTTCACTCTCAAATCTATAAGTGATGCGTCGTTTACTATAATGGATTAAACTACCAAACACCTGTTGCTATAGTAACATGATAAAATAGCACTCTACAAGTACTTTTAATTTTGATGTAAATGCAAGTACACGCTGATGAAACCTGCGTACTTTACATTCACGGTGGTATTGCTACTTTTATTTAAGACAATAATCTGGAAGAGACTTCCACTGCTGCCATTAGCCGAGCCCATGCATTAACAGAAAGGTCATTGTTGGAGACGACTTTAATGCAACAATGCAGACTGACCCAATTAAGTAGCAGGAAAAGACAATCACAGTCGTAGTAGTGGTACTACTGATGAGCCTGTGTTTGTGTGCTGAAGCGGGAGTGAGTAGGGAGGACGCCAGGCAGGGGTGGGAAGTCCGGTCCCCGTTTCTTTTTGATGGCGGGTGGAGTGGTGGAGCCGAGCGGCGGTTCACCCCAGAGACCTCCCTCCCCCCCTCCCCTCCCTCCCTGCACTGGGAAACAAAAGGGTCTTTTTCTCTGAGGAGCACAGTGACGTGGGAGGCGGCTGTGAATGTGGGCCATGTGTCAGGGCTGCTGCTGCTGCTGCTGCTGCTGCTCCGTTTGTCTGCATCCCCTCACCCAACCGCCTGTGCAAACCTCCAGAATTACACCGCCCGTAACCTTTTGCTCCAGTACGATTGAGTACCACTTCTGCACGTTGCGACGTCCTTCTTTGAAAGCGTAAGGTGCAACTGAGGGAAGTAAGTCACCTCCTTAAAAGACCCGCTGAGTAATTTGAAGATTGCTCGACATGCTGTACTCCAAGCGCAAATACCACACAAAGCAGAACTTTGGGATTAAACTTGCTTACAGGGCCAATGCATAGTCTTGTAATGGATTGGATTATTATACTGTTGCCTGAGAATCTGTGTGCTTGCATAGTGGGGGCATATTTACACTGTCACACAGCCGCCTGTGGAACATGCAAGTCGCTGCTTTTCCCTGGTTAAGCTCTTTTCGGGGAATGAGTCGAGATGGAAATGGGTAAACAGAACCCTTGTAAAACGTGCTGTGGGGCAGACTGACACACCGAGGGACACCGGCCTTTAATCAGTGGATTGGCAGAAATGAAAGGAGGCTGTGTTCTGAGAGAAGATAGGAGATACAACGGGAGGGGCATGTCATGCCGATGTTCTGCACTACACTCGTCCACACAACCCCCACCAGCACTGACACAACAGGGTGGTCATTCTTGGAGGTTATGCACAGTCCTATCTGCTCTAATGATGAGTCACATCACACGTTCTTTAAAACAACAGATGGCCCACAGTGCTCACTAGGGAGTTTTATGTCAGATGTTTCAGGTGCATAACACCTTCGTCTGCTTTCCTGTCATGACAAGGTTTCTATAATGTTCTATTTTTTCTTTCCACACGTCAACAATTTAAAAAGCTATTTTTCAATATTCTAAAGTTAACGCTGGTGGATTTTCTATTTCACAAAATAAAATAAAATAAAATAATGCCCACAAACAGCAAATAGAATTTTAGAAAACAAAGTCTTTTTCAGTAGTTGAACATTTCTAATAAAAGAAAAATAAAACCGTATGTGACATGAAACTGAATGTTGGTGCTAGTTTCCAGGTTTACTGCCTACCCCCACTTGGCAGCTCAAATGTGGTTGGGGTGAAAAACTATTTAGATGTAACACCCGGCCACAAAACATTTCCAGTTGCAATGCAAGTGTTGTCTGACGCTTTTCTAACAAAAAAGAAAGAGCTGAATACTGGGAGCGTAAACCTTATCACAAGCTCTAAATGAATAAAAAGCACAAAAAAAAGTTCTGTCCATATGCACTGAATCAATACACTTTTGTATGTGGAGGGAGTTATCGCGCTGAATCTCACCCACACACTTTCATGCAAGACCCCAAATTGTGTTTGAGATACAACATGATTTCAGTCAGTGTTATGTCTGAGCTACAATAATCTGCAGAGATGTATCGAGGCCATACACGCCTTCTCGAGTCAAATAGTTGTCCCTTCAGCGAGAGCATTGTAGGATCTAAATGGAGTGTTGAAAGCTTTGGCTTTCACAAAAGGTAACTGGACACCTTCACAGGAGAGAGCCCCAGCAGAGTCAGACAGCTTTAAACTGGAGGTCAGCTGGAAGCCGTCAGACCTTTTGTGGGCCAGGACAGTTAGTTTACGCTGCATGGTGACATACGACCAACCCTTTCTCCTGGATTACACACACACGCACACGCTCGGGCATGACATCACAGGGTCATGCTTAGCGTCAGGAGAGCCAGGCCTCTGACGCTTTAGCGGGCAGCTGAGCAGAGGTCGTGTCCCTGGTGGGGCCCGTGACGGCTGTGGCCATGTTGGAGTACAGACTGCTTTGTGTACGAACTGAGACACTTCTCAGATTGTCTGTAAACACTCCGAGAGAGGAAATTCAGGCCTCTGCTCCAAACCCCAGAATTTCTGAAGTTTCAGAACCCTCCCACGCCACCGAGCGCTGTTGGCACGCCTGCCCACAAGGGAAGGGGGGGGGGGGGGTACTGATGAAATGTGGGGAAACCATGTGGCTTGGCGAGGAAGAGCAACAGGCCTCCTCATGGACCAGTGCTCCAAACAAAGAAGGGAGGGGACAAATAAGTGACTGCTGTCAAAACAAGTGCATGTTTCCACAGATAACTGTGCTTTCGGGGCTGCAGGTGCGCAGCGTTGTCTGGTCAGCTGACCTGCTGTTTCCTGTCAAACGGGAAGTGCCAAATGAGAGGAGCTGAAAGTTCAAGGTAACACACAGCTGGCAGTTGTTTAGGTGGGTTACATGCAGGTGCGCTACAAGAGCAGCAGTGTGCGTGCCGTGTAAGAGGAGTCTAACCCACACCAATGACACAAAAACGTATATGAATGTTGGCACGGCGACACACTGCAGCAGTGTGCGTTTACTCGGCAACGGTCTCAAGGGGCCTCATTTCTAAAAATGTCTGGCTTCATTTTAGAGATTGGATTTCAGAATCATTCTAACGAATATAAAGTTTCAGAATGAGTGGAAGTCACTTATCCTGTCAGTGACACATTTAAAAACAAATCACACCTTTGCTGGGTTTGGTTACAAACTGGACTTTGTGCAAATGAGGCCCCCAGGAGGAAGTTAGCACTGAATGCTGGTGATTGGCCGTGACACATTTAATAACAGAGAGCCGCGCTCTCCTCCTCATGTAGCATGTGTCCGTCTCCTCCTGACAGACACATGCCACGGGGCTTTGCGTCCCTGATGAGTCAGTAACATGAAATGAGATCATGAGCTTAATGGCCTGAGGTTGTTCAGGGAGAAGAGTGAGGTAAGGGTGGGGATACTCTCGCAGACATATATCGTTCATAATCAGTCATAATCCTGTTCTGGTATGACTGCAGAAGCTGATATTTAAAAGATAAACATCTAGCTGAAGTGTGCTGCGGCTCAAGAAGACTTCATGGGGAATGACATTTGCAAGAAATATGCACAGTTTGTAAAACGGCGAGTTCACAACTGTGAAATATTTTTGGGAATAAATGTTTTAGTCCTTAAAATGTCAGAAAAAAATAAGGATGAATGTCAGTTTCAAGTTCCCAAAGTGTCTTGGGCTTATTATTTATTTTTGTTTTTTCTGAATAACAGCGTGCTAGTAAACTAAGTTTAACTCAGATTTGCCAATGAGTAAAAACCGCAGAGTACAGCTGAGGCTCATGGGACTTGCAGCTAAAACAATTAATCAGTGATTAAACTTATTTTCTGTAACTTTTCTGCCAATACAATGAGTGCCCAATCGCTTCGGGACTAACCCCGTTTGCACGAGAGCAAGTACACTTAATGCAGTACGTACAATACTGTGCGAAAACAACACGAAACACTACACAGATGTTAAAGAAAAAGAAAAGGTCCAAAGATGACAAACTGATGTGCCAATAGCTTCCAAATGGAAAAACACCACAACAACAACTTCAGTCAGCCAAAGATTTGTCAGTGTATTATGTCTGTCGATACCGTCCTGTGGCAGTGAGGTCAAACATGCCTAGACATGTTTCCTGAAATGAGGTCATCTCTATTATTTGAAAGGTAATCTTGCGGTCACAGTTAGGGAATCAATGTGCTGCACTCTAGGAGGACTTTATGACCGTTTCCCCATCAAACCAGGCTGCAGAGGTAAACTGTTGCCAATTTGTAACTTGTGTGAAATGGGTGGACGACCTTGAGCCAGCATGAAACTGGTTTGGTTATCAACCAGCTAGCTCTGGGGCATGTGTGTGTTTGTGGTTAACAGCTGGTGGTGATGATGATAAATCAAGTGGTGGTGGTGAAAACTGTGGCCTTCATCCTTTAGAATTACTCTAAACCTGAACTGGAACTTAGTTAAAGCCAAGTGACTTCATTCGTAAGTAGTCAAATATTAGTTTAATAGCTCCGCACAAGGCCAGTGGGCGGTAACATAATGGACAAAACACTAAGTCAAACAATGTGTAAGCTGTTAGAAAACTGGGTACCAGATGCTAGTGCTTTGCAATGTACATTAATATTTGGTACACCCAGCTCGGGCACAGTTTCTTAATACTTTGTAGCATTTCATTACCTTTAATTGCCCAATAACATTCAAGCTTGTGTCAGCAAATGGTGAAGTGAACCAGAAAGACCTCAATGAATTACTTGGCAATGGGCTTTTGTTCTTGTTGAATCTATTTGGTGCACTGAAACCTTAGGGGCAGCGATGGAGAAGCATTTGTTTTACGCCCCACTTCCAGAGGCCTCACTGATCCAGCTGGCACACAAAAGCCCAATAACCAACTCTTTTCCCCTCATCGTGTTATTTAACCATCACTGTAGACAGTGGAGTGAATGCACTACGTCTAATGAGCGGCAATTAACAATGTAACGATGACGGGACAATCCCACAGCAGAGGCGGCTTACAGTCAAGTAAATAAAGATAAGCAGTTGCAGATTTGCGATTCTTCGCTCAGATGATGGAGCGCTCATTTCGTTTTTGTTTACAGACGGGGTGGGAAACATGAGCTCAAGCACCAGCGTGATTCATCACACTCGCCTGGGTTCCGCATTCATCATCTCCAAGACCAGCGCACTTCCCATTTCCAGCGACCTGTTTTTGTAAAACAAAAGCCGCTCCGATAAAGAAAATTCCAGTTTATACCAGAGCCAAGGCAAAGTTTTCCCCAGAGCTTTGAGACCTTGTGCCCTTTAAAAAAAAAAAATAAAACAATTCCTGTGACTCAAATTGGCAAATTTAAGGAGACAAATGTTTTCAACAGCTATCAAATAAAAATAGCTTTATTGATTTAACACTTGCACTACTAGCTGCACCTTTGTTTATTGTAAGGGAGTGAGTGACAGCAACTCACTCAATCACCTTCTTATAACCAGCTACTTACATTAATCAATGCATGTTAAAATAAACAACGGCTGCATGTTAATTGTGACTTTCCAGTTAGACTACAAACGGTCTTCACACAGCATCGCTTTACCCGCCTAACCATCACTCAACAGCTGATTACAGGCACATTGGTGTCAATGAGACATCTAATCTATACCAATCATGTACTGACTGACAAACGCACAGTGTATCTCTACGGTGTTAAGCTTATCTCTTGTAATAGTTCTGCAATTATTTAATTCCAGTCTGTTTCACATATGTGTGGAGCATCAGATGGTTGGGTGTTTCCCATTTTTTAAGGTTTAATGAGATATGACAGTTACAGGATACACAGTGTTTGGATGGTATTTTTTCTTTTGTTTCTTCCTGCTGTGACATCTTACATGAAATACCTCAATGCAGTACACCCTTCCCTCTGATAACGTCACTCAAGAGTTATACGAAAAACACTGCCAGACAATAGCCTGTATCACCCAGGGTCACGGTCAGTGGAGAGATTCCAGTGTGTGCTGCCTTGACCTCAGAGCCTCTGATTGAGGATCGTGTCCACAGCCTGAGCCAGGTCGTCCACAGTGCCGTCAGCCGTCACCGTTGAGTGCCTCTCATCGCTGGGCCTGAGGGAGGAGAAGCAGAAGCACACGCTTCAGGACATGCAGCACGGGAACCAACAGTCGTGGTAAACAAAAAAGGACTAGCAGTTTGATGCTATCAGCCACATGGACAATGTTGAATGTGCAAACTGGAACAGAGCAGGACATGAGGGTCTGAGAAGACTCAGGAAAGGCAAAGCTTGAACAGAGCCAAGCTGAATTATTCTAAAGGCTTGTTTACGCGCCTAAGGGGAAGGTTTTGGTAATAAATCATGTCTTTGTCCTATCAGAGTGATCATAAGAGCTCACTTATGATCAACTACAATGTACTTTATTATTTGTTTTTGCTGTGTTGACATCTTTACACTGAAAGGTGTCTGTACAGCTGCTTGCCAAAAGCCGCTGCAGGGTAGAGCATGTTTTTTGTCTATCACCAGCTGTCACACAATGTTCCAGACTTTTCTAATATATCTACAATAACAACTACAACAGACCAACTGGGGACTTTAATGAGAACTACTAATTCCAAAAATACCCAGTTTCTCAACTTAAAACCAAGAGAATATGTTGGAGACTTAGGCTAGTAGTCTCCAACTTGGGGGTGGGACCCAGAAAGGATGCAGTTGCAAGATACTGTTGACAGTAAGAAAAAAAATAATTTGTTATTCTATTACGTTTATTTTTACTGATGTTTCTCCAAACTTGGATTTAGTTTTTGCCATGATAAAGGCATGGCTGTCCACCACTTTGTTCCAATCTGAAATACCTCAGCAGCTTATGGATTGATTGTCATAAAAAAAACTAAACAAAAGATCACAGGCCAAAAACATCAGCAACAATTGGTCAACGCGATCATCACAATTTGGTCTCCATCTGGTTTCTTAAATAGAAAAAAATCTGTAGGAGGCATGATGTCGCCTTGCCTATCCCCCCCTGCCCCCCCGACTTCTGCCATTGTTTGGATCAGGGCCCAGTGATGGATGTAGATATGGCTGTTTAATCAGCTGGTAGGGGAAATGTGATCCATTTGGCGCTGCACCAGGCCCAGGCCAACATGCAGGACCCTTTTTCTCCCCATCACATCAAAAGACAGAGACACCCCCTCCATTCATCTGCAGGACTGCCAGGACTCCTGCTCGTTTATTAAGTGGTGCCTATAGACCCCCACCCTTCCCTCCCCTCCCCGGGCGGCCTCGACCAGGCTCTGTGTGCTGCCTCTGTTCCCCAGTCACGGGTTGGAGCTCCAGATGGGGAGGCTTTGTCTGGCCCTGGGTGTGCGGCACACACCACCATTAATCCTGCCCTCTGAGGGCTTGCAGAGGACCATGGCAAACATTTGTGAGCCGCCCAAGTGTAGCGTCAGAAAGAAGAGTTTGGCGGGGGGTGCGAGGAGAGGTGATGAATACTGAAGCCACGGTGAATACTGGGAAGCGGTGCCATGTGTTTATGCACGTCTGTCAGCCACCAGCGCTTGGGTTATGCGAGCTGGTCCGCTAATGGTCCGGGTGTTATGTCTCCTGTGCTGGATTACTACCACACCCTCTTTGGCCCGGGGACTGATGGAGTTCACACACGCACGTATAGGCACGAACACACAAGCAAGCTAGTCCCATGGCTCTTATGTTTCAAGCAGTGAAGCACACAGCATCGACCACACCGCCTCTCCAACCTGATGCCCCTTTAAACCTCCCATTGCCTGCGCCTTTAGATATGCATGTGTGTGCATGTGCGTGTGCGTGTGCGTGTGCATTCATTTTGCTGCTTTCCTCCCGTTGCCATGAATAATGAAGGAGTAACCAGGTCAATGTGACCATGCAAAATTCAGCACAATGCAGCTAGTGTTACCGATGAGGTAATGTGCAACTCGCTGTGCGTACTTCAGGTCAATGCCATATCAATACACGTGAAGAGATAGGTTTGCCTTCACCTATGAGTGATGTCAGCTATGAGGAAGGAGGTGGGAAGCAGCCAATAATTTAGTTCAACACAGCTGCCACCATGCTGAAAGACAGAAGAACTCCACCAGAATGTTGGTAATTGATCCCACGGTTTGGGTTTTCGACTGGTGGGATGACAAAACAATTCCAAGACATCAGTTGGGATCTCGGAACTGGCAAAATGGCCATATTTCACTATTTCCTCACATCTTATAAATTAAATGAGTCGAGTAATCGAAAAAATGACTGAAAGATTAAAAACTGATCAATAGATTTTCATTGGGGAGAACCTTAAACTTGATCTCTGTAACAATGTCACATCAGTCAACAAGTAATCAAAATCATTATTCAATCATTATTGCTTTAAAAACATCTACATATTGTACAGTACACCCCTGATCCTCTACAACAGCTATGACATGACAGTGGATTAAACAGTTTGAGAAATGGGTATCGTGTATATATGGTCAGGCAATATAAGTTTATAGCAGCTTAGGGTATCATAGGGGTAGAAATATAACATGATACTTGGCTCTATAAAAACATAGATAGCCATTTCTATAAGGACAGGCCGCGCCTCCACAAACTGAAAGTGGATATGAATGACTCATACAGTGAGTGTATTTGTGTGTGAAAGTCAGCTGTGTGTCAAAGGCCGATAGAGTCGGGGTACGATACAGACATGATAGAGATGGGGGTTGTTTAACGTTAGGAGAGAGGGCAGCTTCTTCTTCATTACCTTGTCAGGGTAGCTGACCGTGGGGTGAAAGGCACGACAACCTGCCCATCAGTTAATGCTTAACACACCAGCACAAACACAGAGACACAGACGGGCACACAGGGGGAAGCAAAACTGTCACATACACCAGATGTCGATTTGCACTTCTCTCTTAACCTCCTCACCTTTGCTGAGTATGCCTTTCGCTTGACACAGTGCAGATAAAGCAGATAAGGCCTACATGAGGGTAGAGATGAAAAGTTCAACCTCAGACAAGAGTACACAACACTGAAGACCGTGACAAATACGGCAATTTTGGGGAAAACTTGACTGGAAACGGTCAGATTCCCAGCAGCTGGATTTTAACACCCAGAAATATCTGTTTTTTAAGAAACGCCAAAGCTTTGACATGAATACTTTGAATGCCGACATTGTAGGTCAGGTACTGGGTGGAGACAACACTGCAAACACCTCATGGAAAATTGATTAAACTCTAAAGTAACATAAAATTACTAACACTGCTACAAAGATGGTTCCTACTGGACTGAGGTTAATATTTGTTAGCGATAAGAAAGGTCAAAATATGAGTGCCATCAAGTCTGAAAGCAACAATCGGAGCAGCAGAGCTCAAAGAAGGTCAAAGCCCCTCAATATTGCAGGTGCATTGGTTAAGATAAAAGCAAGTATTTAATGTGTGAAAGGAAACTATGTTGAAAGTCACCACAGAACATGCAAAACACTGTCAAACTGCTTCAAAAAAGAGGAACTGCGAGTTGCAGATACAAAAGGGATAGGACACTGACAAAATGCAAGTGGGCACGCAACTTAAATCACACCTACGACTTGAAGAGTTTTCATGATGTTATTTCCTCTGTGTAAAGTCCTCTGCCCCATATAAAAACAAACTGCAACGCCCCAAGTATTTAGTAATGTGTGCCGTCACCTGGCTTTGAAGTGAGGAATCACATTCATGAGAGCTACGACAATGCTGAGGGAGTCAGCCTGCCAGCGAGAGACGGAAAAGAAAACACTCGAGCCAGTTCTTTGTGTCGACGTGAGTTTTTCATACCACAAAGGTACCGTCAGCCACAACACTGCCTGTTCTCACACTAAAGCAGACTATATAACCATAACCCGGAGGAGAACACAACCTCACCATAACGATAGCTTTTATGTTCAGCCAAGCCTTGTGGGCGACATGAGATACCAACACAAGACAAAGCTTTGTCCCCCGACCCTGAGGGGAAAGAGAATGTGTGAATGTGGTACTGCATGTATTTTATGCTGCTTGGGTGAGAATGTGCTCACAGCTCGACTTGCTCCGGTGTAAATAAAAAAAGAAAAAAAGGTCACAAGAGACAATGAAACTAAAAGAAAAAGAAAACCTCACGAACCCACTTTGACAGGAAATAAAAAAAATATATATACAAAACAGCACCCCTGCACCTCATGAAGCGAGACCCATCAGAAAGAGTGGAAGAGAAAAATAAGACAACTCCAGCCAGTTGAGACGTTCCATCCGGGTTTATCGTCACCCACTCCTGCTTTTCGTCTCGCTTTCTCCATTACCTGATATTTACAGAAGTGCAACAAGACACAAGATAACTCCCTTGAAGTAACACAGCTGCTACCTCCTGCGAAAAACCGCTCAACTGAACGGGGGGGGGAAACAACCATGTTAGGTGCATGTTATGGCAGCAGACATGACAGATGCGAAGCTGGAGCGTCTACATCCTCTGCTGAATTTGTGGCCTTGCAGCAGTCGTTATCACTGTATAATGTTGAGTCATGATCAGCAAACAGCTGCGGTACGGTTTTCACACTTTACACAGATTAACGGTTCTTTCCAATCGAGCAGGACACAAAAGGGGATTCCCTGTTTGCAGCACGAAGAGCCACTTGCTTTTTTTTCTCCCATCCTACGTTTCTCTAAAAAGCTCTTGTGAAAACTAGTGACGCCTGTGAGTTTGTTTGCGCTTGTCAATCTATCTTTGTGAGGACCAATTTGACTTTCACACCTTCAAAGTGTGGACATTTTGGCTGGTCATGACTTCTTCAAAGGCATGTTTGAGAGTTCAGACTTTAAGGGTTTTAAACACACACAGGGAGTTTATCCTGAACTGTCAAAACCACCCACTGGAAACTTTCTGTCCTTCCCAACCACAAAAGCATCTGGGGCTAAACGAACAGGACGTAAACCATAAACCTTTGCTTTCTGTCTCTTAGAGACACAAAAAGCACGATGCTTTTCAGGTTGCATCTCCTTAACTACAAATCTTGTATACATTATCGAAATTCCAAATGGCTGTTGCACAGTGTTGGATTTTCTTAAGTATTTGTTCAGCCATTGATTTAAATTAATTTTCATATATGAAAATCAAGTACCAGACTCAACTGTTAATCCATATTCTTAGCTATCCATTGTTCACTTGCTAACTCATTTTCACACAATCTCAATTGCAACATGTTAATGTGTTACAACTGACTCCGGGTGATGGGTATCTTATCAGGGCTGCACAATTAATTGAATATTTAATCAAATAATAATAAAAAATAAAAAAAAACATGCAAAATCACCGGTGTGGTTCTTTAAAGAGTAACTTTCCACTGGATCTTGTATGGAGGGTCATGCTGCACTGATCTCTGTAAGGTGTGCTCTGGTGTGGTTTGTGGTTATTGTGACTACACCCAACTGTGACGTATATCACAGAGTGAGGAAAGGGCATGCGGCTAAATGACTAAATAAAAAACGTTTGCCGACTAATTTTCCATTGTAAAGAAATGACTGGAAAGGAAATACATTAAACCTGGTTTTCTGAATGGTTAATGAAAAAAATCAGACCTCCATCGCCTGCTCCTTATCTCTGCTAGAGGCTAGCAGTGAGAAGCTACATTAGCCGCTACTAGCATAACACACCTGAATATTGGACCGAATTGTTGGGGATAAAGTTAAATTGTAGGTAATACAGACACCAGATTTTGACAAAGATAACACACTGAACAGAAAAAGACGCTATCTCTGGTTCTTCTGGATCGTTTTTGATCATTTCTTAACAATATTATAGAAGTGCAATGCTAAATTCGGGGACTTCTCTTCAGAGGGTCTTTTGTTGTAACATCCTTTGAGAGTCGAGTACATCAATGCAAAAAACAAATAAAAGTTAATATTTCACTATTAATAAAGTCATCAAAAAGCTTGAAACAGTTTCTCCTGATGACAATAATTCTTGTTTATTGGACCAAATTGTTACAAGAGTAAACTCCCTGCATCGTTTCACAGCTGTCCTGTCAGCATTGTGCTCAATATGCAGAGTTTTATGTGACCCAGATCTAACCACTCTTTTCAACAGCTTGTTATTATTAGCGGTGCGGATGACTTGCTGAGCCTTCGTTTGTGTTTGTGTGTGTGTGTGTGTGTGTGTGTATATATATATATATATATATATATGTCTATATCTCACTGTGTATGAGTGTTTTGAAAGCAGCAAGAGGCTGCTGAGTCACCTGCTTCTGCTACAACAAATGCAGACACACATGTGGAACCACACACACACACACACACACACACACACACACACACACACACACACACACACACACACACACACACACACACACACACACACACACACACACACACACACACACACCATTACGGGAAAAAATGTCTCCAGCAGAAAGTGGGCAAGGGCCCAAGTCCCCCCAGCCAAGCAGCCTGTCTATTGGTAATTGCAAGAGGGATTGGATCCCCATTGAAACAACTAAGGCCCTGTGTTCATGTATTTAAGAGGCAGTGCTATGTTTCAGTCTGCCATCTGTGGGCTTTAGCTCTCCGATTCTCTCCCACTCTCACTCCTTCTATGTCTTTCTCTCTTTCTCTCTCTCTCTCTCAAGGGTGGAAAAGTACCGTCGAGGGGCTCAGTGGCCGAGGCCTGGCCGGCTCCTTTGTCTCGGCGTGGGAGTCTAGTCTAACTGTGAAAAAAGCTCTGGTTAATTATTAATATCTCATTGACTTATAACGCACGGCAGGCTTTAGAGGAACCTGCAGGCAGGGGAAGCTGTCACCCCGGGGTGGTGAGAGATGGTAGGCCAGGCTCGGGCACCCACTGGAGTCTCATCAAGCTCTTTAAGCTCTTTGTCATGCCACTGCCACATCCATCTCGAATCTGTACTGAATCTGTGGTGCTCTGTTATGCTCTTACCTCGCTTCCATCTGATCCAAAGAGAAGGTTCAAAACACAGCCTGTATGAAATAGAACATTTTGTAGATTTTAGAGTTAGAGTCTCACTTTCCCCTCCTATTATAGCGTTGTTGTACTTTGCTCAGATTTATCTCTGGGTAACGTGTGATCTAGTCACCTAAGATGACCTCTTATCTGCTACCAAGAACAAGACAAAAGTTAAAAGAGTACTCTGCTGAAAAACCTATGTTCTGTGTAGCAAATACTACCTTCCTGTGGGCTTAATAGGTGTTGTAACTTGCACCATTGCAAAAGGCAGCAACCTTTATCAACCTGGGTTTACAGGAGTTACAACGGATGTCAACAGTGACTCAGTAATGAGATGCTAGGTTTATTCCAAATACTCATATACCAGCTGTTTATCTTCGAACGCAATTATGTTTAACATTTATTATTTGCGATGAAAGGAATAACCATGCTAGCGACAAACCAAGTGGCTAAATATGGCTGTATACATAGCACTACTTTGGCTAAATATAGCTGTGCTTTGCCATATTTGGCTAGATGTGTCAGTGTTTATATTTGGCTAAACACAGTGGGGAAGTAGATTGTGCTGCAGTGGTGGTTTCTATGGACATTTTGGACTCTTTTGCTCTGAGTCCTGGTCATTCACCATTGGAATCTATTGCAACTGTTGTAAATCCAAGTTGATTACACATGCCATCATCTGTGAACAAGAGCAAGCAAGCCTACGGGCAGTGAAAGTTAGATACTCAAAGCTCATGTTTTCACTGAAATATTCTATTAAAAGCATAGACATACAAATGCAAAACGACAAAGGGGCTGAAAGACAAAGCAGTGTTGGATTTCAAGCCAGAGTGCTGTCTAAATGAGGAAATCATTCCCACAATTGATTGTGTTTACATTCCTCACAAAGCGGCAGATTCTGATCCATGGGAATGGGATGAAAACATATCTGAGATTAAATGCTGCCCATAAAAAACAAAACGGATATAATCTAGCCTATATGTTTATGGTAGAGAAAATGTAAGAAAAAATATTTTCTTAATTTGAATATGCATATGAACTTAAGTTTATTCATTGTGAAAATTATAATTTCTGCAACCCTGGAGCACTGCAACGGTGTTGAAAAGAACAACCCACCCACCACTCGGGGACAAGAAAAGGATAGGGTGGGAAGCATGTAGCCAGGAACGAGATCCAACGAACAGAACCCAGCTTTCATGTGTTATCGGTTAAAAAGGATGGAAACCCAGCAGTGGAAATAGAAACCATATGCAACATGCATTTTTCTATTCTACCAAGCAAATATCCTGACAAAAGCCCTGCAGCTGACTGACAACGGAGGCTGAGATGATCACGTATACTGTATGAATCGTCTGTTGCTCTGGGCCATCAGTGTTTTACCTTGGAAACAGCAGCAAAACAAACAATCTGCCTGTTTGCCGCAGAACAAACAAAACCCAACGGGTCCCAGTGCTCTCGATTTCAGATCCTCGGATGATCCGGGGGGACCTGGACACAAAAGAAGGGCCCCTGTGGATTCTGCTTCAATTCAAAAGGCCATATTCTGCCCATAGTATGATTCACTGGATTAGAGTTAAAGGGGCTCTGTGGCGGCGCAGAGGCAAGCCGACCTCAATGACATGTTCAGAAACGCTGTAGCTGTCAAGTTGACAAGCTTTTAAGCTCACAGCCCACACCCTTAGCGGAGAAGAGTGAAATGAGATAACTTCACTTCCTTCCCACACAGACAAAACTAATGTGCTAACAGCGGTTAACAGGACAGGGTGTGGGACTGTGTTGTTGTACTAGACGCTATAAAATGCCTGCAGTTCACAAAGGTCAAGACGGAGCAAAAAGTACAACTAAAGTGCAAATCAAGCATAACCTGTTCAAACACAACCACGCATTAAATCCAGTTCTACAAAGATGTGCTACAAAAACAACGTTATAATCGTCTGGTTGACACATATAATCAAGGCCTGGAAATGTGGTAAGTCACATACGTTAAAAGACAAACACTCCCTGTCTGACAGGCACACACTTGAAACCATGTACATTATCATAGCCATTGAGGCTATAGGACACCAGTAGATGACTGAAAGATAAACTAGGCTGAAATACAGTCTGTACCTGAGAGCCATCCCAGGGACAGCGCTCGGTTTATAGAAGGAGATTAGGCTGCAACCACAGCCATGCACGGTCACCCTGCCAAGGTTCAGTGTCACAGAGCTGCAAAGGACAAAGCCCATCCATAAACCCAACACTGCTGTGCTGTGTTCAGTCTAATGTCTGTTTGGTTCACGAGAACGGTGATACGATAGGCTGCTTATGTCAGAGGGGGGAGAGCGTCACCTTTCTGTTGACACACAGCGCGGTGAAATGTTCACACTTTTTCATGAACCCTTTCACACGTCAGTCATTTAACCTTAGATTTACTCAGTTTCGAGAGTTGTTAACTCTTTTACATGAGCGCCCTGTGCACACACAAACAAGATAAGAAGGCTAGCACGTACCCATAGAAACTGGGATAGAAGATAAAAACAGACGTTGTAAATAATAAATTTCAAGAGCATGTATTAAAAGATTTAAATGTGGCATATCCGCACTGTATTCTAGATATATTACCATTGTGGTGCAAAACATTTAAATGTTTTTTTGGCTCAGTTTTAAAACCAAAACCTCCAGATAATTGGATTTCCTGCACTGTTGAACTTATGTTCAGGCAAAACTGTACAGTATATCTTGCTAGAATGACATTCAAATCCAGGCAAATTATTTAAGTATAAGTTAGAGCTTGTGGCCGCTTGAGAAGTGAGAATACAATTAAACCTATTTTGAAACAATATTGTGCCCATAAAAAAATCCTGCTATATTCTATTCATAAGATAACAAAGATCTTTCCACTGTGAAGCTGTAGCTCACTCTTAATCTGTTAGCTCAGGCTGATGGCCCATTTGCTTTCCTAATGAGCGGGGCCTCCTTCTAGTCGCTGCACTGATAATGGCTTAATTTGCATGACTTCATTACGGGGTCCAGTGGAAATCTGCTCTGGCTCTCCCCACTAATCACAGGTTATGTGCCACTCAAACAAGTCAGCTCAGTCTGGGCTCGGCCCATGCGGGACACTGGAGACGGATTTCTCTGGACCTGACCTGAACTGGATTGATGGGGGACAAGTTTACAGGTCAGTGGTGCCAGGAAGTCTGTCATAAGATGTTAGGAGTTTAGTGCCTCCTCTCTCACACACTCTCACATGAAATGGATCATCCTACACCACTGCCTGATGTCTCTAAAGAAGACTTAACAGGTCACATTAGAGGACTTCATCGTGGCATCACATCCTTTTTTACTATCGTTCCACATCCGTCTCAGGCCTGCTGGTTCTGATAACTATGATTACAGGAGCAGCAGTTACGGTGATAGCTATGAATATTTGCATACCGACCATCTGGTGAGAACTGTGTGTTCCAACTCTCGTTACTCAGTGCACAATACTGCATGTGTGTTTTTTTGCACGAGTACAACAGCTTCAGAGATAAGGTGTGTGCTAACCACTAGTTAATACTGTATGTTACCCAGCTCACAGCAGTCATAACACACATCGACACAACACAACTTTCATCAGTCTAATCTTTTTACTGTCAGACTTTTGAGTTGAATGCCGACACCATCGTGCTTACATTTGAAGGCTATCATCCTGAAGCCATGTTCCAATTGTATTGTTCAGACCATGATTACACTACCTCCTTGTTGTAATTTATATCAGGAATGTCTGACAACTACAATATCTCCCAGCAAGGGAAATTAAGTGTCAACAAACCAGTAGCAAAATGGCTGCAAATACACCACTGCTGGAAGTTACAGCTAAAGGAGAATCAATCAATTCAGCTCATTAAAAGAGAGCTACTGTTTGTTTGTCTTTGTTTGCACTTGTTAACGAACACCATATGAAACGGCTCATTTAAGCTCAGCCTACATTTATTTGGTGTGACTACAAGAATAGCAAAGGAGGGATTTTGCAATGACGGAAACAATATGGTATGCATGCCGCATTAAACTAATCCTGGCATGTTCTCTAACAAACATGCTGACGTCAGCAGGTGTAAGTGCAACTCTCACACAGCACAGAAGAAATGCTGAAGGAAAACTAATCTAGCTTCCTGTTGCGTCCTTTAGGGACGGCCGCAGACAGAAAGGGCACGAACCAGGGTGCAGTTTCGGTAAACTGGTTCATAGTTTGCACCATCGGGGACTAGTTCCCTCTGGAGATGTTTAATCTGGCTCGGCCTGCTTGGAAAACAGTTTCCCAACACTCACATCAGCAGTCAAGCGATGGCCACAGGGAGAGGTTTACAATGTAAATCGTTTAGAAGATAGTTGCTGCTGTGTGAAAATGTTTTCGGTGCACTCTGCCAGATTCCTACGGGAATCCTAGTAAGGGCTTCCTCTAACTCGCTGGCCCTCATTCAAAATACCCATCAATACTGTGTTAGTATCTGACACATCACTACACCGCATTTTACTCGTCAGAATTACACATGCCAAATATTAAGGGAGCATGTTTACATGAAATGCTTTAAAGCCAACTTCTTTGATTATCACAGGGAGACCGGCAGCATGCCAAGACCAATAGGTTCAGAAACTAATTGAGGCGACTACCTATAGGAATTAAAGCGATTTATAAAAATAGTGCATGAAGAAACAGCATGAGGTTAACCCGCTTTCATGAAGCTTCAAAGCCTCACTGTTTTGTGCCAAAGCAGTTCCTTGAAGATAAGAGAACAGAAAGAAGAGCACAGGACCAGTGGAGGCCAGAGACCGCAGGAGAGGACTATTTAAAAGTGTGAGCCGCAGGACAGAGAAAGGAACAGCATACTTGTACTTTGACTGCTCTTTCAGTATCATGACATTTAGTAATAAAACACAAGTAGAGTTATTGTTAGCTTTGTCAATTAGCTGTTTGCCAACATATTTGACATATCTATGAGGTGATATGTCACTGTTGTGTTAACAGCTTGTTATAATTCCCCTAAGGGACCAAAAAAAAAGAAAGGAAAAAAACCACTGGGAAAGGGAAGTTATTTAAATCTTTAGGCTGTAAAAGTTGTAAAATGCTGAATCCAGAGTTATTTTCTTTCCTCTGTTCATGTGATGAGCGCGAGAACGAGGCTGGGCCTAACGGCTGGGAGGCGGGGTTAAAGGAAACGCTAGTTTGTTTGCTCTATGGGCCCGATGGATGTGGAAGAGTGTCAGAGGATCTGGGTATTTTAAGGTACTTGTTTTGCTTCATGGGCTACTTTGGAATGGACGGGGCCTCGCCTCCAATGCTACATCCAGTTCTCTTCAACATCCATGGGCCGTGTCCGTGTGACGTCGCTGCCAAGATGGCGATGGCAGGAGCCACCCACTTTGAGCTTCACAACGGCTCTTCAGTAATTAATGGGCGATTTCGCAACGACTGCGTCCATATTTCATACAGTCTATAGTTATAACCAACAGCAGTCCAAAAGCTTTTCCTACAAGGTAGAGCTTTATCAAAGTTCTCAACACTATAAATCAGGAAATATTGGTCTGAAGATTAGGCCCCCCAAGACTGAGAACATGTCAAAGCATTTGGTACAGATTTTTGATATGCAATGATTTTACTCTCAGCTGAGAGGGTGATTGGCTGCAATCGGCCATCCCTGCAAGACTTGTTGGCCTCCAGGACCCTGAGGCGGGTAAGAAAGAGTGTAGCCGACCCCTCTCACCCTGGACACAATCTCCCTTCCCTCTGGCAGGAGGCTGCGGTTCATCAGGACCAAGACCTCACGCCACAAAAACAGTTTCTTCCTGTCTGCAGTTGGGTTCATCAATAAAGCCCGGGACCCCCACTGACTCAGACACGTACACCCCCAGGACAATTTCTTACAGTTACACACACATGCACATCTTTTATCTATTAATATACACATGACACTTTAAAAATATACTTGTTTTAACGTACTGTTGTTTGTTGACCATATTTTATTGCACATTTTTATATTTTAAATTATGTCTCATACTATGAGTATTGTTATGCACCATTCACTTTGCCAAATTCCTTGTATGTGTAACGTACTTGGCAATAAACAGTTCTGATTTTAGATAGGTATTAAAGTACTGACATTTGATTTGATCTGCATAACTACAGAGCTGAAAGGCAGAGGTTGGACTAGAGCGTTGGCAGACTCTTCCCATGCAGCTGATCAACATCAGCAGTCAGGTCGTCATAATCCCAATTTCCAACCACTTCTTGGTGTAGGCCCCTCTTTGCAAACCTGTTCTACATTAAAGAGCAAAGGGTTCTCTGGCTCCCCTGAGGGAAGTGCGCTAACCTTCGCTCATTATTTAAGAACAAGGGAACGTTGACAGCCAGCAGAACACCCCCCTATTACAATTACCCCTATATTACGTCTATAGTCTCAACAGTCATTACTGGTGGGCACTGTAATATCACGTCACTTGGCCACCACGCTTTCATTTATATCTTACAGTGAGCAGATAACATGCATTCATTTACCTAAACCTGACATTCCTAAAATATTAAGGCAGATTATATAAAAAAGGTGAACAGCTCTAATCTTCCATCTTAAAAAGAGTTTACTGCGAAGACAGCAGACAGTGAAAATATACAAAAAAGAAATTCCAGCATCTGACAGATCCAAGTCATGCTTTATGAATGTATGCAGTCCTTGCTGAGTAACAGTAAGTCAAATCAAAACCTTTTCAAAATAAGCTGATATGATTAGATTGTCTGTGATTTGTATCTTTTTCCCTTCCTGTCACTGGGCCTCTCTCTCTCTCTCTCTCTCTCTCTCTCTCTCTCTCTCTCTCTCTCTCTCTCTCTCTCTCTCTCTCTCTCTCTCTCTCTCTCTCTCTCTCTCTTTCTCTCTCTCTCTCTCTCTCTCCCCCTCTCCCTCTCTCTCCTCTCTCCCTCTCTCTCTCCCTCTCTCCCTCTCTCTCTCCCTCTCTCCCTCTCCCTTCTCCCTCTCTCCCTCTCCCTCCCTCCCTCTCTCTCTCCCTCTCCAAGTCTGATGGGAACTGGAGGCCTGCGCAGCATCTGGTTGACTTGGAAACAGCTGTGTTTTCACAGATCTGACTGAGGGTTTATAGCTGCTCCCAGCAAGCCTGGGTTCACTGGGCCTGTTTGGCTAAATAACGCTAAATCTCACGTCTGCTGCTCACTCACAGTCCCACGGAAACACCCTCACTGTCACTGTTTCTCTTCTTGTTCTCAGGGAATGTATTTAGTACAGTCTAATAAGTCTGCTAAAGGATCATAGATATTATGAGGTGTTTATGTTAAATGAGTAAATCACAGCTCACTCTGGAGCCATAAATTCTAATTTGATGCACACATTTTTGTTCCTGTAACTGTGTTTCGGAAGCAAATCTCCACTAGAAAAAGTGTCTTCTGTTAACAATCTCACACACAACTGACTAAAAGTAAGAGACTAAAAAATAAATAAAAAATGGACAAAAAGGGACAGTTCTTGATACAACTTTAACACCTTGAATCCAGTCCTGAAAATAACACATTGGCCTTGATAAACACTACAGTGTCATTTTACTATGCAGTACTGAAAACATTATTTAACCACTTATCTAATAACTTTCTGTACGCATGTGTTTCAACACATAAACTCCATTCACCAATCAGTCCATAAATCTGAACCGGCACAGCTGAAACGCAACACGTCGGGTAACACAATACAGATTCCACATATGTTCCTCAGTGGGGAAACAGCCCACTTACTTCAACCAGTTGCTCTCTACTCCCCCCCCCACCCACCCCCCACCCCAAAAAAAAGAAAAAAAAGAAAACGAAAGGATGAGCAGTGATATAATCCAATCCTGCATTCAGTTGACTATATCAGACAGCGTTGAGAGTGTCAGCACACTGGAGCTGAACTGAGCTGCTCGGAGGAGATTGCAAAGTAATAAACCACATGAATTCTGCCCAGTCTGCAGAAAGAGAATCTGTGTTTGAAAGAGTTCAGTCTCCTACGATTGTTCAGACAGGAACACGGCCTACTGTTGGCTCCTGAACTCGCATACCGACACAGATGTGTAGGTAACACAGGCATGCGCGTACATGCCTGCAACTTAAACAAAAGCATGTTAAAGTGGAAACACACAAACCCACATATGCCATACAGCTAAAAATAACTCTGCAGAGAGGACAGGTTTTACAGTGAGTGACCGTGCACTTAGTACAGGATTAGAGCTGACTGATGCTCAAGAAGATTACTCAGCGTTCTGTGGTCACATGACCCCCAGACCTGCATGCAAGTACGCAGCAGTGGAGCAGGTCATCAAGCATGGTGCTCTTCAGACTCATCGGGGGTGTATGGCCAAACAAAATGGTGACTTGAGGGGCGTCAAGGCCATAGCCCATCTGGCAATGTGAACGAAAGTGAAAAATAGTTTTTGTATCCGCCCGGCTGCAAAGTTCCCTTTCCACCAAATTTTGCTGACAAACACACAAACATAACCACCATGGCTATGATAAAAATATCAGGGAAGAGCATTATTATTTTTATCTGTTATTTTAAATACTCGTCTGTGAGTACTTACACTGAAGGCAACTTTACACTTGTACTCCACCCCATTTTAAAAAGGGAAATATTGCACTTCTTCCACTACATGTATTTGACAGCTAGTTACTAGTTATTGAGTTAGTAATAGTCTTTGAAATGAGAAAAGTGCAAAAATCGCAAATGTTTAGGAATCCCCTTCCAAAGATATTTCTGAAGTAAACATATCATAGAGCTAATGTAGTATTACATACAGAAAAAACATTAAATACACAAATGTTTGATTTTGAACATGTATTATAATGAACAGTATACAAGTTTTTTTTTTGGGGGCGGGGGGTTTCCTGTGAGGGTCCCGGGACAGAGGATGTCGTATGTGTACAGATTGTAAAGCCCTCTTAGGCAGATTTGTGATTTGGTCTATATAAAACAAATTGAATTGAATGTAATGTGTAGTTCCATAACTCCTACTCCCAGTATTTTTTCTCTTTTTGTCAAGCCATAACTATCACATATATCTTCGAAAATAATCAACCATATGTTTCTGTAATTACACCATGAGAAAGGCTCCCCAGTAATCTTCAGATTTGGGATCATAAATCCTTCAGTGACTATAACCCTGTGGGCGGGTAGCATCCAACATGTGGAGATAATAAAGCTATTTTCGCCGGCTTCTCAATGAAATAAACAAATCTGGAATGCTCAAGAATGAGGTGGTTGGCTCACTGGAAGCCTGTGTGTTATGGAGGAAACCGTGATTCACAATCCTTGTGTAAGAGCGCCCTCTCCTGGCAAACAGCAGAATAGATTTGTATTCTGATCTGTATAAAAGGAAAACTTCTTTCTTCAAAAGAGCTAAACCTTTTATAAAAACATAGGAGGTTGAAAATATGGCTATGCAGTATGATTTATGAGAGGCTTTATGTCACCTCGTAATGAAGCAATCTTTGTATTTTCATCTCCAGGCATAAAAGCAAAGATTTAGCCAGAGAACAAGATGGTATTGAGCTGGTATCTTCCTCAAGGATACTTCAGCCGGGCACACACTGACATGGATGGTTTTCCAACCAAAAAGGGACACCTGTTGTCCAGCGGTGGCCAATAAGTAAACATGTTCAGGTTCGGTAGATTTAAAAAGACATCACGGACCTGTATTTGCCTGTCCTGACTTGTACGCCTTTCATTCCGCATCGTTGGGCCCCACCCACATCATTCACCAGATCGTCCCCAATCATCAGCGCCTGCCGGAGAAGATTGTTGAAGGAAAACAATATAATTTAGTTGAAGATATTTTTTTAGCTGCTCTTATGCTGATGGAGTTACAAAAATGTAAAAGAAGAACAGATGTATTTATCTAAATGCCTAATAACATGCCAACATCTCATGTAACTGTGTTAGCATTAGTTAGGGGATGCATTCAATTCTAATTTATGACAGACAGACAGACAGACAGACAGACAGACAGACAGACAGACAGACAGACAGACAGACAGACAGACTTAAATAGCTCAACACAACTAATACTACAAGTGGTTTCTACTAATGCAACACAAAATGCCACTTTCAACGACTACTGCAGTCTCAAAATTATTAAACCCCTTCATGACAAGCATCTTTTACTAATTAGTAGAGTACACTTTTGCTGTCATGACCTGATGCAAACGTGATGCATAGCCAGGTTCCGACAGCGTTCCCATTCCTCGCGGCCAATGGCCTCCAGCTCTCCAATAGTCCTGGGTTTGCGTGGCTGCAACCGCCTTCTTTAAATCCCACCAGAGATTTTCAGAAGTCAGGCTGAGTTGTTTATTGAAAACTCTAAATTTTGCCAATATACCTAACTTGCAATAAGGGGTTGAATAATTTTGAGTGCAACTATATATATATATATATATATATATATATATATATATATATATATATAGTTGTGTTCAAAATAATAGCAGTCCAACATCACTAACCAGATCAATCACTGTTTTTGGTAGAAATTATATTTCTACATGGCAAATAATGTACTAGTAGGTGTAGTAGAGTAATAGAAAACCAACAGACCCAACAGTCATGACATGCATGCTGCTGCTGCTGATTCTGTGGAATCGTTCTATGAGTAAGGTCATTCATTCTGTGAAAAAACAGGTGTCAAACAGGTGGCCCTTATTTAAGGACGAAGGCAGCAAAGGCCGTACATGCTGGTTATAGTGCATTTCTCTCTGAAAATAAGAGTAAAATGGGTCTGTTCCAGACATTGTTCAGGAGAACGGCGTACTTTGATTAAAAAGTTGATTGGAGTGGGGAAAACATATAGAGAAGTGCAGAAAATGATAGGCTTCTCAGCTAAAATGATCTCAAATGCTTTAAAATGGCAACCAAAACAAGAAATACGTGGAAGAAAACGGAAAACTACTATTCGAATGGATCGAAGAATAGCCCAACTGGCAAAGACTCAGCCAATGATCAGCTCCAGGGAGATCAGAGAAGGTCTAAAGTTACCTGTGAGTACGGTAACAATTAGAAGACGCCTATGTGAAGCCAAGCTACCGGCAAGAAGCCCCCGCAAAGTCCCATTGTTGAGAAAATGGCTTGCTGAAGGTTACAATTTGCCAAAGAACACATTGACTGGCCTAAAGAGAAATGGTGCAACATTTTGTGGACTGATGAAAACAAGATTGTTCTTTTTGGGTCTAGGGGCCGCAGACAGTTTGTCAGATGACCCCCAAACACTGAATTCAAGCCACAGTACACTGAGAAGACAGTGAAGCATGGTGGCGCACGCATCATGATATGGGGAGGTTTCTCATACTATGGTGTCGGGCCTATTTATCGCATACCAGGGATCATGGATTAGTTTGAATACATCAAAATACTTGAAGAGGTCATGTTGCCTTATGCCGAAGAGGGAATGCCATTGAAATGGGTGTTTCAACAAGTCAACGACCCCAAACACAACAGTAAGCGAGCAGCATCTTGGTTCCAGACCAACAAGATTAACGTTATGGACTGGCAAGCCCAATCCTCGGACCTTAATCCAATAGAAAACTTGTGGGATGACATCAAAAATGCTGTTTCTGAGGCAAAACCAAGAAATGCAGAGGAATTGTGGAATGTAGTCCAACGGTCCTGGGCTGGGATACCTGTTCACAGGTGCCAGAAGTTGGTCGACTCCATGCAACACAGATGTGAAGCAGTTCTCAGAAACAGCGGTTATACAACTAAATATTAGTTCAGTGATTCACAGGAAAGCTAAATCTTCGAGCATTTTTCAGTTTACACAGTAAATGTTTGAGTTTGTAAAGGCAAATGCTGACATTGCTATTTTTTTTTTAACAGCCTAATATTCCTTTTTCTTCACTTTCTGTAAAGTAATAACAAATTGACGACATTTTTCTTCATGTTTTAAATTTGGAATAGAATGTGCAGTGTTCTCAATGCATTGGCGTGTATGGGAATAAAAGCTATTATAAGGATTTGGGGCGTTACTCACTTTTTTTTAAACACACTGCTATTATTTTGAACACAACTGTATATATATTTATTTCACCAGGAGTGACAGTAGTGATCGCCTCCTATTGTTCCTGCTTCCTACCGAAGCATCAACAGTACTTGACGGATACATTTCAGCCTGCCCTCCCTTCTCCTCGTGTTTCTTTTATAAACGTCTCAGCTATCCTCTCCAGTGACAAGGCCAGTTCCAGTTCCATTCTGTGACAGGAAAACAACTTCTGATCAGAGAAGGTGATCTCAAGAGTTTGGTAATTCCTTCTGAGAGGAATGATACTGGTCTATTTCACCAACTCTGCATTAAAGCATGGGGGAGTAACAGAAGGCTTTGGAAGCAGCAGATGTAGCTGTGGATATATCTGTCTCAGAGAAAGACAAGAAATCCAGAGAAAGGAGTGAGGCTTTGGCTGAGATGAACCCAGCTTTCTCAAGTCAAGTCCGAAAATAGATAAGCTTAGAGAGACTGTGGCACATTCTTTATACTTGGGATACACTGAGATGGGTAGATACACATGTTCAGACCCCCGCTGAGAAAAAAAGAGAGTGTACAACTGAATAGACAGGCGCACCAGCACATGTGCTGATGAGGAAAGTCACAACAGGTGGCTGCTGTGAATGGGGGAAAAGACAAATAAACATATTGTAAAAGTAAAAGGTGGTTAATATTGAAAATAATCTGCACAACATACTTGACGGTCAGTCTGTGGACGTTGAAATGTGGCCTGAAATTTTGTGTGCAGTTGATAGCACAATAGTTATGTATCATTGTAGTGTTTTTTCCAAGTAATTGCACAAAACTGCAGATGCTCACTGCTTCATGTTTGCCACTTGGAGGTGAGAGACCACTGCGACTTCAGAGTATAACGACATGCATTTCAAACTGGCATGTTGAATACTGACCATTTAAAAAATGTAAAACGAACCAAGATCAAAGAACTGAAGTAGAAATCTGCATTATAATAGTACCCTCTGTTGTTACGTACCTCATGCGGTTGAAGCCCCATGTCATTGAGAACACTCTGGAAGAATGTTGGGGATGGCTTTCCAACGACTTCAGCCTTTAAATCACAGGCATACTGGAGGGGGAGAAAAAGTTAACACAAACTAGTCATCGTTCACATGTACAGAAGTGCTGTTCTTAATAAATATATCAATGCAAACAAAGCTCTACTGTACCTCCAGAGCCTTCATGTAAGCCCCGACATCGAGTTTCAAACCGTCTGTCTCTTTGTAGTACCTCCTATGAAGAGATCACAAATATTTTGTTTATCATTTCATATTGTGCTTATCACTCAGAATATGCAATATAGTGAGATAAAATAAGATAATCCTTTATTAGTCCCACAGCGGGGAAATTTACAGGATTACAGCACCATACAGAAAGTGCAAACAAGAGACATAGTAAAATAAATCAAAACAAGTATTATAAGTAATAAACAGTAAGAATATTAACCGAGTAAAAAAGGTAAAAAAATTCCACAATAACTAAAATATAACTACAAATATTATATGTAGAGACAGAATTCATTTTTATTGCATGGCGTATTGTGTATATATATTGCACAGATCTTTGGGGTGTTTTGTTGGGTGGTCTACTGGGAGCACAGCTGGTTGTCAGGACCTACTGACTTGTAAAATACCCTCTTACCCTTGGCCCAGAGAGAACAGCACTGGCTTCTCCAGGCCTATAAGGACCCTGAATGCATCGTTGAGGTTCTGGTAGGAAAACTTTTCAGCTGAGTCTCCAATCACCACACAGTTTGGGTTGGTCTTGTCAACACTGTCAAACTCGGGGAGAAGTCCTGCATAAGAGTAAACATAAAAACCTTTTTAGGATTGGGTCATTTAAAGGATAAGTCTGATGATAGTATATCTTTTTTATACTGTCAACAAATCCCATGAGACTGCTGCCTCAAATACTCTGGTATTACTTGAAACTACAATGATGTTTTAAGAAGTTATTTTGAAATGGAAAAAAACGAAAGAAAACTTGTAACCATCTTGCGATGGTGAATACAATACCCGCGTGGGGGCTAGTATGGAAATACTTCATGAAAATGAAACTACAAATGTCAGTCGTTTTTCATGATTTACATATTTTGTAGAAACCAGTAGGCTTGAGGCTGATAGCCAGACGGACTGGGAAACAATACAACACCACTACTGAGGCTTTCGTGTTGTTGATAAAAAAAAAATTGTGTTTTGCTGCGTCACACATTTCCAAGATATTCTTAATACTATATCCGAGCAAAGGGTTTCTAAATCATTCATTCTAAAGCATAAAAATTCAGCTTAAACACTAATTTACTGTAAGGGCATTCCTGGAACACTCAACCAACAAGAGCCCTGAAAACTCTGTTTTGAGTGGACAAAATACACACATATACATATATACACATATATACATATATATATATATATGTTTTAAAGAACTAAGTAGAAGCTCAGACAGACTGTCAACATGCAATAGGTCTTTACCATCATACACGAGCAGGTGAGGCCGTAAACCCCTCTCCTGAAGGACAGCCACGGCTGCAGGAGCAGGAGAGAAGACCTCCGACACCAGGATGTCAAAGCCCAGCCTTTGGAGCTTGGCTACAAACGTCTGTCTGTCGGCCTGGGTCTCATTGGTGCAGAAGCGCAGCTTCAGGTCAGATGCCTTGAGCCTTTGAAAAGGGGTCAGGGGACAGTGGACAGGTTGAGGACGGGTTTGATGGAAGACAGCTCTCGCGCCGTTCAAACATGCAGCACTGGTTTAGTCATGCGTGCACACGGACCCTTTGGGAGTCTAGTAAGGAACTAGTATCCACTGTGGCCCATATACTGAACGTGCACGCAGCTAAAATCTCCAACAACGCCTAAAACGACTCGCTCCTTATTGACTCACTTTTTCACGGCTTCAATTGCACCAGGAATGGCGACCCCGCCGCCCTCCGCGCTGTCATACAAAACGCCACACATGTCCAGTATGACACCTTTCAAACTCGTCGCACAGCCTGGCCAGCCCATGTCAGCCATGACGAAACGCCAGCCCCAGAGCGCATGCGCGTAAAGTGAGGCAGGAGACCTGAAAAGCTCTTGTGAATTAATGTCGTAATAATAACGGTTCACATTTACCATACAGTCTATGTAGTTTATAGGTTAATACTTGAGTCACTGAAATGCGTTTTATAAATACCACTCGAGCTATGACGTCATTCAACTGACTGTGTGCCTGAAAAACGCGTTTTTAATTAGTGATGATTGTGGTGATGTTTTTTTTGGAAGCCCATTTCTACCACTATGATGAAAAAAATAAGATCCTGTAAGTCATAATTATGACTTACTATCTCATAATTATGACTTACTATCTCATTATTATGACTTACTATCTCATTTTTATGAGATTGTATCTCATTATTATGACTTACTATCTCATTATTATGAGATAGTATCTCATTATTATGACTTACTATCTCATAATAATGAGATGGTAAGTCATAATTATGACTTACAGGATCTTATTTTTTTCATCATAGTGGCAGAAATGGGCTTCCAAAGAGTTTTTGTGATCTTGCAATCATCCAAAAAAGTTGCAACATGAAGGCGTGTCCTCTGACGCAGCCAAGCTCTCGCGCTGCCTCCTCCACCCTCTCCCCCCTCCTTCCCAGTCAGACCGGCATTTAACAAGCCGCACCGGAACCTTCAGCTTCACGCATCGGACCGGACGGACCTCACCCGCGAGTCTAGAGAGGTTTTTAGTTATTTTATTTTTTATATATATACATATATATATAAATCTTCGCTTCACTTCTTTCTGGTACTGTTTCCTCTTCCTTCTTCCCTTCACGTCTCCTCTCTCCTAAGCGCGTGGCTGATGATTTAGTGATGAAAGTAACTGAAATCAGGCAGGTGCTAATGTTAGCTAGCTAGCTAGCTAGCTGGTACTAACTGCAGCGAAGCACCTGTGTGTGCGTGAGAGAGAGAGAGCGATAGATAGTGTGTGTGCGTGCGTGCGTGCGTGTTCAGCACATATCTCAAAAGTCTTCACACTCTTCGGGCGAGAGTGTAAACATGTAACGTTATATATCGTCATATTTAGCCTGAGTTTTTAAAGAGCGTCACGTTATGCTGCGTGACGCGGTTTTATGTAACATAACGGTTATCTATGAGGTCCTGCTCGTTGTCCTTATTTAGCGCATGGTCGTGAAGTTACTTTTGGGGGTGTGTCGGAGAGGCAGCTCCCCCAGGAGCCTATCCCCTCTCAGGAGCAGCTTCTATGGTCACGGGCACGAGTCCCATGTCCTTGATGTGGCCCAGGTGGTGTCAGTGTGTTTTTATTCACAGGTCGAAGTTATTGATTCTCCAGATAGACGTCTGGGAATCTCATCTACACCTTTTTTTTTAATTAATTAATTTTTAACTCAAATAAATTGTATTTGTTTTATAAATTCTATTGGTATTTTTGCAAATGTTCTCATGAAATTGCAATACTATTCAGTGCCACGACATACTGAAAGCTACCTTTTCACTCATGCATATTTAAACGTTTAGGAAGCAGCACTGCATTCTGTATGTGATCAGCAGCAAGACGAGTGTAAACGTGTCAGTCGTAGATGACAGGGAAGGGCAACTTTAAACTTCAGTCTACTTTTGATTGCGAGCAAATGGAAAAAGTGTGGAACATCACAGTTGAGTTGCCGTGCTGCTGTGGAATTAGCTTTTGTTGACCCTCTCAAATCAACTACGTTCCTCTATTGTGTTGACCGTGAAAGAGAAATGCATTGTTCAGCAGATCTGCTTTGTGGAACGTCACATAGCAGTGCGTTCGTTTATTAAGCTTGATTTTTGTAGCTACAGGTATTTCTTTGTGTTATGCTGTTGTGTGTTGGGCAAGAGCATCACTGCCAATGACGAGTTAATACAAAAAAAAAGGGTCTGGTTCTATAATTGTATTTTTCCAATACAGTTTTTACTGTTTCACAGCTGCTTCCAGTAAAGCCTACAAAGGCCAACTTCTGTTTCAACCTTTTATTGGAAGTGTGTTTCGCTTACTGCATAGCTGTGTACCTGGGGCTGCTTAGATGAAAAGTATAATTACCTCCACTATAAAAGCTTAGTTACATTATGGTTCTTGTGAGGGTCTCTGTATTTAGATGTTGACATAAACTACTTGTGACCGTTTTGTGAAATATTCCTTGGAACAAAGAAACCCTAATTGTTTAATAAATTAAACAGTTAAACCAAATTGTGTGTGTGTGCTCTTGTCAAATAGACATAGCAGCTTACAGCCATGAAGGGAATGATTCTCCAGCTCAGCCGCAACCTGAGCCGCGCCGCCCCTGTTCTTAGTCGCGCCGTCCACTCTGGCACACGTCCCGCCTCAACTGCCGCAACCAAACTGAGGGCTGACAGTCCGCTGACATCGGAGGAAATCTACGCCCGTGAGGAGAAGTATGGAGCGCACAACTACCACCCCTTGCCCGTGGCCTTAGAGAGGGGGGAGGGTGAGTGCAGAGCATCATATGATTCCTAAAAAATAAGTGACTACATATGGTACACGTAATCTCTGGTGATTTTCCTCAACGTGCTACAAATCCCTTATGAATCATCACTCTTCCTAACAACTCTGTTTTCTCCTGTCTCCAGGCATCTATTTGTGGGACGTGGAAGGCAGCCGGTATTACGACTTCCTGAGTGCCTACAGTGCAGTAAACCAGGGCCATTGCCACCCGAAGATCATAGCCGCGCTCAGCGCCCAAGCCTCCAAACTCTCCCTGACTTCCAGAGCGTTCTACAACAATGTGCTGGGAGCCTATGAGGAGTACATCACTGGCTTGTTTGGCTATGACAAAGTCTTACCCATGAATACAGGTACTGTAAGGAAGCATCACGCACTAACTGGGAAACATCCTTCTAAGTTATTATGAGTGCATTTGTTGACATTTCTTACTTTCGTTACGTATTAGGGGTTGAAGGTGGTGAGACGGCCTGTAAGCTCGCCCGCAAGTGGGCTTACAATGTAAAGGGGGTTCCCAAAAATCAGGCCAAAATAATTTTCGCAGGTAAGTCACAATCTTATGTTGCAAAAGGCTTCGTCACAGTTATGGAGTTTGTCCCATTTGTTAACTTACCCAGTGTTTTTATAAGAAAATCGGCACCAAATTCTGTGCATCTCTTTAGGGCGGCTCCTCCTGTTGAGGAGCTCAAGATGCCAGACAATCTATTTATTCATTAGTACATTTTAATAACTTGTCTTGTTTGCACAAGAAAATAGCAATGTTTTGCCTTTCACGCATTTTTTGCAGATTGTACTTAAATCATAACGACCATTTAGATTTTGAGTTCAGATGTTAGACCTCTTCAACACTTGATTACTACAGATAAATGAGAAGGTGACCACACGGTTCAAACGTCCTACATCATGTAAAGATGTAAACCGAACCATGATAAATATGCCTCATTCACTCTCGCTTTAGATGGAAACTTCTGGGGCCGCACCATGGCAGCCATCTCCAGCTCAACTGACCCCAGTAGTTATGAAGGTTTCGGCCCCTTCATGCCGGGCTTTGAGCTTGTCCCATACAACGACATCCCTTCATTGGAGGTACAGGTTTTGATTCCATCTTCCGGACATACAGCATCTATCATGTTTGTGTAGTTGTTTTTGTTTCAGTTGTTGAGACATTGTTTCAAGCTGTCACAAGCAGCTAATGTGTGAAAAAGTGTCTTCACCTTTGGTCCAGTGTTGTGGTCCTTTTTGTTTCAGACGAAATTGGTGTTCATTGTTTATCTTTAACTAACTTTTAACATTTCACTTCTAACATTGTCGGACTCACACAAAGGACAGTTTTGGGGGGAAATAAAGCATCAAGATGGAAGGTGCAGAACCAGAGATCTTTTGTTATTCCATGCATTCATTTCCTCTTGAATACCTAGCACCTACATTACCCACAACGCAACTTCGCTTGCAACAGTTTGGCTGGCGATTTGAGTGTCATGCCAAAAAGCCTTGACTTTTTACATATTCAGTTGCACTCCCAAAGATCCATAAACAAACTTTGATGTGAAAAAGTATGGTCCACTTTTAGTTTAAAAAACCCAGTTTATTTCATAAGATTCTCCAAACTAGCTGATTGTGTCTGTAAAGTTTGTAAACATAAGGACCGACTTACTACTGCAGTTGCGTATGTCTGCTAATTTTGGCAACTGCTACTTTTCTATGTAAACATAAGAACGTAATGATTGACTAAAGTAGTGTGTATTTGTTGATCGGGTTATCTTTGACAAAGATGAAAATGTCTGACAAGTCCTTTTTTTTTTTTTTCCTACAGAAAGCTCTTCAAGACCCCAATGTTGCTGCTTTCATGGTGGAGCCCATCCAGGGGGAGGCTGGGGTGGTGGTGCCAGACCAGGGCTACCTCACCAAAGTCCGAGAACTTTGCACCAAATACAACGTGAGTCTGGACAAAAGCACAGACGAGCAGGAATGAAATGTTATGTGATTCCTCAGCTTTACTTCAATGTTTCGCTTTAGCCGTCTTCAAACTGAACTACTGTCTGTTAGTAATAAAAACACATGTATAATTGTATATTTAAAATGTTCATGCCCGAAAGCCTGTTCCATGCTGTTTGCTAAGGGTAGGACATGAATTTGGTTACTGAAGGCAGAGCACAACAAAGACTTTTATTTTCTTCTTTTTTTGCTGCTGCTTGAGCAGGAGGGTAAGGAATGGAGTGAGACTACACTGCATTTAAACTGCCATCCCTTAACACCAGAGTGTGTTTTTTTTTTTTTTTCACTATTACAGCTTGAAAATCGTCAAGCTACTTACTGCCTGGTATCAAGGAGAGTTAAGAGGAGATGTCACACGCCATCGGGGTACAAAACATGTGCAGTAAAATCTGCTCTGCACTGAACCAAAAGGCTCTCTAGTTGGTGCAGGAGTGTACCCAAAACGTTCTCTCAGGCCTTGCCTGGTATGTGGATGAACAACACAGCACTCTAGAGACAACATTTTGTATTTCTTTTTTATTTTCTTATCAAGTGCACGCTGTATTTCCCAGAGCTTCTAGGGCTCTGTTTGGCCTAAATAGTCGGTAATATAATGTTTCTAAGCAGTGCAAAAACATTTCTCTCACACACATGCACAGCAGCCAGCTGTTACAGTACAGTGCGGCTCCACCTGACCGCCAAATTGATTGAGGGCAAACTGCAGTCTGGGCTTCAGTTTTGTCCATTTATATATAGGCTTTCTTATCGGGTAGAAAAGCATTCTTCAGGGAGAGACGGGGTTTAAGTCAATTATGTGAACTGGAAATTACTTTCCATCGGGCAAGGAGTAGAAGAGGTTAATACATCATGTCGCTCAGTCTATGTATTTTGTGTAGCGAAGGATTTCTGTATGAATTTTCAAATATATTATCAAATTATTGTTTTTTTTACACCCCATGAACTCCCAGTTGATCGTGAGAATTTCTATGTTGACGTTGCCTAAACACACTGTAGGGATTGTGCAATGCTGTACAAGCTGTAATGAGAAAAAAAAGCTCAGAAGTCTCTTACTAGAGCCAGTGTTTGGTTTGTCGGTTCTGGACTACTATGGAAACATGACCGTCTCTGTGGAGAGGTCACTCACTCACTCACTCACTCACTCACTCACTCACATTCTGTTCCTTTTTTTTTAAGTTTATGGATCTACAAGTCAAAAATAAGCCTCGGGCTGTGGTGACGACTGCAGTGGGGCTTTGAGATTACTACTAAAGCCCTCTGTGTTCTGTCCAGGTGTTGTGGATTGCTGACGAGGTGCAGACCGGCTTGGCAAGGACCGGCCGGCGCCTGGCTGTGGACCACGAGGAGGCCCGTCCAGATATCGTGATTCTGGGCAAAGCTCTTTCTGGAGGCGTTTACCCTGTAAGCATTTTTGTTGTTGTTCAGTCACACTTCGTAGCATATTATGGATTTGTTGTGCGAGTAGAAGATTCCCAACATTACTGGACTCAAAGTCTATAAAGTTTGACAGGTGTATGACCATAGTTATATAACCTTTACTGATCTGTGTTTGTGTGCCTCAGGTATCTGCTGTGCTGTGTGATGATGAGATAATGTTGACCATCAAGCCTGGAGAACACGGGTCCACATATGGCGGTAACCCCGTGGCCTGTCAGGTCGCAATCGCCGCACTTAAGGTCCGTGTTACAACTTTATTTATAGTTTCTTTGTCCATCTACCCTTTTAACAACTCCTTCCTACTTCTGTTTTTGCCTTTTTTGTTTTAATGGATTAAATGGAGAGAACTCCCACTGTGATATGCAACATACCACAAAGTTACCACAGTTGCCTTCGAAGGCAATTTAAAATCAGAAGAAAAGCATGTATGTCCCATTAATGTCATACATTCTCTTTAAGATTCTCTTCTCTTACTGTTCTTGTTGGCAGGTACTCGAGGAGGAGAAGCTGGCGGAGAACGCTCAAAGGATGGGAGAGCTGCTGCGGAGCGAGCTGAGGAAACTGCCCAAAGACATTGTGACAGCAGTCAGAGGGAAAGGCCTCCTCAACGCCATTGTCATTAAAGAGACTAAAGGTACGGAACTATTCTAAAGCCGCAGCCCTATTGGTGACCACTATTTGGTAATAAAGTAAAGATTCCCAGCTAATAGGCTTTAGTTTTGTACATTAAGCATGATCTTAAAATTAACAAATTATAAATGAGCTGTCAAACGTGGTAGAAAATGTAATGTTCTTTTTTTAGTAAAGCAGCTTCACACTTGCCTTTCTTTGTAAGACAAATGAAGAGTAGAACACTATTGGCCCCGTGCAGTCACTTAATCTGACCTTTTTATTGCAACAATCCTCAGACTATAACGCCTGGCAGGTGTGCTTGCGCCTTCGTGACAGCGGACTGCTGGCCAAGCCCACCCACGGTGACATCATCCGCCTGGCCCCTCCCCTCATCATCAAAGAGCATGAGATGCGCGAAAGTATCGATATCATCCAGAGAACCATCTTGTCCTTCTAAATCCAACTATTCAACAATACACATGCAACCTTCCACCTGATAATCCATATCAACAGGGTGCGCTAAACATTTACTAGTTTTTTTTTATTTTCTATTTTAAAGACGGGAGTTCTTTTAAACCGTATTTCTGTAGAAATGCAGTATAGAGACTGTGTGGGGTGTGCTTCTGAGGCTATGTGGACACTTTTGTACAGAAGAACTGTTGTAGAGAAAAGGTTTTGATAGACTGCAAAATTAATATTTAATTCTGAGGCTGACCCGAATGCTTCGAAGCTCTAACCAAGGCAATCAGAGTTCAAATCAGGATTTGAATGCATGGTTTTTAATTTAAAATTTTTTTTTTAATATAGGTTATGCACTACCCCAAAAATCCCAAATATCCCATCGAATAAGGAATAGGAGTCCTACATTACATCCTGAATAATTCTATATATTATAGCGCTGTTTGTTGTTTTTAGAGGAAGTGTGTGTCTGTGCGGCGTTGTCCACGCAGCAGAGGAGATCAATAGACAAGCAGTCTCAACAAAGCCAGCTCTTTTATTTTATGTTGACATAGGCCACAGTCTATTTATTAATTTGTATATGAGCAAGTTCATTTTTATGGACTGCCGCTGTAATTTCCGCCGTCTTCGTTTCAATAGATCCTTGAAGTCCGATTTGTCCTCATCCCTCATTGGCGACTAATAGCAAAGTAAATGATGAGGAAAGCTTGTGTTGTTGTCACTGAAGCTTCGAAGTCACAAAAGTGGTATTCGGGACAGCCCCAGGTATCATTTTCGCTGGTGTTGATTGATGTAAATAGTCAGTGTGCTTGTTTTCAAGAAAACCTTTTTAATTTAAAAAGTGATGTTTGCAGTCTAAAGTTACAAAGACTTTATTTAAATTTCCTCCTCCTCGGCATATAATTACGCCTGACCGACTGATGTACAGGACTTTGAGAGTTGAATGTACGCTGAGAAGAAATCTTGTTTCCAACATGGTTGATTCGTACAGTAAGCGAAAAACTGCACAGTTTGAAAAAGCCTTTAAATGTACATAGGATTTTCAGATTTCAGGTCTTGAAGAATTATTTGCAAATTTTAGTGCAATTACAATTTTTTTTTTTTTTTGCCCCCTGAAAAAAGTACTTTTTAATTACCAATACAAATATGTCCAATATTTGTATCTGTACTACGTTGTTGTCATTTAACTTTCATGAATGTTTTTTTTTTTTTTTTAATATTGTCTTCCAAAGGCAATATCACCTTTTTAGTTGTTGTATAATCCATTGATCTTCAAATAAATTATTGCAATCTTATTTCCTGTGTTTGTGTGAAACACATTCATTTGATTGTCCTATTTCAGAATGCAGGTTCACGGAGTTATCCAGTTAGCTTTACTGATTTAAAATCCAGAACATTGACTAATGTAAAAAGACCCAGAAACGATCCAAAAACTAGTCTTTTTAGCTTAAATTACATGACAAACCACTAACTTGGTAACACAACCAGATGCACAAACCTACCTGTGGTTTGAGTTGATGTCATTTTTTACCCAAAAGAGAAAAGCATACAGATAATTTTCTGTTAAAGACTTCAGCCCAAAGGTCTTAAACACTGAACTCTCAGGGCCTTACTGACGCCACCTGGTAAAAGGTGGACTGTGAGAGACACTAAGGGCTTGAAATGGTGTTAATGGGACAGCACTTTGCTGCAACATATCACGTTACCGTGACAACGTCAAAAAACGATTTGGAGATTGGGATTGGGCCTATATAACTGAATTAATGCATTTCACTTCTTATTTTGCAATGATTCTAGATGTAACACTAGATGGTGCTGTGCCTTTACTGAAATGAAACTAAAGACTGGTGGCTACGTAAACCAAGTAGCTTGTACAAACACTTCTCTGGCAGGTGTTTTAAATACAAAGCCTAAAAATAGCCCGAAGAAATGCTGGGATAAGAGTCTCACCGCAGATACACTTCAAGACTTACTGACAAATCTAGGTGTAGTCTGTGTAACGCTGTTAAACCTACAAACTGCAACCTGGATTATCAATCAGGCTGTCACACAATCCTCTGCACCGGCAGTACACGGGGACCTTCGCTGACAGAGGGTTGACATATTTGACACTTGTCATTCCCAGAAGACGAGCTGTCCTGAACTGGATGTTGTGGCAACAACTTCAAGCCAGCTGAACAAGACAGTCCAGGGCTTTCTGCCCCCTGAGTGCTGACCTTCAGGCAGCATAAATCCTGCTGCACAGACTGCATCCACTTATAGTTTTGCTACACAACAATAATACAAACAGCGGCAGTGGTAGAATACAGATCTGACGGATAGTATCAGATGAAGATTTCATCTGTTATATAATTGGTACGAATGAATTTTGACCTTTTATTTTGGTTGAACTGTACTTGCTGCTTTGCAATTGCTGTTTTTTTTTTTTTTTTTAAACCAGGAGAGTTGTTTGGAAAAAGTAATGCAACAGATGGCCGATATTTCACTTTCAAACAGATGTACAAGAAAACATATTACATGATGTTGAGGGTCAATAAAATCCACTCTAATTAGTTAAATGCTTTGCACTTTTATTTGCAGTACTCCAGGCCAATTCCTCTTTCAAGGCTTTCTATTGAGGTTTTTTTTTTTACAACCACATCTCATGGACTTTCTCAGTGGATGGAGTGTATCTATTATCATGTGACTGAAGTTCCTTTCACATGTAAACTCAATATTTATTTTATTTTTATTTGTATTCAACCAGGCAAGTCCTTTGGAACAAATTCTTATTTACAATGGCAACCTGGCTGAAGGCAAACCCCCTTTGTGAGATGCATTTGAAAATTCCTGAAAAAGCAAAATGCTTTCAATGACAGAAGTTTAGTTTCCCCCCCCCTCTGAACATTCCTGAAGTAGAAGTATAAAGTAGCATAACATGTGGATAAATGAATGAACTTTCCGCCACTGGCTACAAACTCTAACCTTCTCTAACCTTCAGGCCACCCGCCTAATGATCAGATTTCTGTTACATCAGTTGCGCTGTCAAAACAGACCTTGTAGTTTAGGGCGAAAGTGCACACAGCCTACAATCTAGGACAGGTTATTATTTCATATGAAGCGGAGCGGAGAGATGAGCAAGGCCCAGAGCTTGCTTGTGAAATATGAGTGGAATTCAGCCTGGCAGGAGAAATGAGGGTTATCACCGGGTGACACCGAGCAATGCGCTTGTGTCCCGTGCAATGCTTTGATCCTACACTCCGCGGAGACCTGCATCCCACTCAGCCACGATAGGAAGGCATACCATATTCCACAAATGAGCTCCAGTTTTGGCAGGGGAGTGACAGGCCACAGGCTCTGTGAGGCTCTGGGAACACGGAGGGGCCAGGCCCCGGCAGGGCTTTGGCAGACTCAGGCAAACCTGAAGATGCTCCTTTAGAGCGACTTGATTTTTGTGCCCGCCACACACTCCGTGCCAACAGTCGGCTTGGTCCGTTCAAGCGTGTGGCGCGAGGCTGGCTTCAAAGACGAGCGTGTGTTCCAACACAATTCCTTCGACCAAGAAGGTCAAGAGGGGCTCATCCAGACTCGCTTCTCTCGTTCCACTCTTTAAACTCTTTGTTCATCGCCTCCTCTTTGTCTTTCCTCTGTTTGTCTGTCTCTCCGACTGCCTTTCCTTTAATTTGCTATCCATCCCTGTGCCCCCTCCCTCCTTCTGCCCCCTTTCTCTCTCTCTCTCTCTCTCTCTCTCTCTCTCCTCTCTCTCTCTCTCTCTCTCTCTCTCTCTCTCTCTCTCTCTCTCTCAGCCAGCCCATTTGTATTCATTCCTTACATAATGGAGAAATCAGATTGCGGTACTTAGCAGGAATGTAATCAAAGTACTGTGCCGGAAATTTTAATTCAGGTAAAGTTGAAGTTAAGAAGAGGATAAATTATAAAGCTCTGTATCCATTAGATGTGTGGAGAATAAGGTGTCAGCTTGAGAATTGTACTGGAATAGGATAAGCTATTCATTTTTTTTCCTTTACCATGACAGATAAATCAAAGAAAAACGTTTGGCTCGCCTGCCAGTGCTCATATTAATGGGCCTTTTGCATTAGGTTTACGACATCTGAGTGCACTGATAAAATACATGTGCATCTTAAAGGGCAAATGACACATAATCTTTAAAGAGTAATGTGCACTGACCATTTTTCTCTTCCTCCACGTGCCTCTTTCAGTTCACACCAGAGGGGATAGATATAGATATAGATATTGATTAGGTGCAGCAAGGTCCTCAGAAGGACGTGGTCCTCCCTGCAGGTCTGAGGCGCACTGTGACTCTCAAACTAATCGTTTCAGTTGTCACACCCTCAACTGATTTATGCCTGGGTTGTAGACACGTCTGCAGTCCTTATGAATCTTTAAAAAGGCAAATACGACATTGTCACAGTTGTAGAAGTCTCACCCCGTGCCAAATCTTTTATAAAAAATTCCGCCGGATTTTTAGAGCATCTCATCCCCTCCCTTCAGGCCTCCCTCCAAAGCCACTGACCCCAAAACATGTGAAAACACACCGTCTGTCTCGAGTCCACGAGAGAGCGTTAGGGAGAGAAGAGGAGCGCAGAACATCGTTGTCATCGCTAACCGTATCCAATAGGGCTGAAGATATGATACGCGTCATAATACAGAGGTTACTATCTTATATTAGGAAAACTGCCATGGTATAAAGACAAAGCTGCACTGTATTCCACATATTACAGAAGCATTCATTATCTATGGCTGATAGATTAAAAAGATAAATTACCGCACTGCTGTCAACCAGATGTTTTTTTTTTTCAGACCATTTGATTTATTTATTGCTGCCGGGATGTAAAGAGAATTTAATTAAATAATTTAAATTAATTGCCTAACCGAGCTCGAAGATATTTTTCTCGTGCAAACAACATATCACAGGGGCCACGTACAGAAAACGGGCCAAAAATGATGCCCAATAAATCCAGCAAATTTACAAGAATCCCCTCCCGAGTAAATCCATCCATTATCCAAACCGCTTATCCTTTTTAGGGTCGCGGGGCGCTTGAGCCAATCCCAGCTGACATTGGGCGAAGGCAGGGTACACCCTGGACAGGTCGCCAGTTCATCGCAGGGCAGACATATAGAGACAGACAACCATTCACGCCCACATTCACACCTACGGGGAATTTAGAGTCCAATTAACCTGAGTGGCATGTCTTTGGACTGTGGGAGGAAGCCGGAGAACCCGGAGGGAACCCACGCTGCCACGGGGAGAACATGCAAACTCCACACAGAAGGACCGCCCAGACTGGGAGACGAACCCAGACCCCTCTTGCTGTGAGGTGACAGTGCTAGCCACTAAACCACCGTGCAGCCCTCCCGAGTAAATATTTGTGTAAAATACCAGTGCAACGAAACACTTCAATCAGCATTGATATGGGCAAATAATAATGTTGTGACAAACCACATAGTAGAGGAAATCCATAATTTCTACTCTACAAAAGTAAGACAAGAATCACAGTACAAGAATATATGAATCAGAATTCCATCAGTTTTTATTGTGTCCTTTTGGCTCAAAAATACACCAAACAGATACAGGTACAACAGATTACCTTGAACCAAGTGACTTACCAAATGTCTGTGCTGTTGCTTAAAAACATTATGGCAACAAGTGAAGCTACGTTGAAAACAAGTGAAATAATCACACCAAACAAGATGTTTGTGCAAGATACAAGAGTGGGAGCATTTCGATTGCCTCTCACCGGCTCTCAACATGGCGCCGGCGAGCCGGCAGCTCGCAGCTAATAGTCAAACAACGCCGAAATTCTAAAAGAGCTGACAGAGTTCATCTGAGGGGGGCAAACCAAGGGTGGGTGCTGTGCTTCCGCGGCGACGCGGTGGGTCGAGATGCCGTTATCAACTGAAACCGCCAGTGCGGAGCGGCGACCGTGAGCTAACCAATGAGGCACCAAAAGCATGCGCGGCAGGCCTGGCTATGTCAACAAAGCAAGGATAAGCTGGGAGAACAACACACACACACACACACAGGGGGAGAGCGACTTCATTCTCTGCTCAGGTCGACATTAATCCACTATATCTTTACATAGATAATAGTTGTTTGCAGCTATATAACGTTCAGAATGTTAAATACGGCTCCTTTAAATTAAAGTAATGTTTTTAGATAATTTTTGCCCATTCAGATTCTAAAGCATTTCATTTCATTTACACACAGATAAATATGAAAGAGAGTGTCTTCACACCGCAGTGATCATGCAGGAAATCGCGTTAATCCCAGTGAAGAGCATCGGATGGTACTGTGGTACTGAATGCAAAATACCTGGCAGTATCTTTACTATATACAAGAGGAGAATGACTCATCTACCTGTTGTTCATGTTTCTGGGCATAGTCTGTTCATTTTCCATTAGAAAATAAACTCGATTACAAATTTATTTAATTTAATTATCCACAGCTGGGAACATTCCTGTCTGGGTTTTTTGATTAGAAATACATAATTAGAGAAAAAGGACTACCACTGGTTGAGCTTCTCTTCACCATAATGAATGAGGAAAGATTCACAGCAGAGGTAACAGACGACTACAAGGAAGACCCTGGGCGTCACACACACTCTGTTGCCATAGTGTGTGTGATTCATTCAGCTGATTTGTAAATCCATGTGAGTCTGCACTATCACCATTTGCAAAATGCCCGGAGAAAATGAAAGATAGTACAGATGCCAAGAGAGATGCTTGCAGTGAGTGAATGTCAGTGCCTCAAAGCCATCGGTGGTGCTGTGATTGTGTTAATCATCAGGGAGGGTTGCAGTAGCCAGCGCTAACTTAAAACATGGACTAAATTAGGATTTTAGCTAGTAGGGATGGTTGGTCGACCCATTCCTTTGGTCCAGACTGAAATATTTTGACTTAAATATCTAACTATTGGATGGACTGCCATTAAACTTTGTACATTCATTCTCTAGAGGATGAAGCCCACTGACTTTGCATCTAGCTCCACCAGCAAGCGTTTTCATGTATCTTTGTGGAATATCTCAGCAGCTATTGAGTGGATTGGCACCATGACTTGGTACGTTGGTATTGGTTTTGCAAATAGTAGCATGCTAACGTGCTAAACTAAGATGGTGGACATGGTAAACATTATACCTGTTAAAATAGCAGGTTTTTTTTGTAGGTTTTTTTTTGTGATGGGTTGAGCAGAAGAGTCCCCTCCAAAAACGGGAGAAAGTCTCAACCCATTTGGATTTTATGATGATTCAAAATATTTTGGGGTGCTGCATATTATGCAAAGAGTCTGTCAGTGAACTCTGGAATTGTGGTAAAATGTGATTTAGTAAAACGCTAGTTTGAGCTTTGTGTCTTCTTTCTTCAGTCAGTGTCTTTAAATTTGTTGTAATTATTTGTAATGTAGTTTCGGTAATCTATGATTCATCCTTATCTTTGTATCAGTCCTAGATCCTGCAACCCATAAATGATGTGACTGAGAATTTTATTCCCATTGATCCCAGCCTGTTACAAGTGCATCTACTATTCCAGTTGGATGTACGCGGCTCACATGTGGCACTGAGACCGCAGTAAAATGAGGACATGCCACCACTTGTGGTCAGAAAATACGCCTAAAGGTATTTGGAGGATCCGTTAGCCGCAGACAACACCAGTCACAGTGGCTTTGCCTTTTTTCCGCCTCCTTTGTCTCTTCTGGTCAACCAAATGGCAGTTCACTAACTCGGTCATGGCCGTACACAAACTGATGCTCCGTTAGGGCTCGACTTTACGCTACAGGCTGACCACAACAGCTGCAGACAAAGCCTCAGTGTTTACAGAGTTCATGTCTGAGGCTAGGGAAGAGGAGGAGGCAGCAGGAAGGAGGAGGAGGGCCGGGGGGTGGGGGGGGCATGGGTCTCAGCTTCCACTGCCGGAGGAAGGAAATGACCTGGGGAAATGGGACCATCATGGTGCCCACAGGAATTCAAGTCTCATTCCGAAAAAAACACAGAGCAGTCACTCTGCGCATCCTAGGAAAGGATTCAGACACAGTTTACATAACAAAGGAGAAACTGTATGACACCTGGGAGGAGAGGAAGAAAAGGGAAGTGGGTAGATGTGAAGGATAAATTGCTCTTGTACATGGCGGGACAATGGGATGGGATGTACTGGGCCGTGCTTAGCTCAGATCCAAGGTGGTAAATCAAAAAATAAAACGTGTGGAGGCAGAGGCACGCTTCCCAGGAAGACTGGCAACCTAAAGTATCACACAGAGACTTGCAGGGACAAGGAGACTACAAGTTGGGGTTGGGCAAGCTGCCACAGAAGCTCTCAGTGTCATAAAGGATAAATCATGACACTAAGCATCCCTGTGGCACTCTCCGACTGATGCAGCACTACTTCTCTGTGAACGGCGGAGCTCGGCAAGTTACATGAAATATCACTTTCTAACTTCCGCAGTTTCTGTCAACGTCTTTCCCGATGGATGCCGCCAAAGGTCGATTAAAGCGGTGCTGTAATGCACGGTGCCTGTGTGTTTAATGTGTTAATGCTAGCATGGCGCAACACCTTGTAAAAAAGGCTGCCCTTGGCCCAAGGTTGAAGGGGGCTCTCCTCTCATCATGAGATGAAATGAATCAGCAACGTCGTTACTGTTCGTTGTCTGAGCTAATTAATTACTAATGAGGGATGTCAAATTTCATTTTTCCAAACCTAGTCGTCGACTGTAAGTGCAGTGGAATTATTGACTGTGGATTCTGGTATTTTGGTCAGGGACAGTAAATTAACTGAGGCTGAGTTTCAGCCATGTGGGGTTTAGACTGAGTGACCAGAAGAAAAAACTCCTGTACAGTGTAATTATATAGCTGTGCAATAAACAATGCTTCACTTGAATTGAGTTTTTGTTGCGTCATGTTGTTTGTGTTCTGATGTTATTGTTGTCCCAATAAACTGGCAACTGAGTGTAAAGCCATTTTTCTTCTTCAGCGTTCTGTAGATTCATGATAGAATCACTTTCTCACAGGCCTGGACTATTTTCTACATGTATTCCTGCACCAGTTAAATACGGTATCAATGAGTATACTATTCATCCATCAAATTAGGCGCAACACTGTTGTAATGTTGGCACCAGTAGAGTATATTTGCCTCTAGTTTTCTATCTGTGTAGGATGTAAAATGAGCAGTGACACCCTGCAGCAGACAGAAGCACAACCGGAGAGTGAAGCTTTAATTAAAAGCTATGTGCAATTTTCTCAAAAGCAATCCCCTCTCAACACATGGTAGGTTGGAAGGAACACCCGCGCTGAAAAATGATTACAAGAGTGGTTTGACATGCGGATGACAACTAGGTCTCCTCCTCAGTTTGTCAGACCATGACAAAGTATGTGACATTCCTTTTTACACGTGAGTGAATGTGTGGTGCTCCATTTGAGGACTGTTGCCACAGAGGAAGTTGCCAGTAATTGTTCGACTGGAGCACATTGACATTACCCTTTTATTCTCTTGTTCCTGCATTTAAATCAGGTCCCTCACGGGGAGAATGCAATCACACAGGCCGACACGCTGCGACTTTTAACTTTGAATTGTGGAGGTGCATGAGCCAGAATTGAAAGACGTTCTGCTGAGCTTTGATCCTCAAGTGTCCTCCACAATCCTGCTGATGCGGCACATTCACCTCATGGCATGTTAGCGGCACACTAGCCTTCCACTGGGAACATTTGAAGCAGCCCCTCCGCCTCGTACTTGTCTGTGCCAGCCACAGCTCCATGCCCGGGGGCTATCAGCACACTGGCTCTGACAGCCCGGCACTACACCTGGTGAAGCTACAGGACGACAACACAATATCCGCCTGTCTTTGCACAAGCCTGGGGATGGATTACCCACTATGAAGTATGTTAAATCTTCTGGGCTCATAAAAATCCTCCCGTTTTCATTAGACATTACCATCCAAGGTGGACTTTGCAGTGTCCCAGGAAGCATTTATTTGGTCAAGAGATAGCTGGGAGTAAAACTGGGCCAAATGTGACTATTAGACGTCTAGGTCACATACAAATGTTATTTCAAAAGCATTTAAAAGAGTATATTTAAATATTGTGCAGATCCTAATCGTATATTGAAAAATAAATGTTATATGGAACCTGTTTATTAAAAGTTTTCAACCAAAATTAATCCAGTTTTAATTTAAGTAGTCAAGAGTTTATTTTTTTAACTGCATGACAACCACCAGATTTTCTCTCTCAGACTCCCTTAATGCTTCTCCCATTGCACTGGTTAGAACATGTCTAACTCGAAATCACTGACCTTTTTGTAAACTGCAATTTAATGGGGTGATTAGGTCTATTTCGCTCTGTTTTGAAAGTATACATCCATCTTCCTAAAGGTGTTGACATTGCAATAACCCTGCCTTTCAGCAGGCTCCTCACAATGCGGGCTTGCTTACCGGTGAAACACCAAACAAGCACGCCCTTGACATTTTCACGCACCACCTCGTAAAATCCATACATTTTGTGTATTTATGATACGTTGCTCATTATGAGAGTCATGAAAGATTTGCATGAGAACACTGTGACCTGCTGACGGAAGGAAAACATACAGTAGGTCCTAGTTATTCAAGGGATGATGTCATGCCGAGGTCTTTGCTCGGATTGGTTCTTGCAAGTCTCAATGAAAAGGACACTCCAAAAACACAAAACGTTGGGCAAGGATACATCTGTGTTTGTTTTAGTAGTATTCCTGGGGCAGCCAGCAGTGATGTCCTCGCCAGAAGAAGAACAACATTGTGTGTTTGTTCAAATAGTTAAAGCTCCTTCAATCAATAGTTTCTACATTGACAATCGATTGAATGTCTACATCTAAATTACCCGTTTTGTTTACAGTATGAGGACTTTGTTGGGCGTTGAGGTGTTTTCAGACGGAACACGAAATAGATCTGAGCGGCGTCTCGACTGCTTGCAAAGTCAATAGAGAGATGCAAGTGGATGCAAACAGACTGTAGGCGGCACGACTTGACAAGGTGGAAAATGCAATTTTGGTGAGAAAAAAAGGTTTTCCTGAGGCTGTTTGACACGAGACAAGCGGTAAAGGGAGAGGGGTCTGGAGGGAAATAAGAAATTCAAACTAACACATATATATATATATACACTCACTGGCCCCAGCTAATGTCTGCACAGTCAGTTCGTTCGCTGTTTGTGATGATCAATTTGGCAGTCCGGCGGTCAAATTCGCCCCAAATAAACCGAGGCGAAATGTCACCCGAAAGGCACCTCAAGCCAACTTTCAGACTTCGGCAGAGTAATAAGCAATCAGACACCGAAAGAGATGGAATCCTACACTGTTGCATATTGGCCAGTCACCTCCACGCATTGTGGCCGGTCACCTTTCTGACACACAGTTCAGGGGTTTGTCTCGGCAGACAGGGAGGCTCTGTAATGTTTCATGATCAAGCTGATCCATCTAAGTGTGGAGGGCAGCTGGACTGAGCTGATATTAGTATGCCCCTGGTGTGGCTTGACGACAGAAGCTGGAGCTCCCCTTCCCCCTCCCCCCGCTCTCTCTCAGTGCATGGTGTCAGATGGAGAATTTTATGTGACAGAGGGGTGGGGGAATGAAATGTGCCGGCGCTCTCCAGCAAACTTGGAGTGGCTTTGTAGCTTTTACTGTTTTGAGATAGCCGATGGTCATAGCGCATCAATCTAAGCCGGGGAATACTCGCTCAGACAGCTTGTTTGCCGATGCAGATGAGATCTGATTTGTGGGCAGCCGAACACAAAACTGGACCACAGGTTGACTGTAAAAGATGGACAGATATCTAAAAATAAAATAAAATAAAAAAAAGAGCGTTCGGATTTTTAATCTTGTCCCCGACAACGGCAGGTGGGCTGCAGGTGGGCTGACAGACCGTGATAAAATCAGGTTTGGCATTTGGATTGCTGTACCTGGAACAGCTTTCTCTCCTCTCCAGCCATGACAGATGCTGCAATTAGTGGTAGTGACGACTGCCAACTGCTGACACGGCTTTATATCACCGAGCCATCTACACTCCGTTTGTACCTGAATCATTAGCTTATCTCGGTACCTGGTTTTCCAACAGGGAACGGCCATTCACAGAGGCAGCTCGGACTCAGACAGGCTTTCTCACCCAGTGGGTAGCGGCTCGACACTGGTCGATATTTCAGAAGGAGACTCTTTATCCAAGGCTAGTAATCTTCTTCTAATTGCACACTTTACCACAGCCATGGGAAATACTTGTTTCACATTGGCTGGCAGGTCTCCATTAAAACTGTGTAACAGGACTCCTCAAACAAAGATCCAGGCAACAGTTAAACCACCATTCTAAGTCAATTTGCAGGTTATATTAAAATGCAGATAGTGACAGCTTCTGCGTTATGCTACAACTCTACTCTCACTGGTGGACATAAGCACAATGATACACTCCGAGGTGACCTGATACAGAAAATGACAGACCCATTGGTGTTCTTTGCCTCCTCTTGTCATGAATTATTGCTTAAAAAACGTCCACTATATCAAATAGTTTCGATGTTAACTGTCCACTAATGCTTTGTTTTTAAGGAGTCAATTGTAGCTTGAAATAAACTCAAAGTGGTAAAAAGGAGGCAAGATAGTAATCTTTGTTTTCAGATGTTGGGCTTGTAAATGTCATTCCGTGAATGTTATAATACAGACCACAAGTTTTACATAAAAGGTTTTTATTTGAAGCAGTTCTGTTGACAATGAAAAAACACACAATGACGGGTATTGTGTGCCCGCTGCCAGTATTTTCAAGAAAAGTCAGCGTCTGAGACAGAAAAGAAAGTAAAACCAAATCAAGACCAATGACCATAACAACCTTTTACAAAAATGTTGTTCTTGTCCCAAATGGATTGCGGCTGAATTTGCATATAAATCTGCTGCAAGGAAATATTCAGACAAAGACATTGCCATTTTAGGATTTGCCTTTTTAAAGTTATCTCAGGGAAATTAAATAAAATTTGCACATCAAATTTGATTAGATTAAGAGCTAAAATACAACATCTATCACGGTGGACAGATGTTACACATTACAATACTTCAATGAATTAGAATGTCTGTCTTTTCCATCACCATGCTGAGTCAATCTTCTTAGGATTTGGGGACTAATTCCCCCAAAATCTGTTTTGTAAATCCTTATTTTTCCCTTTACAGCTGCGAACGCCTGTCCTCATAAACTTGCAGATTCACTCACACAACAAAAAAGTGAATTACTATATTTAGAATTCTACTGCAGTTTTACAAAATAAAGCAAAAACACATTTTCCAGAAGTTACAAAACTTATTTCACAACATGATGTAACGATTATATTGTACTTTATTGCATGTGAATATTACTGAAAATGAAAGGAGAACCCAACAGCCTGGAGTTAAGAACAAACCTGCTATTGTCTCTCCTGAAGCTCACTTTCAAGTAGGTTGACTGAATCTGAACTCATTCCAAGAGTTGAGTGGAAAAAAACAACACTGGCCCTACAGTGGAAAACCTTTTTTTCCATCTCTCTTCTTGATCATCCATTACTAGTGAATTCATTGGTTGCCAAGTCTGGCCTTGAACCCCAGATAAGATAACAGGTAATTTTACACACCTTGACATTTCCCCAATAACACGTAATCTCTGAGATTTAAGCTACAATTCTCCAAACACGCAGACTTTCCACCAGTCCTGTTTCTCTCCTCTTTTGTATCTATTTGATACAGACAGAAGAGTGGTGAAGGCAGGGATAGAGGAGGGAGACACACACGTCGTAGAAGCATTGGCTTTCTGAAACATGCTTTCACCGTGTTAGAAAACAAATGGACTGCATTTACAGGGGCTTTCTACCTCATCTCGACATCATATTGTTTTGGTGTTGCTGTGTTAGTGAGTGAGAGGCTGAGGGATAGAGAAAGGATGGAGTAGGTGGCTGAGTGTAGATCATTGCTTGCCGTGATGAGCTGTAGAAATGAACGAACAATGACAGGAACCTGTCATTCACCCTTTTTTTTTTTTTTAAAGAAACCAACACCGAGGAAGGGCGAAGAACACCCTTTACACCTGCCCTTGTAATTATAAAGAGTTTTATCAGTCAAAGGGAATGTTTATCGCTTTTGTTGCTTTTGCGAGCTGTGAAGAAGTCCTTTTGGACTGATGCTTATCTATAATTATTTTTTAATCCAAAAGAACACAGGGAATAGAAGACATACAACTTCCACGAGTTCAAAGAACTTGTCAAAGTCCTTGGAGGGAGAGAGAAAAGAAAGCTGTGGAGCTTGTGTGTGCAGCATTAGTGCAACATCCATCCCTAGTGAGGGGAATGGACCGTGGAGGACCCCGGCTCTTTGTTAGGATGTGAAAGATGGACAATGCCACTACTGTGTGCTGAGAGCAGGAGCCATGCCACTGCTGGTTCCATAAGGCTGCCAAAGCTTGTCACAAGTATGCCTTTCTTTTGTTATAGGCTTTCTCTTTCTGCAATCGTTCCCTTTCTACCCCGTTTTCCCTTTCTTCCTCTTCCTCTACCCCTTCAGTCTGTTTGCCCTTTTTAAATCTCAATGATAATTTCTCCTCCATATGATAGACCGCTCCAACCTGACGTACTGCATTAATCCACTGGGGACATCTGCAAACATCCAATCATCCCACAGTAATTGCCAATATTGTTTGTTTTTTAACGTGGAGGGGTGAGCTTTAGGAGTTGGTGGCGTGATTGTAAATGTAAAACCAGCAACGTAATTTCTCTGATAATGTGCTTTACCTCAGCAGAGCTCCAGATTTGAGACTTGGATTCAAGGCTTCACAAAAATGAGAACTTGGGACGAGAGCCATCCTCGCCCAAAGAAATTCTTAGTCGACTAACACTCATGGGATTTTGTCAGCAAATCAATTACTTGATTTAATCATTAGAGCTGTAAAATGTATTTTCTACCCAAAGAATCACACAAAAGCACCACTTTAAATATCGTGTGCTCATAAGTTTCTTGTAAATAAGTCAGTCAGCATGAAAAAAACATAAAAACACAAGTCTTAGTCAACTAAGACCAAAATGATCGATTAGTTGACTAATAAACTAAGAAGGGGCCGCCTGGGACACTACTTGGAGATGTAACTGATTCACTAAAAGACTGACATCTTGACTTGCAATTTACTCGTGAAGACAAGTTTGTGAATTTACCTGGACTTGGTTTAAAGGACTTTAGTTTAGAATTGACTGAGATTTGTATTGAACGACTAAAGACTTGACTTGGAGTTGCCTCTGGTTTCTTGAAACTTGACTTGGACTTATCTTCAATGATACGAGACTTTACTTAAAGTTTTCCCACATGACTCTCAAAGGACTTTAGAGTTGACTTGGACCTGTCTCCAACAATGCGATTGGGCTTTGGCATGTCTCGAGACTTGGCTTGGACCTTACATGAATAACCTGAGAATGAAAAAGTATAATGACTTTGGATTTGACTGGGACTTGGACTGATGTGACTTGAGACTTGGCGTGGACTTATTTTGAATGCAATGAGACTAGATCTAGAATGTAATGATTTTGGCCCTGTGCACAATGATAAGATTTGGCTTTGGCTTGTCTCAAGACTAGACTTTGACTTAAAATGACTTGTTTCAAATTACTTGAGATCCGACTTGGATCTTGGATCTCTGCAATGACTAGAGACCTGACTTTGACTTTTCTTAAATTACTTGAAAATTTGATGTCTACATGTTGATGGTAGTCGCCCCGTGGATTTATTTACTTCACACACGGCCACAACTCTGCTGAAGAAGAAACTGAAATAACATGTTCAGTGTATAAAACGAGGAAGTGGTGCTTGTGCTTTCAGATGCACTTGATGTACTAATGAAAAAAAAAAACTATAAAATTCTTCACATAAATGTAGATGCAGCCATCTGTGGAATATGGCAGCCATTATCGTGGAGAGGGTATTTTTTATTGAACAATGCCAGGACGACTGCTGAGGAGAGCGCGGCGGCTTCGTTTTACTTCAAGAAACTTTCAGGAACAACCCCTGAGTCTCATATTCAGCACACTATAAAATGTGAATAGCTCTTCAAAAGAGGTAGCGTGGGAAGAAAGATGAGTATGGATCTGAGAAAGGCATTTGTTTATATGAGAGTGTGTTTATTTGGTATGTATGTGCATTCAAAAGAGAATATAATGAAGACAGTGTGTATCTCTCTCCTGCAATCTACGATACATTTAATTGAATAATTGAGGTGAAATGCCATTGCAATATGCAGCACATGATTTTATGTTGCGGTAGTTAGCCCTGAGTGTCTGTTTGTTAAAAATACATTACAATACTGGAAAAACAAGAGACAAAACAACCAGATCCGTCATAGACAGAGCAGATTTAAATGGGGAATGGAGTTGTTTGTCTTTGTGAATCTGCCTTGTCATCCTTAAGCACCATTAGGAAAATAGATCGTTTGTTTTGAAGAAGAAAAAAAAGAAAGTATGAATGAGAGATTGAAGACAAATACAGAAGGTTTATTGTGAATGTCAATCGCAGCTAAATTACTTTACTTCTGAGTCTTTCAGTTCTGCTGAGACTATTGACAAGTGACCGATACAGCTGTGTCACGAAAGACGTCTTGCTCAAAGAGAGTTTGTGCGTTTTTTTTTTCTTCTAAAAAGGAATCCGTGTTGCCTTCCAGACGCCTCAGGACATGAATATTGCATTTAGTTCATCCCCAAACACTGACATTATTTATGGAGGCAATCATAATCAGCCATGAAGTGAGCCCTGTCTGCCTGCACCGAGCAGCTGACCTCCAACAGTCTCCTTTGTGTTTAAAACTGAAGCGCTTTGTGGGTTAAAACAGCAGCGATTCAATCATCACATTAGTATGCATTTCTACATTTGATAGAGACACTTTTTGATGATCTGCAAGATGTAAATTTACCCATCATCCCCAGCTACGTTGTTATGTCTCGTTTCTGCGCGGTTTGAGAAAAATCTCGCCCCCTCATTCACCCCCACTGTCTCTGTCTCTTCATTGTGTGGTTGACGAGGCTGTCAAGAAGACAGCGTCTAGCCAAGTGATGGGATGAGACAAGGGCGATGACTAGTCTTAGTCAGACTCACCTGGAAAAGGTAAAAGTCAGGATGAGTGTCTGCGTTCGTGTGACTCAAATCTGTGTGATAGAAACCTCAGGTACTCGCTTTTATCTAAAACCCTCAAAATAACCATGGAAAGCAATTATTGAGCTTCAGTCATGGCCAAATAATTTGCTGTTTGTGGTAGTTACAATGCAGCTGCTAAGTATTTGTACATCCACACATGGTATGTTGTTCTGGCTCTTGATTGGATTATAAGTGAAACAATGAAAATGAGGGTAAAATGTCCATCCTGGGTGAACAGTGTAGTAACTCCAGTTCAAAAACGGCAAAATATGCTTGGGAAAATTAGATAATTTAGAATCAGTACCATTACACGGAACACTGGTAAGTTTATTTTTCAACTGTAAAAATAACCGCTCAGTACAGATCTGTTATGGTTATTTAACCACAAACTAAAGCGATCCCTAAAAAAATGAATACAAAAAAATAAATGATATGGTTACTTTGACCCCTAATTTATGATTTATATGTATTCAAGGACATTTTGAATGTATTGATGTGTAGCATTTTCAATATTTTTTACTTCTATGAGGACATAATTTATGTACACTTGTGTCATATTGTCATTCATTATCAGTTTGTATACCATGCAGCATCTAGTTACGAATGTTTCACAGAAGGAGTTGAATTTGGGGTTGAAATAAAGTATCAGATAAACTCTCAATATCAGTATCAGAAGAAGAGTTGTTCCAATACAATAATCTGAAATGCCAAACTAAAATACTGGATGAGGTATCGGCAAGTACGTGACTCCAAGCACTGAACCGATATCATATATCATATTCATATCACAAAGTATCATGAAGCTACCCGATAAGGTACATCCTGCCCGATCAGTACTGCACATTAGTTACATATTTGTTTTTAAACACACTGATATCGGATCTGTACATGGTATGCCTGTTCATGTATCAACATTGGTATAGGGAGGTAAACAATTGTATTGGAAAATCTTCAGAAGTATCATAAGAGGTCCTTAAAAGATGCATCTGAATCTGCAAGTATCAGATCTTCAGGCCGGGCGATCCCCAGCTGAGGTCATTGTTTTATTTAAAATGTATTATGCTGGCGTACAAAGACAAAACAACGGAAAATGCCTTTCTTACAGACGTCACTGTATGTGTAAAGTAGGTCAGGAGCAATGAAAACTAGAGCTGGGGAGGATGGTTGGTGTGAAGTGATGAATAGAAGAGAGTTCAGCTCAGCATGAGTCATCATGGGTGGTGAGGTGGTAGGCAAACAACATTCCTGTGTCAATAATGAAGGAGGGACTCTGTGAGGATGGGAGCCACCACGAGGCAAACTGAATTATCAAGTCAGAGCAGCTCACAAATTAAATGGAAAAGTTAAACATGCTATCACCTTTATCGAGGCAGGAGTGACACCGAGGGGTGAAGACGGATTCTAGTTAATTTCCACGACTTGAAAGCAACACACACACACACACACACAAAGGCATCCGACTCGAACCACCTTACTGGCTTTAGGTCGTTAAGGTGCCACACTAGCTTTCACTCTAAATAGCCCACCAGGGTTGAACGCCTTTCCTAATGAGCGTCTGCAACTCTGTCAGCACCGCAGTACATGTTTGATGGCAAACATTGTAATGCATTATTCTAAGTCCAGGACACGCAATCAGGCCCTGCAAATCCAGAGCATGAATAAAACATGAGCAGAACAGATAGATTTTACATGGTGAAGTCTCGCCGTGGACTTTTTACTGTACACAGAGAAACTCTAAGGTGATAATGCACACTGAAACACTTTATGAACAGTTTGTTTTTGCTCTGCAGGTATTTTGCTATTCATGCAGACCGAGGGGAACAGTTGCATGATAATTTGAAACCTGACAATAAATATGTGAAGCTTAGCCTCCTGTGGATGTTACAGTATCAAATGTTCTTTAAAGTGCCTGGAAACCTGTTTTCTCAAGTCAGCTTCTAAGATCCTACATGAAACTATACTCTTTTCTGCCAAGGTTAAAACAGCTTTGGTTATTTTGCACGAGAGACATTTCTGTATTTTTGTCTTTGCTTTCACCGGTTTGCCAAGTTTGAGTGTTAAACATTCCTAAGGATGTTTTTTTGCCAAACTTTAACTTTGACAGTTTCTTACTTAGTCATGAATATTTAATATAGCTAACATCTTTTAGATGTTACAACCAGGTTTTCTCAAAAATCAGACCTTTATTCAACTCGTATGGTCTCTTGTGATGTCGCTTTTTCTTTCTTTTTTGGGCCAAAATGGCAGAACAGTTATGTTGCACGGCACACACAAAGGGGAAGAGAAAGAAAGTAGAAGAATAGGAGGGAAAAAGTGGGAAAAAACAGAAGAAAAAAAAAACTGGAAAAAAAAACTGATTTAAAACATTTACATTTGCCAATTTAATTCCTTAAAATGTTAATACTTCCACTCCACCTCCCAAAATTGGATTTTTGTGTGCAACCAGACGATTTCCTCTGGCTTAACAAACATCATCAAACGATAGGAACCACGATGAAATATGAAAGTGTAACCGTCTCTCCTCTAGCTCTGTGAAGGTGCCACGATTCCATCTGCAATTTTCCTCAAGCCCCGTGAAATCTGTGAGAAGTTTGCTTTTCCACTCAGCTCGGCTGCACCTTGGTGACAGACCTACCCAGAGTTTACATCCATGAGGGGCCCCGTTTTTCATATTACAACATCAGAAATTCCTGCGGCCTTGTTGCACAGTGCTCTGACTGTTTGGAGCTCCTGCCAAGTCCATAGTAACAGACAAGCCTATATTTAGCCGTGTGTATGGACTGTTGGAAAACGCTTAAAATAGTTAGGAGGGAGACACTTGTATAATGTTGCCCCACAGGGGTCCATCGCCGGCTGTCGCATATTAAAACTGCACAGACACAGCTCTTATTGTGCTATGTCTGGGTCTTGGCACTTGAACATGGACATGCCTGTTTACCTGTGTGTGTGTGAAAAAATCTTAAAAACTAAATTGAAAAGTCTCTAAAACCTCATTGAATCATTTACTCCCGAAAGGTTGTCAAATAAGATTTTTTTCCTGCTTTGCTAGTGGATACAGGAGCCTTTTAGCCCGCGGCTATATGAGCTCAATTCGAGCCAAAATGCTGTGGATTTTTAATGCACCCTTTGCCCCCTTCCACTTATCTAACAGGTTCAGCTCTCCAACCTTGTCCAGAGGGAAGCCTGTAGCTCTAAAAAAGTAAATAATCTGGAACCATGCCAACTAAATGCCTAAAGGAAACAATGACTGACGGTCCACAACATCAAAGATGTAACCCCTGGTCACCTTGATGCTAGCGGTTCAGAGACACAAGCAGAGGAACATCAGAACTCCAGAGCCTCCGGCCTGCATGAGTGCACACACGCACACACACACGCACACACACACACACACACACACACACACACACACACACACACACACACACACACACACACACACACGTCAACCATCTTTTCTATATTTTAGACGACTTTGAACAGCATGCACAATCAAAAGCTCAAAGGGAATTATTATATCATGGAAGACACGTGGGCTACAACTTCAACAATACACATTACTGTTACATTTTTAACTCTCACATTTACAATTTCTTTGAGAGGAAAGCCTCTGCGGCTTTTTTTTACATTTTGAAAACATCAGAATGAAACACAACACGCCATTGTCTCCATCACTGACCTGGGTGAGCCTACAGTAAGTATATGTTTACAGCCTGTTGCAGTCATCCATTTAATGAATCATAACGTGAAATCTTGTGCAAACAAAAGCTCTATGAAAGAAAGATGTTGGGACTTGCAAGCGAGTGAGAGATAAAACCCAGACCAGTCCGCAGAGGCAATTGCTGTTTTAAGTATGTAAGGAATCAGAAGTGCTGGAAGCTGAGATAATGATGTGGCGTGAGCAGATAAACTGGCGGAATGAGCCAACAACAGAAATTCCTACTATTGTAAACATAGGAGCATATCAACACTATATTTAGACTGAATTCCATAAAGCCTGTTTGGATTATGCCATCTCTTTGTTGATATTATGGATACATATCACAGCTAGATTTTCCACTAGTGGAAAGAAAAATGTAATCAATCCATCCATGTGCCGGCAATTTTCTTGACAATCCACTCCAGTCCACTGATCCACGCCTAAATAAAGAGTCTATCCCAGTCTAAGCATGGCATCCACAACCGCAAAGTAGACCCAGGGCTGCAAAACACCTGCTTCATATACTCTGTAATAACCTTTAACCAGCTGCAAAATCCACAACTAATAAACATAGAAATTCAGTCTGAAAATATATTTTTTCCACCTGCAGGAACCATAAGGAGGTGGACGTTTCGGCGTGCACAGATATTGGGAGCAGAAAGGTGGAATAGTTTTCTGGGAGCACAGTGGGCTCAGAGTGGCATGGTGGTCCGGGCTCCGTGACCCTTGTGTGTGATGGTGTGATGGTGTTTGGGGACTTTTCAGACAGCGCCTAATATCTAGCCAGCTGGAACAAGTTCCCAGAGCGTTCTTGGCTCGTTCCCTGTGCTGCTGACAGTGAAGCCAGCGCGCTCATCGCCTCCTTCCCTCCCTCCCTCCTCCTCCTCCCCTCCTCACACCTCTTTGGACCTGCATGCTCTCGTGAAGCAGCGAGACGCTGATTATGCTGAGTAACGCAAGCACCAATTACCCTGATGTGCCTTTTCATGTTTGCACGTTGTTGAGCAGCACATCGGCTGGTGACCCAGGTGTAAGCAACGGCACACATGTCTGCAGAGGCAGCAGCATGACCCGCAGAGGTGACTTTCAGAAAAGATAGAGGGCAGCAATCATGACTATCGGGCAAATCATGAATATGAATCGAGAATAACCCAGTTAGGGATGTCTCGATATACTAGGAATAACCGTGAATGTGATCTTTGAAAAAAAGATGTATATTGATATCATGTTAATAATATGATATTATAGTGTAAATATCCAGCGCCTCTTGAATCACGCTTTTGTACAGTTATGATTACAGACTCTCTCCACCTCCCTGTATTTGTATTTTGAGTGTAAAGCGAGAAGACGCACAATAAACAAAGTTAAAGATCCATTTGACTGATGAATTTGCATTTGCAATTTTCCGCTCATTGCAGCTCGCGTATTTCAACGCCTGACGTCATTAATCTTGGTTACCCGGAGCTATATTACTTGACCAGCCATCTGCAACTAATGAGTATTTTCAATATTGGTTAATCTCTTTATTATATTTTGATTAATTGATTAATCGTCCAGTGTATTTTATGTGAAAAATGCTCATCAGAATTTTCCACAGCCTGGATTCATTTAAAATGTTTTAAAAACAGCGAAAGGCATGCAAATTCTAATATTTGAGAAGCGGCAAAGGCTTGGCATTTTTTCTTCATAAATAACTTAAATAGGGTAATTCATATTTAATTTTGCAAAAAATTAAAGTTGGAAGACAAAAATAACAAATATATGCAACCCGGCCAGGATATCTAGACTTTTCCTAGTTTGGGTCAATGTGCAAAAATGCAGAATCCTACATTTCCCATAATGCAATGCAATACCATATTTTGTTAGACTCCCCCTGCCTCCTAAATTCACATCTTTCAAGCTCCATGCTCTAGTTTGTTACACATGCTTTCTGTTATACATTTTAAATCTCACACCCAATCTGAGGTAGTGATGTCATCATCAGGGCTAATTTCTTGCACTTCAGTATCTCCCTCCAAAACAACAGGGGACAACTATTTTCACAGGCATGATGACTGAACCTAAAGGAATCAACTGCTCGTTTTAGCAGCAAAATTGCCCCCCCTCTTCCATTTTGTCCTGGGGTTAAAATCCTGCCTCAGGTATGAATTTCATCTTCACACATTAGCATCAACCTTACATCACAATTCCTGACTCAGCATTAACAAAGTGCTCGTGGTTTGATGCATATGACTGCAATAAATAGATGACCCTATGTCAACTCTCTATCAGCATCCGGACCTTGGAGATGCCCTGTGCTGTTAACAGCCTCACTGGCACTGAGCTGATGCAGCTCCTCACATTTACCATAACTGAAAGAGGAAACATGCAAAACGAGGTTAAACAGCACCATTTAAATTCAGAGTTGGTAAGCTCTAATTTTTTGCAGCTGTATGCTAAGCTGCAGGATATCTCCATTCCATTCGGTGCATTAAATCATTTAGTATCCATTTCAGAAAAACAGCAAATGTAATGCTTTTATGAAGCATTATATATATGAATACATGATTACAAGTTGCTGTTGAATGCTGATGTGTACATTAGTATGAATTAAAATCAGCTTGTCACACATTATCCCTGCTGAAGTCCCTAATAACATAAGCTTAAGCTGACTCACGGTATACATTTGTGCAGTTACTTGGGTAATCATATTTCCATTTGGTAGAATCAACAAAGAGAGCACATACATGTTTAGAGTACTGTATGTCTAAAATGGGTTTTCTACAGCAGGCGCGACATAGTGATGTCACCCTTTTCATATCTGATGACATCGCTGTGGACAATTCATCCCAAAAAGTGATGTGTTATTGTCTCCACAGGTCACAATTTCAATCAAATAGTTCAGGTGCTCAATAGGTGAAGCAGATCCATGGTGCCAGTTTTACTTTGGGTTATAAAGCCAATGAATTGCTCCTAGGCTGGTTTGGAAAAAATATCAATTTAGTTTTTGAGGTTGCTAGAGGAGGTAGCAGTCGTAAAGCTCATTGGAGCTTCCCAGAGGGATCCAGCCCATAATGCCTCTATCTAACCTCCTGGGCTGAAAAACAATCATGTGTGAGGTGGAGGTCTCTCCGAGCGTCTGCCTCCAATAATAGCACCTGCCTCTGTCGGTTGGAGGCTTGTGAGCAGCGGCCATGTTGGAGAGCTTTACAGCAGCGCCTTTTGTCAGCACCAGTCCAGGCCCAGAAAAGGCTGAAATGCTTGAAGAAAAAAACAAAAACAAAGCTTAGGCAGCGTTATAACAGCCTGCAGTTGAGAAGGTACATCCCTGACAGGCCTCTTGTCAACACAAATATTAAAGCAGAAGATGTATTAAAGAATGTACAACATAGACAAAACACTAATGTTTCCACATGTTTTGATGTGGATCAGTGTTTCGATGAACTACACCCAAAACTTTATTCACTCTCAACACTCTTTTTTCAGCAAGAAAACTGTAAAACCGACCGTACGCCCGACTAACTGGAAAAAGAGGAGCAGTTAGCTACTAGCCGTGCATTTCCCTCAGGACTTGGTAGAGACCAAAACAGAGCTAAATGAAGAGTGAAAACGTGACTCCAAATGAATGCTATTGTTTGGTTTGTTGTGGTTTGCTTTGTTGTAATACTTAAATGTTTTGTTTACAGCCTGTTAAACGGCCATCAAGTGGCCAAAAAATAATTAAATACTTATTTAATGCTAAACTTACGTAAAAACAACGCTGGTCTTCTAGAGCTGCAAAAAAAAATCGGTTTATAATCAGCTTGTGTCCGCTGTCTCAAAGTGGCCACAAAAATCGATTGTTTGGGCGGGTTCAAGGGGATATTCAAGAGGAAATGAAATTACACAATTAATTAGGCAACAGTAACTTTGATACATCATACCATTTCATTGCTGCTTGTGTTTTTATCAGCTGACAGTGATAAAGAGAAGGTTGACATGCAACATGGGCCGATGATGAGGTCTTCTACAACACCCAATATCCCTGCTCTTTTTATTCTTCATTTCTTCAGCTTTCTGTTGGAGTGCGGTCCTGTAATGATGAGTGGCAGTGCAGCATGAAAGCTCTGTTAAAAGAGGAAGAAGCTGAGGCAGGTACTGCAACATCAAGGTTTACTCGGAAAATGTCTCCATGAGCCTTTGTTGCAATCTCTTTTTCAATATGGCAACATTTCCACCTAAGCCAACGTTTTGTTTTCTATTTGTTTATCAAAATGAAAATGCGCAAACAGATGAATGGAAATGTACCTTAAGTCCTCTGCACCAGGCTTTTAGAATAGAAAAGCATGCTGGCTAGCTTCTTGCTGAATACAAATGAAAACTTTTTAGTATGATTCGGGCATGTATGCGGTAAGAATGTAATACAACATTTCTACCCGGGTTCCCGTTTGAGATGCAATGCTGAAACCACTCAAATGAAAAGCAACGTTGAGGACATCTTGTAGTGTTCATTTAAGGTGAGCAGCAGCATCTGAAGAATATCAAAAAAGGGCTTGAGCTATTGCCTGAGAGACTTTGCTGCTTTTAAAAAAAAGAACCCTTTGAGTTAATTTAGGCTGCATCATTCATCAAAGAAATTGGTTTGATTAAAGATTTCAGGTTAGGAGTGCGAGGCTGATAGATGATAGCTTTTTAAAGGTCTGAGATCATCAAGCCCATGTGTGATATTTAGCTATAAATGGAATAAGCAAACGCAAGGGATTATCCACAATTAAGGATGCATCCTCGTGAATATTCATGAGCGGAGGTTGCAAGTGTAAAAGAATCTAGCTCTTTATCAGCTCGCATGCAGATACTTACCTGGGGCTTTTTGGAAGCCTCTTTTGATCCTGGTATCTCCTAAGTCCATGCATCTTCCCTCAAACCTTTACTCTGACATAGATTTCTTTGGTCGATTATTCTATATGAAGCAAGTGGGCACTACAGCAAACAAACTTGAACCTACTTTAAGTGCTTGTATGCCTCGGGTAACGTGAACAATCCTGAGAGGACTCATTGAAGTATGCACTTGTTTCAAAGCATGCAAAGATGTGAGAAATCACATGTACATTGGCAGCAGGAGAATCATATCTACCACGATCTAATCTTGCATCCTGTGTATCTGATGGCATTGACCCCCCCCCCTGCCCCCAGATTCACCCAGAACATGATGAGGGGTAAAATAGTGTCCACATTTCCAACACAAGCCGAGCAGAAGGAGAAGAACACACTAACTGGATTCATAAAGAATGTCACATCCAACAACTTTGATTTTAGGAAATTGCATGAGTTGCATAACAGCAGCAAAACACAACACTGACCTTTTGGGCAGGAAACTCTGTGTCGATGTTCTGAGACATTATGTACTGACTGCTAAAAAACTTGGCGACCTAAGAGGGCATCAGCGCTGACCAGAAAGCAGTTTCCAGTGGAATGTTGCCTTCATACTTTCCACATTAAGAAAACATGAGCAGAGAGAGTTTTCAAGTCCACATCTTCTTATAGCAGAAATCGCACTGACAGGCAAGAGAGTTCCTCACAGGTTTGTGTGCAGTCCAGTACGGTCGAGATAATATTTCCATTAATGCACCATAACGGGCCACTGCAGCATAAAATGGAGATCGATCCCTCTCTAATATTCTCCATCGAAGGAAAGAAAGCCATCCTACTGCGTGTAATGGACTTTACTTTGATCAATTATCACGTTATATTCTAAAATGCATCTTAAATCGTCTTCCCTTAGTTACATTATTTGAGTCTTTTTCTCTTGAGCTGCATTTCTTGTGTGAAAGTTGCTATTTAAATAAAGTTTATTGTTATTTTTATTATAATATTTGTCATCGTTGAGTCTATTATGACCCCTTTTTCTTTTGAAATTTGCTCTATTTGCCTCATTTGACTTGTATTATTTTAAATTGTTGCACCTGATGTAGTTTAAAAGAGTCTGAATTGTAATAATCATTAAGCCTGCACGATAGAGTGCTGCAAGGACGACGTATTTTTGTAAATCAAACCATAAGTAGGGATTGCACTGGTTCCCTCAGCAAAATAAGATCTTCAGCAAACAAATGTTTATGACACTTACACGTTTTGTTCAGCAAGATAAACCTTACAAAAATGACCACTTACAATACAATCACCAGAAGTAAAAAGCTAACATTAAGCTATGAACAGACTACACCACAGTCGCATGACTTCACGTCACCACCACCAAGGTAAAGGCGTAGCAGTGTTTGGCGTGATGATGTTTAGTAGTCTCGTTTAGCCACTTACCGCCGCTTTATGACCAACGACAGCAAGAATTCTTCAGTGAGCAAACACAGGGGAGAGAAAGACGTCCTCCCTGCCTGATTACCTTTGCACGTCACGCTAATCATAACCGGCGTTGATTGGTCGGGGTTCAAGATGCAGTGTGACATGTCTAACCAAGTCTTGGCAGGAATTCAAGGCATCACTCCTTCTTAATGAATAACTACACAGCTAATTACAACCCTAAAAAGTTGACTTAACCAGTTTGCTTCTATTTGGCCTTTGCAACCACTAGCCTGTTATGATAAGAATGCACTATATGCTTAGTCAGCTTGGCTCCTCAATAAGAGTTAAAAAATGTCTTTTAAAATCTAATTTTCTGGTTTCATTAGATAAATTCTGACACATACTTGTACCGCAACTTCCTCTAAACAAATTATAGGATGTAACTCTTGTATACTGTGTAAAATGGGCCTGTATCTATGCTCATCTTTTAAGACAGTTTTGGTTGCAGGTTAATTTACAGTGTCTCCTGCCTACTTGTAAACAACAATGATTTATTCCCCGGCAGCAGCTATATGCGTCAGGATAAGAATCTCAGATGGATCGACGGCTAAGCACACAGCGGAAATTAAATCGAAAACCCATGTTTCGAGATAAACAGACAAAAACAAAGAGGGTAACAGCGCAGAGGAGGGACGACGTTTCAGTTTTCAACGCAATTCATCAAATTTAATTGAAGTAATATCGGTTTTAGAATATTGACCCGGTTTAAAACCACTGAAGTGCTGACAAACAACTTTAAATGTGCACGTATATATATAAACGAAGTCACTCTCGCATGGAAAAATGTGAGGCAGTTGTGGGGAGTTTGAGCCCACTCTGCTTGTGTTGTGGGACGCAGAGCTGAGCCCACTTTGAACTTTATGCCCCAGTTTCTCACAGTCAGACACAGCAGGCATCATCCCACTGTTCCCCCATGAAAGCAGCTCGGACCGGCCATTATCCGGCAATAAAGCCTTTGGCTACGCTGTATGGTGGCCAAAGCCCCGGGGGATGAGATAAGACGTGAGGGTGGATTTGGCTCTCAAAGCTGTAAATCTTTTTTACATGCCCTCCTCCCAACTCATGTTGGAGGCTCTTGCTGTCTGCGCTAATTGGTTGAAAGGACTCTCCCGGCTCAAAGCTATGAAAAGAAAATGAGCGGCGGGAATCCGATTGGCTTCGCATACACATACAGGAGTTTGGAAAATGACAAAGGGATGAAACAAGGGCGGAGAAATGAAAGAGGAGGAATAATAACAGGGGTGTAACAATGTAGCGCAGTACAAAAATGTGTTGGTATGGATTGCGCAACAGGAAATATGGATCACAATATTTAAGGAATAGTTTAACATTTTGGTAAAAACGCTTATCCGCCTTCTTTCCAAGAGTTAGATTGATACCACTGGTGTAGAGGCGGTAGCTTAGCAGACAGGAGAGTGATACTGAACTCTCAGCAAGGGAGTAAATCAGCACATTTTCTAAAGTTCGAACTATTCCTTGATTAAATCAGTTAATTCTCCCAAATAGCAGAAATGTATGCTTGAACATATCTGAACCGTCTCAACTGCAGCCCGAAAATGGTGACAGGCCTCTGATGTTAGAATATGTCTTGTCCTTCCCCAGAAAATATATCTTTAAATTGACGTTTATGGAAAACGTAGGTGTTTGGCGGCTCCAAATCAGACATTGATATGAGGAGTTTCCATCGAGGGGAGGGTTTCTTTAGATAAAGAATTGCAAGTAAAAATGCTGTTTTAATTTTACATGTAAGAGATTCTGTTTTGTTTTAATTTACCCCAAAAAACTTTTAAAAACAGAATGAAACTTGAAACATTACTTGCACAATTACAGGAGGAAAATTAAGAAAATGTGTACTCTTACGCTTTGTATTCAAATTTATTTTTGTCAGAAATATCTTGATAATATGAAAGAGAATAACTGTGTTAATACAAAAAATAAAGATGGGGGAGATAATGGCAAATAATAATAATATATATATATATAATCAGAACAGGAAGTATGCAAGAATTTGTGTTTTGGAAACAGCAGCTTGGAGGGTAATAATGACCTTGGACATGTGCCCATGTCTGTTTGAGTCAGCAGACTGTGCTGCTGCTGTGAGTGCTGCTGCTACAACAACACCTGAATCAGTGTGAAACAGCAAGCCATCACAATAATGCTCAGTAGAGACGAGGTGTGTGTGTTTAGGGGCGAGGGAGAGGGAGAGGAGGGGGATATTTGTGGGTGTTGTTGGGACAGTATATGGGAACATCCATTTGAAGGTTGCAGCTAGTTCTGAGCACCAGATTCATAAATTCGTATCACCGCGTTACACGCTCCGATTTGAAATAAAGCAAAACGTCAGAATGAAACAAGGCAAGTCGTGAGGATGTCGCGATGATGAGAAGCCCAAATAACACCCTGTGGCGGTCGCTATTTTGAGCCGTTTTTTAATTATCATCCCCAGGGGAGTCGCATCTGTCAGAGGTCGTTGTCTCCGACTGAACTTCAGCTGTGATTTTGGATTTTGAACCCAAAAATCAGAACTAAAAAGACACAGGGTGCAACATTTTCCTCTCAATGTCTTTAGTGCTGAAATGATGAGGTCAATTAATCGGTCAGTCAATCGAAAGAAAATGAAGTGCCAAAACTATTAATTGATTAACTATTAAATACAATAGTTAAGCATTCTGTGTGGCATAAATATATTTGGGTTTCAAACGGTTTAAAAATACTTTTTATACGTAACGGCCACTTTCCACCATTCTTTGAGATTTTGAGAAGACTGCTTAATCAATTAACGTCAGAATAGCATGAATCATTCATTACAAATATTCATTACTGGCAGCCCTTAGTATTTTCCACTTTACAGGTGCAAGTGAGCACATTAAGTATTTTTGCCAATGTTTTTGTGATGAATACGCTGTGTCCACTTTCCATTCCCTTCCCCTCTTTTTTCTTAAGCCTTGCCTGATCCTCCCATCCCTTCTGCTCGATATATTCTCCCTGTTGTGAATGAATGGGACTCAGTGTTGTGGAGGATGTGAAGTCACCCCCTTGGCAGAGGAACACAGGTTGGCACCTGGACGGAGCAGCTGTCTCGCTGTCTGTGACTGACAGATTGCAGCTTGGGAAACAGGACAAGCAGCCACACAGCCACGCAGACAGCGACCTGGACACCAGCCATTCAATTAATCTCCACCACCATCAGCCTCACAGCCATTTTGACTCAGCCACCGCTCCGGTGCAGAGTTACTCACCTGCGTTCCCACCACTCCTGACCAGTGGAGTGGAGCCCAGTTAGACAACGTCCCCCTTTTTCCATTTTTACAACCGAGGAGCAGCACAGCAAACGTCCAAGCGGTTGAACAATTCAGCTCGAAATTCTGAATTACACACAGAGCTGTGTGTCTCTCTAATTTAATAGATCAGCATTTGACAGGCCCCATAACTGAAGTCCAGCTAAATGTATTTCTACTGCAATTTGATCATTTAATCTGTTGCACAGAGGTTGACTTTGGCTCTTGAGTGAATATGAATGGCTTCTTTTTCTTGAATCGTGAGCCTCTGGACTTTTTCTTTCATTCGGCGGGCCGTCTGCTTTTAATCTAAAGTTACAGCACATGGCTCCATGAATGCGTTACTGTCTGTCACCCCGCTGACCCAAGACACTTTGCACTTGTCTTGGCATGTTTGATTTAAATACCGACTTTGAACTATGAAGTGTGTTCATTGTTTCAGTGACATTTTACAGAGCTGAAACAATGAAGCGATTAGTTGATTGATTGACAGAAAATCAATCTTTTTTGATAATTTAACACATTTATCAAGAAACAATGTCAAACATTTGCTTGTTTCAACTTGCTGCATTTCTTAGTTGTATACAGTTGTCAACTGAGTATGTCACGGTTTTGGACCGTTAGTCAAGCAACTTGAAGATGTCAACTCAATTTCTGAATGGCATTTTTCACTTTTTTCCCCAACAGTTACCGAAATACGTGATCTAAATTTTGTTTATCAAAAAATCTTTCAATCTCTAATGACAATAACCCTAACTATACATTTACAATCAACTCCTGGATCAGCATTTATATTGTGTTAAACATCTTTACATGTATTTAGTTTTGTATAACAAAAGACAAAGTAAAAGTTAATTTTTCACTCCCCGATAAGCACCAGTGTCCCTTTATGAAAAACCAGCTTGTCCATTTTTATGAGCTGCTGTGCACAATAGACTCAGACCTTCTCTCACTTCACTTGTCATTTAGAAATATAATAGCTCGCTGTATAAGTACACACAGTCCTCTCTAATGGAAGTTATCTTCATATTCAATCTGCATATTACATTTTCCTTATAAAATTCACAGGCTTTATGACCTTATGCTCTTTGAAAATCTCTTGTGATCACGGAACTAAAAAATCCAATTTGGGTTCCTCACTATCAGGCCGTGAGTTTTAATGAAATGGCTGCTGTTAGCCGTGCTGCTGGGGTATCTCTGTTCAGAGAGGCATCCTGCAGTATGTTTACCCATCAGGACAATGTTAATTGCTCCATGGTTAAATGTGAAGGCCGAGCAGTCATCCTGCTGCTTTAAATCCCACAACGCAATGTGCAAATATTTTACATTAAACCAATTATCTCCGTTTGATCTGTGACCGGAACACAGAAGAGGTCTCGTGCCTGTGAAATCTGCTTTAATCACCGTTATTTGCATGGAAATTGTTATTGATTGGTGGAAATAGCCACACAGCCATGCCACTGCTGTGCCACTGAAAACATTTGTAATTTACTCACTATTCTGTTCTCTCGGGGAAGACAACAATCACAAGACGAAAACGTGACTTTGAAGCTAAAGCTGCACAACAAAGTGCCCTCCTCCTCTGAGCATGAATTCAGACTAGTATTCATTCATAGTAGGATAGGGATATGCAACGGTGAGGATATCAAAACCGGATACGCCATCAAACTGTTTCTTATGGAGCAGAGGAAATGTGATCCCCAGTGTGCACACCCTGAAACACTGAGCACAAGATTTGAAGTGAGCCGACTGAAAAATAGCATGCATCCACGCTCTGGCACACGTAGTGCAGAATTCACAACTCGGCATCACTTCAAAAGCCTCGATGTGGTCTCCCCCCACTTCAAACATAAACATCACAAAAATATACTCCTCAAGCTGCGTCTGCAGTTGCTGATGCCTGTCAAACCAGGAAAGAAATACTGAGCCGATGAATGAAAATAAAAGTGATTTGAGTGACAGGTTTCCATTACTCTGAAATAATTACTTCATTATAACCCTCTTAGAGTCCACAGTTTATTTACACGACAATGCCATTTAAGAATCTCATTAAAGCAGGATAAAATGCAAATGGTGGCAAATGATATGTACTTCTGTTGACCTCCAGCCATCTTTCAGTTCATATTCGGGTCTTGGTTGCTATTTGAATTCCTTTGTCGGCTCATTAAAAACCTTCAGTCCCAAACGAATGAGGTTTCTTTCCTGGCATTAGGCATGTTTAAAACTTTCCTCAGGAAGACAATAAATATGGAGGAAGAATTTCTTTCCCACTAAAATAGTGTTTATTCCATATGTCGCATTCAAGTGTGAACATTTCCTGTGAAAACAGGTTTCTATAATATATTCTTGCAACAACCTACAGAACCGACATTGCCATTAACTTTCCATTAGCAAAACCCCATTGCCAATTATTGTTGGATTTGACAATAATATGTGACCAAACTAGCAACGTTTGCAGAAAATAAATGTATTTGTAACCACGGAAACAGCCAAGGAGCATTGTAAATGCAGGGTGAGCTTCTCAAATAATATCCGAGTGGAAAAGTTATACATTTGGTTATTAGTTATACATTCCATCCCTGGAGCTTTCTGACTGACTACAGTCTGTATAAGCTTTGGGAACTAAAAATGTGCCTTTTTCTTTCAATGCTTTCAGCAAACACACAATACAATTTTTGAAAGAGATGGATCTTCAAGGTTAAAACGCTGACAATTAGACTTCTATTCACTGAACTTCTGAAGCCAGTTGAATACGTCAGTCTGTGTGGACAAATGAATGGGCCTTCATTTCTCTGCGATATGTGAACAACACAAAGCATCTTCATCATTCATTTATTTTAAAGCAAAGAAACACATTCAGGGTGACGTGTTTTGGCACAGTGTTTAGTTTTGAAAAGTTGTGTGTGGGTGTGCATTAAAAAAGGATATTGTGCCTTTGGGCTGCAACAAATGCTTACTTTCTTTTGGGACTATTCTCGCAATTAAATGGTTTTGTTTAGCTTATGAAATGACATCGTAAATCCATCACAATTACTCAAAGCCCAATGTGATGTCTTAAAATTCCTAATATATTCCTTATCCAAAGATATTCGATTTACAACAGAGAAAAACAAAATAACCAAATAATAATGTTTTATAACCAAAACATATTTAGCATTTTCGTTCGATAAAAGTTTTAAACTAGTAATCCATTATTAAAATTATAGTCGGTTAATATTCTGTCAATTAGGACTGCAACTAAAGATGATTTTCAGTGTCATTTGATCGTCAATTAATCAGTTTATGAGCCAATGGTGATGTCTTCAGTTTGTATGTTTTGTCCAACCAACAGTCCCAAACCCTAAGATATTAAATTTACTATCATGTATGACAAAGAAAAGCAGCAGATCTTCACATCTGAGAAGCTGAAACCACAGAATATCAGGCGTTTGTCCTTGAAAATGACTGAAACCTTTCAAATCTATAATAAAACTAGCAGCTTTCAATCAAACAACCGATTAATCTCCTAAATGTTGCAGCTCAACGCAATCAACAACTCCATTAAGCTTGCATGCATTAATTGTATGTATATTCCACATTGTTACATTATATTGTGTTGTTTATCTTTAGGTATGGGAGATTGTATATATATGGAAAATGTGCATCTCTGCACTATTATGGGAAAATGGGTGGTGACCCTGTCAGGCAAGCTGATGTATGGCATCCTGTCCAGCACTACGGGATTCGGCTCTATTGGCTCCCTCCAGAGACGGGACCTCTTCAAGAAAAACCCTTTTCCACAAGAAGCAACCACAAACACGAGCAGGCCCTCATAAATCAAATGTGTATTTCTCTGCCGTTTCCCCTCCAATGTCTCTTTGAGCGCAGCTTAGTCGATGCGCGACGCGGTTTATTCATTCTATTGAGTATTGCAACAGAAATTTTCAATTCTTCCATTCATCCGCCGACGTGAAAAGAGGTATGACGAAGACGATGGAGTGTGGCAGCTTCGATCGAAAGACCCCGATTGCTGAAGTGCTGAGGCAGCACTGCTCTCGGTGGAGTCAGATGCTGATGTCTCTGCCTGGACTGTTGAGGCAAATATATTACAGAGATTAACACATATAATAATAATAAGGACACAGATCAGCTTTCGTCATCTGAACTTGGAGGAACCCCTGAAGCCTGAGAAACATCCAGTGATGCTGGTAAATTTGTGTCAAGCCATAGGATTTTTCATTATTTAGTGACATGATGTTAGTCCATATCAAACCATAATTTAAGCTCTCTATAACATCCTGTCTCTTCCACTAGAGCTTCGAGAATTTAGTTTTCGTCGGGTGAGAACTTCAAAACTTCATCAACAGAATGTGAAGAAGTAACAGAATTGGCATAATGTCAAAGCCGTCCTGTGTATTGTGTTGCAGAGATATCTACTGAAATGAGCAAGCCAACCAAGAGAGGCATGAATCCTCACTGTCCTCACGATTCAGCGCTCTGAAAGCACAGTGACCATCGGTGCGTCTCAATGAATCACATCCATCATTTTACTGCACATGGCTACTTTTTCATCAATTAATTTAAGCAGTCTGATAAATCTTTTACCAACCTTAATCAAGTGTTTTTTACTTCCTAAATACAACCATACAAAAAAATGTTTGTTGCTACTACTAGCATATATTGGACTGAAAGAGTGGATCTTGTAGAAAAAACAAAGTCAATATATTGAAACTATGTATATGTATATGTGTGTGACATGATTTTAAAGAGTTTCATCTTCTGTGGGAATGAATCAGCTTGAGGCTGAGAGCCAGAGACAGGTTATGCAAGTTGGAAAGCATTGAGATTAACGCATCGATAGTTTGGGATTTTTCATGAGAATTGTTGACACTATGAAAAATATACACTCACCGGCCACTTTAATAGGCACACCTGTTCAATTGCTTGTTAACACAAGTAGCTAATCAGCCAATACATGGCAGCAATTCAATGCATTTAGGCATCTAGACGTGGTGAAGACGACTTGCTGAAGTTCAGACCGAGCATCAGAATGGGGAAGAAAGTGGATTTAAGTGACTTTGAACGTGACATGTTTGTTAGTGCCAGACAGGCTGGTCTGAGTATTTGAAAAACTGCTGATCTACTGGGATTTTCACACACAACCTTCTCTAGGGTTTACAGAGGATGGTCCGAAAAAGAGAAAATATCCAGTGAGCGGCAGTTGTGTGGACAAAAATGCCTTGTTGATGTCAGAGGTCAGAGGAGAATGAGCAGAGTGGTTCGAGATGATAGAACGGCAACAGTAACTCAAATAACCACATGTTACAACCAAGGTATGCAGAAGACCATCTCTGGACGCACAACAAGTCAAACTTTGAAGCAGATGGGCTCCAGCAGCAGAAGACCTCACTGGGGGCCACTCCTGTCAGCGAAGAACAGGAAACTGAGGCTACAATTAACACAGGCTCACCAAAATTGGACAATAGAAGATTGTAAAAACGTTGCCTAGTCTGACGAGTCTTGATTTCAGGTGCGACATGCAGATGGAAGGGTCAGAATTTGGCGTAAACAACATGAAAGCATGGATCCATCCTGCCTTGGATCAACGGTTTAGGCTGCTGGTGGTGGTGTGATGGTGTCGGGGATATTTTCTTGGCACACTTTGGGCCCCTTAGTACCAATTGAGCATCATTTAAACTCCAGGGCCTCCCTGAGTATTGTTGCTGAGCATGTCCATCCCTTTATGGCCACAGTGTACCCATCTTCTGATGGCTACCTCCAGCAGGATAATGCACCATGTCACAAAGCTCAAATCATCTCAAACTGGTTTCTTGAACATGACAATGAGTTCACTGTACTCCAACGGCCTCCACAGTCACCAGATCTCAATCCAATAGAGCACCTTTGGGATGTGGTGGAACGGGAGATTCACATCATGGATGTGCAGCAGACAAATCTGCAGCAACTGTGTGATGCTATCATGTCAATATATATAAATAGATATATCTATCTATGTATAGATAGATATATATCTATCTATCTATGTATAGATAGATATATAAAGATATATATATATAGAGTGATGCTATCATGTCAATATGGACCAAAACTCTGGAATGTGTCCAACACCTTGTTCAATCTATGCTACGAAGAATTAAAGCAGTTCTGAACACAAAAGGGGTCCAACCCGGTACTAGCAAGGTGTACCTAATAAAGTTGTCGGTAAGTGTAGATCCATTACAAACAATTGTTTTGAAGATTTTGGGTTGTATTGGCAGTTATTTCTGAAACTATTGTGTCTTGTTATCTAAATGTAAACGCAAAAACTTTAATAGTAATATGTATCTTTATGTTTCATGACATTTTTCAAATGTTATCAGTTAAAGAGGAATAAAGCCATTCTTCTATCGGAAATTGCATTCCATGATATTTGTTCAGCCCTTATATCAGATATCATACAGCCTTGACATATACAACATGGCATGAAAGAGATGAGCAATACTCCGCTAAGGCTGGAAAGAACCGCATGGTCACAGCTGCCTCAGCTTCAGGGAGTTAAAACCAGACTTGGCAACAAATACATTTGCACGGAGGACAAAATAGAGACATCTCTTCTCCTTGACATGACCAGAAGTATTGGAAACATACGGCATTCAGTGGAAACAGTGAATAATTTAAACATGAGGTCAGTGTTCACTCTTCTCTAAGAAATCCCCAATATGATTTCATCAGACATCTTTACCGTCCCCTCTCACTAAGAGGCGTGTGTAAGAGCTATTATTTCTAATCTCATTTGACTGTCCTGCTCGGTGCCTTTGCAACATTTTAAACTCTTTCCATTATATAGAACACTAAAAACTCAAAGACTGTGTTGGAGCTGACAGTGGCGTGCTGTTCATAAAAATACCCCTCAACAGGGGAACTGTGGGGAGTCCCGCTCTGCTCAGAGACTCACAGCTCACATTCTTTCTTGTGGCTTAAATCGGGATGCAGTTTCCTCCTCTCCATCCAGGTGGGATAGAAATTAAAATATTGCAAATCCTGTTGTGGTTGTGACTCGCATGAACTCAAATGAGTTAATTACAGGAAATCAGCCTGACGCTACAAAGTCTTAACTCAACTACAAAATGAAAAAAGCTTTTCAGTTTGATTTCTTTTGGCTCCTATTTCAAGGACATATGAAACCTAACAAAATGTAACTCCATAGACTATTTTGTGGTTCTTTGATCCCATTTGGAGGCTTAGAAATCGGTTAGTGCAGCGGAAAAGTGCCACACTACGAGTTGGATTCTCTGACCACCAATACTCTGCAGTGATGACATTGAATTGATTGTTACAGTAATGCATCAGGGGGGTAAGAAATGTCATGCCTACTGCCAAATATTCGCACTTTGATCTTCGGCATGCCTTTTTTTGAGAAAGCAATACTTGAATGGGTGCGATGAAACAAGCAACTGAATGCCACGACCAAACAAAATTAACTGAGGTTCTGGTTCAAATATCTGGTAATTCATTTCAAGGGAATTGGCTCAAAGGTGAAAAAAGAATAAAACTGACACGAGGGCCTCAAGAACAAGCCCACGCACACACACACACGCGCGCGCGTGCATCGCCTTCCTAATGTTTGTGATGAAACACACAAAACAAACGCGGGTATGTAATTTTCTTAGCTCAGAACACACAGAGAGACGAAACAAACAATGGCAGCAACGTTTTCACATTTGTTTCCTTTCCAGTGGCTTCCAGTGAGGCTTTAATAGAGACAGAGGCTGAGACGGGCCGTTGCTGAGAGGCATGTCAGACGTGGGGCACACTGCCGGCGCGGTGACTCATGTGCTCTGGATGACTTGCCAATGAGACAACCAGTCATTACACTTCATCGCCATCATCCTCATCGCCATCATCATCAGGGTTGCTCATCAGAAGCTTTGAGGATGAATACTTACAAACTGTGTTACTAGTTGTTTAGATTGAGATCCTCCTCGGGTGATATATACAACAGGCGATCACAAAAATTCCTTTTGGTGAGAAGATGAAATTCTTGAAAATCTATAAGCTCCTTTGGGCTCGTTGTTTATTGCAATAAAGGAAAAGACACACTGGCAACAACGGCTGTTGGAGGCCTTTGAAACTAGCACATGGAAAACTAAAGCAACTGAAGCCTTAATGGTAACCATGATGATGCCCGCGATGATGTTGATGATGATGATGATGATGATGGTGATTGACTCAGCGACTGCAGCAACGGACCTGTGGAGGCATCACAGAAGCACAATATGAAAACATCACATTTCCCAGCTTTGCGAATCCGCCTCTCGCAGAGAGAACCACGACCGCATGTGGCTACAGCGTGGTCAAGCTGCTCAATGCGCCCGCATCCGTCACGATGAATCATCTCCCACATCTCTGTTCCACATGCTTCCATCTCCCTGCTGGACTTCATCATGCAGGACTTGGGGGGGTCTGTCTGTCTGTCCGCTGAACCACCAGCAGATGAACACACATTCTCAGATGAATGGGAAATTATCGGCCTTTGTTTTCCCAAGTAATTTGCAGTGCTTTCCGTTGTATTCCTTTGTCTCAGAGGCAAACACCTTTGTTGTTGTCTAAATTCTCCAATATCGAGCTGCAGCAGTAATATTGTAGACACCACTAACTCAGCGCATGGGTAAAGCCAAAGCAAAGGAAACCTCACAAACATACAGACATAATGTGGCCTCCTATAAATCCTCCTTTGCCTCAATGGTCTAAATAACCAGCCAGTGAGCAGCAGCTGTCTTGGTGGCCACGGTCCCCTCCCCCACCCTCAACCAACCCCTCTCTAGACTCTCAGAGGACAGAGCAGCACAATAATACAACGATGGTCCAATAGAGACTTGGGCAATAATATGTGATGGTGTTTTTGTTTTTATTTTGTGAGAGGTCTGTAGTGTGTTTGGCGCAGGACTTAGAAGAGATCAGTCAGTGGTGAGTTTAAAAGGGGCTGGTTCGCACAGATTAGAAAAGGCATATTTTCTCATTCACCAAGCAGAGGTGTTTTGTCTCAGTGAATCATGTAATGTACACGAAGAGCTGGGGAAGAGGGACAGTCTTGAGAGATAGATTAACACACTATTGGTCATTAGCTTTGGCCTTTTCATGGGATTTATTGACAACAAGAAAACATCATAATAGTAATTAAAGTAACATCTAAGAAAAAAACATAGACTATCACCAGAATTATACTCCCCAAAATTGAACAGTAACTTGTCCTTCCAGAAGAAAATGTGGTTCCTATTAAAAATGATCCACAGTTTAATGGAATTAGAGCAGTCTCTAACTGATCATCTATGCTTGTCAAACCTTTCCCTGTTTTATGTGTGAAGTTATGTGTGGTTTGGTGATCCTAAATCATTTTACTGCATGCATAAATTGTGTATGTTTAAAGAGTTTAGTACGAACAATTACGATTTGATCAAGTACTTTCTACTAATGAAACGGAAGGAGTGAATTAAGAGAGGACACTCTTTATGGTTGTGGCTGTTGATTTATTTATCTATCTTTAAATAGAGGGGGAGTGATATAACACGCAACAAAGCTCCCTGGCAGGAATCCAACCAGTGAACGCTGCGGCTATATGGCACGCGCCTCAACCACTAAAGGCCACTGGGCCGTCCCCTTCATTTCTATTTTTCCTTTGAAAGTGCAATCTTTCAATTGCTCAGCTGTGAGCACCGCGCATGAAATTCTATTCACCTCTATGGTATCAGGGTGGAGTCAGATATCTGAAACCCATATCTAAAAACCTGTGAAAATAAAAAGCAGAACTATAGTGCATGACTGCATACAATTTAGGGTAAGTGAGAAAAATGTGTATTTGTACAGTACATTTGTGTGAAGTGACCCTTTAAATGTGTTAATGTCTACTACATTCTAGGAGGAGATTTCCAGCTCGTAAAGATATTTTGGTGTCATAGTTCTTATTAGATGACCCCTGCTCCCTCCCATTTTTGCCCCCCCCCCCCCCCCCCCCCCCCCCCCCCCCCCCCCCCCCCCCCCCCACGCACACACACACCATTAGAGAGAGAGAGAGAGAGCGAGAGAGAGAGAGAGAGAGAGAGAGAGAGACGCTGACTCCCACTGTTCATATCAGAGCTCCAGAGAGAAGCAGGAGCGAACGAGCGGCTGTCACAGCGCAGATAGTCCACAACTTGTTCACGTGGAACCAGGCAGCCGAGGAAAGAAATAATAATTACACGGACTTACAAATGCCATTAATCCCGTGACCGGTGACCGGAATGGAAATATACGAGCCGGCAATGAGAAGTTGTTTGATCCGGGTGGTCGCGTGAGCGCTGCAAGAAGAAACTCATGGTAGGTTTTTATTTCACACATTTATTTATCTGCTATGTTTATCCTTGTGTATTCAGATTTTTGTCCATGAATTAAAACAAAAAAATGCCATATCTTAATATTCTCATCAGTTCCGAGCCGGTGAAGTTCATGTTTCCGGTTTTTAGTCTCGGAAGCGAGTGCGTGCCGAAATGGAAAAGTTTTTTTGGGTGGGGGGGTTTGACTGTGTGTGTGTGCCCTGTATACAACCGGAGACATCGCCAATATAACGGGCTCCTTTCAGCGGAGAGGCGCCCGCTGCCCGTAGAGAATGAATGGGTCACTATGTATTCTAATCTAACTCAAGAGTTGACTCAGTGGGCTTCGGTGGAAAGTGGGAGAAAAGAGCTGCTGCTTGTGGAGTTAACGGTGTGTAGACCCGCATGTCGTGGAAGAATAATAATAATACAAAATGAATAATATCAATTAGGCGACTGTAGGACAATTCTAGTCACAGTCTCCATCGGGTCTGTGGGGGGCTGCTTTTATTCCAAGAATCCGGTATTTTCTCGCGTTTCCTTTTGGAATATGTTTGGGTCTTCCATTCATGAGGTGCGTGGTTCGGCTCGTCTGCCGTGAGAGCCAAAACAAAAGGATCTCCCGCTGACCAATGAGAGCAGGGGAAGCCTCCAGAGGGACGGAATGGTCCTCTCTTCCCTTTGTCCTACCTGAGACACGAAAATAGACCACGTACCGCCGCGAGGCGAATGGACCGACCGGCAATGCTGGACAAATGGATCACCATGTGTACACGAGAGAAATGTTGCGATTAAAACATAAATAATAAATAAATGAATAAAGAGTTTTAGGTGCCTGGTTGCACACACAGACGCGCCTTATATAGACCCTGCACGGACCATGAGATGCGATGAAGTATAGCGCGTTCAGGAGCCGAGGAGCCATCAAAGCACCTGCTAATTAAACGTCCCACAGTTCACGCCACAACATCCCTAATTGACTCTTAAATTTAAAACAGGGATCTCTCGAAGGGACTCATTGAAATGCATCACGAGACTATACAGCCGTCTACAATGGGCCGTGTGTACGCCGATGCAGTATGGATTCATGGGAGAGGGTTGATAAGTTTTGGTTTAATGGTTAAGACATGCCCTCAGGGTGCATCACATCACGTTAACCTCTTCCCACTTCCCCTCATTACTTTCAAGTTGCACGAGTTAATGTGCGGAGCGGCACAAAAGGGGGTTTTAACTACTGTACTCGGGCTTTCAATTACGCACCGATTGCCAGCACATTATAACCACGAGGGGAGTCAAAGGAAAAGTGGGCAGATGGGATGTAAATGCGAAAAGTCTTCAAGAGCAATGGCGCTGGAGCAGCTAATCGATTAGTTAAATTTATGTCTGAGTCATTTATCAAGAATACATTCTATGCACTCTGGCTCTATAGCTTCTCACACGCGAGGCCAAACTGAATATTTGGGCTTTGGTTTTGGACTTTTAACTGGAGAGAACAAGAAAAAAACTTCTTTTTTTTTTTGACATTTCACAGACTAAACTAATAATCTGTTATTAATCACGAGAAGAAAAACAACAATAATGGAAATAATAATGACTCGTCGCACTAAAGGGCACTTACAGTTATAGAGCATTATATTTCATAATGAAGAGTGTGTAGTTTGCTTACAAGTTGACACGGTGTCTGCGTGGGAAGCCGAGACGTAGGAGTAGTGGTGTCGTAATCTCTCTCCTGCTGCAATACATTACAATACTGCGAGTGGGATGGATGATTAGAATGATTTAAATGCCACTCCGTTTTGTTTTTTTTCCCCACCGCAGATTTCAGTGGAGAGACTGAAGCACTTTGATGAATTACTCCCTCCGAAATAAGTTGAGCTGTAATATTTCCGGCCGATCGCTCTTGATTTAGATGCGGGCGTTCACTCCGGTCTGTGTCGTGGGCTGATGAAGCGTTCATTCAAAAGAACTTATAAAGTAAATAAACAATGAATCGTGCTGCCACACGTCGTCAAATCTGCATGTGAAACAGGACTTTGTGCAACATGATAAAGAGAACTATGAATGAATAATAGAAGAGTTATGACATACATATGAGGAAAAAAGCGAGATGTTAGTCTTTCAGCCAGACTTTGATTACATGTAAATATGATCACAGCGGGAAATGCTGCTTTTAGATTGATTTTTTCCATCATTGGTTATCATTTGAGATTCCAGTCAAAGACCAGCTGTAGACTAATTATTGCAAATGCAGACAAAGAGGGAATGCCTTTGTTCTTGAAATCTTCGGATTTCTAAAGGGAAGGGAATTCAATCGGAATGGCTGAGGGGACCTTGGGGAATTCAATTTAAATGGCCTTTTTAAAGCCACTTCATCATTCAAGCTGGGGAGGATGTGGAAGCAAACATGCACCAGGCTGTTGCCCTTTTCAGATTGGCGGAGGTCATTAGACACACAGTGATAGAACAGATCCTCTGTTTGCACAAATGTAGAACAACAGACTGGAGTAGTTGGAGTCCAGTAGATGAAACGAGTGTTACTTCAAAGCTATATCTTTTGTAGTGGTTTTTTTGGGGGGGGAGGGGGTGCTTATGGGAATTGGCTGGCAATATTTGACTGTCTTGTTCCAATGTTGTTACAGTAGTAGTGTGCCTTTGTGTAATTTTTTTGCAAAACATGCACAGTAAACCTTTATGAGCCGAGACATTTGTGGATCCAAATAAATACTTTCCTGTGAATTGTGCTGCCATCCTGCATTCGCTGTCACACACATTTAACAGGCTGTTGCTCTTGTTTATTCGTACAGTTTTAATTTTCAAAAGGAAAGCAACTGTGCCTCTTTGGAAATGGATCCGTAGTTCCTCAAAGCTCTGGCTGTGTTATGATTCATATAAAATAACTAGAAATCCGGAGAAATTATAAACACTGTGCGGCACCGACATGCTGCCAACTTCCCTTTTGCTCCACTTTGTCTTTTGTGAGAATGCATGCTTGTCTGGGACATTTTGCACCAGATGGGACATCTGAATGTCCTAGAACCTCAATGTCTCATCCCCAAAACCTCTGACCAGTCCTTCAGATATACTGCAATCCCCTTGTTTTCCCAGTGACTCACACATTCTTGCCTTGCTCTGATAACTCCGACATCTTTCCTCGCACCCCTCCCCGCACCACCCTCCCTTTCTGTTGGATACATCTCCTTTTTCAGCCTGAGAGCCTGAAGCAGCATTCTGTGTTTCTCAAATGAAGCATTTGACCTCTCTTTTAGGGGTCTTTTATTTCAGTCACTGCTACAGTAAGGTTAGTGTCAAGTATGCGTCAGGGGCCGCAGTGAGCCGGTCGACGGGGGTCCTCTGGGGCACAGGGCACACAGACTGTTCATATGGACCCTCAACCATGCGTATGCAGGCAACGTTAGCACATAACAGGGTCAGCTGACTGTCCTTCAAATATGATGTATACTCCAAAAGGCCTTTTACACACCAGGGGCACGAGAACACGCAAATGCGAACTACTCGCCTGCGAATATATTTCACATCAACGATTCCTATACCAGCAGCGATGTGAGTTCGCAACTGTTGCAACACTTCTTCAATTAAAAGGGTTTGAATAGATTTGTGCAGGCAGACGATCAACTACCGGGAACCTATTGACCCAGAGCAGCATCTGGCAGTCTGACATGGTTGCATAGCCTAAGCTATAGATTATAAAGTAATTATCTATCTCTCTATCTATCTATCTATCTATCTATCTATCTATCTATCTATCTATCTATCTATCTATCTATCTACTGTAAGCTATTTTACGGTTACGCAGTATATGTCTCGGGCTTTTATTGTGAAATGGAAGGAGTAGCTGGAAGGAATAATTAGGTTCGGCATCTCAGTCCGGGTTACGGAGCCTCTGTGTTGTTGTACGCTGTACTGTACACTTCTTTTGCCTCGTAATATTCGCGTTTTGTGTGAAAGTACTCATGGCAAAAAGAGCAGTTCAAATTTTTTTATTGAAATGCAATTATATTACGTACATCGATTAGATCAATTATCAGCCGATAATGGGAAACTTATATGATTATTTATTTTTTCCAATAATTAAATTATGGCAGGGAAAATCAAAGCCAAATTGATTGAGTTCTCGTGGTCAGAAACACCGGTGAAACACAATCAGGTTCACGGGAACAAAAACACACCTAAGTCCCGCGTGTAAACGCCTTTACTAGGGCAACAGTGGCTCAGTGGTGAGCAGGGTTGTCCTTTAACCAGAGAATCAGTGGTTCGATCCCTGCCTCTGCTAGCCAATGTCAATGTGTCCTTGGGCAAGACACTTAACCCCAAATGTCTCCCATAGCTGTGCCTACAGTGTGTGAATGGTAGCTACTCCTGATGAGCAGGTGGCACCTTAGACCCTCCCATCAGTGTGTGAATGATGTCATGAAGTGTTAAAGCACTTTGAGTGGTCGGAAGACTAGAAAAGCACTGTACAGGTCCATTTATGTATCTCACGCTCAAAGTTTTTGCACCTACACCGGAATTGGCCTTTTTCTAATACTTTTATTTTACCCACCACATTTTGATTCTAAAACTGACATTCATAAATTGTACCTCTCTGCAGCATTGCCGTTTGTGTTTGGGCATGTTTTGAAAATGGACCTCAATGGATCAGATATAGTCTCCGTCATCCTTCAGTGCTTGATTGACAACAAGTTTGTCATAACCAATTGACTGTTATAGCCATTTATCGACAAAATGTGCCAAACATGCATTGGTTCCAGCTCCTCCAATGTGAGGGGTTGCTGCTTTGTTATGTATTGTTGTAAAATTACATATTTTCGACACAAAACAAGCAATTTGGGTTTTGGTAAATTGTGATGAGCATTTTTCATAATTTGAATTGATGGACTAATCAATGAGAAAATAAAAGTTGTTTGCGCCCCTATTAGAGACTTAGCATGTATGGTTCACCAACTGAACACTGCACATCCCTCCTCATCAGTATGCAGATTGAGGTTTTGCATCAACATTAACAAACCGACTGTCAGATGCTGTTTTGTTCCGCGTGTCTATTTAAAGTTTAGTCCGGGGCCACTCAGCAGCCTATCAAAACATGTCAGCTCGTAAAGATGCCATCTTTAGCTTCACTCCTTCCATCAGTAACCCTTTGTTGCATAAATGTTTCATAGACAGGCTGCTGTTTCTGTGAGCTCGCGTCTCAGTGACAGCAGGCTCCAGTTTTAGACTGAATGATGATGTGTCGGGGAGACAGTATCCGGCTGCCTTCCGACTGTGCTCAAGTGCAGGAGTTAGACTTTGAAAATAATGGCGCATGCAGGAGACCGGTGATGGATGGATCCGCCAATGAAGTTATGTTATGTATTCCTGATGAGAGCAGTGGATCAGCGGGCAGGATTTATGTGGCTGGGAAGGAGCAACCACTCCAGAAGATGCTGTCTGACTTAAGCAGCGGTCCGAGGCTATTCGTCATTGTGATTGATGAGCGTCCAGTGATTAAGCTAACACGCTGACAGACATTCATCTGCTTTATCTCGTGAATGACTTGCACAGAAGTTTTTTTTTTTTTTCTTTCTTTTCTGCTGTGTTATTGGCTCTAGTAAACAAGGAGCATCTTGCATGCTTCAATCTTGTCTTGTCTTGTCTCTAAGGTTTACACTCTGTAGGAGTCATTTTAAGTGGTCTTACTGTCATTATGTGCAGTACTTGAGACATTTATAAATCAGATGAATGACTTAAAAAATGTCACACATAAACATCTGCCTATAAATACAAGCCACATACGCTTTCTGGACACGTTCAGATGCAAACATGTTACATTTTCAACTCCCCACGGTGAGGTTTTCACCTGGGATTTTGTTTCTATGTAAAGTATCAATTAAAAATATGCATATTATTATAAAAAAAAAAGGGGGTTGAGGTCATTGCTTGATTTAATGACGCATGGGAAACTAAACTGGCTTTCATTTCCCTCACCATCTGTACCCAGTTGTGCCGTATAGATGGAGTACAGCGAATGAGAACTGCCCCCTTTTCCAGCTAGTGGTTTGATTTATGGGACTGTGTGGTGTGGGGATGATATTACTTATGCAGAGAAAATTGTGTTTATAATTATGTAAAAAAATCCTGTTTACTAAATACACAACTGGTCTTATCTCTTCATTATCAGGGAAAGTAAAATAAGAAAAATAAGAATAGTTAAGCTTAATTGCTTTTGGCTTTCCCTGAATCTTTCTTTTTTAGAGGAGCAGGTTGTGAGGCCCCCCCAGGGAGGTGCAGGAGAGATGAAAAGGGGGAACGTAGGGAGAGACATGAGGTTCATCATAAATATGCTGCTTGAGGTGAAGGGCAATTACTTTAAAACTCTTAGCACCCAATTGCTGCAATTTGTGTCCAAATTCGTATTCCTTCTCAGTCATAACTCAGTCACATCTTAACAAACAGCCGTGTCAGACTTTGACAACCCCTAATTAAAACTGATATTCACTCCCACATGCCCCAAAGGTGTTTCCTGCAGCAATCCGATTCATAAGGCACGAGGTTGGGATAGACGGTGGGGCGTCAGAAGCGTGATCGGAATTCCTACCAACAGTCAAAGTTAGTTTCTTTCAGCCTTCAGACCTTCATCTTTCCCCAGCCATGAACAAGTAGTTTTAGTTGATGGCAGATCAGAAAACGCTCATATGAATTGGTTTCATAACGATTGACATGTTGGAAATGAGGCATGTTTAGCTCATGAAAGCTTCTGGTAAGAAGAAAAGAAAAATGGGGAGGAAAAAGCAAATTAGCTGTCGATTACATAAAGTCCTCAACCAAAGTTGCGTTTGAATCAAAATAAACAGTTCAATTACAGAGCGCATCCAGATTTCTGTATTGATTTTAAACAACAATGAACAATGATTCCGTTTTTAAAATCTATATTTACGCTGCCCTTTGATCATGGATGCTGTCATGTGTTGCCATGGAATCCCTTAGGTTAGCAGGAGGACCCAGTATTAGTGGTTGTGTGTGTGTGTTTGTAGACAGTATCTGTCTTACAGATGTCCCTCTAATGGGCCTCAACACAGACCAGTGGGGACCTCAACAATGTACAGCGCCGGGGAGAGATGTGTTCATTTTCCAATTACCTTCGGCAACTCCTTTTAAATGAGCTACTGTGAAACCTTTCAATACCACGGCCATTTCTCACTACACTGTGGGTTTACAGTGACCTACAAACCATTGAGATTGTTCCTGATCATTTCATGGCATCACTGAACCGCAGACAAGTTAAATTTAATATTTACTCCAAGTATTGTAGCCGAACGTGTAGTTTAGTCGGTGAGTGTAAGTGCATGCAGCAGCGGCCCCCGGGCGAATTGAACCACAGCAAGAAGGCGACATATTAACTACCTCAGACTGGTAAACAAAAAAACTTGCATGCACTTGCCACCTAGCTGCACGTCTGTTTGAGTTCAAAGGTCAATATTGAGTTCCGTTTACCAGACAGCCTTGAAATGTCCAGCAGAAGCGTCAGACGCACCTGCAGGGCTGTTTGCATTTTTTAGGCCTTTTGGCAGCGAGGAGGCACACTCCGACCCGGCCCGGATCACAGGGAATTTGTACAAATGTTATTTTCATTGCTGCAGCTATCATTTTCGTGGGATTATCCCTGCCAAGTTAATTTGGAGCTGGAGTTTTATATCTGTGCAGGCAGCTGCTGCCAGTGTGAACCTTTGGCAAACCAGAGAGTTTTTTTACACTTTGCAAGATGGATGTGCTGTTGTAGTTAGAACATCTATCACCCTCCCTCCATTTATCAGGACATGGCCAAGCAGGTAGAGTCGTGATTAAACTGTTTTTTTTGTGTGGCTACAATCTACTTTCAGAGCATACTGAACAGGGCAGCTGTATTATTGTGATTTATGCTAAACCTCACACTCAAATTACAGCGCAGGGGATCCTTCTCTGAGAGAGGTGGAACATATTGGCAACCATAAAAAATGAAGATGCCTTTCAATTAATCCTCCGCATTAAAGAGGAGACCTCTTCATGCTCGCCCTTAATTTGGAGAATTAACCTGCCTGCCTGTCCGTTAAGCCCGGAGAATTTGTCCAAGCCTTCATTATTGTGGAGTCGCATGTATAATGTAGCAGTGAGAAGATAAAGCACAGCAACTTATAAGTTGAAAATCCACAGGCCAAGTTAATATTATGGATCCACAGGGATGCCCTCGAGTAGCCTCCCGAAAACGGTTTGCATCAGGCCGACTCCCGAGCGACGGAGCAGTAAGCCAGCCGACTCAGTCATAGCCTACGTTTTGTTAATTCACACGTTTTCTTGGCAGTCATAGGCTGCACATATCAATCCGTGCACATATCCCATATCTGGCAGGAGGCTCAGCGTGGTTGAGAGATGAAACTAACTAAGTGTGAAACGCCACTGCACAGGATTACTACACGTTTCCTGCAGAACCTCAAGGAAGCAGGGAATTAGAGACGGGAAGGCGCTCTGACAACATCAGTGCTGTGGTGCTTCTCCTCATCGTCACGCATAGATACAAATGTAGTCTTTAATAACTTTAATAAAAAAAGCTGACTTACTCCTGGAATCCTCACAGCTGCAGGATTTGACAAAGATTATGGTTTGGGTTTTTTGGGAGGTACTCCAAGTTTTCCTCCAGCTTTAGTCACGAGTAAACACATTTGTTTGATGTTGAGAAAAAGTAGAGGCACAGCTCAACTGGAAAGAAAGTTTCGCTCAGGTCTCATTTGATTTAATAAGTGAGCTCCTCTTAGTTGCTTGGCTGTCCAGCCCTTAGTGGCTTCAGCTTATATGACTCCACGGTACCGTCATCATCATCTTCTGTCTGCTGGGCAACTAAATACATCGGTCTACTGAGAGCAATGAATTACAAACAACACGAAACATCCCAAGTGTCCCCTTCATTCTGATTAATGTAAGGAACATTAGTCAATGATAAATGAAAGACTAACTACATATTACAAATTCATCGCGCAATCATTGTGTTTACCTCAAGCATTACGTGTAATAGTGACACGTACTTCAGAGAATTTCATATAATCACACTGTTGAATGCTAACAAGCTGTAAACTGTTTGCTAATTAGCCTTAAGTGTGATATATTTAAAACAATTAAGTTATGATTTAATTGAATTTCCCAAGCTGGATCCCCTGAATAATAAGTCACCACTGGGAATAATGACAGCACTGTCAGGTGAACACCTCTTTGATTACTTTCATTTCCCCATTTAATGGATTATCTTCCTCTTTGTGTTGAAAAACCTTCCGAAAACCAATCAGAAGAAGTCAAAACTGCGCCACCTTTGAGCCAAGAACACGTTTTCCACAAGTTACTGTTTAATGCGTTTAAACAGTGGTTTCCAACCTGGGGATCAGTACCACCAGTGGGTTGCCAGATAAATCTAAGGGGTCGCAAAATGGAAACAGAATAGACAAGCAGAAACAAAATTAGATGCTTTTTTCCAGAATCAGTCCCTCATGTTTGATGTTTTTGGCTACTCTTTTGTTCTCAGCTTCCGTTGGGAACACAGATTCAGAGAACTTGGATCTATGTTTCCAATTTCTCGACTTTATTGGCTCTTATGATAGCCCCATTAAGTTTACCGAAGTACATACTTTATTTAGATGTTGCACAGATGTGCCATAAAGGCACATTTTAGTGGCGGTTTACTAACTTTAAGTGCAGTGCGATTCCAGAGAATAGAATAGTGTTCACAGATGTGTCCTACAAATGTCAAGAGTGTCAACGGGCAAAACAACACGTGGATGACTGCAGTATTGTTTTAATGGTAAAAAATAGCCTTTAAAGTCCTAACCACAACATTTTTGTCTTCTTTTTATACAAGTGTTACGGTTTTCCCCCTAAATTTCCTGTAAGCCGATTTGGATCCGAGCCATTTATGCTGCACTGTGGGTTCAGAGGCATTCCACTGGAAACAGTAAACATTCCCATTGGATTAATTACCAACTGCTTTCCCCCCAGCTCTGTCTGCTTCTTGTCAAAATGGAAGATTAACAGTAGATTGAACTTTGGTCCACATGTAGAGAGACTGCCTGTCAGCTCTCATAAAGAGAGTGAGGAGGGGAGCAGGTGCGTGTGTTGATACAGTGTTGAACAAATGAAAAGGTGCTCGTTTGAAGGAAGAAGTCAGAGAAGGTAAAGGGACAAATTCTAGCATCAATTGTATCATCTCACTTGTTCTTGCATGAAACTTTCAATCAAGGACAGACACTTTCACTTGTTCGTTGGACTGTTTGTGGGAAGCTTTGTTTTTTAGCCACCTTCTAGGAACACAGTTCTGATGCTGAGTTGTTAATGGTGCTCGATATAAATGTTTCGGGCTGCCACCCACATTATTGGCAATTTAAAACACAAAAAATGGACCTTAAGGGGATATGTAACCAATTGGCACATATTTCACAAATCTCAAAAACATCCAGTCCTCCTACGCAACACTGAGCGCCCAAGAATCAAAGTGATATTTCACGACTTCTCGTTCTCTTAGCTTCTCCCCCCAACAACTTACTCACAATAATTTTCCTCTGTCAGTCAGCATTATTTAACTCTCCTATGTCTTTTATTTCAACCCACATCTCAAAATCTGTCAGCGATTAATATTTCACAAACCAAAAAAAAAGAAGAAAAAAAACATCTGACCACTGACACAGAAAGCTAGACAAAAAATAAAATGGAGAAATTGAATTAAAGTGACTGGAGGATCTTACACCCAAAATAAATCTCCAACGGTAGCAGGAAAAATATGAAAATACACACGAGGAAGTCTCCAGAATTATTTGAATTCATCGGAGTATACATTTTCTGAAGTTAGATAATAAGTTACAGACACATCACATCCAAGTTCGTCCTGATACATTATTCATCGGAAGCTACTGTGCGAACACAGCACTGTTTTACATATGCCCCTCAAACTTGAAGCTCCTTTTCATTTCACACAAGAAATCCTTGATTGTTTATTGTGTTGGAAATGCAGTTCTTCTATTAAAATTACAATTGTTTATTCATAATTTAATGTAAAGTACACATGACCTTTCACCTTTCCTCTAATCTCCACATTAGCATTTTAAGTCCCAATTTAGCACCATTGTAAGTGTTCTGTGTAGAGACCAGAGCACCCCACGCGCTTCATAACATATCCATTACCGCAATCAATAATTTAAGGAGCAGCCATTGTTTTTCTGCGCTTTTTAATGACACAATCATAAGCACTTATCCACCTCAGAAGGAGCCCAGGCTGTGGGAGGCTGCCAGTGAAATTAAAATAATGAATAAAAGATAAGACGAAGGAAAGTGCTGAACTGGGACTCCGTCTCAGATCCCAGCTGAGCATCAGTTATGAATCCAGGGCAGAGGCCACATTTCTCGCCACCCTCCGCAGCAGTGAAAGTGTCCAAAGGCTGTGTCGATAATTTGACCCGGCGGCTCCTCGGTCGGGTCACGGTCAGGTCCTCTGGTCTCCTGGGGGTGCCTGCTGCCTGACTTCCTGGAGATTAGATTCTGATCTTTGGTCAACAGTGTGTGTGATCTGACGGAATGTGATGGATGACTTCTCCCTGGGTAATATCACGAATGAATCCACTCTGAGCCACAGTGAGTCCTGATCTTCTCTTTCGTGCTTGTGTTACATGGTTGTGATTTACATGATGAGATGGGGCTGCAGCCCCTGGGGGCGCTGAAGAAGGAAGTGGCATATTTGACAGGTCATAGGGCTCCTGCTTGCTTTATTATCAGTGGGCTTTGTGGTACATTATAGCCGAATGCAATCCTATTTCCAGATGTTTCTCTTGTACTCCCCAGCTATTGTAAGGAGTAATTTCACGACTCAGTAGCTTGCTTTGGTTCTTGCTTCATTTACTTGCACCAACGATGCCTTTTCCAATTGATTTCATTTTATTTAAATAGAAACTTTAAAGATAAGGCTCATCATTTTCCATTTTTATCATGCACTTATTACAAGTATTTATTTTGATGATTGAAATTGTTCTCCGACTGTTACTTGAAGCATTTTTTGAGATGTCCTCATCACAAGCAGACCTCATTTACTGTAAAGTTCACCGATTTATATTTTCTTGCAGCAGGAAACATATTTTTTGCTTGTGTGAGAGACATAAATACCTAGTATGTTATAATTTTTTAGATTTAAACAAAATCAGACCACAGTTTTGATACTATTTACATCTCTATATAGTTACTTTTTTGGTTGTGGCGGAGTCTGCCAACCCCGTGCTGAATTCAGATTGCCTTTAAATCCACAAAGGATTCACAGGAAATGTACACGTATGCGATCCTATTTCATTTTATCTCACTAATAACAACCTCACTGTTAACTGCCCACTTTCTTTACCAAGTTACTTCTAATGCAAACCCAACATTTCCTACTGCAGCTGCTTCACATTAAAGCGTTCAACTTCCGAAACACACAGTGACTTTTACTATGAATCAGCCACAGGAAACGCAATGTATTTGTCACTGCGGTAGGTGCTCACCACCATCCTTCATCAGAAACAGTCTACAAAACAAGATAATGGTCACATTCTAACTTGTTTCAGGAGCGAATCATTTTTTAAATAATAGAACAAGAAGCAGCTACAGCGAGCTGTTAGATGAAGTGTTGCAGGTGACAAACACACCTCCAACCCCTCAACAAAGTAGCCAATTTGACGGTGTCCAGATTGTTTGGTTTCACTGACAACAAATGTACTAGCTGCTATTCTGTTGCTTTTTGAGAAAGTAGATGCTCACAGAGAGTTTGCTGTAGTATTAAACCACTCTGGCTGGTAGCAGGGTAACCAGAGTCATCCAGGACTGAAATCTCAAGGATTACATCTTTAAAATCAATTAAAACCAATGTAATCTAAAATAATAATAAAAAAAAGGGAGAGAGCTCTTGCCCCTACAAATTAAAATAGCCTTGACACTGGAGGAGGCAGTGTCAGTGCCATCAGCAGCTATTTATCACCAGCCCACTTCAACCAATCACAAGGTTGCTTCAGGGTCACATGTCAGGCTCAGTCTCATGGCTGTACCACCCTTGCAGTGGCCTCATGCTGAACTTTAATTATTGTGAGTGGCCTGGTGGAAAAACATCTTCATCCAGCTGACACAGCGATGACACCCTCTTTCTTTGTCCTTCTGAGTGCTCCTATCACGCTCTCGCCCGACGATACTTCCTGTGTTTTTGGTGGACATCAACCAAAATCCACTTCTCGTCTTTCGGAAATGTTAAGGGGTCAATGGTAGAGAGGTTGAGCAGATCGTTTCTCAGAAGAGACCACGCATTATTTGCATGTTTACAGCCCTTCAGCTTGGCTTTTACAGTCAGATCATTAGCTATTTGTGTAGAAAAACCCATAACGGTAAACTGCCCAAGTATGCAGGCAGTACTGCTACTCTGCTTACAGTCTGAAGTCATTAGTAGTTTACTCAATTCTTCAGGCTTTTTTTTTTTTTTTTGCACACTTGCTTTGGAGGATCTGTAAGTGGTCATAAAGGGGAAATGGCTTTTTAGACGGGCTTGTTCCTGAATGACAAACTGCCTTTTCAGTATTACGGTGGGTGGTTGAAATCAGTCTGTGAGAGTAGGTCGAGAGTACTCCTGGGCAGCTGCACATAAGGGCTCTGTGGACAGAATGTGCTATCCTGTTCTCAAGGTCTCCCAAGTCTTTTCATCACAGGGCTTTCAGTCCACATTAGTTTGTGTTCATGTTTATATTTCTCCACACCTAGAATGTAGCTAAATTGCAGAGCTCGCGTGCTTTGTCTCTTTTCCCTGGCTATGTGGTTGTGACGGTAAGTAAGGAGCAGATTGTTGTTTATGCTGTGCACATATTACTTGAATTAATCAGTTTTTCCTACTGTCACAGACATAGAGTATATGGGGAAATGTTTATTTCTGTATAGGGAGGAAGCAACCCTGTAACACTCACTTTACACTCTTGCACAATGTATCAGGGGTAATCACTACCTGGTTCATTTTGTTTAGACGATATATTGTCCCAGAAATAGTTGTAATAAACTATATAATAAATGTAGGGAAAAAGCTGCAGTTTATGCTGTCCAGCAAAAATGATCGAGGTCATGTCCATATAACTTACAATGAGTCGATAAGATAAAAAATAAATTGAGGTCACGTCCATGTATTATACGCTAAATTGTCAAAATGATTGAGGTCATGTCTATATATTGTATGATAAGTCAATATAGTATTACTGTGGCAGGCCTATCAGTCAGTACATCACCTTCTCTGTGCCTCATACTGTCTGCAGTGTTTGCAATGCATACTGTGCATCTACAGAGTATGCAAATCTTCAATCTTTGTCCAATCACATCTTGTATTCCTCCACCATATATGTATCTCTGATTTAATTTGTGATTATAATTGGGTATCCAGTGATTCATTTGTCTTTTACCATTTTTCAATAACTCTTCGTTGTCATATGGATCAGACTTACTTGAACTCATCGACTGTGGGAAACCTCATGTAGCTTTCCACTGCTTCAAAGTCTTCAACCTCTAAGCTGCCTGTTGCTCCTGCTGATAAGTCAAGTTTAAGCTTCTCATGCTACGTTAACATCTAAGAATAATAAAATATACTCATATATATGAAATACGTCTTCTGGTCCTCTGAGGACGGACACAAATACTGAGGAAAATTGTCTAACAGTGTCTTCATGAGTTTCCTGCACCATTTTTCAAATAGAAAACGAGCAGGAAACATCCGAGTTCCACTGTAAATGGGTTAGCGTTATCCCCAATAGAAAAAAAGTCCTTTTAATCTTCTCCGGCAGTCGAAGATGAAGACAACAACACAGGGAGGTCTGTGGGGATAACTATGATATTTTAACAATATTCTGTGATATGGAGCAGCTACTTCTATGTAGCCAGAGTGAGCTGGCGCTTTGCTTTGAATTCAAACAAAAAGGGCATTTCAGGGGCCCATCAGAAATACCAGTGAGCGTAAGAAGTAGGACAGTGTGCTCTCCAGTGCACAGACTGCTTCTCCAGCCAGGTATAATGATCATGCGTCGCTGTGGTTTGAGGAATGAATGATTTAAGGGCTGCGGAATGTTTTTTGTCATTCCTATTGTCTGAGAGAATTTACCGTCCTATGGAATATGACCACAAGTCATGGGCAGAATAGGAAAAGTAGAACAATATTCCTACCCTGCTAGTTAAGTCAAGTATGTTTGTAGCACCACTTTACCAATTTTCTCTCCACAATCAATGCCAAAGAAAGCAAACTGTCTCGTCCACAGCATGAGAAAAGCTGTAATACAACCAGTTTGAAATTTGATTTGCTACAACAGATGGATGAATAGTGGTGAACAACAATAGATTTCGATTTATGCTCTTTTTCTTTTTTTTTAGGTACAATAAAAGACAATCTGTCCATCTCCACAGCTTTTTTTTTTCGCCAAATAATCAATCTGACAGCGATAAACACAAAGAAAAGAATTGTTCAGCGGAGAAGAAAAGGTACACAAGAGAACGGCAATTAGTTGCCAGTGTGTGAGACCGGTTGGTTTTTCCAGAGCGGAGATGGACAGCTCGGAGCAGAGTAGACGGCAGACTTTAAACAAATCTGCCTGATTGCCTGTTTCACTGATCCGTCTGTGAATGACAGGGTAGACAGTACAGAGAGGTCTCCCTCTGATGGGTTATTAAGGCCGTGGCAATCCCATTTGCACCACACAGTGAGGGAGGTATCAGCACAGCATGCAGGCCATTACCACGGATGCCAGTGTCTCTGAAGTTAATTATAATCATTATGAATTTGAGTTATTCGTGTGGTCAATGTGTTTGATCTCTGAAGTCAGATGACACTTAATTGGAACTTTCTGACTCGCAGTCTCCCTGAGTCTGTGATATTTGCGCCACACAGTTTCTTATAAAGCATGCTTTATTCATTAAGGCTTAATAGTTCAGCGATAAGTCATAATAACAACAGCGTTTGTGCTGCTGGATTGTGAAAAATAATAACCTCCTCCATCATCTTTTTTGCTTGCCTGTCTTTAATTAATTATATTTTTATTATAATCTTGATGGCCAAACCTTTACAGGTTTCTATATTAATAAGCCGAGTGGTGGAGGGAGAACACGGAGTCATTTTAACCAGCTTTTATTTTTATAGTTTAAACATCAGACTCACTGTTCAGGCTGGTTTGGTGAGGTATATATTTTTTTTTAAACAAAATAGAAAAAACTAAAATAAACTTGGAAACTAATCAGTCAACAAAGACAAAACCAATAGGCTCCTGGCTATTGCGCAGCTAGCGATAAGCTTCCAGCAGATCTGCTCTTGAACTGAACCAACTTTCAACTCAAACAATGAACTCCCATGAGGAGCTTCTACCCCATTGCTTTTAAACTGTAAATCCCTCTTAAAGACAGTTTAGTTCATAACCAATTAAGATATGACCAGCAGGTTTTAAGTTGCATATAACCAATTAATTCATTTGAATTGAATATATGATTAAATCAAGTGACTATTTCATGAACAATGTGAATGATGACAGTATGCATACTGAAATTGCCCAAAATGACTTAAAACCTTTGCGGGTTAGCATACTAATAAATACTTTATTACCCATCAATAAAGCCATAACATACAAATTACTTACAATTAACTAGTATTAGAAATTGGCAACCATTTTCTCTTGCTAAACCATGTTAGAAGTGGAGAAATGAATGTCGTAAACATGCGTCTTCAATTGGGAAAATGTTCAAAACAATACTTTTTTACTATTGTTTGAAGGTTTGGCGGCAGAAAAGGTAGATGATGCAACCTTGTGTCCTCTTTGTCCACTGTCCTTCAGCCATATTTCTGTTTTAGTTAAGCTGTTTCATCATGTTTGATGGACAGGAGCAACGCATTTGCTTTATGAATAGAGCCACAACTGTCAAGCTGCCAGTCGCCCACTGCTACAGTTAGGTGTCTGATTGATTTAGATGCGAGTTCCCTTGAGGGTGACATTCTCTTGTCAATGACACAGTCTCTTTTTCCTTTTTTTTTTTTTTACCTCTCTCTCTATATCTTTTACCCTCATTCCCACTTTTTCCTTCCCATTATTTTAAATAGCATTGAGCACGAGCACTTCATTGACTTCAGCCTTGATGAAGGACACACAGTTAATAAGTGCTAATGGCATGACGACTACAGATGAGCGCATATGTTCATCAATAGCAAACAGTGGGCTTGTTATTAGTTTAATTATTAAGTGCAATCCTGAAAATGTCATCCTACTTTTAGCGCTTTGATTACATAGTGTAGTGTCCATATCTGTGATGGAACAGGACATCTGACCTGCAGTAATTACATTTCTGTTAAAAGCAAACCTCTTAGGCTTTTTGGAGCTTTCATAACTTTGGATAATTTGAGTTTGTAACAAGAACAAGAACAACATGAACATTACTTGTTGTGGTGAACATTTATCCAAGACAAGCACTGATGCACCATCTCTGACATGCAAACTTTAATTGAAGTAGTCTAATTTAAAACCCATTTCTCTGACTCATATATATATATATATATATGCTAAACACAATCCTGCTCCAAAAACAGGTAAATTTCCTGGCTAAAAGCAAAAAATAAACATATCAGTATCTGGTTCCAGCTCCTTGCATTGAAGCCGTCACTCTACAACTCTCTTTTTCACTGACATTGCGGCCAGACAACTTCCTGAAGGCTGGCAGTCATTCTTTTCAGAGCGTGGCTTGTTATTTCTCCACCTGTCTCCTGGAGAGACTGCTGCTGTGGGGTGACGCTGAGGGCCCAGCTGGGGGTAAATGACATTGCTTGAGCAGGGAGGCAGGCGCTCTCCAGCCATCCTCTTATCAGCTCTGCCGCGAGCTCCATGAATACAGAGTTGTGCGAAGGTAGTGGGCGATGGGCGGTGGTGGTGGCGGGCAGACAATATCAGCAGCCGTGAGGAGGAGCGATGACTCACTTCCATAGAGCCCTCATCTTATGTATGCAGGCATAAAATATGTCAACCTCATGCCTGTATCTATGCAGTTTCGAGGCTTCAGCCATATTCCTATACATCTCACGTGTCCTCGGTTCTGCTGGCTTTTTGTCATTATGCTGTATTGTATTCATTGCCATCGTTTTGGCTCACCTCCAGACACACAGAAACCCTCAAGGATAAAACTACACGTTGCTGCTGCAGGAGCATTATCATTAAAGATCCCCAATTCTTTCACCCTTTAGACATTGGCCCTCCTTTTATCTGTGGGCGACTGTTGATCCATGTGACTTCACAGTGAGGAATACCATTTTCTGATAATATAATCCCTTCTCCGGTCCAAGCCGGGTCTCTCTTATATTTGTATCTCTCCCCAGGAGAGTCGGACACTCAGCCTCGTAGTTTCTAGGCTGAATGCATCCCTCTTCCTCACGTCCTTATCACTCCCTCCACATTGTGACTCTTTTGCCCAGGGAGGTTAGGAGGATGGACTATAAGGTCGAGGAGGGTGTTGCTGTGCTGTTTGATTAAAACAGGAAGTGTAAGCGGAAGTCAGTGGAATTAGTTTAAACCTTGCGAAATGCGACAGTTGTGAAATTAATGATCACGCTCAAAATCACATTTTCCAACACATGGTTCACAGGAAAACAAGTTACTTCTTAGTGGCATGTCATCTAATTGGTCAATATTCAGAGCAGACATATTCCCCTCATTGTTTTCCACTGCTGTCAATTTGTTTTTCTTTTGTTCAGCCTGAGGTTATGTTGCTAGAACTGCGGAAGCACAGAAGTTTAAGAGAAATTCCCTTCAGCTATCTAATCGTTTGACTGCTTACACAAAGAGGCATTATCTTGTCATTGGGATTTCCTGAGACTGAGGGATGTGATGACATGCTCTTGAGGTATATAATGTACATTTCACACCTCCAAAATGGAAAGAATTTCAATCAGTGCCTGACCTTGGTTGCGAACTGGTCCCCAAATGGAGCAGATACACGAATGCAAGACAGATTTTTATCAAGATGTGAGTGAGTCTATTCTTTGTCACAGTCTTGCATCAATAAAACTTCTGGAATATCTGACGCCACTTTCAGCTATTGTGAATGAGAAACAGGAAGTCTCAGCTACACAGACAAGTGTGGGTGGAAAGAAAGGGTTATCTAAAGTATTTTTTGAGGTTTTAGAAGTTGCTGCGTCAGCCCAGTTATAAAACAGTGAGTCAATGTAAGCTGACTGTCTTTTTGCTCTTACTATAGGCAGGCGTCAGTGGATGAGGTGGGCTGTTCTCCACAACCCATCATGGACATCAACTCTCAGCCATTCCACCATCCCAAAAGCTCCTGTCCGGCTGGATCCTGCTCCGTAACGCCCCCCTGTGTCTGAGCCGTGATACCTGGGACCCGCAGGCTGCTGACACCATGACGCAGATGGACTACAAATACAGCCTGCTGGGCTCTGCAGTGGACGAGTACCGCAAGAGGCCGTTGCTCCTGCAGGTGGACGACACGCCCATGAACCTGTTTGCAGTCCTGGAGGTGAAGCGGGAGCTGCCGAGGCGCTGGAGCACGCTTGGCTGCTTCCGCAAGATCCGGCTCTACGGTTTCCTGTTCGGCCTGGCCGTCATGTTCCTCATCATGGCTTCGTACATTCTGACAGGTGACAAGAAGGGTCTCCTCCTCACCCCTTCCCCCTACCACTTCAGCAGCCTGGTCAGCCCGGGACCTTTTTCCTTCAACCTCTCCTCAGTCAAGGACTACGCACATATCAAGCTGGTGGTAAAGTCCATCACCTCCAAAGTGGAGTTTCGCAGCAGTCGACAGCTCCCAGAGCTCAAAGCACTGGCTAACAGTGAACCCCATGTGAGTATATCCATCCTAATATACTCAAAGAGATCTTAAGGATGTACATTTTATCCCCCAAAATGGATTTTGTTATCAGATTGATTGTCGTAATGAATACCTCAGTGTTTTATAGTGTAAATGTTATCTCTCCATTTTAATCATAATACAAACAAGTCCCAGCCTGATATTGATCTCTCTTTTAATTGACAATCTCAGATGTGTCTTGAAGCATAATTAAATGCTAAGTGAAAAGGTGAGTCAAATCAGTATTCATGCCTACATGCTGTCTACACTGGGTTCAATACAGATACATTGTTGCAATTCCCCACTGGTTGTAGTTTCTAATTTAATTTATAAAGAGATAAAACTGCTCTGAAAGCCTTGTATAACACTTCATGCCATACCAGATAATTGCACATGTCTCTCCCAATTTTTTTCGCGCAAGGGATTTAAAGCTCAAAGTCATCCCACATCCAATACATTGTTTCTGTGGCTTTCTCACAGTGTCCGTTTCACCTCAAAGCCTGGTTCAATTAATTGTTAATCCTAATGATAATGGCTTCTGCTAGGGCTAATTTGCAACATAACTAATTTCTTATTGAACCAGCTAATGAATAGGAGAGTGTGGCCGCGGGACAATCAATACCACGTCTGTGGATGGATCCGGCATTAATTGTCCTCAAAGTAGCTGTGTCTCACAGGCTGTGGGAGTCATGGAAGCACGGGCCTTTATTTGATCCCCAAAAAACACTTGGGAAAATATGTGAAAAGAAAAAGACTGTCAGAAATGTGTGTGTTGCCTCACTTCTACAGTTGAGGATGAATCTGCTTTGCTCAGGGCAGGCTGCATGGGTGTTCATGGACACTACTGTCTGAAAGTACTATGACATTTTTGTATTGTTTTGCTTAAATCCAACACATTGTATTTCAAATGAAACAAGAAAACTATACATTTTAAGTGCTGAGGTGTGTCCACATCCATACTGGGTAAACAATATATAATAACTCTTTTTCGGGCAGTGCATCAGGACAATGATACACGTTTGACTTTTGTATGGCCAAAGGGGGCAGATACCAAGGGCGTCGGCTGTCGTCTGTTAGAATATAGCCTTCAGACAGTCTTTCTATGCAAATGATTTTACACCAAATATAAAATAATTAATTAATTAAAGTTTTAGTTGACTAATCAGTTATCTCTCCTGGTGGACTGTGTATAAAACAACAACAAAAATGGCCAATTCTTAAATACTGTCTGACTGCACTGTATATGCATTCATATGTGCACTCACTTGTGTCTCTGCATCTATGCCAGCTCTCTGCCCCTCTAGAGATTGTATCCTCCTGCTCAAACTTGTCACGAACGTGCAGCTGGATCCCACACAGATGCTGTTTGCCTACACCTGCCACAGCAGTGACCTGTATAAATTAAATTGTTGAAGCAAACCTCTTCCTTTAATGAGTCTGTGAAATGACTGGAATGTATTTATCTTCCATCGTGCAGCCTTAGCAGTGATGATCTCTCAGGTTACAGAAGGCTTTGTCTGAAATGGTTTTATGTGGTTCTTGAAGTACAGTGACTTAATTTTGCCCGCTTTCTTCGCTTTTACAGATGTTTTCTGCCATCCCACGCAAATTCCTGCCTGGTGTCAAGAACCCATGCTGGTATGAGGAATTTACTGGGAATATCACCTCGGACCCTTACAGGACAAACTTGTATGCACGCTATTCGAGGCGCTTCCGGACAGTGTTTCAGCACTTGAGGAACACTTTCCGAGAACACTTGTATCACCGCGATGGGAAACTCTACCGCATGCGGTGTCTTCCATATTTCTATATCATCGGCCAGCCAAAGTGTGGCACAACGGACCTGTACGACAGACTGAGGCTGCACCCAGACGTCAAGTTCACCACTTTCAAAGAGCCACACTGGTGGACCCGCAAGAGGTTTGGTGAGTAAAGAAAACTATAATTTGCTATGGCTGAGGCCTTCAGGCTGGTACACAATAATGAGAGCCCAAGAGCAGTTAAAGTGTGAAACGTGACTCTCTACAGTATATCATTTTGCTAGAGCCATGTCTCAGGGGGGCTTCAGAAAAGCACTCAGTGACAGACGTTTTGAAGGGGTCTCAGCCTCAAAGGCAAACCTGTCTTTTTTATAAGCATAATTAATGTTATCTCCTGTATACTTGCTGTCATCATATTGTGAAGATGTGTGGACTAAATTCCATAATGTATATACACTTCAGTAGTTAATTGGGCAAAGGTCCTTTGGATACTGACTGACAATTACACACTACGTCAAACTGACAATTCTGCAACATCAAATATACCAAAAACTGCACCCGCAATTATTTTTATTTTTTTATAATACTGAAACCTATAGCTGGTTGTGAGCCCTGAATGTGACATGAATTAAGTATCTCCGATGCACGCAGTTCGATCTCCCAATGCAATTAACTGAGAAATTAATATTTAACAACCATTTTGTCCTGTGCATGAGAATAAACTGTTTATTTTCTACATGAGAGCTGTTGGCCCCAAGATTTACAGCTCTGATGGTGTATTTAACTCCTTTATTGCCTCGTACATTCAACATCTCAAATGCTGATAGTCTTTTTCCGTTTTCCCCTTCCTGTACGCAGTCATCATACCACATCTTACCGGCGTCACTTCCCCATCCTGATGCATATACGCTGATGGTTGAGCTTATGCGGTGGTTCTGCTCATTAACGGCTCAACTGGGACGATATGCAGAAAGATCGAGACTAACTCTTTTTCTCTGTCATCTGTGACAAAGATTTATCTCTGTGGTGGAAGGGACTTGAAAAGAGCACGTGAAAAATACAGCACACGAAACCTCCTTGCATACTTTCAACTTTGTGTGGGTGCACTGTTTCCTGCTCTCAAATACACTTGCAACATATCTTACCATGATGAACTTTGCTCCGCTTATAGTTCTTGCTTCATTTTATACCTTTCAGGCTGCTCTCTTTGCACACCATTGATTTTAGTTATCATGTAAAAGAATAACAGAGCAATCATACATTCATTTAATTAGACAGCAAATCATTTCATTTTATTTTATTAGGGAGCTGTTTTATATTTTACAAACACTTCGAGGCCTACTTCAGGATGGTATTTGTCTTTAGTTTTAGGGAATCGTTGCCAGTTGAGCTGGTGAAGACTTAAGCATTGCACACATAATCACTGACACGTTTCAGTTCAGCCTTCTTAGAGACGCACACACACAACCTACTGCCACAATACTGGCTTACACTGTTGGTTTTCATGGAGTTTGAACAGGTGGTAATATGTCATTTTCCCAAACAAAGAGATAAACCCTCAAACTGTGCGTGGAGAGGTACGAGCTGCCGCGCAGCCGACATCTGGTCGAATGGCGATTCTGTCATCTAAATGTGTGGATGCCATATTGTGTTTGCTTCACCATGTGCATCTGTGATGTTAAAAGAACCACCACACCACCACAGATGGGATTAAAAGCCATGCGAGATCTGGGAGTGCGACTGTATTTGGTTGAACTGAAAACCCTCTGTATTTAAACAAATCCGACCCCACCCTTATCTTGCAGATGCTTTGTTGCACTGCTCATTTGGTTTGATTTGGTGGCTTTTACCTAATGACACAAAAAAAATCCTTGAGTCTAGTCTCTAGTCTCTAATTAGTGCCAAACAAAGCAATAACACTTTTTAAAGAAACTGAGATTCTAAATTCGTGTTGTTTTTTTTGCTCCCAAAAGAAGGCAAATCATTATTCTCAGCACCTATCATGCGTTTTGTTTTGTTTTATAACTGAAAACAGCCATTAAGACTCATGAATAATGGAGCATCTTCAGCAGCTCAAGACGCAGACATCAGGAGTGTGAGTCAGTGTTAGTGTGAGTATGTGTGTGTGTGTGTGTGTGTGTGTGTGTGTGTGTGTGTGTGTGTGTGTGTGTGTGTGTGTGTGTGTGTGTGTGTGTGTGTGTGTGTGTGTCACTAAAGTGTGTCTGCATTTGTGAAGAAATACTAGAAGAAGGAAAAAATGTGAAGAGCAGCAGTTAAACTGTAGGGCACCGATCTGTTCAAAGTCAGCTCTGATTATGAAATCAGAAGCAGATTAGATAACTTTATACTGAGTTGAAAGACGCGGGTAGCAAGTTGATAATCTAATTCTCTTTTAAGAACAGCAGCTGCATTATCACATCAGTGCAGCATGATTTTTAATGGTAATTTCTCACCGTGGAGGACTTATTCTTCTGCTCAGCAATGACTGATACATACATTTTGTTTTGCCTGGAGCTATCTGTCTAAACATTTCTTAATGATTTCAATAATTTCCCGCGGGGGGGTTTTGGCATAATACTTATTGAGGGAGCTACATACAGTATTGGCCACATTTTCTGAAAATGTTATCAAAATTCTAACCACAGAAATCAAAAGGAGGCTTAACCTAATCGTCGTAGCCAAAATGATCCTTTTGAAGTTCATCCAGTTGCTGACTGTGCCACTAATCCCTCTGAGACTAACGGAAACCTAACTGCTGGATTGATCAGTCTGCATGCAATACTTATTTTAATGAGATGTTCAGTTTGAGTTGATAATTATTTGAACCTCATAAAGCTGCGGGATGTGGATGAGTAGTTTGCCTTGATTTGTCTGCCTTGTGTTTGTGTTTTTTGCAGCTTGTGATGTTGCGTAGCAGCAAATACAGCTGTATCCCAAGGACATAGGTCCCTCTCAGTTTTTGCCCCCCCCCCATTCATGCTTTCATCTTTGCTGCCACTTTCCTCCTTTCGCTCTCTCCCTTGCAGTGTTGCACTAGGAGCTATGTGCTGATAATCAGCACTTTTCTCTTAAGACATCCTTTGAGAACACTTTGAATTCAAATGGTCTTGTTTAGTATTTATTTATTTCATTACCCTCGAGGCTCCACTCATCCGATTCAGTGAAAAGGTGATTGGATGTGATCCACGTCACACAACTTTCTGAGAGGAACGGTTTGAATCTCTGCAGACGTGCCTGCCGTAAACAATGCCCATCAAAGAAACACGTGCCAAATTATATGACGCTTCATTCATATTAAAAAGCAAAGGGATGAAAACAAAGCCCTGAAGGGAGACACACACAAGTGCCATCACACCTCATACAAGTGTAGCCAATCTGGATTAGTAAAGATGCAGGCTGGAGGTTTGGAGAGTTTACTAGAGTTTTCTAATCATGCTTTCCTGCTAGCTAGAGAATGGTGTTTTACTGCGACACCATCAAAGCATCACTGAAAGTAACAGATGCCTGAGCTACCTCATTATCCTTATGCTGCATGGATACTCCTAAATCCGACCCTGAATCCCCACAATTGCCTGATAAATTGTAATTATGCTGCAGACCACAACAGCACAGATGGAAAACACATTTTCTAATCCTGCATTTAAAGCACACACTTCACATCGGCCCTTAATTGGAAACGGGGAAAATTGAACAGGGAGGGTATTCCCTGCTGAATTTGGATTGGATTGGAACTTGGATTTAATTTGGTCACCCCACAGTCAAGACAACACAGGAGCCCTAATGACCTCCTTTAGGGTGATCACTTAAAAAGACATGCTTGATGAAAGACATGCTTGATGGATACACACAGATCTCAGAGCTACAGATTCTCACCCAAACTATGTCTAATCTTGATGATTTTGTACCCTCAAAAAGAGAAACACAAGTCTGTCTCTACTTTCTACAAAGTATATACGATCAGATAACTTGCTATCAAAAGTTAACATGCACTAGAGATGTATTTGTACTCTCAGAAGTTTCTCTACAACCCATGTCTTCTTCTTCCTCCAGGTATTATCCGTCTGAGCGAGGGCTTTCATGATCGATACCCAGTGGAGGACTACCTGGACCTGTTCGATCAGGCCGCTTACCAAATCCAGGGAAACCTCACAGTAAATGCCAGTGGAAGCCCCAGCCAACCTAACATCATCATAGGTAAACAAAATGACTAATGAACTATGAATGAACTAATGAACTAATTCAGTTTCCTGTGAGCATGCCAGCATCAAATGTATGCACTTTCCTTTCCATATGGTAACCAATGGCCAGAGGATAAGCTCAAAAAGAAAATCACCAAAAAGCAACAGAAAACAAGGCGTGCAAAGGTCACAAGACACAGGATCTGTAATGTCGAAACTATTTTGTTGATACTTCAACTTGGATTTGCCATTAATGATAATGAGTCACAGTAACTGCTGCAAAAAGGGTTGTGTCACTATTTGTGGTGTTTTTGTAGACTCTGGTATTCCCCTTTTAAAAAAAAGACAAGCTATCCACTTTGATACTTTCCATCCCATTTATATCAAGGGCACTAGTTTACATGGTTTAAATACAGACTTATGAAGTCTGCCTCTCCAGGGATTTATTATGAATGTAGTCCAAAGTCCAGGCTCAATCATAAGGATCTCAATCAGGGCAAATCTGGGCATATTTTAATGGATTATGATTGACTAAAATGAAAACAATCAAATTCCTGTCCTTTCTCTAACGATGGACACAAATGTGGATATAGTTTCTGGGAATTAGGGTTTTCCTTACCATTAAAAGCATTTTTTCACCTTAGCTGAATGAACAGAAAAACACCATGCCACTATGTTTTGGTTTAATTTAAGGGCACGCTGCTTCTCTCCTCTGTTTCGGTGTTTCACCGAGAGCGAGGCTCAGTTGATCCACACATACATTTATGGTTATGTGGAAGAGGCCCACTGAGATGGCTAGCTTAGTTCACTCTCAACGACTTTAGCCCTGAATTTCCATTCGCCGATTGGAGCTTTCCAACAAGCCCCAGATTAGAGGCAAATTGGTGCTTGCTGTTCAAAGACACAAGCGTAGAGGCTCATCGATGCATCACTTAGCGGGCTAAATATCTGAGCTGTTGGGGGAACTTCAACCATTGAGAGCTCAGGACACGTGTTGATGGGTAAACTTGGGGGAGGAGCTGCCTGTTAGTCATCCAAAAAACTGAGGAATTTGAAACAAACAGCACAAAGAAATCAACTTTCTTGTGAAAAGTAGATTTACTAGGCTGATACCCAATATTAAAAGAACTAAAATCGGTCAGGGCCAAAATAACTTGTTTGAGACGCCCCTATTACAGTGCCAGTGGGATTTAGAATAAAGACAAGCTGACTCCATCAGCCTCTTTTTTTATTTTAATTCCTACAATAGTTTTAAGATTAACTGAACTCCAGAAACTAAACATCAAACACAGCTTTTCACACCAGTCAAGCAAATGGAAGTATCAAGTGAAACTCAGCAAGCCTTTGGGTGGGACATGACATGCTAATGAGTGACTTCCTACGTCTGGATCACGATAAAGCACCTTGTATCTATTTCAGAATGACTATCTAAAGCTATTAAGAAAGATAAGAGAACGCTATACGACTGACAGCGTGTAAAACACGGGTTACCATCTCTCTAATCAGATCTCCAGGCAGTCTTAGTTGCACAAACATTTCCTGTTCAGTGTAATCTCTGCCTTGCGGTTTTGTCAAACATCATGTCAGAGTTTTAGCCGCCTCCCTCATGCTGTATCATATTTGTCACTCAGGTCATGTATTGCCGCTGTGATCCGTGCGAGGAACGCGAGCAATATACTGTGCCGTCGTCAGGCTGCAGCCAATAGCATTTGGCTCGGGGAGACCTGTCACAGTGTCACTTACCTGGTACTTCGCTTGTAATCTCACCTGCAATATTACAAAGCTGCTATTAAAGCAGCAGGTAGTGAGGCTGAAGCACATAGCTGCTCCATAGCAGCCACTCTCACTCAGGCGAGTAGCGGTGATTTTTTAAGAGAGCCGGTGACTCAACCTCTCACAGCTTTATAATACTGGACTTCCTTCTGCTTCGCTTAGCCACTTCACTGAAGTGCCGTATAAAAGGAATCATTGTTTTTTTTTTGTGTGTCCGTCCGGACAGCAATAATATCCGCAGCGGGGCGGAGAAGTCTTTCAAACCTCCATCCTCTATTTGCATATCCTGCTTCCAGCACCTCTGCTTCCATCCGTCTCTGTCTTTTACCGTCATCCAAGCACAATCTCAAAGAACTGCCCGACTGCAAAGAAAAACTGATTTAAGTTTTCGACAATAGCCTTTTCAGACCGGACTGAGTTGGTGCATTGAGCGCAGCTTAGCATGCCGCTCTGTTTTGTTTCCCTCTTTAAATAAATAATTCTTGTAAAAGGAGGGGGAGTGTGCCAAAGCCCCACTCAGTATTCACACCATGGCCTGGGAGAGCCCAGCAAGGTGCAGGCCTGTGGCCAGGATCTTGGGCTTCCGACTCTCTTCAACCGCCGGCCAATACCAGAGGCATGCCGGTCTGGCTCAGCCATTTGTTTGCCCCATTACGGCTTCTCCCCATGGGGCAAAATAAGCCCTTTTAATGGACACCGAGACCTTTAAATAGACCTGATCGGTGTGTATTATTTCAAGCACGACAGCATTAGCAGTGATCCTGTTTCACTCTCACCGTTGTCATCACAGAAAATAGGTCCTGGCTATCATCCCTTTCTCCGAGGAAGCGAGGCAGATAAGGCCTGTGTTGTGTTCCCTGCAAATACATCACAGCTTCACTTCACAGATAAGAGGATAATGAAGGCACAGACAGCCTAATGAATCCTGGATATCAGCACAGCCTGATAAAGTTTCTGCTCTCAAATTGTTTGAGAAACGACATCCTCTGACTCGTTATGAGCACCAGCACTTCCACCGTCTTTTCGCAATTTTACTCACAGCTGGAGACGTCATTGCACTTGCTTTTTCTTCTTTTTTGCACTTGCTTTAGAATCTTTTGTTTCATTGACTTGTCGCATGTATGTTGGGAACACGCTGTGTCTGTTAGTTCCAGCCTTGATTCAAAGGCAATTATACGTAGTAAGTTGAAACAATCGTACATTCATCTATGGATTATTACTTTATGTTCTTTCAGAAGACGCTAATATGGGGAATTTATCGGTTTATAACGAATATTTACAAAAATAATTGAAAATCAGATAAAACAAAATATTGGATTGCATACATCCTGACTTGAGGGAGTTTGGAGCATAATCATAATTAACCACATTTTCTGTACTGTCAATGTCACAAGAGTGTCTTGTTTACTGTCAACTAAAATTGCAGTGTCTTTTTAAAGCAGGAAACTTTTCAATGCATGAGGACATACAATGCATTTGGAAATTGGCTTAAACTAACTGCAACTAACAGCTTCATTATCAAAATCCGGTAATTATTTTCTTGATTGATCTATTATTTATTCGCCTATAAAATCTCAAACATGGTAGCGTCGCTGAGCCAAAGATGATGTCTGACCAAAAGTTGCAAACCCAAAAGATGTTCAATTCACAATAATATAATGAAACAGAGACAAACAAGTGAAATGTCATCCATGAAATATTTGGCATTTTTTAGTTTTCAGTTAATTGTGGTTCAAACCAATCCGCTGCCTTGTAAAGACTGTGAAAATCTATTTAAAAAACATAAACAATGAGCCTTGCGTATTCAACTACACACATCAAATGCAACACCAAAGAATGAGAAAAACAATGAAAGTGTGTGTGTATGTTTTGTCTCGGCATAATTGTATGACGGCCTGTGTGCATGTTTTTATTTGAACCACTGTGGGTGTATTTTGCAGGAGAAGCCAGCGCGTCCACCATGTGGGATAACAACGCCTGGGTGTATTTCTATGACAACACCACAGAGGGAGAGCCTCCCTTCCTCATCCAGGACTTCGTCCACGCCCTGCAGCCTGATGCCCGCTTCATCATCATGCTCAGGGACCCGGTGGAAAGGTGAAAGTAATCTCCGTTTTACTGCCTCCGGCCGCATATCTGCACTAAAATGCGTACCTGAAACGATGCAGATACAGCTCTGACTCGCACACCGCCACCTTTGTGCCTCCATCAGAGCTGTTTACACTGCAGATACAGACAGATACTTTTCATGTTTGTAGGAAACAAAAGATCTACTGTCCCAGACGTTGCGTTGCCTTTTACTCAGCCTGGCTGTCACATACGTTTCATTATGATGCCTTTATCAGAGTCACGGAGAACTTACTGCTGAATGCCTCCAAGGAATTCTGTTTAAAGCTGGTATTACTTTAACATTGATTTTCTATTAAATTGTTCATTAGTACTCCAAATGATTATTCATGTTGCCATAAAATATATTCTCAGGGTCAATGTGTGTCTCCATATCATAGAATTTTTATACTCAAAAGTTCACAGTCCAAGGCTTTCAGTTCCAGGCTATCATATTGCCTATTCCCTTTTAGTTGAACATCATTGATATCTCCAGCCGGAGATGAATGCATTCTGTTAAAACCTGTCATAAGCTGGATTTAATGACCACTTATTTCGAATATTGTTCATTCACTTCTATGAAAAGTGATCCCAATCGTGGATCATTTCAATGGCAATCATTTATTTGTGCAATAGCTATCCAGTCTAGTCCAAGGTTGACTGCTCAGTTATATTTAGCCAAGTCGTTAAGTCTTTGTCTTCACTATGATAAACTACAGTGATCGGTGCATGTGTTGCTGCAGGAAACAGATTTTTGATGCAAGACAAAATATGGATGAGAACAGGTTCTGTATCTGAAAAACCTGAGAATCTGTAAAAAAAAAACCTGAAAAACAATGAGTCATACGTCCTCTTTTTAACAAAGTGAAATGTTCGGGTCTCAGGTTCAAATTTGTTTACAGAGTGTCTCCGTTGTCTTGCAGGCTCTACTCGGACTACCTTTACTTCGGTATCTCCAACAAGTCTGCGGAGGATTTCCACGAGAAGGTGTCAGAGTCGCTGCAGTTATTCGAAGGGTGCCTTACGGAGTACACGATGCGCTCCTGTGTGTACAACACTACTGTCAACAACGCCATGCCAGTGAGTGCACCCTCCCTCCCGCTTTCGTCTCGCTGCCCTGCAGAGGGCCGCAATTTAGCGACCAGCGTATTAGCTGGTGGGAAGAAAGAAATAGAAAAAAGCAGTGAAAAAGACAGATGGAGTGGAATCCACACTTCATTAGCACATGCTAAAGCTTGCAGGGCGGACTTTATGAAAGGGATTGGCATTAGCAACACTGTTGAACCACCGAGCGGGGGCAGCGTCTGGAGCCTCTCTTTGTGTTAGAAAACCAAGTTTACCAGTGGTGTGAACTTCCTTCTTACTCACAAAAACGACCAAGTCTTAGTGCCAGGCAGTGCTGGGCCCCAGTGTTGGGCCCCCGGCCAGCTTTTCCCTCAATGCGTTGAGGCAGACTGGCAGGGGGAGGAAGAGACCGTCCTCTTTTGGCTCCCCCTCCAGGCTGCCTTAAACTCAGAGATCCTCCTCTCCAACTGTTACTGACAAGCTTCATGGCCCTCTGAGAGCATACTCACTCGTCCATCACTTGTCCATCCATTAATATATCTTCAGAGTTATTACACCATGTGAAAAGCCATGTGTGTAAAAATCCATTTCAACAACAATTAGGCTGCAAAACGCACTTGTGAAATCTCATAAAAGATTAGCGGCAAATGTTATTTTTTGGGATTGTTTTAGATTCATTTTGAGAAGCACCCATCACAAGTTACCAATGTGACATTTTTTTCTGACCAACAGTCAAAAATCCAAAGATATTCAACTTGTGATATAAAACAGAGAACAAGCAACACATACATTTGAGAGACTAGAACTTGCGAATGTTTGTAATTTTTGAAAATGTATGCCTCATGGATCACAATAATGGGTTGAAACAAAATACAACAACATCATGGAGGGGTATGAAGTGAGTATCTGATCTACTGGCAGGTGGTGATGCAGGTTCCCAAATCCCTCAACCACACACACACACACACACACACACACACACACACACACACACACACGCACACACACTACATGATAGATGATACCAGCACTTGTTCACATGCCCACACGGTGCCTTGCGTCACCCAGCCGTACCAAAAAGGAAGATGAAAGAGCATGCTGGTGGAATTCCCACCTTCGGTGTTCCCCTCCTTTCCCTGTACATCCCCTTAAAAGAAGTTTAACCCATGCATACAACCCCGTGCCCTTCCACTGAGGGGGGAATGTTTCTTTGATAGAGCTCAGTTAGCTCCCATTGATTCTCCCGTTTTGTGTCCTCAGGTCAGGTTGCAAGTTGGCCTGTACATTGTGTACTTAATGGACTGGCTGACCGTCTTCAGCAGGGAACAGATTCTGGTCCTGAGGTTGGAAGACCATGCATCGAACAGGAAATACACAATGCACAAAGTCTTTGACTTCCTTAACCTGGGTGAGTAAGCAACACATCCCCACATAAGATCCTGGCCTGCAATCATTCCTTCTGGTGACTCTGATCAATACAATTAACAGATCGCTAAAGAAGTAGGGATATGTGAAAAGTCATGTCTGCATGTAGTTAAAAGTACTCAAGGGAGGTAATTAGAGGATTCTAGTGTCTACCGTGTTAACAAAGAGCAGTGCATGTACTGCATTAGAAAATCCTGTTGATTTTAAAGTCCCTGACTCGTGTGTAGCCCACTTGCTTAGAAAAGAAAATGAAATGTCCCTAAGATGAAGTTCTGAGCTTTCTTACACCTTCTATACAGTACTTTTAGTATTAACCTTTCCTTGGGGTATACAGTAGATTGCTTTAAGAAGCAGGCCAGTGTATATGTGCTGCAGTAATTATATAGTCTTGCCCTCTAGTCTGGAAGCCCCCTTGTCTCACTGGTTCATCCCACAGTTGAGTTGCCCCAAAGCTCAGACTTAGCTCTTCAAAGAGCTGCCAACACCAGCCAAGATGCGATTACCTCCCAGAGCGTCAAATCTTCTGCTCAGAGCACAGCTGACATACAGTGACAGACTAGAGTCCTTTAACTGTATTTTTGTTCCATTTGTTTAGCTCTGCTGCGAAATCTGAAGTGGCCCAGGAAGGAGGGATGTGAAAGAAGTGTTTGTGTGTGTGTTTTACAGGGCCTCTGACAAAAGAAAAAGAGTCAGAGATCACAAGAAGTCCGGCATCAAATACCAGGAGGCCGGCTGACAAAAACCTGGGACCCATGCTGCCCATCACTAAAGAGATCCTGCGGGATTTCTACATGCCGTTCAATGAGAAATTGGCCAAAGTGCTGCGGAATGACTCTTTCTTCTGGGAGAACAACTCAAAACTCTGAACGACCCACCCACCCTTTACTTCAGTTAAAAAAACCACTGACGTGTCAGCCAGCCCCTTCATTTGAGCTTCATCTCTCTCAAGTGCCCATGAAAATCAATGTCTTTTTATATAAATTATTTTCTAAGTTATAAAAGCAGAGATGAATCAAAGATAGAAAATAGCACAAGAGAGTGTGGTGATTTTGTGTGTGTGAGAGAGAGTGAGAGAGAGAATGAATACGAGAGAAAGAGATGTTGGCAAGTCTTGATTGTTTTTTTGTTTTTTTGACCAGATGTACAAAATTAAATAGTGAATTCAAAGATATTAAACAAGAGTCCTGTGTTGGTCTTTCTTTTAAAGTTTGGTTTGATTAATTAAAACACAATACGTCTCACAGAACTCAAAATATGACACGTATTGTAATAGTTTTGACCTCTTTGTCGGACATAGCTGGAATATATCCGAGCAGATGAAAGGCTTACCCTTGTTGATAAATCAGAATCTCCTTGTATATAGTGAGAAAAAGCTGAATTCATTCAAATGTAATCAGAGCATGAGTTTAGTGAAACAACACCACCCTCTACTGGAAATCCCATATCATTGCAAGCTTAACATTGGCCCCATCCAACGCTATTGCTGCTGAGACCAATAATAGCAGGCCAAAGGTTAAACATAAAAGACATCAAATGGAATAAATTCAGTCTTCAAATGCAAACTTCAAATATGAATATGTCGTCTGTGAATATGTCGTATTAGAATATTAAATAAGTTTAAAGGTAAATCTACGGTGTGTGAATGTTGTATGAATGTTAGTTAGAATCCTGATGGGCAGGTGGCACCTTACATGGTAGCCCCTGTCATCAGTGTATGATTAAATGCACTTGTTGTAAGTCGCTTTGGATAAAAGCGTCAGCTAAATTAAATGTAATGTAAACGAAAAATATTATTTTCTGACCAGAGTTGAGTGAGTCAGGTAGCTGAAAGGCAGCCATTACTCTGATCAAGCTTTCATGACAATTCCCTCTCCCTCTGTTGAATGGGTGTCACAAACACAATAAATACCAATCAGTGATTGGATTTGAGGCTAAATCTGGCAAATGAAACAAAGACGTATGAACTCCCGACACAGAAACACAGCTACCCAGGGTTAAAATGTAACCGTGAACAAATCAACAACCATTTCATGTGTTTAAAAACACTGCTGAACGTTTCAAATTGAGGAGAAATTATACTTTGACATATTGAAATAATTAAGTTGGAACATACACTTTTTCTACACCAGAGGGCAGACGATGCTTACCAATATACAGTTAAAACTTTGGAGCATTTAGTAAGTGCAGCACAATTTATCTAGAATCAACATCCAGACGATTTAGTGTGCTTTAAAAACACAAAGCGCCACCCATCAGGAGTCATGTATCTCTTTACTGGCTGCCGCTTAGCCGTCCTCCCCAAACTTCACTTCACAAGACAAACTGAACAAAATAGCAGAAGAAAAACCTTCTTTCATAATTAAGAGGAAACCTGTTATCACGCAGATTTAATAAATGTGTGATCCCATTCTTCTTCTTCTTGTTGTTTTCAAAAACAGGGAATGCAGCTCTTTCACTGTACAATCTCAAAATTCCAGCAGCTTTAACAACTTCCTCCTCGATGAAATCAAGACAATCTGACTGGAAAAAAAGGCGACTGCAAGTAATTTGCATGTTTTGTTTGGAGTTTGACGGTCCATCCGCTTCAACGAGAGCCTCCAACCAACTTCAATTTCCTCGGAATTTCACAAACATTATCAACGCTTCTTTTATCCAAGTATGAGCTGTATCAGAATACAATGACTGACAGGAAACTAGATAACTACTACCACTGAGCAAACTCCAGAGACTCTTTCAGACACACATTTAGCCAAAGATCCCATTATTTCGCATTCTTTTGCATTGTGTTGTCATGGGAAATGACACATGTTTTATTTACAGTATTAGCAGTCTGTCAGATAAAAGAACTAACTCATGTGGAACAGATTTATAATGCTAGCAGAGTTGATATTTGAGTTGATGTGACCCCCACCACATCCCACACGGATACACAAGCTCAACACAGCAGATACTGAGGAGTGCTGATGATAAACTTCACCCCAGAGAACTTCAGCTTGGGGCCAACAGGTGGATGCTGGGGTGGAGGTGGAGCTTATGCAATGCTATAATCAGCAAGTGTGTGCAGTGTCCGGCAGAGTTTGCAAAAGAGCCGGACAGGAGCAGCACTACAGGGCACCTCAGACTATGAGAGAAATTTACTAAACCTATATTCGTCTTCAATGTGCAGACTGGGCACCAGCGACAGTGTCACTGTTCCCCAACATAACACTCCAATTATTGCAGACTTTCCAGTGAATTGAGATGGAAAAATCCAAACCCAGCAATCCATCTCACGTGCAGCAACATGCTGCAACAAGTGACCTTTGCAGAGATACCACCAACTTTTTCATACCAAAATCAGATGACCATCAGTACATGAAAACTAGCTTATGGTTGGAATTGAATGCTATTGAGTGGAGCAGATTAAATTATTTTATGGATAGGGAACCTAAATGTCATCTAAACCCCAAGAAAGAAAATTCTCTGTTGCTTAGTGGGGTATGAATTAACTGAAATGGGACTGTATGCAAGACAGCAACCATGTTTACACATCCCAATAGCAAATACACAACATTACCCTGAATTACAGTGAGCCAATAGAACTTCATTTTTTTGGAGGGGGGAGGGGGAGGGGGGGGGGGAACAACAACACAAAAAAGATAAACAGTATTCATCATCATAAATCAACAGCATGGAAAATTCACAAAGCATGCTCCAAAAAAAAAAGTAATAAAAGCCGCAACATTAAAACAGGAATTAGAGGAAATATTAATATTAATGTTGGCATTATCAGCACAAACTTATGAAGAATACCGAAGTGAAGAACTGACTCGTGAATGTTGTGCTGTGTTGCAGCAACAATGAATCCTTTGGGAACAGGGTTACCATGGTAGCATGGCAGAAAACAAAATCCATATTAAAGTGGAGTTTGATGAAGACAGCTAGCTTAATCACTGGTAGCATCCAATAGGTCACCAAGCTGTTCCCGTTATGATTAAGCTTTTGGGTTTAAATGCTCAACAGTACCTGCTGCAGGAGTGTAAGGGTTAGCTATTATAAACCAACAATCAATTGTTCCTGGGAAGTATTCCTCATAGTCAAAGCTTGATATTGGTTTTCTGCCCGTGCAGATTATTTTGACTAAACGTGAATCTTGTATCTGGAAAGACAAGTATTTTTTAAGCAGATGATATTTACGGTGATATTCTATGTTTTTTTCTTTTTATAAAAAATAATCCCATGAAAATCCCAATACCAAATGATCCTACTAACATGAACATCTAGTTAGTCCTATGTGCCAGACCTCCATTGAAATGCACTATTTTACAGTGCCCAGATTTGATAGGAAATTACTTAATGTTTGTTTTAACTCAAACTACAACAACAACATATAAAGTGCTACTGGGTAAACATCTTATTAAACAGGAGTTATTGATCTAATGACACCATTGATATGCACTTTAGAAAAACCTGTAAGCTACTGCCACCTACTTTCTCAATATTCAGCTCTGTCGTCCTTGTTCAGATCCCCCATAAGACGTCTAGATGCCGACAGTATGACGATGCCGTCCCTTAACCTGTAATATAGGGCGTCACATTAAGGCCACATTCATGGGATTCACAACAGGACGTGGCTGGGAAAAACTCTGTCCCCTGGTCCATTTGTCCTCTGTCGGTTTGGATAAGCTTTGAAGAAGGGCTTTGGCCGAGAGGGCCTCACTCTCCCTTTAACGTCTTTCCCACTGCTTTTCTATTCGCTCCTCATCAAGTTTCTCTTAACACCTCTGCTCTTCCTTCTCATTGTACTTTAGCCCTCTGACCGATTAACTCCATTTTGGTGGTTGTCTTTTTAATGTGAAGGATGTTTGTCACTGGTCCCTCAGTTATATCCCAAGTGTAATACCTTTTGACCATGACAGCCAGGGAAGAAAATACTGTCAAAGACCACCAACAATGTCATGTTCACAACATCGCCTACTCGTAACGCCCCCATGATCCTTTCAAACAGGCTGAGTGAAAACCTAAAAACAATTTAATCACGGCTCTGTGTCTCAACTGTTGTCAATGTTTAATGTAGAGCGTCTTGAGAAAACAAGAAAGAACGATTTGGACAAACAAGTTTATGCAACAAACATTTGCTAGTCCATCATGGTGATTGAGTGCTCTGATAGCCTGCCAGTTATATTTGAAGAGGCTGTGTGAGGCCCAGTCATGCCCGCTGATGATGGAGCAAGTGAGGAATGCAGAAAACAAACAGACATTTATAAAAACTGGGTGAGATTTGTGAAAGAAAATGAGTAATGGAGCGATTATTCTCTTTTACATTACACGCACTACTCCAAAAGTAAGTTGAGGATATTAAGCTGAAAGATCCTGCAAGTCCTGTTCAGTTTTCTAACATTTGTGGGATATTAAATGTTCAGCCCAAAACATCTGTTTGTGATATACAGTGCTATGCAGTTTTATCTCTATTGGACACATATTGTAGAAATAGAAAGGATCCCTGGCGTAGCTAGTGATTACTGATTTGCCCTGCTCCTTTTTACACTGCCATTGTGATCGAATTGTCAAACGCCTTGCAGTTATCTTTATGTTTTCGGGCAGTGGGCATTTTACTTGTAAAGATTGTTGACCATTTATTCTCTTTTAAAAATCAGTTTGACTATACCTCCAAAGTCACGGGCAGCCAAGATCTTTAGAAATACCTTAAACCTCATGAACTCCTTTTACTGCATGTTTGCATCACTTATTAGTGTTGGCAAGTCTCCATGTGGCTGAATTGATCAATTCAGCTATTTTTATCAGACCAAACCCTTAACAAAGGAGGATGTGCTAAACCAGATGTTTCTTTGTTTTTTTCTGGCCTCACAGGCCTCTTGTGCCCTTGCAGTTTTGTCATTGTTTAACAAGGTTTAATGGATCCAGGGTCGTTGCTCTGCATTAACTCCCACCTAAGAATCCAGCCAAGCATTTCACAACAAGGATAGTACAGAATTCTAATGTGGTTACATCTGTAACTGGGCGGACCGTCTCCTCGCAGCAGCTAAACTACCAGATGTCCTTTAGAGTACCATAGAATGTGCACCACTGCTGTCAACATCCTGAAAAATGCTGTTTTATTGAACCTTTGATGATGCATTGTTGAAAATCCTTGGCATTTTAGAGAATGATCCTCTTTTCATTTTGTTATCAGTGGGTCAACAATTCTTTTGGTCATGATTTATACTTCCCTGAGACAATGCAGGAGAAGAGGCTCTACAAGTTTGTACAGCAAAGAAAACAACAACTTGGCAATAAAGAACACACAGCAATTAAATGTTACATCAACTTTTATTACTATTGATTATGTTCATATGCAAGTTCAGGATTCTCTTGTCATTCAAATTTAAAACTGTCACTGTTATAAGAAGCGGACATCTGGTCTTTTTCAGTCACATTTAGCTGGAACATGTCCCATTGAATGTGGACAAAGAATTAGAAACACAGGTGTTCAGGAAGGGAGCATTTTCAGGGAGGAAACTGAGTGTGGCTGTGCTGAAAGAACACATCGGTATCCAGGCCACCGAGTAGTAAAACTGACAATGTTATCGAGCAGCTTGAGGTCTAAGTGTAATGCATACATAAAGAGCTTTCTGTTAATCACCCAAAGGTCTTCAAAGGGGAGATATTCCTACAATCTCCCCAAACCGAAAAAAACCCCCAAAAAATCAAACAACAATGTATTGAAGAAACTTGAAGGAGTATGACACAAGAAATAGTTTCTGCAGGGATTACAAAATATTGCTAAGAATTGACAGAGCCAGTACAGAAAGTAGAAAACCATAAAAGTAGGTTATAGCCAGTGCAAAAGACAGATGTCCAAGGACTTTTTGTCTCAACTGCCCTGCATAAACAGCTTACTGTGCATGATGAAAAGCTATTATTCACATACCGGCGAAAACATTTACTTAGACATTTTGTAAGTAACTTTTACAGATTGTTGGCTTTGAGCCAGTCGTCTTTACTTTTGCCAATAAGAGGCAGCGGAAACACGCTGTAAACACTATCATACAGTTTTATCACCTTTTTAAGTTGACACAGCAAACTTGTTTCCAAACTGTAGCTTATTAATGCATCCTGCAGATATGTGGCAACATTAGCATTTAGTTGGAGTCATGTTGAGAATGCAAGTCAAATATTCAACTTGGTTTGGCACTACAAGTGATCCTTTTGCATACAGATAGTCATTTGATCCATTTTCAATAAACAAATATTGATTAAAGCAGCTTTAATTTGTAAAATATTTAAGTATAAGTGTAAGGTTCCCATCCTGTAAGGGCAACTGGTTTCCATATTCATCTCTTCTTACACTATTGTGCATCATATTGCACAAGCCTTAATGTGAAAACACGGGCTGGAAGGATATCCATGCATTCACAAGTTGCACGTCATATGACTCATCATCTCAATATCATACAGTCATTCATCATCGGCTATACTTTTTAGTTTTTTCTCCCTTTAGTAGAAATGGTCATATAACTGTAATTTCACAAAATATCAGGTTTAAATCTGCTTTGATTCTGTATCTAGTCATTATAAAAACAGAAGAAAGAAAAGCATCTCACTGTGCTGTACTAATCAGGATCAAGTATACAATTTCCTCAAAAAAAACATCTAATGAAACTGAATCAACTGAACCTGCTTCAAAACATCTGAAATCTGCCTGAGCACCAGACACCATAATATAAATATCCCCACCTGACTGCAACGTGGTGTGATCCTGCTACTCTAAGTTACAACATTTGATATATTGACTATATTAAAACCAATAAAAAATGGCTTATATCTTTGACTTGGCTGGTAAAAAAAGGTTGTGAGTTCCAAGAAGAATACCAGGAAAGCATACGCTGACACAGACTTCTAGACTCAAGGCATACTGCACTGTGTGCGTGCCGGTCTAGCAAATTGACCATTGCCACGTTTCACACGGTTTCCATGGACACAGAAGAAGTACTGCTAAGATCCAACACCAGCCTTTTACTTTCTTCTGTGATCAGAAATGTTCACAGAAATAATTGAACCAAGTTTGAAAGGGATTACAACTAGAATTATGCAGATACATATTTAGTTTCCATATGTGTTTAAAAATTCACAACATTGCGAATAATGTGATGTGACCTTTTAACACTCCAAAGTTTCGGAAGAACAGTGGAATTGGCCTTACTCATTCCTTGTCTATATCATTAAAGTTAATAGCACCAACATGAAATCCAAACATTGACAGCAATGTCATCACTGTGGGGAAATTCAGCATGTCTGTCTTTCAGTTTAAGATGAACCAAGACTTGGGTTTCCCTGCCTGTCTGCATATCAGGGATGCCAAGATTTGAGATCCATCCATAATGAAATGCACATGATGTAAAGTACTGAATCCAAGGTTGTAATATGCCACCTTTTAGATCCATAAATGTGTCATATTACATTTGGGCGGACATTAAAATGAATAAATAAAAAAATAAGACCCTTGTCCCTGTCACCCAGGGGTGTACCTGTTCATCCTCAATGAAAATCAGAAACTATTAGACATTTTGGCCACAAGCCAGTTTGACACACTCAAGGTTATGGTTGATGGATGATCGCAGAAGGTGTTTGCATGCATACAGTTTTGTATGTGTGTGTACAGAATGTGTGAGATTGCACACATTTATCAGAGTCTCCGCTCATGTAAAAAAGCAACAAAAAAACCTTCACATTTGGAAGCAACTGTGGGCCAATTACTGACTTAAATTCATGTTACATTTAAAAAGCATAGTTCAGTCAGTGTGTGGTATTGCATTTGCAGTTTTTACTTTTACACATTTGTCAGGGAACACTTTGCCTTATCTTATCCCGCTGAACTGTACAAAACCATCATAAATCATTCTTTCCACCCTCAGATTCTCTGTCTCAAACGAGTCCCCTTTTTTCATCAATTACAAGGCGCAAAAACAGCAGCAGCGAGGTATTTGCCACTGAGCCTCCAGCCTGTCACTCTGGGAGCTGACATCCAATTAATGAGAATTCAGCCGAGGATTTTCTCCCCATAAGAGATTATGGAGAGAGGCAGGAGCCATCACTCTCCCACCTTTGGTGTTCTTCACTGAGAAAGACAGCTATTGTCACAACATCACTGCCTCCACAGCCGGATAAGCAGCTGTTTGATCTGACTGTAGCAGGTATTTTAATGCAGACATTCTGTCTGTCATAGACGGCAAGTTTAGGAAAACATGTCATGCTTTAATAAATGTTGACCATGCCGAATTAACTTCTAAACCACAGTTTACTCTGTAAAATCAAAATCCATGTGTGTAGTGGCATAGATCACTCTAGCAGAAGGTGGAAGATAAATATTGTCCATATATAGGGTTTATCTTTGCTATAAGCAATGAAAACAAAGGCAACAACAACAAGAATACTACACAAAATAAAAGCAAGAGCAGGACAATTATTGGGTTGAAAAAAAATTGCAAGAAGTTTCTTTAAAAAACAATAAAACAAAGAATAAGCAATATTCTTACCACCTGCCATATATGGTAGTCTGACTCATCATTTACAGGGCATACTACTCCCTGCATTTCCACAGAAAGTTGGCATTGAATGTAAATTGTAATTAACATTTTGAGATCTTAGAGACTTTTTTAGAGATCCCCTTTAGAAAGTAACGGCTGTGTACTGGCTAGATTTTGTAATGTGAAGACATAATTGGACAACTGAACTAATTTGAGAATGAGAGTTAAAAGCCTTGTGAAATAGTACTTAAAGATGAACAGAACCCATTCAGTGCTTAAACCACAACACACACATTCAAATCTGTCACGTTACCGTCTCTAAATGGTGGTGAACAGAAAGGTTTGGAAATCCTTTGCAATGCCATACATTAATCTCTCCCGTGAAGCAGATCTGCCTCAGTGTCGTCATGCATTTGGAGAAACCTGACTCTGAGAGCTGCGGTTGCTTCAACGTGTGCAGGGAGGGAGAATATTTCATGTCTAAAAGCCTTTGAGGTAAAATGCTACAGCTCTCTTGGCTGCTTTCCGTGTTTTGCTCCTTCCGTTTCCTCCCTCGTTCTTCCACCCAGACAGTTTAGGATGATGGGTGTTGTCGAAATGAGGAGTGGGCGAACAGCAAATGCCTGCCTAGCTGGCAAACACTTTGCCAGTCGAGCATAGAGTCTTCCACTCTTGAGCTGTCCACCCACTCCAGATCCTGTTCAGCCTGCAGCCTGGGTCTCCTTTAGCACCATTCCGAAGCGATCAGTCTCAGGTGTAAAGTCTGATTTCCATACAACCTATTCAGAGTTCTCTGTATGCAATGTCTATCCACATCAGTTATATGTAATGAAGCAGTGCATTTGAATTGAGCAGCGTCCATGCGGGGCACCAGGCTTGTTAAGGGATGATTATCTTTGCCTTAGTGTGTCTTGCCTCAGGTTGACTAAATGTCAGGAGTTGTACTTATTAGGTGTGCAAATGTTTTGTGGAATCCCACTTCTCCCTTTGACGAAATACTTTAAGCCCAAGGGTAGACTCCATCTCTGCTTAGAAATAACTCCAAATGCTACTTAAATGCCAAATATAACACATTGGGATCCTTCATCTATCTTAAAGATACATTTTTCAAGCTGGAAAAAATATGGTTTCAATCAGGAGTGTGTTGGCTTTAGGCTTGTTTTTGTCTTCTTGTGAAAGTGAGGCTCAATCAGCTGCCGCAGTCATGTTTATGTGTGTGTGTGTGTGTGTGTGTGTGTGTGTGTGTGTGAGAGAGAGAAGGAGAGCAGGGCTTCATGAGGAACAGACAGCGCTGACGAGATGAGGTGTGACACACGGGGCATCCAGTTGGACTGGATGTTCCACAGAGAGTTTGTGCCGATCTATTCCAGCGGCTTGTTAAGGTGTAAATTACTGCAGAGTCCAAACAGGGCTTGGGCGGAAACTAGAACAGCCTCAGCAAATGAGGCAGCTTGAAGAGGAGCAACAAGTTAATTAGCTTTCCCAGTAAAGGGATATCATGTTGTGTTCGAAGATAGTCAACGCAATAAGTGCACTTTTACTAAACTCCAACAGCTGCACACCCAGTGTGATTTACTCCCCGGGACAGATGACTGCTACTGTTTGGGAGGGCTTTTTGTTCTGCCAGTTTGTACTTCAAACACACCCCTGCCTGGATCAGGAAACTCGCCTCTGCTTTTCCTTTGGACACAGAATTGCAAACTGGTTAAGAGCAGTTTAAGCCCCCGAGTTGATTCCCCCACAGGAAAGAAGAAACTTTCCTCTGGTTAAAGCCTGCCCTAGACAGAGTGGGAGGAGATGGAGATGAAAGCAGATCCTGAATGTGTCAATGTATGTTTCCCAGAGAGATCTCTATCCCTATTTCACTTCTACCCACACCAATAGCATTACTCTGCAATGTGTCAGTAGCCTGGACTGGTTTAAATCTAAAAGACAGTAAGAAAGATGGGTTTTTTTGAGTCACCTGCCAGCATCTAAAGGAGAGAACTGTACTGTCTGTCTCCCTGCCTCTCCCTCTCCTCTCCCTCATCTCCTGCTCGCTGGGTTTCTCCCTCCCTCACTGGATTTTTCCCAGACTGAGGCGTCCATCGACCCTCTGGCTCCGCTGCTTTCGTCAGTGACTTGGAGCGCTCAGAGAACTTTGTGAACTCTCCGCGTTGGAGTGAGAAGGGAGAGGAAAGAGAGCAGTTGATGGGACGCAGAACCGCAGCAGCAGCAGGCTCCTCTGGAGACGGCATCGGGACTCACAGCTGGAGATAATCCCACGGGTCATGACAAGACAGCGCCTCAGCCTCCTGACCCCCCTGGCTCTGCTGGGACTCCTCGTGGGACTTGCAGACCTCAGCCATGGCTCAGCCAGTGAGGATGAGGATTACTACATGCAGGAGCTGCTGAAAAGGGAGCAGTACAACCAGGTGCAAGTGCCGGAGAAGCCTGTGGCCTCGACACCTGACAGGCATGAGCACCCCAGCCAAAACCCCACCAAGAAAGTCCCCAAGGGAAAGGCAGACAGCGGCAGGCAGACCGGTAAAACCACCGCTGATGCAAAATCAGGTAAAAGAACTGCCCTCTTTTTAGATGGACAACTTGAGTAATCTTTTGCTTCAGCTACTACTAGTAGTAGCTGAAGCAAACACTTTTTTTTAATAGAGCCATGGGCACCCTGTCAGCAATTGTGCTTTATTCAAGTAATTATTCTGACAGTAGAGTTTAGTTAGAAAACTAAAGTTCTGATAAAACTTTTGAAGTAATCTTGTGAGACAGTGTTGCCACTAGATGAAAGTGTATGGTGTTAATACTTTTTTCAATGAAATAAACACAACAGAATTGTATGTATAGAGAAAGTAAGGATATGCTTTGGAACTAAGCAGTAAAAACAGCACCTGCTTCTGCGGCTTTTTGCAGCGGCTGATGCTTTTAAAGTGAAATTTAACTTTCCAGTTGACTTTAAAGCTGAAAAGATCAGTGTTGAAAGTTGCAGGTTGATTTTTATTTGAAAGTTATGTTTTCTCAACCAACATGCTCCAGACTTCAGAGGAGCAGCTGAATTCAATTCACACGGTGATGTGCAGATAAATAAAACAATAACAATGGTCTCCTCAGGTAGTCTTCCTCCTTAACCCCCCACCCCACATAGATCAGAACAATGTTTCTGCACAACAGCAGGATTAACAGCCTCACCCACGGCAGAGGTCAGGGCTGCATTACATGTCGGTGCCAGAACACATGTGATATCCACGTTTTTCCAAAAGCAGTGCTGTTCTGTTACAGCCCACACAGACATGTGCGGCTCCAAGTGCTCCGTATGGGATTCTCGGCACATGCAGTAGCAGGTTTTGTAGGTATGTTTGAGATCCTGCCAGGTGATTGGAGGACAGGAACAGACGTGAGGGCTTTTGGTTGGTTGGTGGCAGATAATATAGAGCAGCTGTGTCGACAGTGACCTCATGTTTCAGACATCTGGCTTCACGTGTCTCAGCAGGGATACCTGCTGCAGGTGGGACTTGAGCAGCAATATGAAATCAGTGAAATATAAAGAAATCACTGGTTTCCTTTGATGAGAGTTGTCTGTTTTATTTTTTTACTCACCACAGCATCATATTAACAAGAGAAACGTTTTTTTTTGAGCCCCGACTGTAAGGACCTTCAAGTAAAATAATTGACAGAGTGATGATGGTCGGTCAAGACGTCAAAAGTAAAAGTGAATAGATTCATTGAAACACTGTAGCTTGCCTAATTCATGTTTTCATTTCAACTGCTTGCTAACATTAACATTATCAATACTGTGTTTAGAGCTCCTCTTGCTGCCCTGAAGTGACAAATAAATGAAAAATTAGATAAACAAATAAATAAACAAATAACATTATAAAACATTTCCTGACTGTAGCTTTTATGGAGCTGCTGATTCTTGAACTAAAGGCTATTGTTGGGTAAAAAAAACAATCTTGCCTTGCTTCATCTTAATAATACTATTATTTCTTGACATTATCTAAAACAAATTGAGATAGGTAAAGAGGTTAGAGAGCTTTCTCAACTTGTAGAGTAACATTGAGCCCTTTTCCTGTTCTGAAATCATAGAATGGTGGGTTCAATGGTCCAAGGTACATACAATATGACAAACCAAATCTCTAAATTGGAGATTTTATTAGATTGCTCCAAACCCTTCCTATTATTTATAGTAAAAAACTTTACTACTGGATATTTTCATTCATTCCAAAAGTGAAGTTGTAAAGGAAATTAAGGGTGAAAACCTTGTATCTCAATTTTGTTTGACCAATGGTCACGAATTATTTAAAACTCTAAAGTTTGGGATATTTTACTGCACTGCTTAAAGCTACTCGAGTATAATCTTTTTTTTAAAGACATTTACTTATATTGTATTGTGTTATATGGATTAACCTGAAATCGCTTTGAATATTGCCTGTACCTCACCAACATCTAAATGATCATATATCAAAGCCTTTTATATCTGTTGCACTGAACCACATATGCAGCCTGGGGTGAGAATTTAACCTGTCCCCAGAATGAGTCGTGCCTAAAGACTTTCAGATGTGAGAAGGATTTCCATCACGTGGGGCCTATTCTGACCTGACACTCAAATAAAAAGCACAAGCCTCCATGACTCCCTGTCTCCATCCTGCCTCTTGTACAGGGTGCTTCCATGACTGATTTGAACCTTGAGGAAGTTATTTTATACAAAACCCTGTAAAGATCTTTAATGATCTGAATGTAAGGAGCACAAGAGTTAAATATTTTCAAATTTCCTCGGTTCAGACCCCAATCCTGAATATATCAATATGTGTGGGACTGAAACCTGGCCAAAGTATATTTCTTTTCTGTGTCAACACTCTCTTTCTCTGTCAACAACAATAAATCAGCAGTTTTAAAGGTGACTGGACCTCGCCAAGCCACTTTTATTAATGGAAAAACTTTTATTTCTGTTCCTGCATTAATGTAATTTCCTTCCTTCCTCAACGAAAACAGCCAACAAAAAGGCAGAGAAGAACAAGAAGGGCGCTCTGAAAACCCCAAACAGCATCTCAGAAGGAGACGGTAAATACAACTCGATAAAAGAGGGTGAGTGAACAACTCTCGCTTGTTATGGGAAATTCATGACGTCATAAAAATTCATCTTCCCTCCAACGTGCAGGGATCATTCCCCCGCTTTCACAGGAGCCGTTAGGATGGGAAAAAAGAAACAAACTCTCTCAGAGATGACAAATATTTTTGGAAAGGGGAAGAGTGTTACAGAGAGCATATTTTCCCTGAGAGAAAAAAGTCTGGCAATATAAGACGATGCTCTCAGAAGTGGAGTCAAGCCACAGAGGCATGGATGTCTTCTCTGCCTATGAAGCATTGTGTTTGGTTTCCATGGATCACGATATATTTGCGAAACTGAAGCCAGGATGCCCCTGTAGCCTTCCTGTCATGTCAGATGACAGATTAAACTTACTCAACTGAGAGCGTGATTTAGGGCAAAACCCATGTGCTTTGACCTCAGACTTTCCACAGCCCTGAACGTTGTGATATTGCCCTTATTAGACTTATTTACACAGTGTCAGACGTTTCAAGCTTAATGGGAAGCTGTATTTAATAATTCTCGAAGGTTAAGAAATGCTGTGGTGGCCAACTGTGAATTTATGTGTTTATGTTGAAGCTAAGAAACCTACCGAGACAGACAGAAAGGCTGCCGTTTTTAATTTGGCACTTGGGAATGGGAGCAGAAAGTTGGATATTCTTGCATGTTGGAAAATGGGAACTCCATGCGGACATGCCTGGCACAAAGAAGAGCAAACAGTCAAAATCTAGAAGGCTCAGGCTCCCAACATCATGTTTTCACGGCTGAAACTGTGACTCAACATTAATCTGTTTTCCAAATCTGTTTCAGCATCTCTGATTTATGTAAAATGTAAAAATCATGCACTTTCTATTTATCAAGAGCTGCATCAGTTTTTAGAAATTGTTTAGCTTCAAAATGTTCAGTTATCCTGCCATTGTTGGATGTGTAGCAGAACATCAGCGACTGTCTCATCCACACATACCAAAACAATAAGGAATTAATAAAACGAGTGTCTTAGACCAGCGAGGACTTTCAAAGTTTGATTCAACACGTGTTTCAATGGCTCATTCATTATTCCCATCAGTCTAACATGTGTTGAAACAACATGTTTTCATTCAGATCTGCACAGTCAAGCTGCAGAGGCTGAGTTTGTGCTGCTGAATAGCAAACACTTGTATAGGTTGATGTTCAATGAGTAAAGTCTGTCACAATGAGTTGGTAAATGATTTTCTTTTAAAGTGAGACTTTATGTAACTTTTCAGTGCCGTAATCCTGCAATTGTCAATTGTGGCCACAGGGGTCACTGTTCAGCAAACGTTTCCTGGTCTCACTTTAACCTTTATCTTATGGTTGCTTCAAAGTCCAGGATGTCCCTAATATGTTGGCTCCTTTCAGAGCGCCTGTGGTGTTAGAGTGTGTTTGATTCCATGAGGATTTTATATATAGGAATACAGGATAAAATAAGATCAACACGTGTTTTATTGCTCTATAAAGTTATTGTGAATACTACGCTAACTGGTCTAACCACTGGCTTGTTAAACAACTTTTATGCTTCAGTTTTACAGCAGAAATCAATTTGCTCTCAAGCTATGTTTGCTTTATGCACCAAACATAAATTATCTCATGTGTGGGTTTTGGATGCTGATCCTTTTTGTGGTGTCTTTAAATCCTGGTTCATGTATTTGCCGGTCTTCAGTGTCTCAGACATACCAGGCTGCTGAAACAGCTATACAATGCAAAGCCAGCTTCCTTTATGGATCAAAGACTGTATATTCTTAACTTCAGAATTTTTCCAAAATCACAGGCATACATCTTGTAAGAGCCCGGCTCCTTTTTGTCTTCTTTGTGCCTGGTAAACTTCTGGGAGACCATTTGCAAAGGCAGTCCTGGCTGTATGACAGCAACATGTGCAGCATATGCTGCATGTAAAAACAGACCGGCGCCCAATCGGAAATTCTTGCTCTGAAAATCTATCACTGTGATCCCAGGCTGATGTCTGCAAACAGAAACACATGGTTTGACCCAAAGAGCTATTGGGCATCGGGGATTTCACACATCAACCTTTAACTGCCCATTTGACACTCACTGCTTGCTATTCATTGTAGTGTAAAAGATGAGCCAATCTCAAACAAAAGCTCTATTTTGTGAACACTGACTCCGTTCCTGCGATCACTTAAAGACAGGCATTTGTTCAAATGAACTGAAAACTCCCTCCAGCAGTAAATGAAAACATTCTTAAGTGATGTGCAGCTTTTAAAGACTGTATTTCTCTAAAATAAAGGCCTTGAAGGTGGCTGCATGCCTGCCAACCCATTGCTGTGGCATCAGTGGGTGTTACTGGATAATTGCCATACTCAAGGAGTTGATTGCAAGATGATTAGTCATATCTTTGACTGCTAATTGCTATCATCTGCACTGGCAGTAAAGATAGGAACTGTGGGACTCAATGCTTTACTCGTGTCCTTTGGTTTGGACAGTGAGGAAACCTGCACAATAAAGTCTAGTATCACCATCTACGGTGATGAACATGTGATCATGGAGTGGAAACAAGTCTGAGAGTTAAGTCTGGGAAAATAACCCAAATAATCCTGATGAGGTCATAGTGATGTCCTCAGGGTTATTTCTGTTTGGGTTTGGAGACTGGGCTTGAAACAGAATGCCTCAATTTTAAACCAGGGGGGCGGGGATTTTATCAGGCAGGGAGGGTGAAAAAGGCATTATTAGGTTACTTTATGGGAAATGTAGGATCCATTATTTTGGAGCTCGACCCACACTACGAATTTAATGTCAGGATACATCCTCCTCTGCTACTTTAATTTCTTTCTTTTTTTTTAATCTATTTGTCGGAAGAGCAATTTAAAATGTGCAAAAGGTCTTAAAGGATCACAACTTCTTATGATTTGGACCTGTCTGTCAGCTTATCCAATTTCTGCTAATAGGACTGGCACCAAAAAAACCATGCAGTTGGCAGGTAATATAAGAATATACCTTTTAGTTATCCAAAACCTTTCTGACATTATCGTCTGACTATCTTCCTTTGATCTAATTATATATATTTTTACCAACGCCTTTGAACATGCTCGACAGGTTTGCAGCTAGGTGCTGCAATTTCCCATTTTCTCCCATTCATGATATTGCTTGAGTCATTTTGACAATTTAATCATGTATTCACGGTGCAGTTAGATGGCTGTGAAAGGCATGCTTTGCAAAATTACAAAAAGGAAATGTGCTTAGTATACAGTCATTAATCATCCATGAGGATTGACACGTGTCAAGCTGTTAAACTCCATTTCCTTCACATGCACAGAAATTAGTTGTTTACAGACAGAAGTGTGAAATGTTTCATGCACTTGATGATTTCTTAATTCTTTAGTCTTTATTTCTCTCCTACAGGTGATCAAATTATAGCTACAAAAGAGACCTCACTTTATAGCTTGATAACATAACTCCAGGTGTAAAGAGATTGCATCGTAAGTTAGTGTTGTGTTTGGTTCTGAGGCAGAATGAAGAAATGAAACTGTTTATTGCTCACAATGAATGTTGTGTTGACTACATTATGTTTTCTGTAAAGAGCGCAACACAGAGTTCAACTGCTGTCTTGTTTGCATCACACATTTGAGTTCAAAAGTCTAAATTGCTCTTTACTGTTGAGTCAGTGAGGAGCTATACTGTGCAGAAAGCAATGATCCTGGAGCAATGCAACACATGATACATAACATTACCATCACAAGCCAATTTGTCATTCTCGTTACCCAGAATGCCCTCCAATGGGACTGGAGACAGTGAAGATTGATGACTTCCAGCTTCATGCTTCAACTACAAAACGCTACGGCCTTGGTGCACACAGAGGTCGTCTTAACATTCAGGTAAGACAGGAATGTAAAGTGTTGGTATTTTGGGAAAGTCTAGCAGAAGGGGCTTGCATTGGCTCCTGAGCAATCCCACCATTCCTTGGAAGTCAACGTGGAAGCGTCATTTTTTTCCCCCACTGAGCAGCAATGCAAAGGAAATATGATCCAGAGATAGCATCTTTTAATTTCAGCATCAGTTTAGGTTCACATTCAAGATGCTAACTGGCTTTTGCTCAGTAAAATATGGATTTTTAATACTCCAAAAGCTAATCAGCAGAGCAAGTAATATGCCATCAAACTACACACCCCCCCAAACATATCAGAAAGGATTGGTATTTGAGAGGAGGTATTTCCTGTTAGTGCGAGCTGTGCTTTGAGGGTATTAGCATGTGTGCAGCATGCCTCATCTTCTGCAGGCTGCGCTGCAAACAATTAATGAAACACACACACATGCTCTTAATCCACACAACACAAGACAAGAGAAGACAAGGCATTATGCTTCAGGAAATCCACAAAACAAAGGATTTGTTGTTTGGCATGTGTGTGTGTGTGCGTGTGTGTGTGCTGTGTGCGTGTGTGCGTGTGTGTGTGTGTGTGTGTGTGTGTGCACCTACATGTATGTAAGGGCCTGTCAGGAGTCATAGAGGAGCAGAGATAGAGTCCAGAACAATTATCTTCAAATCAGGAGAAACAACATAGAAAGCAGATGTTGCCTGTTGAATCGGGCCAGTGGCCAGTGAGATTACAGACACCAACAGTTCTGTGATGATGCATTCTATGGTTCGCAAATCTCGCAAATCATTGAGCAATACATCTAGACATGCATTTTTGCTTTAGGAATTTGGTTCAAAGCAGCTGAACACTTACTTCTTAAGGCTGGAACATGTGTCTCATAGCTGCTATTGAATGAAACTATGGGTATTGTTTAGTTTTCTTTTCCATTTTGAACCTGCAACCCCGGCAGGAAGTTGGATCATCAAATCAGCTTGTTTCAATCACAGAGCCACGCTACAATTTTAGATTTGGGGTATGTATACGTGTAAGATTGGAGAACTATGATTTCAACTCAGATATTTTCTTCTAGGTATCCAGTTTTTCTTTGAGGAAACGTCACATTTACGAGACTAATTCTTCATGTTAAAGACTTTGATAAAGACTGTTAATGTAATGTAAACAATGTATAATTAATACAAGTTGAGGATAGTTCACAGATTTATAAAACAAATTGTCAGCTTATCACTTTGTTTTTGTTATGGACGTACAGTAAGTAACTGGTTAAGGATTTCGCCCCAATTCCAAAGGTTAACTTACATAATATACCTTTAACTCCTCTTTGAGGTGAGAATATGTCAATTTGATTCATTATGTCAAGTCACATGTATCTATGTTCCGATCTTTTAGTAACTAGCTGCTCCTCGTAAAACAAGAGCGGCGTGCTTCAAAGAGACTAGACAGTCATGATAAGACGCAGTGATAGTACTTAGTATGTGCAGTGCAGTATGCCACAATGTTAACTTTTAAATGAAAAAGATGATCAATGTGACCTGTCGGCGCACACACAGCCTGTGAGTGACTGTTCACACATCTCGCTCTGAGCTGATAGCGTCAACTGGTGCATTACAGGCTTTATGGAGAGAGCAGCATTTTATTCATTGTTAGTTAAACATTTTCAGCTGTTGAACCGAGAAGGTGTCAAGAAAATGGATGCTCACGTTCCATCCATCAACACTCAGACACAGATGTGTCCTGTGTTCATTCCCAGGACTAAACTTCAATGGCTATTTTTTGCCTTTGTTCACTCCAATTAGGTATGAGCCCGCCTTGCCTCTAGCCTGGAACTCTTTTATAAAAATGTACAATCAATATGTTTTCTTTATCATGTTAGAAGTCACATATATCTACTGATTCTTACCTGGGCAGCATATTTCAGATTCAGAGGATCAAATCTAAACATCTCAACACAGCTCAGCTAAATATGTAACAAAAACAAGCAAAGCGGAGGCGACCAGCACTACCAGCCGGTATGTTGCACCCACCATGGACTATGTGTTTGTGTTTCCACACGGACATCTGGAATAAAATTCTGCCCCACACGGCTGTTTCTGGCCTGCAGGCTGGCCTTTATGAAGATGACCTCTATGATGGGGCCTGGTGCGCTGGGAGAGATGACCCGCTGCAGTGGTTCGAGGTGGACGCCAGGAGGCTGACAAAGTTCACAGGGGTCATCACACAAGGCAGAAGCTCCCTCTGGTCGTGAGTAGGAACTAAGCAGACATGCATGGAGAGTTGCAGATGGTCGAGGATGAGGATTTTCTTGTCCAAGCTAACGATAATTGTGGGGGACGGCTATCATGTCAGTTCTCTAAATTGCCTTAAATCCTGGTGATATCTGGTGATGTCTTTTTAAAGGTTGTTTAAAACCATTAGAGGACATTCATTTTTGTAGACATAGAAAGAAAAGCTCTCACATGGCTTGATAATCCACCACATTTAATATAGATCCCTATTGTTCATATACGAGAAGGATCAAAGAAAATAAAGATTAAATATGAGAAAAATATTTAAATAAATTAGCATGAAAAACATGATGCTTTAATAACCTGAATTGCAACATCTCTGATCTTAGATCAGCAGTCCATTCCAAGCACAGGTTGGCATTATGAAGTTTATGCAAAAATCAGGCTGTACTTACTAGGCACAGCGGTGCCTTGAGATAAATGCTAACGTCAGCGTGCTAAAATGCTCACAATGACGATGCTAACATGCCAAAATTGAACAAACATACTGTTCACCATGTCTATCATCTTACTGTAGCATGTTAGCATGCTAACAATTGGTCATTAGCACCAAACACAAAGTACGGCTGAGACCAATAGGCTATGAATGTCCGTACCAACTTTTCATGGCAATCCATCCAATAGACATTTCACTCAAAACCACAAATCACTCTCAAGGGAGGAAACATCAGGGGATCATGAACGTCAGTCGGGTTCTTCCTCTGTGGTTCAATAATGTTTGTACAAAATGTCATGCCAATCTATCCAATAGTTGTTGAGATGATGTTGATCTAGACCAAAGTGGTGGACCCATAGAGCCATGTGGTTAGCTAATATAAATCTAAACAAAGTAAAGGGCCAAAAATAAAATTACAGATGGTACAAGTTGGGAACCATGGGAAATGAAAACTGGAAGTAGACAGACAGCGATAATTGTTCCAGAACTCTAAATGACTCTTGGATTTTCCTGTAAACCCAACTGGAAAATTTGACTTCACAAATATAAACAAAACAAGCTTTTCAATTTTGTCTACATGCCGCTGAACCTTCACTGGTGTTTGCCCTTTTCACAAGTATTTTCTGATCCCCTCACTGTGGGATTAAGGATTTATGAGTTTGATTGATTTGACTACAGCCTCAAACTTTCATCTCTGCTAAAAGGTCACACTACATTATAAAAATAACACAGGAGAAAAAAGATTTTACTGCACTGTGAGCTTGTTCATCACACTCCGATGACCTGAAAGAAAGAGAACAAGTAGGGGATTATATTTTAAACTATACATTTTAATTATATTTACAGTAAGTGTTTACAAACATGTGATGAGTCTTCTGTATTCTTCCCACGGTGTCTGTGAAGCTCATTAAGATATGAATTATAGTACCATCCAGTCTCCATGGCAATTTATACAAAGCGATGGGTATAGTCTCACCTCCCACTGCCTCTGCTCATCAGTACATTAATCTGTCGTGTCTCATTTTGAGTTTACAATTTCAAAAAGAATATATTTACTCCCGACTTACAACCCGACTACGCATCCTTATGGCTTCAATTGCTGTACCAGAGTGTGTGTTATTTTAGTACTGTTTTTAAGGCAAAGTTAAAATATGGATTATCTTGTTTAATTGTTTAGTGTCACCTTTTCTGAAACGCTTCACACTAAAAATCACTGGGTCACATTTTACCCAGTATGTTCCCAAGACAATTGGTTGTTTTGATCCAGTGTTAATTTAATTGTTTCATATTACAGCTGTGTTATTTCCCCAAACTAAAACATGCTTATTTTTGACCCAGTGTTAGACACAACAAGCCCAACAAGTTTCCAGAGTGCCCAGAAGTGCCCAGACCTTTTGATCCCGGCCCATTTAAAAAAAAATAAAAAATCTCATAAATGAATAACATTAATACTAACACTAACAACTGATTTGATTGGTGGTGTAATGGTTTTCTATCTCCTGGGCATTGAGTAAAGTTCGCCCAGTATTGTGTTGATGCTGTATTGGAGTTGGATCCATTTTGACCTTGTGAGTTTTAGTGTGTGACTCTTATGCTCACATACTGTACAGTACATACTTGATTCCATGAGCTCTTGAGAAATGCACTCTGAGATTATTGAAGTGTGTGTGTGTGTGTGTGTGTGTGTGTGTGTGTGTGTGTGCGTGTGTGTGTTTCGTTACAGAGAAAGGTACCTGTAGTCATAGTAAATCACCTCAAATTATTCATGCCACACTTTTCAACAAGACTGTAGTCTCCATTATGTTAAACCTGATTATAAGCTCATATTGTGTTGGGGAACAATACAGAAAACATGTCCCTCACTGTAAAGGCTTGTGGCTTAAATTGTATTTTCTTTATGGGTTTGGGGTTGCATTTTCAAATAAGTATGCCTTCTTAGAAAGCGGCACCCATCTTGGTAATACCTTTTAATAAAAGGAATTGGCAACAATAAAGCGATAAACTAAAGTATTGCATTTATCCAGGGTCCTATACTCACCAAGAAAACGATAGTTAGATGGTAGGGAATCCTTTTCCCCTTACCATCTACCTACTGTACTCTGACTTCGCTCTGTAATAATATTTGACAACTTTTGGCCTTTGTGCTTTTTAATTGGAAAGGGTGAGCACAGACTTCTGGAAACTGCTGTGTAGTTAGAGAGCATGGGGAGATACTTTATCAGGCTGTGTTTGTAATTTTCCTTCAAGGCCTAGCACGCCAGCTTCAGACAGAATTTCCCCCGCAATTAGCTCTGTAGGGCATGTAACTGTCTGCGGTGCCAGCTCAGGGGCTTCTGTCTCTAACAGTGCTTTAATTAGCAGAGCTGGGAATTCTTACCAAGCTGGACCAGCTCAGCACTGATGTCTTCATCCAAAAGCACGGGAGTCGCTGTCAACCTACATACTGTTCACACTGGTAGAGCTCTGTCTCAAACAAGTTTTAAGAGCGGATCAATATATTTTTGTACTGTACGGAAATTGATGGAAGCCAATGGATGCATGGAAAGGTAGGGAAAATAGTTTGAAATTGGCTAAAACAAACTAACGTGGTTTGCAGAATGGTCAGTGATGTGCATTATGTGTAGCTAATTGGCTAAAACATGCCAAGCAGTATATGGTCTGTTTAGTAACTTGAATGCACTTCAACCTCATCATCACTACACATTTGATAACTGAACTTGAAGGTGTAAATTGCTACTAGTTAAAATAATAATCTGACTTTTCTTTGCTTTCTTAACTAGTTCGATGATATTGGTGCCTTGTCCTCATCGTGAGTCTGGAAACTCCAGAGTCAATGTTTCCGACCAAAATATACAGCATGCAACTTCAGCTTGTCCTTTTTTACAATTCAGCTTGTGTACAGATAAAAAAAAAAGAGCTTTAGAGGTGCTGGTAGGTTTTTTATTATTATTATTTGGACAAAGCCAGGCTAGCTGTTTCCCCCTGCTCACAGTGTTTGTGCTAAGCTCAGCTAAAAGGCAGCTGGGTAGTTTAATCTTTAGCGTACAGACTTGAGAGTGGTATCAATCTTCTCATCAAACTCTTGGCAACAGAGCAAGTAAGTGTATTATGCAAAATGTCAAGCCATTCATTTAACATTAACTGACATTATGCTAGTTTGAATTCACAATAGCATCAGTCACATAAATAATACAGTGCATTATTGGACTGGTTCTAGACTCCTGATTAACTGCCAGCATTTATGATTTATTCAGTCATTTAAATCAATGAATTAGATGAAACAAACTGGAGATTCAGTCTGATCATCGGGCCAAAGTTTTCTGGAATTCAGAACCAAAACTTGATCCAGTTAAAATTAAAATCATCTGCATGACAAACTCCCATTTTGCTCATATTCCAAAACTTTAAGCGATAACAGGCTGAAGTGACAATTCTAATATAAATTCTTTGACCTCCTCTCCAATTGTGCTATTTTTAAACAGACTTTCACCCTGTGAGAATTGAGCGTGTCTGGACGTGTGCTGAGCGACTTCCTCACAGTCACCTCATTTGCATTGAAATAAGGCCTGACAGGATATTTCTTCTCTTCCTCGCGCTAACAGGAGCGATTGGGTGACCTCGTACAAGGTCATGGTGAGCAACGACAGTCACACCTGGATAACGCTAAAGAACGGCTCAGAGGACTTGGTAAGTCACAATCATGACATTTAAAAGCAGTATTATTCTTTATCCGCATAAACTAGCTTCATAAGTAGTCTAGTTTTGTTTATCCTTTGTTGACTGGAACATGACAGAAAAAAATATTCTTGCCTAAGAGCAATTACAGAGAAGAGTTAGATATCTGCTTATTTCCAAGCTTAATGAGCTTGGAGGCAGTAGTAAATACTGATGATACTCAAACAGATGGGGACCTCATCCTGGCTCATCGTCAGAGTTACGTCTCGGCACTTCATCTAATTGAATAGATGGAAACCAAATACAGGCATTTATTATAAAAAAACGAAAGCAGCAATTCAGCCAGTAAAATAATAAAAGTATTAATAACCCTATTATCAATGAATATACAAATCAGATTATATTTTTGAGGAAAATCATATCCACGCTGCTCCCTACTGTGGTTCAAGTCCGAGCTAATGGAATTTTGGTGTAACTGTATACTCCCTTGACTGGTGATGTTATAGATGTGGGAGATAATTCCCCTCCAGTAATTCAGTCTACAAGCTCCCCGCTCACCCACTCGCACAGCTTTTATGTCAAATGCCACCTGCACCTGTTTGTCTTGCAAAATGCTAAAAGGTGCAGAGAAGAAATAAAACAGAGGGTGATCAAATTTACAATAAAATCCCAGTGGTATCAACGTTTAATCATGTTCTACAGGTGCATGAACATTTGTGTTTGCTTTAGAGTTATGCTTACCAAAGCATAGAACTTTTTTTTTTAACTTTTTTTCATTGTCCTGGTTATTCCTTTAATTTATAATCTACTGTGTGTCATGTCCTTTATACATGGTGTCACATATATTTTTTTAGGTTATCTTTTAACATCTAGTTAGGTACAATAAGAGACATTGTAGGTTTCATTTGGCGTATTTCCAGCTGTTGATTAAAAGGCATTGTTCATGAAAAACTAACTTCAACTGAGGTTCACTTTACAAACAAAATCAAAAATCCTGTTCTTTACTCACCAACTGGAGAAATGTGCTTGCCTCAGTAGATCTTCATTGGTAATAGGGAAAAGGAGATCCCAGTCCAGAACATCTTCCCAGTGCCAGTGGTCGGCCGATACATCCGAGTCAACCCTCGATCTTGGTTTCACAGCGGCAATATCTGTATGAGAGTGGAGATCCTTGGCTGTCCTATGCCAGGTGACGGGTTTGTATGGACGAAGCAGACACATGAATAATTCCTGCCACTGAAGGGTAAAAAAGTTTGGATGATACAGGATTTGGGACTTCAGAGAGAATGATCTACCACTGCAATGATTATGGATTGGTTAAGTCTTGGCACAAACACCAATTGGTTAGGGTTAGAGAAAGATCATGGTTTGGTTTAAAATTACTACTTGTTTCAGGGTAAGGGACCTTTTGTCAACATGGTTACAATAAAGCTCCTTTCCCAATGGACAAAAACCACGCTACCACCAGGTTACATCTGGCTTTTAAGATCTCAATCAGCATTCACACGCTTTAAAGTAAACATACAATAAATAATCATTATTATTATATATTATTATAACTTATTAACACACAAAACATACAATTAATATGCTCTCATCAAAGCGACCAGATTCCAGTCAGACAACAGTAATTTTACCTCATTAATTGTTAATTTTATTGTTAATCGTTCATTTGAACTCGTTAATTGTTAAACACACTTCATTAAAACTTGACAGAAATAAAGTATATCTATTCCAACAATCACCAACTCTGGTTTGGGAGTTTGAAAGAGAGACTGAATAAGTAACTGCAACATTTTTACTGTTTACTAATGCTGTTTTCCAGCTCGTTCGGGAAGTTGAGTGTGACACACCAGAAAAAAAACAAAAAGGCATACTCATCTACTGGCAATGGGAAAGGAATCTATCGTCTGTTTTTGGTGTGTTTGCCCGTGTTAAAAAACCTGCATATGGGGGCTCATTTTGTTCAAAAACAGGTATAATGAACACTTGGTAATGGTTAGGGAAAGACTGAAGTCATGGCTAAAAAAAGACTGCAAGTAGGATATGGGAAGCAAACCACCTGTGTTAAAGTCCAATGTTTTGTTTTAAAAAGTAGACCTTTTAATTGACTTAGATCTTAGTTATTTGGTTAAAGGGCCAGTTCACCCAAAACACAAACCTGCCACACTTTCCTCTACTGGTATCTTGCCATTAAGCTCATTTTGGTTTTATGTGATGAGATTTTGGGAGGATTTTCACAGGAACATTTTGTACTGAAACAATTGTCCCCAAACAGCGAGGTCTTCTGAGATTATCCACAGTAACTGGGACATTGTTTCTGCAAAGACAGGTTGCTGTTGAGATATTAATGTGTAACTGTCGAGTGCCAGGAGCATTACAAACTAAAATAATTTAATTTCCTTTGTGTTGATGTGGCGGCAGGTAATCTTAAAACCCTGGCACAATATACCAAATCTTTCTGCATGGCTGTATACCAATGGAGGTAAGAGAGATTTGTAATTTGGCTGGACTGAACCTAAACTGGAGAAAAGACAGCAGGTGCTCAACATTTATAGTTTCAATACACATAACACCCTTGATCATTCCTTTCCTTTGCAAATAAAAAATAACTCATCCACCTCCTTTATGTGTTTTCTAACTCCACACAGATCCCAATAATTATTACCACAGACGCAATGAAGTCATAACAACAGACGACTTGGACTTCAGACACCACAGCTACAAAGAAATGAGGCAGGTGAGTCACAGTGAACAGAAAACAACAGATATAAGCCACCTGCTTATTCAAAGACACCAGAGCGTGGAGCAATAAAACATCTTGTGTAACTGCGAGCCGACGCCAGACAACTGGTGTCCTTTTTAAGAACAAAGTGTGCAACAGTAACAAATGAAGTGAGCGCTGCCAGCCACATGAAAATGCATTAAGCATCTCCTGGCTTGTGTCATTACTTATTCATATAGTTGTCATGAACAGTAGCCTGTTTGTACTGAGAAGGAGGACAGCTGTATTTGTCACTGCTTACACTATGACTGAGTGGTTGCGAAGGTACAAGTGCTGTGAATCGCAATCGTCTGTAATGTAGCAGCTCCCCTGCGGTAAACAGTTGACTACGGGTGTCCTAAACTGCTGTTATGACCCAAATTGAGAATTACTCCAATTAATGCCCTGAACATATGGCTCACTGTAAAGCTTCTTTGTTCTGGTGTGACAGCCTGAAATGCCAGGAATAAAATTAAATTAATTGACTGTTTTCTTTCTTTTCTTTTCTTTTTTTTTTATCTTTCTTTCTTTGAGGCTAATGTGTGTCACACAGGGTGTCCAGCCACAGTAGACCTCTCACAAAGAAAAGGACTATTTTTTAAATTCCTAAAGCCTTTTCATTCTTGACATTTCTTTTCCCCATGCAGGTTATGTGCCAGGACCTCAAAGTGGAAATAGCCCATTGTGGCTTGTCAAATAAAGTGCATGCCCCATGAGAGAAGCGAAAAGATACCTCTTATATTGCTTCAGGACTGTCCTTTTCTTAGATCACGAAAGAATGTTACTGTAGTAGCCTTGGGGCTACTGGTATTGTCAGAGCGTGGATATAGTTTAATACTTTATAAAATAAAATAGGAAGATGGTGTATTACCTTGCCATTACCCTGGCACATCCCGGTCAAGAAACTTATTTTTAATGACAAGATTAGTTTAAAGGTGCTAAATTTGAATTCAGAACATATCTATTGTCTCTCAATGGCTCTCAACATGGTGACGGCTGAGCCAGTGGCTCACAGCTGAAGAGTCTTTCACACAGAACAAGACAACAGAACCACTGCGCTCTTCAACACATTATTTCCAATGGCTTGAGCAGCGCCATGGCGGCTTTTTGCTGCCTCTCGTCTCTCGCTATTGAACTTTGGGTGCAGTGTGCCGCAATGTGTGCTTAACCCTGCGGCAAACGGCAAAGAGTCTGTGGCCATGAATGTATAAAGAGACTTATTATAAGACGTAGATAAGATTCCTTGGCATAACACTAATTGACGTGCATCAGACCCTGGGCTGCAGTCATGTTCCATATTCAGTTCTGTCAGCTTTCTGCTCGCTCTATGTGGCTGTAATGGTGGATATATTGGCTGTAATTCATCACTTTTATTATCTTATAATAAATCCATGGGCTGTATTAAGCCTAAAAATGCACTAACCACTTAGTGGTGATGAAGTGAAGATAGTGTATGTAAAAACACCTCAAGACAGTATGCTCTACATTGATCCTGGTTATTGCAATCCAGGTACATTTATCAAGGGGATGCTGTGCTTTATTAAACCGGAAGCAAGAATGTCACGGCTGACTTGTAATGATTTGTTTTATGAACAAAACCAGATGTTTGTTCAATGATTAGCTTGGTTGGAAAAGTCCAAATTCAACCACTTAATTAAAACCCCATCACTCCTTACTGGTTAATGACTTCTGCAGCAGCTGGAAGAGCTAGTAAACACAAATTTCCTAACAGCTTGTTAGTTTTTTTCCTGCTGCACTTCCTCTTTGTGTCTCCACTCATGCCCACATGGGTAAATGATTAGGTGTTGCCATTTTAATCAGCTCTTCCACAAGTCTGTCTTCTTAATTACCTCGACTGCTTTTCCTTCCTTCTCCAGTTTTAATAATTAATTAAGGTCTGTGACACTGCACTGGCGATATTATTTTTTTAATTTCCAATAACAGGTTCCCATCATTTAAAGTAGCAGTACCACCAAGTAAAACTACTTGAAAACTTGGCATCAAGCTTACATTTTTTTTTATTATTCATGACTATTCACACTCATGAGGCAACAGTCAAAAGAAAAAAAAGATATAATTTTTTTGACAGTAACCAAACAACCCACCAACTATCATCAGATTCCGATTAAAATGTTGCTAAATCCTGATTGGTGAATGGAAGTATGTGACATCACCTTTTCCAAAATAATTCCCAAACTGCTCAAACTTTGTCATAGAATTGTATGTTCATGCAGACCAATAGAGGTCATAGTAATAGGCTTATCGAGAAAATAAGTTTTTGGAGCTACAAGTCCTATTTCCATGGTTTTACATAAGGAAAAGTATTAGTAAAAAAGATTTTCCTATCGCGCCTGAATACAGTTTCAAATCTTAAGTGTCACTTTAACATTAAATAATCATCGCTAAGTGTCCAACAGTTGAATCCAAAAACTTGATTTGTATTATTTATCAAGAGCTGATGCTTCATTATTTACCTTCCACAGCTTATGAAGGTGGTCAATGAAATGTGCCCCAACATCACCCGGATCTATAACATAGGAAAGAGCCACGGTGGCCTCAAGCTGTATGCCATAGAGATTTCTGACAACCCAGGAGAACATGAAGTTGGTGAGTATATTTAAGGCAACAGATGTTTTAATGCAACAGGATTTGATTAAATGTACAACTAAAAAGGTGTACTCAGTGGAGTTCAGATCTCCAACAGGTATGTCTGCAACAACCACTGCTGTGTTGTGTGATTGAATGAGCACAACCCATAATCGGCTAACCCCCCCACAAGTGTATCAAACGTGTTTTGCACTCGCACATCTCACACAACAGATACGGTCTGATTTTAATCCATGCAGATAACTGCAACGGTTTTGTGCAGGCGTGCGTCTCAGCTCCGTCTCACAGGTGAAACCTTCAATTCAAGTTTTAGGGCTTCAAGTCTATTTTTTTGACAGTATGCGCATCAACGTGAGGTCGATGCCCAAATAGAAAGGCACCGAATAACTTTGTCACTGGTCGCAGAACAGTTGTGAGCGTAGTTCTGTTAGCTGATAACAGACAGCCAAACACACTGTCTAAAACAATAAAATTGTGCAAACTGTTTTCCCTATAGCTACATGTTTTTAGAAAGTGTGAGCGAGATTAGCCGTGGGCAGACGCAGAGGTGCACACTCACTCACGAACGCACACACTCACACATGCGAGCGATCGCATGATTCTCCTGGCGGTGATAATAATAACAACATCAGAGACATCTTTCTTCTTTCTCATGTAAGTGTAGTTGCAGTGATTGCATACATAATCCCCCTCTTTCTTCCCCCCCGATCTCTTTCTTTGTGTGAACTGGTGACCAGGTGAACCAGAGTTTCGTTACACAGCAGGTTCCCATGGTAATGAGGTGCTGGGACGAGAGCTGCTCCTCTTGCTGATGCAGTTCATGTGTCTGGAGTATCTGTCCGGCAACAAGCGGATACGTCACCTGGTGGAAGAGACCAGAATCCATCTGTTGCCATCTGTCAACCCCGATGGGTACGACAAAGCCTTTGAAATGGTAGGTCTGCAAGACGGCCATTAGTGACCTCATATCACGCGCTGGTCACCTGGCAAGAGCACACGTGGTGCGTGTCGGAAAATTGGTTTAAATGATCTGGTGGAATATATAAAATGCCCTGATGAACAATGCACATGTTATATAAGTGAACATAAGTGGACATGGGCTGCCTGTTTTGCTGTAAAATACTAAATACAAATAAAATAAAAATTTAAATCAGCTGCACACCTGCTTGATGAAAGGCACAATATTTCTGAACCAAAAATAGATAAAGAAAAATCTGACAGAGCTTGTTATCTTTATTGTGAATGGCATCATGTAATTTGGTGACCTGATGTGATTTTAGCTATTTTTAAGTTTATACTAAGATTTAAAAGTCCTGCTGCACCCACTCAGAATAAACCCCACTCTGCATATTTACACAGTTTAGTAGCTTTCTTGGGATGAGCTGTGATAGCAGGGAGGCAAAGCGTGATGATTACCTAACTCCACACTTCCCAGCAAGCCTTGTGAACCATATTACAGGACTCCATCGATTATAGAACAGTTGTTACCACAAATAATTATAATTATTTCCCTCACATTTGGTTTGTTTATTGTGTTCTTTTGCCCAGGGTTCAGAGCTCAGTGGCTGGTCTCTGGGTCGATGGAGCAATGATGGAATAGACATTCACCACAACTTCCCCGATCTCAACTCCATACTGTGGGAAGGCGAGGCCAAGAAGTGGATTCCTCGCAAAATGTTTAACCACCATGTGCCCATCCCAGAGTGGTACTTGTCCAAAAATGCCTCAGTGAGTGCGATTGACTTGTATGGTATCATTTTTAACTTATTCAATGTGTATATTTCAGCATCCCTACAGGAGAAGGCATGCATTTTTTAGATTACAAACAGAAATGCCATATTTGTGCCCAAAATATGTAGGCTGCAACTTCATCTTTATTAATGTGATTGCCATCCAGTTTCCAGTGACTTCACCTACAAAAAGGTGAAAAAAGTATTGCTCGATGTCCTTGTCCTGCACTTCCTCCAGTTTAACAGACAAATCTCACCGTAAAAAGACCATCTGCAACTTGAAAAGGATAAAACAGCCTCGTGGGCATACCAGCGCTGTCTATTTCGGGAGACGCAGACGCATCAGCTATTTGTGACGGAGAGGCGATGAACTAAAATAGACCCAGCAATCTATTAAAAGCTCATCCTCACTCGAGTTCTGACGTTACCGAGAGACGCGAGTGAGTCACGCGAAACCTGCAGAATAGCTGCTGCAGCCGCAGCGCTGGGATCCCCATCCGTGCTCAGGAAGCTGTGAAAACCAACCCCGCTCCCCTCACTGACCGGCCCCACCAGCACTTAGAGATAGCAGGGCTGGTTTAATTCATGAGTCCAAACAGCAGCGGTAAATGTGTTCACTTTTCAGAATGTATATTAGTGAAATCAGTTCTCAGCATGGGAGTGTGTGAACAGCTTTATCACTCCCTCTTGAGAGCACGCTGAAATGAAATTGTTTTCAGTGAGGGAGTTAATTTAGCAATCACAGTGCTGAGATGATTGCATGAATTACATTATCCTCCCCTCTCCTGTGTTCCCGCTGTAGGTTGCCGTGGAGACACGGGCTCTGATCGCATGGATGGAGAAGATGCCCTTTGTGCTAGGCGGTAACATCCAGGGAGGGGAGCTGGTGGTGACCTTCCCATACGACAAAACGCGCTCCCAAGGGGTGGCCAGGGAGCAGAACCCCACTCCCGATGACCACGTCTTCCGCTGGCTGGCCTTCTCCTACGCGTCCACCCACCGCCTGATGACGACCGCCAACCAAAGGGTCTGCCACACAGAAGATTTTGCCAAGGAGGACGGCACCATCAACGGAGCATCCTGGCACACTGCGGCTGGCAGTTAGTGTTCATAGCTGCCCGGGTGTTTTCTCACTGATCCTGACATTTTGTTATGCAGGATTTCTCTGCTCAGCTCTGATCCTTTGAGCTTTTGTTAGCACATCTGCATATTCAGTACTGAAGCCCTTTGGCTGTTTCAAAGCTTCCAGGTTTTAGTCTGAAGCATCGTGTAAGAATTCAAAGGCAGAAAAACAAAGAAAGGCTTAATTAACACCACAACTTCTAACCAATAACTGGAAAAAATGCTGACCGTAGTTGTCGCTGGCCTACAGATGTGTTTCTCTTTCTTGGCAGGTATGAATGATTTCAGCTTTTTGCACACCAACTGCTTTGAGTTGTCGATGTATGTGGGTTGTGACAAATTCCCTCATGAGAGCGAACTGCCTGAGGAGTGGGAGAACAATCGCGAGTCTCTTCTTGTCTTCATGGAGCAGGTACAGCGGCAAACAGCCAAATCACAGAGTCACACGTGAAAACCAAGCCGCACGCACGTAAACACATGCTTTTAAAAATATTTTGCAGTTATTTTAGGAATATGGTAGCCCTATAAATTTGTTCCTGTTATTCTTCTCACTAAAGTATTTACGAAAAGGAACTGTTTCAATACCGAACGGTCACATAGTCTAAACATACTGTCTTGGAAATTTGCAGTAAAAGCCAAGGATACCAAGGGTTGCAAAAGTCTTGTCCTCCAAATTAAGGCAAAATATGGTTGCATTCTCAGACATACTTTGATCAGACTTGTTATATTATATTCTCTCTAAGGATGTGGACTTTAGAAGATCGGGCCCCTTGTTTGGACACTTTTATTATTATTATTCCAATTATTAAATTTTGAAGCTGATTGAGGAGGAAAGCATGCTTAACAGTTCTGTTGAACTGAAGATCATACATTATACATCAAGTCATCACGTCATGTAATATACATTGTATTCAATTATGAAGTAGATTTTGATGGGGTAAACTTGGAAAAGGATTCACACATGGCTGCCTTGGGCCATGTTTTTCATGTGCAGGTGCATCGTGGGATCAAAGGTGTGGTGAGGGACCTGCAAGGCCGAGGAATAGCTAATGCCATCATCTCTGTGGAGGGCATCAGCCATGATATTCGCACGGGTACAACATCACATTTTAACTGATTCTTATGTAGGATTTAAGCTATGAATGATTCATTTGAGTAAGTAATCAATGCAAAACAAATGTTGTGGTTTTTTGCAGCATGTGGATCTTTTTTTTTATGTGAGTAAGCTTAGAAATTACAATCAAAGCAGTTGAACAAAAGCTACTTCAGGGTCCACTGACTCAACGGTCTCTTCACATTATTCCTCAGGAATGAGTCACTCTTATAGTAAGTTAGTATTCCAGTCTAACATTGAACAAACCGCTTAAACAAAAGCAGCTGGAGCCGGTTGGCGTCTGACTCAATTCATAGTCATAGCCAGTGTCGTCGAAGCCTCCTGCTCCGAGTTTGACTATCGATTGTGGCTCCTCCAGGCAATCTCTGCTGATGCCTAAAAGTGCAGCATTCAAAGCCAAGCAGTTTTGTACTTAGAGCGTGAAATCGAATGTCCAAAAGGACATTAGCCATTATAATTCCTGGAACTAAGTACAAGCCACTGTTTCCTTTTGGAAACCTCTTAGTTGCAGTCAGCAAAGATTTTAGGCTATTTATTTTGAAAATTTGACCTTTTCAGCTGCTTTGAATTTGCTTTGGAATGGTATGAACCTTCAAAATACACAGCAGTTGTTCTCCCATCTGGATGATTTAACTGTATTCACTGAGAAAGCCTGGATGCTATTCATGCACATTCATATCTGAAAGATGTTTTAACAGACTGAGAATGAATTAGCTCATTAGCATTTTATATTGAAGCATTCCAGGAAACAATTAGATTCTCTTCTGCCATCCGAATGTGAGTAATGTGAGCGCAGATGTCCACGTGTAACGTTGGATCGAGGATGGATAAGCAGCAGGGACAAACATGCCATCATATTTAATTTGTCTCTGGTAGTTCAGATATGTCAGGTGGGGGTATTGGCTGACCGGGAGGAAGCAACACTGTCATTTTTTATGAGTTTTTCAAATGCTGAAAATACACTACAAGCACGCCCAGGTTACATAAAGCCAGCATTAAGCAGAGAGAGAGACCAAGAAAATCCAACATGACAAAGCAGAGCTATTTTTAAAAATCTAGGTAGGAATGTAGAACACCTCCCTTCACAAAAGTAGAACACAAAGAACTCTCCAACTTTTATTTTAGGCTTTAGATGAAGCCTTGCGTTTTGCCACTGCTTAACAGGCTCTTTAAATCCAACTTTCTAGGACAAAATTTGCATATTGCTGCTGCTACACTAATAATGTGTAAATCTAACTGTTATGCATGTTGTGATTGAACTTAAAGGGGACATATCATGAAAAATTCACTCTTTCAGTGCTTGTGTCCACACATTTGGGTTAGCAAGATATGTCCCCTTTAAATACAATGTCCAGATGGACCCTTGAAGGTCAAATGTTTAAGGACATAACATCCATCGCAAAATATTTCACTTGAGAGAAAAGCTGGTATTGCTAATGATTGTGCCAACAGCATAACTGGCCATGTATATAATCGTGATACATTGTCAGGCTCAGACTACAGGAGTTTTGGGCCGATTTGATCCCAATTCACCAATCTCGACAATCAGCGGATACATGCGGTCCTGGCCCTTCGTTTGTACCAATGTTCTGCCCAGATTATCTGGTAATGGGAGGGGTTGACAAATCCAATCTTAAACCTTATGAACCGTTTGCAGCCTCATTGGGGCTGCCCCGATAATATCAAACATGTTTGGAATTTAAAATGGGTTAGCCAATTGCTGAATGTGTTCATTCAATCACACAGTACAGCAGTGTTAGTTGCAGACACACCCGGCAGACATATGCACTCTACTGAGTGCACCTCTCTAGTTTGAGCATGCAACACCCCAATTAACAAGTCACTACAAACATAACAAAAAAATGTCTGTGTGTTTTCAGCTTCTGATGGTGATTACTGGCGCTTGCTGAACCCGGGAGAGTACAGAGTAACAGCCAAGGCTGAAGGCTACAGCCTCTCTAGTAAGAAGTGCGAGGTGGGCTACGAGATGGGCGCCACCAGGTGCGACTTTGTCATCGGACGCACTAACCTGTCACGAATCAAAGAAATAATGGAGAAATTCAACAAGCAGCCAATCAGATTGCCAGTCAGGCAGCTCCAAGTTCGCAGGTCCAGAGAGAGGCGCCTGGGAACATAATGACTGTATGAGGAAGAATTTAAAACAAACATCAGCTCTGATCAAACTGAGGTCAAGTCCAAGCCTGGGTTTGGATGTCCGTCAGATTCCTCCAGAGTGCCGTCAGTGGAATTAGTGTGATTGAAAATGTGGATTAATTTAAACGGGATGCTTTATTTGTCTTTCTGTTTTGTTTTAGTTTGTTGTTTTTTCCCCCAGGCATAAGCTCTCTCTGTTTTGACTGCTCTCATCTCAACCTTTCTTCATATCCACTGTATTCTGTAAAAGGCTAAGTTTATGTTCATGACCCCATTTTTCAATTTATATTATTATATTATATATTATATTATTATTAAGATATCTACCACCATTCCTTTTTACATCAGCTATAAATACTAACAGAATCTAATCACATAAGAAAACTGAAATACAAGTTACGGATAAGAAATCTGTTTTAGCATCTAATTGTAACCACTGTAAGGAATGGCTATGACTTTCATTATGTACATACTTAACTTATGTAACACAGTTATGTAAACCATTACAAAAGCTTTATTACCTTTCACCTGTACAATCTTTGGTCTAAAAAAACAAACCTGTTGGACTCAGTGACCATTTGTGTGTCATTTTGTTTTTTATACACTTTGCTTTTGGCAATTTATTAAATAAAGACTATGTTTGCACAAATTGAAATTGGTTAATTGCTCATGTGGAAGTGTGTTAGTTTTATTCATGGTATCTATCAAGCTTTATGCACCTTTCATGGAGCTTAATGCAGATCAAAACGCTTTATTTTATGATTCCATAATACAAACACTTTTTTGTCATTTGTTACAATTTATAGAGAAAAGTGTACCAAATTTGTGTAGTGTAGTGTAATGAAATAATAAAACATGTTAGAAATGTTAATGTTTGGCAAACATACAGTTTAAAATACATGGAGAATAATGTTTCCGATTACATATGAAAAATATTTTACGGCCCATGAAGTAAAGCATCACTGTAAAATGTTTAGAAATTACACAAACATAAAAGTAAAAGTAGTGGCACAGTGTTTTGTAGGCCAAATTAATAAGACAGATATACTGTAGTACATATACAAAGTACTATAAAAACAATGGTGAACAAATTCACAAAAATGTTAACTAGAGTATTAAAATAGAATATTATATCAAATTAAAAGTAAAAGTAAAATGAAATGAATTAACTGACACATACAGGGACATCTACAGTAAATCTAGATCAGAAAATATAATACATACATTTTTTAGGAATTAATTTTTATGTTCTCTCCTTGGATATGTGATATTCCTCATTGAAATGACCAGGAACCAAAGGCTCTAAATTGATCAATAAAGTTGAAGCATTTGCAGTAGCGAGTGATTAAATGTTATATGATTAATATTTAGAAATTAACTCTGATTTTACATTTGCTCCTGCTTGATTGAACATCCCAAATGGAAAACAAGCATTTCATTTTGTAATCACCGTGCAAAATTTTAAGCATCCTTTCATTTGATGTCTGCAGTGAAATCATATCTTGGGAGTTTCGAGGTGGAAAGGCTCTAATTATCTGAGCTCTGCTGGGACTTTTATGGATCACTGGCTTATTCTGACAACAACACCATGCAGCCTTCCTTCTCTCTGGCCAGTATGCAATTATAGGAGGACCTCAACCTCACATCTCCTCCTCCAAAGGTTATTGATCAGAGGATCACACACCTGTCATCACCTCAGAGCACTGGGGAGTATGACATGTCAGCGCTTGTTAATATTACAATGCTTTTTGGAGCTCTGTACTATATCCAGTGACTTGAAATGTATATATTTTATTGACTGTTGAACGGAAGTGTCATGAATACAGAGGATTCAGACACTGTATTTTGAGAAAAAAATACAATCTAAATGGCTTAAAAGTAAAGTCATTAGAACAAAAATATAGGAGAGGAAAAACAATGGCGATCAGTGTCTCCGTGTGGCCGCTGCAGAGGTTGAAGTCTCCAACTTTCAAATGCCCTGTCAGCCCTGTTTAGAAAGCTGTCAAGCTCAAAGATGAGAAACTGGGATTGATCAGCTGCACACCTGTGACTTCCCACGCTTAGATTTTGGACAATCCCAGTCAGTTACGGTGGGTGTGGATCGTGGTGGGATGGTTGAAGAGGGTGTACAGTGTGCAGGGTGTGCAGTGTAGCCGCTGTGGCCTGCAGCTGTGATACCGTGCAGATGTGTGGGAGGACACAGGCACCAGCCAACCTTGCCAGCGGTTGAAAGGCCAATGCTTCTTCAGAAGTTGGTCCAGCCTTTGAAGCGTCGAGAGTGCCGGCCTGGACATCACAGTGAGTCACCATGCAGCGTTGGTAAACCAGCTCTTAATCTCTCACCCCTCTGCGGCTCTGAAGCCTCTGAGACAGATTAGACTCTCTGCTGGCTCGATGGATATCAAAGACCACAACCAGATCAGCAAGGGGAGGATTGAAGTTGAAAAGTTAATGAGGTCGAGACACATAATACTCTTAGATTTTTCTTCCTAGCATTTGCCAATTAAGCACAAAGTACAACCATTTCACGGCAGTCCATCTACAGTAACTCACTAGACTTTATCTTCCCGGGACCATGAATGTCAAAATGACGAAAGTTCATTGAAATCCACCCAATTGTTGCTAAAATATCCAGGGCCGTGCTGCTAGAGTGGCTAAAAAGAAGTAACTTGACAAACCAGATGGTTTGGTTCCATGAAACCATCTGAGAAGTCATTAGAAACTGTTTGGAAAAGGGCTAGCGCTTTCAAGAAATATTCTGCAGGTGATTGGATAAACCATCTGTCAATCAAACTCTTGCCACAGCCAGTCAGGACAAGGGGAAAAAAAATATTTTCCATCAAGAAAAGCCCTCAGTGCCAGTCTTTGCTCTTCTTTCAGTGAATAAAAACTAAATTCTGATAGAACTGATGCCATTGTAGAACCAACGCTAATCTCTTTGGGATCCATCATTGATGTTAAGAACAGTTGCCTCTCCGTGTCGTGTCATCACACACAGAAACCACACCTGTAGCTGCCAAAAGACAGTAGACTTACTTAACGCTTATTGATCCGGTCACTAGCTAGCCAAACACAAATGCATTACTTGGAGCATGACAACATGGATTTTTTTGTGTGAAATGTGACCCTGCAATACTTGTGTGATCTCGTGATATCGCGAGATATCCAGAGAGTCTTACAAAATAAGACCCAGGCTGTAATTAACAGAATTATCCTTGAATATGTGTGAAAAAGGTTAAGGAGAGGATCGTGCAAATAGTTAACAAGACATTTCTTTTTTTAACGGGCGAAAATTGCATTTCTCAAGACGCAAATGCTAAATATTTGCTTGCTCTGTGGAGCTGTCAAGTGGCTGATGAAACACTACAAAAAATCCTCATCAATGATGATCTGTTACTACCTCCTGGTGTGAAGCAGACATATCAGCAGCGTGTGCACAGTATGAGTGAATAACAGTGAAGACGAGAGACAGTCCTTAAACGGCAGCTCAGCGCAGATGTTAAAAGTTTAGGTAACGAGCAAACCGACTTTAGTGCTGCTGCATGAAAGGTAGTCTTGGTAATAATTAGTATCTTCATAGCGTAATAGCTTATTACACATGCAAATGTCGTGGTGAAATACCATCAATTTGTTAGGATCCCTCACAGCTGATATATGCACCTGTTATTCATATTTTGTGACAGGTGCACGACACGTGGCAACCAAATATAGAGAGCCATAATTCAGATATTTATCCAGATGTATTAAAAGCCTTAGATGCACACTCACGCAGGTGTTTGCACTTTGTGCTGATTAGCTCTCTGCCAAATCACAGGTGTTTAGAGTTATCATCACTAATTAGATTTCTGCTCAGTGGGAGTTACCAAACACCCATAAACCCTTTTTTCGCTGCAAAAATACTGCAAATTTGAAATTACGCCCTGGCTGGTTTCCAAATCACATACCTTTTGTTTTTGCTTTTAGTATCTACTGCATCCAACCTCACAAAGTACTAACTGTTGTGTGCACTGTGCATTGTCACAGCCGCGCTCTAAAACTGTAACAGAAATGGGAGACACACAGGTATACTTAACAAATAAAGGGATTTATTAACCAAAAAGAAAGTCAATATAAGTCAAATAAATGGCGAGGAGGACTCTGTAAATGCAGTAGTGTAGGGAGTGGATGTTGTGCTGTAAAAAAACAGAAAAGACATCAAAAGCCATAACACAAATATGGGGTGAGAGGAGATCTATTGACAAATGCCCCTGATTAATCCCCAATCAGGTCTGTAGCCCTGGAGAAAGAAAGCACAAACACAGCAGAGGAACCAACGAGAGGCATTCAATCAGGATGTACTATTTCTTCATAACGTTGCACCCGGAACTCTTTCTCTTACATCTGCTGCGCAGAGGACTGTGGTATGCTGCCTTGAAAACGGCAAAAAGATCATCATTTAGATTGAAAAACACAACAAAACACAAACAAAACCAAACAAATAAACCTACCTGGTGGAAGTATTGTGACATTTTGGAGCAGCATCCCCCCATATATCATAACTGAGCATACAAACATTCAAACAGAAAGCATATGGTGACATATGGGAGAGAAACTAGAGTACAAGTGGGATAATGAGCACCACATGCTTTTTGTTTATTGATGTATGAAGCACATAGTCAGGCTGGATCCTCCATCACAATTCACAGAAATTCCCCTACATGTCATTCATGTGTGGAGGCAAAAGCCAAGGTGAGGTCTGTTGGTGTTTTTGGTGTTTGAATGACACAAATCAGCATGTATAGTCTTCATTTGAGTCTTTTATTTTTAAGATTTTTGCAGCAGAAAAAGAATCCAACAAACACAACATTCATTCTTTGGCCTTTTCATACCCTGTATTTGTCGTTTTCTCTGTACCTGTCAAAATAGATGTTATTCTACGCTATTTCACCAATGACTGGATAAATGTGTCATTTTACGTTCACACACTTCAACACATAAAATTCATCTTCAATGCATCACTGTACGAAACCAGCAGGAGTATAAATAGATTTCAGATGAAAAGGTATCATGTGCTGGAGATTCAGACTTTCAGAGCTTTGGACCTATTTTGATTCCTGGTACCAAGTCAAAGGGTTATGAAGAGAAAACATTCCTCTGTTTTGAAAGAGCAAGGTGTCCATTTTTTCACTTTGAGTTGTGGTTTATTTCTCACTCAGAGGGGGGGGGGTCAATTGGCAGAGTGGGTTGAGGCCAACCGTGATTAAGTCGTGCGTTCCGGCCAGTGCCACCCACCTGAAGATAATCACGGGCTTCCAGGGTGTGAAGCGGTGTACAGAATCTCAGACGTGGCCAACTCAGCCAGCCACTGATGTTTCATTACCACCTGCGTGGCGGTGTGAACAGAAAAATCGCTTCCCTCTGGCTCAAACTGATTGCAGGTGGAAACAGTCTGAATTGCTGTGGACACAGAAGCTGACACACTCTTGCCAAACCCTTCCCGTTGTTTCTTAAAGACATGATTGCGGCACGGATTTATCACTGGTTGCGATGCAGGCAAGCAGTTTCCACTCTTCACCAACCTTTTTCTGGTTTTCTGGTTACGCTGTGTTTTTTTTATGAATTTATCTTATAGCTTATACTTCTGTGCCATAGCTCCACTGCTGTCCAAAAACTATTAAAAACACATCAGACAAAAAGCCACTCCATTGTATTTGGGTGACACATTACTGCACTACAGTGAAAATAACCAGCGCAAAAAAACTTTTTACTCTAGTAAAACAATTATTTGTTAGTATTCAACAAGAAAAACTTATTCCATGCTGTCAAAGCATCATGTGAGATGTAGTTGCTAAACACTAACAGAATTACTTTGATTTTAGGTTTGTTTTACGTGATCCATTTTAGAACTCTACCAGAAGGTGCGCAACTAAAACCACATTAACTATATTTAAAATTTCCATCACCACCATCAAAACCAAATATTATCCTCTTATTATTCAAAGATAGACACAGCAGGCTTCCTCATCATCACCACCACCGTCATGAACTGTTTGTCATCTCAGCCATCTGCAGCAGCAGCATCATCGAGCCAGTGGTTTAATAAATTAGGAAGTACATAACAAAACACTTCAGGCAGTCAACTCAGTTACCATAACAAAATGAGGTATATTACACTCAATTCACTGAGACCATCAACAACAGTTCAAGCTCAATTTGCATGTGAAGCAACACATTCTGTAACACTCAAACAAATAGTGTCGTCATAAATTACGTGTACGTATATCAAAAAGACACAAAAATACTTTTCACGTTGTCATTTATCTAAATCTGTCCACATATTATATTGTTTCATGTTTAGTTTGTTTTTCACCAAATAATCATCATGTGAGAAAAAATGACTACTCTACATCAGTGCAAAACATCAGCGAAGATTACGATGGAAAGCAATTTGAGGGTACAGAAATACAGATTCTAGATGGTTATGTGTTAATGAACAGACGTGGATAAGGCAATAATTAACCCTATCTATACATCTATATTGTTCAAGATATTCATATGCCATTGTGAATGACAAAATTCAAAACCATCATATATTACAGAATTTAAGGCATCGGCTGTCTTGGAGTGTCATACAGTACTTCGCAATGCATCATATATCCAAGACAACCATCTTTCAACCAAGACAACCATCTTCTCTGTATTTTCATAGATCTTTTAACATGTGAACACAAAATAAAAGCAAAAATTCATCAATTATTTAATTACATAAATATTTGTGTCTATCTTCCCTTATGTTTTCAGAAAACTTCACTGCAGCTACTAATACTTGGCTCACTGGGCATCATTGGTCAGATTGGCACCGTGTGATACATACAGTATCTCACTGTTGGCCCTGTTCATGTACCATCTAAACACATTGTGTATCCACCATGACATAACTACGGCTTCGAAGCACCGCTATCTACAGCAAGTCACCTCTATAACAAGTGAAGCCCAGTCAAAAGCCCTCTGATACAGAGCTGCCTGTCTTCTGATACAGAACAAAAAATGAATATAATAGGTACAACAGATCACACTATGTCAGTCAAGAGGGCTCTTGGGCTTAGGTCTTTAAGAAGACCTGGAAACTACTTCACTGTACACGCAATGGCACGAAATAAATATAGATAATATCTATCTATTCAAAGTGAGAGTAAAAAGGTGATATTACCTTCCTTTTATATAATATCCATCTCGTTAAGAAAACATATACATATTTCCTAAAAACATTGTAAATGAAACCGAAGGCAGAGACTATTTCTGTCATTGCTATCATATATCACATGCTGCCATTCGTTTCCATGTGATCACTCTGCGAAGTGAAGGAAATCTTTTTTACATTTTCTTTTCCGTCCCATGTAGCCCAAATGTGTGAGAAAGCATGATGCGGTCTCTACGGGTTACTCCTCTCTGTGAGCACAAACCCGGCCAAGTACAGTCAATCACGCTCCACTTGACCAAACAACCTGAGGGGAACATGTCAGTCGTCAAGACGGAAAAGGCAGCCGGTTTCAAGGCCTATTTTTTTCTTCAAAACGATGGCAATGTTTTTACGCACGTGATACTCAGAAATATACACATACTCTTGCTTTTTTATCCTTCATTGGCTCTTACACTACAAAGGCAATACTACTACAAAAATAAAATTACTTTAAATGTGTTATATTGGGAGTGTGTTTTACCCAATCAAGTCTGAAATAACCTGAGCCTAAATGTGCAGCAGCACCGTCTGCTGTATGTTTTCATCTGTAATACAATTTGGGGACTGACAAAGTTTTGGTTAGTTTTCAGTGCTACATACATTGTGAACATATCATTTGCCACTTGCAAACACTTCGCACGGACCATTTCCTATCCGTTTTTGTTTTTTAAAGATAATATGACTATATACCAGAGTAATGTAAAACAATAACAGTATATCTTAGATCAGACTGAACGATTCCATAATGAGGCTAGGAACTGGTCGTTCTTCTTGGGTGAGCACATCTGTCTCTCCAGGTGGATGTGAAATCTGCCGTTGCTTATTGTCCTCTCAAGCTCACTGCACTGATCTGCTGTTCTGGGAACTCAGTATGCAAGCACAGTGGTATTCCTGTGCAAGGATTTGCCCTTGTCTGTAGTCACGTTTTTTTTTTTTTTTTTTTTGTGTTTTTTTTTCCTTTTGGCTTGTCAGACCAAATTCAAGCCGACGTGGACAGGAACAACCAATATTAGTTCTCTTCTTCATTGAAGATAAATCAGCCTCATATTTCCCTGACAGTTGCCGGGTCAACACTCGGTCCCTGTCACTCTGCAGCGGGTATGCTGTGTACTTGGGTCTCGTGCCCACGCCCGGATGCGTTCAAGGAGCTACGCTTCAGCAGCCTGTTGATGATGTCGGTGCAAGTCTTCCTGTACTGGTGTCGGAGCAGGGAGTACACAAAAGGGTCGCAGGCTGCCTTGCTGTAAGTCAAGCACTTTGAGACAATTCCCCAGTGGGGGTTGATAGGCACCGCTGGAAATAACTCCACAATCCTGCAGGCAAGCATATAGAGAGGGGAGTGAGAGAGGGAGAGCAGGGGGGGGGGGGCAGGTCAACAAGCTTGAAAAGGCGTGCGTGCCCTGAGCTTGTTATGCAGAAATACATTTACAAGACATTGTTGAACACAACATTTTTCTTTTCTTTTTTTTTTTTAGCTTTGGGAGCAGGGGGCTTTTTTTCCTGCTGCAGTTATGTAAAGACTCTGTGTTAAGTTATTGTTAAAGTTAAAATGTAGGCAGCAGTCAAGGGAAACTACATGTAGTTTCACCCTCCTTCTCTCATGCGTGTGGATTTACAGCGTGAGACTACTTTTCATCCTATTTTTCATTTGCAGCCAGCAGCATAAATGTCAGAAAAAGAGAAAGGCAGAGCCACTGGAAGAATAAAACAGACCTGTCGTTGCAGTAACGAGTGTCTGGAAACCAGCCAATTAACTCTGATTGTTATTTAATACAGTATTATATGGGGCTAAGCAGAAAACCGTAAAGGACAGAGGACAGTGAGTTCTTCCAGCAGTCGCCTCAAATACTGTATATTTTATTTAAGAGGTTACATAATGAGCTTTGCCTGTTGTCTGCATCACAAAGTGACTCATAAAGACATAAAATTGGTGCTTTCACAATTTCTTTTTGTCAAGTATAAAACCATTTTACCACACATGGTGTCATAAAATGTAAAAGAAATTCAAAAGAAGAATGGCTGATCCTCTTTTCTTGCACTCTGTATGATTACTCTGCTCACAATCAAGCTCTGTCAGCACATTAACACTGGCCTTATATGGGCCAGAAGCCATCATTGGCATTTGCCAATATACTCCACAGCACCAGAGCAAACAGCAGGTTAAGTCAGCTGCCACAGCGCACAGCGGGGCTTTTACTATTCACATGATGAACCCGACAACAAATGGGCATCAGAGCGGCTGAGTCGGAGCTTTTGGCATAGTATATATGCAGATTGTAATTAGTAAACTGTCATTTGTAGAATGAGAGCTTGTACAGTGCTGTTATGATCATTAATTACGGAGTTCACTCATAGCACAACAGATTGTTAGTGCTCGTTGTCCGAGTACATGAAAAACTCAATATTTAACTTTATTTTTGGCAACCATGGTTTTATTCTTTTCTTTTTAAGTCCAACTTCTTCCATTTTAATGAAAGATAAAATCCTCTGGATTAATTCATCCAATCTTCATCTTCATCTTTTTCTCATTTGGTTAAAATGATTACATAAAGAGTCAGTTAACCTAAATTACAAATACTCTATACTACAAACTAATTTTAAGCCTGCTTTTAGTAAAAAGTGTGTACCCACTGGACTGAAAAATAAAGTATCCTAAAACCAGACAGTAATTCAACTGAACTGTGGATATTTAACTCACAGTGAACTTCTAAAGTTATAGTTTGAAGTTGCACATATTGGGTAATTTCCTGTTAATATAAAGCAGTTAAATATGTAAATGTTTTGCTATACTAACTGTGATGATTAGTATTTTGTATTGTTTTAGAGTTAGTGTAGAGGTCAAAACTTACAGTAAGTAACAACTTTGTTGTTTTGAACAACGTGTTTTGTCTTTTTGTCCTCATCAGGGTCATCCACAGCTCTTGTTTTTGCAGTTAGTGTGCAAGATATCAACATACCTAATCATATTAGTAACAGGAAATGACACAATGTCCCAAATAGTTTGTATTTTCAATTTTCAAGTGGTATGTAGTATGGGTTTGGGGCACAGATATATTTGATTTAATCAATAACTTGCTGACTTGTTGGTACCCAGCTATGCAGACTAATCTGGTTTTATGTGTCCAGGTTTTGAGATACGACTACCTTTCTCTGAGATGTCTGCCTCCACCCAAATACAATGGAGGAGAATGCAATTTCTTTTGAGGCGCTGACAATATTGAAAAAAGACATTTTCAACAGCAACATATTCTCAAAACTGTGTCCCTGTTACTCTGGATGATCCCTGGAACAATCAGGGACTATTTGTTCTTTGTTAAACTGTTTGAGGTGAGGTGAAAAAGTCCAGAAGAGAAGTTAGACATTAAAATACAATCTTTTTATGTAATTGGGGAGAACTGACAGTTGAAGTCTTACAGTCTTATACAATCTTCATGTGTCTTGGATGTTTTCTCTTGGGTTTCTTTCCTCTACATATTATATCTTTTTTCATATTCTCACATCCTTTGTGTGATTCTACAAACAAAGTTTTTTTCTCACATGTCCACTCGTACATCACCTATGTGTCTCACACCCTATTGACCTCATGTGACATCCTCTCTTTGCCAGTGATTGATGCTAGTGGATTCCACCTGACTAACTGATGCACCCGACGAGCTAGAGGAGAAAAGTGCTAATGCAGCAGCAACAGCAGAGCAGAGGCATATTACTTATCACAAGGTCAGCCAATCTCATCTTCCAACTCTGGCCAGTGTGGAGAGTAAGCAGAGAGGAGGCAGAAAAGAGGAGGAGGAAGTGGTGGTAGGGGGGTGGGGTGGGGTGGGGGGTGACAGCAGAGGAGGGAGGTTTTGGGGGATACCAGCAGAACAAAAGGGCTGCATACGCCGCAGTGTGCCAGCGTGGTTTCCCTCTCCCGCCTGCAAGGGTCTCTCTCTCACCTTGTGATCACATAGGGAGCGAAGCACAGCATGAAGGTGCCGATGAAGGTGCTGATCTTTCTTGACGCTCTCTGTCGTCTCCTCTTCTGCTCCTCCAGGCAACGCTGGCGAACACTGGAATCACAAGTGACACACATTGAAGAAAGACCACAAAGTGTCTCTAGAAATATCATAAAAGACAGCTACAGTAGGAGTGTAGGGGTTAAATATGGGAGGCTGAGCTGTGGTGCACTGATGCAACCCAAAGTGTGGATCCCCACTTCAAGAATTACAATTTCAACAGTTTGTGTGGGAGGCTGTGATGTCATAATGACACACTGCTTCCAGTAATATTTAATGAAATGGAGGTCATCAGTGTAAGTTAAGACAGGCAGGAGTTAGAACTTCAGCATGCACCTTATAGACTAATCTACAGTGTAACCACACACACACACACACACACACACACACACACGCACACACACGCACACACACGCACGCACACACACAGACTATATATTGCTCCTTAGAGCATTTCAATATAATCAGATTTTGCATCCCCTCTGAATACTGAGGACACACGTCAGTGCAAAGATGGCAAAGCATCATTAACTGCAACATTTCAGTCAAAATCAATATGAAAAGGAATTATGGCTCCAACTATATCTTACTGCTTCTGGGGACAAGAGCTTGTATTCCCTTTTTGATCAGAGGGTTGATTTGTACACTTTGTTCTTTTTTTCTAAATGCTCTCTTCTAACTGAACAATCTTCAAATCCCCTTATCTGCCCTCCAAATGCGAGTCTACAGTACAGATTGGTATTGAGTAGTAAGCAATACAAATGGAAATAATAAGTTAAAAGGAGCTCACCTCGGGTGTATATCCACCAGCAACACCAAAGTTTGCATTGTAATAACGTCGATCCGCTTACAGTGAAACCTTGCCACTTTAAGCACTTTGAGGTATGTGACACACAGCACTATAAAAGACAGGAAAAATGTGAAGGAGTGGAAAAAGACGGTGAAGATAACAAACTGGGTCCGACTGCTCGCCCTCGGGTTGGACAGGGTGCAGGACGCGTAAAGCCGGTGGTATCCCACCCAAGAGAAGCAGGTGGCCACGGTGGAGAAGGACATGGAGTGCGCCCACGTGTACCCGAGCACAAAAGCCGCGTCTTTGTGGCGCATTTTGGAGTGGTACCTCAGGGGGAACACCACGGCGATCCACCTGTCGATGCTCAGAGCTGCCATGCTCAGCATCGAGTTGGTGGACAGGAAGGTCTCCAGGAAGCCCACGATCTGGCAGAAGCCGTCTCCCCCCGGCTGAGCCTGACTGATAAGTCCCACCAAAGTGAGCGGCATGTTGGACACGGTCAGCAACAAGTTGCAGAAGGTGAGGTTGAGGTTGAACAGACCGGGCACCTGCTTGCGGATCTCCGGGTTGTACAGAAAGCAGATCAGCACCAGGACGTTGGACAGCAACGACACTATGATAATCACAACCACCAACACAGAGAGGATCACCTCCGCAGTGTCCATCCTGTGGGCCCCGAAACTCACTTATCTCCACTTTTTGTGCGCATATCCAGTCTTGTTTTGCGGCTGCAGAACGGCATTAATCACCCATAACCGTGTCCATGCATCCCCAGATCTCTCCTCCGGTGGAGTTCCCCTTTTTTTTCTCTCTCCACTACATGTCTCTGTACGCAAGCCGGCAAAGATGATCAGCAGGATTCCGGCATGATAAGAAGTATGTTTGGGGCTTCGTAGAGAGGATATCCCCCGATTTCCCTACAAGAACCAGCTCTCGTGCCAAAGCGGCTCTATTCTGCCACTGCGTCTTGCAGTGGGGTTTTGTCGTCCTGTGATGCGCTCCCGAGGCATCACCCCTCCGCACACACTGCACAGTGTGTGGGCTACTTGATCTCTCCCCCGTCTCCTCTGAGAAACAGTGAAACACAAAGAACATGCACACGAGTTAAGTGGGGATTTCTACTAGAAAAGAGAAATTGCAGTGATTCCCCGAGAGAGTTTCCTTCCTTTCACACAAACCAAACTTGCAGAAAAAAAATTGTCAAACAGATTTAACAGCAAATTACTTTATTTTTTTTTTTACTTGGAACACAATTTTGCATTCATATTTTATTATTAATTCCATGAACATTTAATTATGTCACCATTGTTTGGTGTGTTCAAAGTGATTTTTTTTTCCTTTGCTTCTTTCATGTCCTCCTTTATTTATTTTCAAGGGATTTTTGGAGGCTGCAATGGCAGTAGACACAATGCAAGCAATATATTCGGGAAAAGAAAACTGTCACATAATATCCCCTTGAGAAGCACATATTTGAATTAAAATATATAAAAAAAGTTTATTTAATCAGACATTCATTTTGTAGTTAAACTGATAATCAAACCTCATTCTTTCCTCAAATATATCTACTAATTAAGTCTGCTTCATCAGATTGATAAGGAGCAACATCTTCCGTTCCTCTGGAAGCCGGATGACGCCCCCACACTGCCCCTCTGGACTTGAGTGTGGAGAATCTTTCCTGTGAAGCGTGGTACCCATCGGAGTGTGCTGTGGCACGTGAGCCACACTGAAGGCACTGGAGCAGGGTGAGGTGGTGGATGTGGCTGCGATAAGCGGGAAGGGGGGGTGTCAGAGTGAGAGTGTGTGGGCGGAAAGAGTTATTGTTACTGCAACACACATGCACATTGCATTTGACTGTGGAGATGTGACACTATGCAGGCCACCGTGTTCTCTTCGTTCTCTCCTGGGTGGCAAAAGGTGAACAGGAGAGAAAACCAGAGAGATTTTCCTTTAAAAAGGAGGCTCATTAAAATGCATCCGGTAATGGTGTCTGTGGAGTATATGGGCTTATGTTTGCTCCTGATGCAAAGAGAAGGCGGCTTCAGGGGAAGGACAGACAACCCTGCCAGCTGCTGGGTGTTATTAAGCTGAAATGCAGCACCATCTTTGCCCAGAGTGAGGCTTTGGCTATGATGGATGCCTACCAGCATTATAGCCTTTGGGGAAAGGCACTCTGAGCACTGTCATGCAACTGCTGTGCAGCTCTCTCCTGTCAGTTCAGAGGCCTTATCAGCACAGAGCCACCAGTTGATCTCATATGCAAGAGCAGCTCTTTTTGTAGGCATCACTTTAATTATTCTTTTCATAATCAAATGCCAGCTCCACAGACAATAACGTCTGTGAAAAAAAAGGTTATTCAAAAAATATATCTTTGCGTGATATGGAGGTGTTTGGGTGAGGGTATTGTACTTGTGATGGATTTTGTTGCTCTAGCTGGCACGTTTTCCTTACAAAAAGTGTTGAGCTTTTTGTTAGAGATGCATCAGTCAGAACAAAGCAAACATCCCCATTAAGCACCATGCCGCATTAGACAGACGTGTACGGAAATAGCTTTTGATAAATATGGATGTTGTTTTTCAAAGATACAAAATGTCCTCCGTCATTCCACCTGAAAGAGGCTTGATTTGAGGAGAGCATTATGTCTCAGCAGATCCATGTAAATGAGACCAGACTGGAGGTGGACACATGGGCTTTGACGCCTCAGGTGATATCACCTTGATAAATACAGCACAGCATCTCCTTTGTCTGATGTTGGCCGAGCACATCTAATTGCTTATTTCTAGGGGGGAAACATTAATGAAGTCAATCCAGGTAAATAGCCATTTTCCCTAACTCACAAAACATGGATCAGAGGGATTTGTAAGAGTTGAGACTCGATCGTTCAAATGAGTTGAAAGTTTGTACATATTGTGAATTAATTAGTTGTTAAGTTAATCAAATTTCCCAAAATAGGGAACAATGAGCATCACATAATCTAAGCCGTCTTCAGTTTGTTTGTTTTGTTCGAACAACAACCCAAAACCCAACCCCTTCAATTTGGAAAGATAAAAAAAAACAACTGGAACCAGTGAATTTTCATCTATTACCAAAATGATTGACTCATCTTTATTGACTTGTTTTTACCAGTTTGGTTAAAGGAAGAATCTCTGTGTTTTCATGACCTAAGAATGAGCTGTGTTATATTTACATACAGAGCGGGTCCTCTCCACTAAGCCGGCCGCCATGTTCCTACAGTAGCCCAGAACGGACAAACCAGACACTGGCTCCAAAGAGGGACATTTGCGCTTTCACGTTTACGTGTCAGCCACTGTAGTTCTCCTACACGCTTCACGGGAAAAGTTTCAGTTGGTTGCAATCTGCAACCTCACCACTAGATGCCTCAAACTCTTACACACTACACACACCTTCAATGATCGCTCACCTTTGGATCCAATTTTAATCCGGGTGAAAGACTCTTCCCATTGATTCTCGTTTTAAGTGTGTAAACATGTAAATATGGTTTGTATCACCTAAAATTTGAATTTTCTGCTGGAATCCTTTGTGTTCAAGACATCTCAAATCTGCAGGTCTGCACTTTGAAGATAATACGTCTTGTCAGAAGATTTAACAAGTGCAGGACTTGACTGTGAGAGACGGCAGGATGAGAGAAAGCCTGCAGCACTCTTCCTTTTTGCTGGAGTGGATTTGAATTCTCTGCCAGTTCCAATTCCACACTTGACTTCCCTCCGATTGGCAGGCTGGCGTACATTTTAAACATAGATGTGTGCTTTAGCTCACGTTTTCCTGAATCACCTTTGAGTATAGACTCGTCACTTATATTTTGAACATATCTCAACTAGTTATGCAAGATTTCTATGTTGAGTTGAGAGGAACTTACTTTAGAACTTGGTGAAAATCAATGTGTAACTTGAGAATAGATGTTATGTAACTCAGAAGAGTGCATAAATACTGTATGAGCTGACCGGAAGCGCAGCGGTCTTATGGCTCATAAAGGTCACATAGGTGAAGACAGGAGGAAGACTCACTCACTTTATATTTAAACAGTGAAATTCCAACCTGCAAGTGAAGGGAAGGTGTTGACGCTGCTAACATTAATGCTGAGATGCCAGCTTCCTGATACCCCTGGCTCAGTCATCACCACTGCAGCCCGTTTGATGCGGAACAGTCTGGTGTGACAGCTTGCATGTCTGAGTAAAAAAAACACATAGTGACAAAGAAGTTGTCCAAAGCTGCTGGATCAATGGATCATTTTGTGAAGCTGGTATTAAGCTACCACCATTAGCCTGCTAACTGAGCTTAGCACAAAAGTATCAATTATACTTCTCTGCTTATGTTTTTTTTTAATGCTCCAAAATTATGGAATACCATAAATATGATTTTAAAAACATATTCTTTTAATTTGTCTTATACCATCATTTGAATTATTATTCTTATCATTGTTATTATTAGTTATTATTACTAATTCATATTATTCTTAATGGTGTTTTTTTTATTTAATTTATATATTTTAGCATCTACTTTATTTTTATTGTCCAATTTTAATTTCTATCTGCCCTCGTTTGAATGTGTGGCATTTAAATTTTTTGGAAAAGCACTTTGAGCTACATCTCTTATATGAAAACTAAACCTAACTCAACTACTTTTCTCCTCCTTTTAGGCAGTATTTCTATTTGATGTCCCTTTAAATAAGAATGTTACTCCAGCTATAGTAACAATTCAATTTCAATTTAATTCAATTCAATTTATTTTGTGTAGCCCAAAATCACAAATTATTCATTTTCCTCAGAGGGCTTTACAATCTGTACACATACGACATCCTCTGTCCCGGGACCTCTCATCGGTTCAGGAAAAACTCCCCCAAAAAAAACTTTTGACGGGGAGAAAAAGGGAAGAAACCTTCGGGAGAGCAACAGAGGAGGATCCCTCTCCCCGGATGGACAGAAGTACAATAGATGTGATGTGTACGGAATCAACAGCATAACAGAGTTACAACACATTCAATGCATATGACAGAAATTATTCATATAATGAGAATAGTAGGCATGATGAAAAAGTTACATCTACCAATAATAACAGCAACAGTGGATATAGTAGAATAATAATGATAATAGAAGCATTAATGGTATTGACCATACTAATTGCAATGCAACTAGAAATAATGATAATAGCAGTAGGTGTCGGGCCGGATCACAGCAGGAAGCAGGGCCAGGGTCCAGATGCAACCACGATCAATGGAAACCTGCGAGGTGAGAAAGCACAAAGACTCCGGGGAAGAAGTAGAGTTAGTAATGTGCATTGACGGGACATGAATTCATACAGAAGGAGAGAGAGAAGAGGAGAGAGGAGCTCAGTGTATCCTAACATGCAATACAGATAAAGACTTTGCTTTCAAGCCACATCGTCTTGTATATTATAATGCATGATCCAGAATGACTTAAAATTAGCTCCACCTCGACCAGCTACATCAATATACTTCAGTAACAATAATCCAATCATGTAACAACATAATACTCTGAGTATCGTGAGAAAAGCCTCGCTGATGAGAGGCTGATGTCCATGTCCTTTTGCCTGGCTCGGCAGTGCACCACCAATCTGAAGCCCCTGTCATTTCACATTTGCTGTGGTGATGTCGAGGAAACCCAGCACCGAGGCCTGAGTTCGCCATCAGCAATTAATAATCAGAAAACTGTTAATACAGGCACTGGGCGATGGAGTGCACGCTTATTTTCATTAAGGAATTAATTTAAGGCAATGTGACAACATGCTCGAGGCTGCAGATAGGCAACTGTCTCGAGTGCAAAACCAAAGGATTTTAGTAGAACAGGATGTTAGTGTTTTATAGTACTGATACATTTATTTTAGCATAAAGCCAAGCAATAATGCAATTATATCTGTAGCTGGATAGTGTTCTGCAAATATATCTGTTCAGCTTCTGTAGAATGGAGTCAGATTTATAGTGTAATTATGTAAAACTGTTGAACCTTACAGGAAAGAGCTGTATTTTTGGTCGATGTTGACAGAAGAAAAAGGGCCACTGAGTTTGATACTGGGGGGATTTTCGCCACATTACAATATAAAATATGTTTTTGCACATTCACGCTTGAAGGCGTCAATCCAGGTCATATAGCAACTCAAATGTGAGGCTCTGTCTTTCATCTGTTTATTTCACAGATGGGTTCACAGTATCATTATCAGATGTTCTTTGATGCCTGTGCTACACCAAACAGCTGAAAGCAAACATAATCTACAATGTATTGGTCTTCATATTAGTAATTATCCTGCTAAGTATCACCTGTCAGATTTGACACAGACATGACATAGTGTTTGGATTTAATGACATTTAGATAAACACACAGCGGGGGATTAAACTGTCTATAATCTTTCCAATGTACACGCTTTCACTGTATTGAAATGCACAAACTGTATTTTTTCTAATGCAGTTTACTTGATTAAATTTCTCCTCTACACTGGAGTGGGAAATAAAATCTTTCTTCCTGACACCAGTTAGAACATTTTGTGATTCAAACACATCATATGGTAGTCTTTTGAAGGGGACATTTTGTTTTCTAATAAACCGGTTGTGTCTACTGTCTGAGATTAAGTGATTTATGTTAGTCAGCAACCAAGGAACTATAACTGAAACCTGTTTCATAGACAGTAAAGACAGGCATCCAAAGAATCAATAAAGTCTAGTATTGCACAGGAATACAGATATTGTTCCGTTGGGTTGAGCGCCTCAGTGAGAGTGAATAGACAGCACACAAGTTATTAAGTAAACACATTTAAAATACAAAAAAACAGCAATTGTTCAAACAGGGAATCACAATAAATTATACTTTTAGAAAACCTAACTTCATATTGATATGTTGACTGAATAAATAAATAAATAAATAAAAAAAACGGCATCTTCAAGCGTCTATATGCAACGCAACCCAAACTTCAAGCTAGCTCCAATGTAAACCCATCCACATTCTCAAACTCTCAGAGCAATAGTGTAAATAGCAACAAAGTCCACACAGGGAGTGTGTTAGGGCTGGTGGATGAGTGAAACCAACACAGGACTTTTACTGAGGAAACCCCTGTTCATGTCTCATACGAAACTAAATGAAGCATTGATATTTTCCTAAACCTAATAAGTGGTTTTGCTGCCCATGAAGACAGAAGTTTATTTTGAAAGACACAGTGCATGTAATGAGTAGAAACTGTCAAGCCATCCCTGACACGTCCAAAACTGACGCTAGGGGGGTGGATGGGGGTGAAAACATGTTGCACAAATTGAAACACAGCGACGATAGCGTGATTATTAAGATTTTCCCTTAGAAGATAATTAAAAAGTAATTCTTAAAACAATGTGAATTGTGGACCCCTGACATTGTTCTACTAAACATCATCTGGACCCTGCCACTGTCAAATGAGTTTTCTGTCATTATTGTAGACAATGGCGACTGTTTACTTGTGCACACTTTAAAAAGGACTTGTTTAATATTTTCCAGAGCCGAAGTCTGGGCTAGCCTCTGCTCCACTAGCTGATTGAACTCAAAAACTAACAACGCTAATTAAAGCAGTGAAAATACTCATGCACTTAAACTGATATTGATCTTTTTTTAGGTGTATCTTTATCATCATCAATCTTAAGTTAACTGTATGTTAAACAGTATGCTGGCAGGCTTTGGTGCACTCAAGAAAAATGGGATCTTTCTCAGATGCATTCCTTTGTGCATCACTGCAAAATCTAGACAGATTTTCTCAGTGTGTTGTGGGAATGCTTGTAAAATACACTGGCGGGAGGCAACAGCATCGTGGCACAGTTCGTCACTGAGAGTATAAATCAATGTGCAGGAGCATCCAGGAATGAAAGACATGTGCACTCCGCTAAGGGTATTTCTCTTATATCTCTGAGATATGAAATATGATAACAATATGCTCCTTTGGATCTTTTATGGATCACCCACCCCCCCACCCACCCACATGTAATAGCACATGTGGGCATCTTTAGTGAAACACGAGCCGTTTCCATCCATCCTTGATAAACGTATGAGCTCAACAACCTGCTGTGTGTCTGTTTTATACCAATCCTGCCTACTTATCCCATGCTTTGTGTTGAAAAGTAAATTTTCTCATTCACTGATCTAATTCACTGCAAGGATTAATTTACTCCTCTAATTTGATTTCACAGTAATTTAATGAATCCCAGAAAATTTCCATTAGTGTTCTATTCACCTTTGAGAGAAACCTTAATTACAAACGCTAATGCGCAATTATTCTTTTATTTCCGGCTTATCATAGCCAGCGTGAACAGAATGCAACAAGGAGATGACAGCAGATTTTGGCTTTCGAAAATTAATTTCATATCAGCATGATGACATGAATATCAGAGTGTCGTTTTTTTTGTTGCCCTGTTTGCATGAAGCTGCTCCGTCTACAGTAGCTTGCAGGAGACTGCAATTAACCTCTAGTGTCCACTATCCAGCAGCCCGCAGTGATGTAACCATCATTAAGGTTTCTTATAGTGAAACAAATGAGGCTCTGAGATTCCTCAAAGATGAACTGTATTAAGTTTCTGAAGTAATGTGCTGGAGCCTGCTATCAATACACAAACATATTTGAAATTTACCATCAGAACAGGCTGCATTCCCTTGAATTGGGACTCCATTATTATGCCTCATTATCACCTCATTTACAAGTCTTATTATATATATTAAATCCTGCTCAAGAGTTTAGCAATCACAGTCATTAAACCATGCACTCCTGCCATCTACTGAAACACTGCGGTATTACAATTAGACACAAAGCCTCTGTTGATCTATTATTTCATGAACAAGCAATAAACTACGACTGCAGCAAAATTAAAACAGTGGTTCCTCCTTGTGGCAAAGCAAAGTCAGTGCGGTTTTTATGTACTTCATCAAATTCCTGCTATTGATAGTCCACGCCTCCTTGGGTGGCATTTGTAAATTGCATGTCTGCTTGTCATGGATATCAGAATTATTGTTATATAATGTGACCAAAAGGTGACCTACAGATCGGACTTTCAGCCAGGAAGCTGTCTGACAAGCTGGAAGATTATTACCAAGTTGTTTTTACTATCATTCTACAAGAAATAACAAGGTGCTGTATCAGTTTCTGTCCAAATATTTGCCCTACTTACACAAAGACATTGGATCCTTCATAAAATAAAGTGCTCCTGCTTATGAAAAGTGATTTAAAATAGAAAAAATATTCCTGATTTTATGGACAAAGTAATGGCAAGTAAAGGTGAGCCCACTTTTAAATGTCACAGGTCAGAGTAAAGGGCCCAAGACAAAACTCCATTTAATCTCTTCAGTGTTTTGGGAGCCATTGTCCTGCTTCTGCAGCTGGGATGAATCCACTTCACTCCTTGTTCAGATTACCGGCAGGCACACACGTCAGCCATTAATGTTGAAAAGCCACTGCCCCACCTCTTCCCCAGTGCTACCCCGGGAGCCACAAGCTCCATAATGGCTCCCACTCTCTGAATTAATGGCGCTCAGCGGCCATATGAAAAAACTTGATTTTAATTATAGGCCTCGAAGTGAAAGAGGGCGGCAGGGAAACCTTTTGTGCCTCCAGAGGCAGCGCAGCCGAGCTAATTCAAGCTTTCATTGGATCCCACTCCTGAGACTACGGGTTTTATTACTAGGGAATTAAAATAGACCAATATCACGCAGTTAATGTGTGTACATTTGAGTTTTCCCTCTTTAGCCTTACTTTAAGCCCTACTTCTTTTTTTTTTAACCAAAGATAAGATGCAGATTGTTCATCAGGTTCTCCAAAAATTGCAAATCTTTCACTATAAAATAAATAAATATTGTAGAAATGCTATAAATATGAACAACATCCTATGGAAGCAAATGTAAATGTATGTTAACTGCTGCATTCCTGCAGTAAAAAGACCCAGACTTTACAATGCACAGGAACTTTAGAACGCTATAAGAATACATTTTTTGTTATCTACATTGGTGAACCATTGAAGAAAAAGTCCAGACAGTTGTGTATTTGGTGCTGCGGCTGACAGAGGACTGCTGCTGCAGGACCCATGGAAGGCTCAGGATGTCCGTCTGCCAGTTATGTAACAGTATACAAGCAGAGATGGATGGGCAGAGTCAGCACCTCCACTAAATGTCCATAATCCACTGTCAGCAGCTTCTCAACAGTGGCAAGAAAATCCCAGCATACCAGTAAACAGACATTCAGTGTTAAGATAAAGTTTTTGTAGGTGTAACTGGTTTTATGCTGAGTTAACCTGCGGGTCAGCAACAAGAAACAAAACAAAAAAATGAATGCTGATGAAACAAACCAGTTTTGCTTATTCCTGTGTTGGATTATACCGAGATAGACAAACATCAAACAGGATTTGAGGAGGCTCTTCTTCCGCATGAATCAACAACATTTCGACATTAAAGCTGACGCACTAAAAGTACGCGTCCTGCAGAGAGCAGGCGAGACAGACAGTCCATTGAATATCCCTTTCACCTGAAACCCAAGAAGCACCTCTTAAAGAGAGTCACTTGCAATCAGAAAGCCTCCATTTAATTACAACACACAGGAAATTACCCAGTGAATGGGTCAGGCGCTGATAAGAGGCTGAGCCCCGGGGATGACAGCTCCTGAAACCCGAGGAGACCCAATCTCAAAGCAGACTTATCACAAAGGCCAAGTCTGGAAGCCTGACAATCTGATTGTACTGTCATCCAGATTCATAATTAATATATTTATCAAATTAATCGCTGAAAAGAGCCCTGGCCTCCTGAACAGTGGGCAGATTCATTTGCCACTGGCTCGGCTTACCGCTAATAACAGTGTTGTCAGGGAAATAGGTCCAGAGTGGGTCAATGCCCCAGACCTCATGACAGACAAATTGCTCATCTGTGTAGGGATGATATGGGGAATTTACAGAGTGAAAGAAAGAAAAAATGCCATTGTTTGGTGACAACCACAATTGCACCCTTGTTTCAGATTGTGAGTACCAAGTTGGAGGAACATGAAAGGGACATTTTCTGTTTGGGGAGAGCTGAAAATACCTGTTGTTATACCTCTGGTTTTACAAATCACTCATCAAAGGGTCCGTCCCTGCCATATGTTGTTCATGTGAAGAAGACGTTTTTAGTGTTCCATCACCTAAATGAAAATGAAAGATTATATAATCCTGAGCTCTAACTGCTGTTATTTAACCAACCCCGCAAAATCAACAATTTATATTTTGATATTAACTAAATAATAATCTGAATACACAGTGAGATATAAATTCACACAATAATTAATTTGCACAATTGCAGTAGTTCATGAGAATATGGTGATAAAGTTCAAAAGTGTCCTTAACAGTGAAGTCCTCCTCTGTTCCCCGGGCAGAAATATATGACACATTTCAATGACGTCTGGCAATGAATTTATTATTAGTTATCTCTCTTCAATATGATCTCAGATCATTAGTTGAAGTTTGGAACAGGAAAACTTTATTCACATACCGTTGTTATTCATATACTGGCTAGAAAGGAATATCTTGTGCCTCCAATGTAAGTGATCATGGACGTAATCCACAGCGTCTGTTCAGTGTTAAAATGCATTCCTGAGTTTAGCCAAATGCTAAAATGAGAATACCCAGCAGTCTGAGTTAGGAAAATCAAGTATATGTTTCAAAGTAAAATACGTTTTAGTACAAAAGTCTCCGGCCAAGAAAAGACTGTCAATGAAACATAAAGAAGGAATTCTAAACAAAGATTAAATCATTAAATTCATTAAAGTTTATTCTATTTAAATATATCTTTTTTTCCAATTGTGCTTTTAAATTATGTTCTAATGCATTTATTAACCTTATGTAAAGTACTTTGAATTGCACTGTGGAGCTACTCATAAATCTCCTAAATGCTCTTCACCCCCCAGCTGAGCTGTCAAAATAAGGGACGCATTAACCTAAAAGATTGTGCAACATGTCCCCTGAGTCACACGACCACATTAGCATTAGCTCCACGAGGGTCTAGCGTAACCGCATACTGACACAAACATCGGAACTGTACCCTTCCCTCAGCCAGGAAGATATGTGTAAACCAAAGCAGGGAGGGTTCAGTCGATTCAAGGGGTCCTCTGCACCGCATAAACTAAATGTTGTTCATTGCAGTTATTTAATCGCTAATGTGTAAGTCTTCACAAAGACAGCTTTTTATCATCTCCAAGTTTACATGAAGTAAAAAACTACAATTGCGCATGAGCAACGTTAATAAAATCTGTCCGTAAAAGCCAAAATGATCTCACTTCCTGTGTTGTTGTTATTGTTGTTGTTGAGAACTGAGTGGCCTTTAATAGAGTAGACATGTTCTCTATCAAATACATTGTGTCACCCCTCATTGTGTAGGAGGCTGCAATTACAAATTGGACACACATGGTTCAATTTAGAACGCTAATGAGAATCTTTAAAAGCTGCTGGGTGAGAGTGAAGGGGCCCCTTTTGTTTCCGGGATTCCCATCTGGGCCCTTGAAAAGCATGAAATGGACCATAATCATTGGTCGTCAGTAACAGATTGTGGAGCTGTAACTACATGATAAATGTATTACATTCATGACATGCATCCAAAATAGAGACACCTTTTTTTCCCCCTTTACCAACTTCCTGTAGAGCCCAGATTACGTGTCGCATATCTATCAAATGCAATTCAGTGTCCAACAGAATATCTCTTTAACAATTTTATTTCCTTTCTATTGCTTTAATACACTTTGCTCCTGTTCTGTACAGTCATTTAGGGTATTCATTTATTCAATACTACTTTACCCACACCTCTCAAGCTCTGAGGATTTGTGATACTCTTATTGCAGCCTGTAGATGGCAACACTAGGCTTCTTCATAGTAATTGTTAAAGAGCATGCATATATATATATATATATATATATATAGTCATTTTTCAAAAAAACAATATACCAAAATAAAGTAGTAATGCTAGTAACAAAGTAGCTAGTTTATCTTTTGTTCACCTTCCTTGAGAGGTCACTATGGTAAAAAATATAGTAACTGAAACAAAACCCAATCCCAGATTTTAGCCTCAATGAAAAGTACTTTCGGAGAACATAAACAAACTTCCCAGGGTGAAATGCAAAGTTGAGGACTAGGCAGCAAAGATATTATTTAAAACTTCATCCAGGACCTTGTGAAAAATGCTTATTATTTATGTGAACTACTTCCTCTATTTATAGCCTGAAGACATAAAAGTAAGCTTCTTTTCCTACAATAAATGCTCAACTAATCTCTAGTTTTTTTTGTAATAATGTTGTTTTAACATGTTGTCCTCCTCAGTACTTATACAGTTGGTGTTTATGCTGTCCATCAGTAAGAAGTCGTGGTGCTCTTCCACAGTGAGAGTCCGGCTGGTTCAGCGTTGCAGGTTGATTGGACTACCTCTTCATTGCCAACGACTGCACGCGGCAGGTAGCAAAGGCCTTTCAGCAGGGCCAGCCTGCATCAATCAACTTAGTTAGAGGGCTCTTTCTGTAATTGCCAACTATTACAATATGTGGCACGAGGGGTTCAACACTATTTTGAAACATGATGAAATGGCATCAAGGCCTCCTCTCACATCCAGTGATAATTGAACAATTAAACTTTAGCATAAAAATTACCTCTTCATATGGCACGGCTAATTACTGAGGCAGGCCAGTCACAATGAAGGCTCTTCAGGGTCAATTCCAAAAACGTTTTTCCCGCTTCATTTTTGAGCCCAAGTTTAACTGTTTTTACTACATTAGTGGAATTATTAGTTATTCAGTTGTGTTAGTTATTTCACATTCATCAACCCCCCCAAATGGGTTATCTCATCTCATTTATAGAGTATTATTCTGAATACCTCTTTTCAGCACCCATGCATTTTCAGGTGAAATGGTTATAATTATACAGGTGATTGAGACCCAGGAACATTTTCAGACCATTTACTTCAGGTCATCTGCAGCTGTAACCCCTATTAAACATCTCGATTAGACAGGATTTAAATCACTTGGTTTGATTGGGGCAGTTAAGCTCTTTATACTCTTCACTGTAAAATGCTAATTCTCTCCGAAAGGAATAGACAAGAATTCTCTGAGAGCATATGGAGAATCTCTCATATTAATAATTCAAAGGAAATGAGCAAAAATTAGTGAGCAGAGCATCAGCCATGTCATGTAGCCATTACTTCTGCAAATGAGATTTTTGATTTGAAGGATTGAAAATGGAAATATCACCAGCGTGAAGAATTATTATCTTTTTTTTTTACTGTACTAGAAACTGAATATCATCTGCTTGTACTAGCAGTGCGATTCTGACAAATACATGAAATTTATACTACTATAATTTCCCAGAGTATACTTCTTTCTTTCTACTAAGGGTATGAAGCCCTCCATACTGTCTATACAGTAGCTAAGCCCCCCCACCCCCCACCAACAAGTATGAACTCTGATGCCTATTTACTCATTAGAGGGGACCTGAAAACACTCAGCAACTCGTCAAACACACAGTGGAGCTCTTCAGGTGCATTAGGTGAAAACAACATTAACGCAATAGTAGATGCAAGGCTTCGGAAACCACTTGAAGCATGCGGTGGACTTGAAGTAGGCCTGTATTTCAGCCCACGACAAAAGGTTGAAGACAATATGGCTCTTGCAGCAACAATATGTACAATGGCACCAAAATAAGCCACTGCTAATTCATCTGTGAAATACTCCATGTCTTTATTTGGTGCGCCTAATGCCTAATAGAACAACACATGCAACCAGTGTAAAGTTTGTGGCAGACAAAACATGCCCTCATGAGCATGTTTGACACCATAAACTCCTCGTCGGTGGACAGTCAGAGATGAGACAGATTATGAATTATTAACTCTAACCGAAAAGGCCAAACTGGGAGCATGAGGCACATTTAATATCTAAACACACACAAGTCATTTGCAAGTTCCAATACAAACTGATTATATGTGTTGATATGTGAAGGCAAGAGATGAAAATGATTGGAAACGTATCATGAGGCGGTGATTGTAGACAATATTAAACTGCACAAGGAAGCTTTTGTTCTCAAATTCCTGCAGCAGTTCAGCCAGTATTGCCTCTGCTTTAATTTAATATCTATTTATTTTACTCCATTGTATGGGTTTTATTGAGGTTGCGCCTGCTTTTATCACCCCGATCTCAACCAGAAGTGAAGGTCAGAGGAGGCAGAGTGCCTCTGTTTATTGGCTTCCATTGAGCCCATATGAGCTGATTTGGCTATCTGCTCTTGATATTAAGCTCTTTCATGGTATTTTGTGCTATCCGGATATTGTTTATCACCACATTGAGATTTTCCGTGTGTATTTACTGCTGCATTAAATATTCTTCATCCCTTTTGTAATATCCTCTCAGTAGCCTCATGCAGGATGTGAGGATTCTGCAGGATGTGCAAGCAAATCCTTACGTACAGCATCTGTGAGCTCAGGGGGGAAAAAACAACACAATATGCAGTACATTTCATTAGTATTCTCTCGTATGCTATAAAAGGTAAACATTATTTTCAACCAACTCTAAGATAAACTTCTCTACAATATTGTTATAAGTCTACTCTTTGTACTCTCAAGGGTTACCTGTAAAAAAAACACTGTATTCCTTAATTTCACCTAGATTTTTGCAAAGTTATATCCAAAAAATAATCATGGATTTTGATTTGTTAATGTTTGGTGTTTGCTTTTATACTATGGTAGACTACAGATTGTTTTGAATTTCCTTAATTTTTTTGGGGATTCAAGTCTGAATCTGAACAGGTTGGCCTTTTTTGTTATATTTGCTAGGATCACAGTGAATTCCATTTTCACCTGGTTATCAGCGTAGGTGGGAGGTAACTAGCCTACATCATCTATATAGACTAAATACAATTTAAGGTACTGGTTTAAGCATATGTTGACATTTTACCTCATGTAGTTTTTACTCTATCACTTGACAGCGGTTACTAAGTTACTTGGTAGAGTATGGGCTTAACTATTGCTGTTGGTTTAAAAAAAGTATTTTTCAACAGTCAAGTTTTTATTAACTCTGACTTTAGACTTCTTTCAATCTGTATGAGCCACTGATTTATAATGAAAATACCAACATTACTGATATAAGCTGAGGTTCAAAGTTCATTATTCAATTCAAGTGTAAATGTTCAAATTTTCATTTTTCTTTCTGAGGACTATTCTATAATTCCATGTCAACAGAGAAAACGCCATCTGCTGATGAAGATCATGTGATATGATCAAAAGCTCCAGAACAGCTACTAAATCGACCTGGCAGTGGGATTGTTTTCTCAGCTGTAGATTCAAGGTTTTCATCAGACAGCAAGACTAAACCCCTTCATCACACTGAGTAGGGTACTTTTGAAACTTGAATACATTCACAAATACTTGTTTAAATGCATATAAATACACATCTCAGTAGGACCACGTGACGTATTTTTTTCCACTGTGGTGTTGTGTATTTCTTCCACCACAGCTTGTTGTGCAGACTCTCAGGCCAAAAGCATCACATGAAAATAACAGGAATCGTTTCCTAAATGCATCACACAAACACTGCAGGACTGAGTGACGTGCCCTGACGTCAGGTCCTCGTGCGCGAAATACGATGCTGCAGGTGGCCCACGTGGTGTGTTGTTTACGTCTTCCAGGAACACTGGACGTGCTGCTGGAGAGGAGACTAAGGGGCGGCGAAATTGTGAAACCGCTTTCCTGGATAGAGTTACGTTGCTCAGCAGTTGGAAAGAGACCCGTAGACTTGACGCTAACGCCGCGAAAATGTCGAGTTGAAGCCCCTCGTTTTTCCTCTTGAACGGCTCTCTAAGCAGCGCGAGACTCCACCAGTATGTATTGTTGTTTTTGTTTTAGAGCTCGAGCCAGACTTGTCTTCTGCTCTATGTTCTCTCTACAGGGTTCTCAAGTTCAAGTGTCGTCATCAACGCTGTAAAGCCTGAATGTGGCAGTTGGCGTGCGTTTTACGCATAAGAGCAATTAAGATAGTGTTTTACATTGGATTCGTTTTAGGATAACAAGTTTGATTTAGCTGAAGCGAGATGTTCAGTGTTGTCTGAACACCATGTTGACACCATTTTGTGACTGAGGGAAGCCAACGTGTTGAAGCTATGAATGCATTCCCCTTCAGTAATATTGTTGTTTTGCTGAATATGTTTGTCTTTTAATCAAACTGCTTAGCAAGTTTAAAAGGTTAATGTTTTCTTTTTTTCCAGATAAAGACTAGAATGCCTCAGCTTGGAAGCCTGTTGACACAGTTTCATCTCAGCTCCAAAGCTTCAGAAAATGCTCAAAGCCAAAGCCCACATCAGACACCAACACTACCTGACTTTATACAACATGTCAGGTAAGCATTGTGGATGTGTAAAGTTCCATTGATGAATATGTTTTGCGTTAGTAACGTGTAAACGGAACAGGATTGTTTGTAGTGACGATGAACCCCACAGAGAACGTTCACCTCACTCTGCAGTTCCCATTGGCTCTACAGCATCTTTCAGCTCATTGTTTTGGTTTTACAGCCACCACTTTACTGTTTGGCTCTCATAAACTTAGTGGTTTTCCCCCGAAAAAAAAGCCTCAGATAAACCTGCTGTACACGTCCCGCCCAAACGACAGACGGACAAAGTAAGCGACTAGCTGGATAACACTTGAGCATTTAGCAGCTAAAGAGCAAGAAATGTCCCATTAGGAATTGGTGGAGACTAAAACGGAGCTAACAGGGGAATGAATACGTTCCTTACATTAGTGTGATGGACAGAAACACAACTCCAAGTGAACGCTCATGTTGCTTTGTGTCTGCTGGACATGTCAACACCTTTGCTGTAGCAACTTTATAATATGTAACTGTTGTGTTTGCAGCTTATTCCACTGCCCTCAAGTGGCCAACATGAAGTCAATGAATGCAGCTTCAGAAGTGTTCTTTTGCACAAAATACCTCGTATGGAATTTCATGTTCTTGTCTTTTTTTATATGTACTTTTACTGTAGGAAACTCACCGGGATGAGAAAGGAAGACATCTACAGCCACATGCGTATCCGCGACCAGTTTCAGACCGCCAAAGATGACATCAACATTGTTATCCTCACAGGTTGGTATCCAGAATAAAATGGCATTTCATGAAAACATTTTGGGTGTAGGATTCAATATTTTCTGAACATTGGTTTTCATAATATTGAGATAAACCTTCAACTTTAGTGTTTTTCCTGCCAACATTTTCTTGTCGCAGCAGGAGACGCACAGGTGTGACTGATAACATTAACGATGGCTTTGTTCTACAGGCCCTTTTCACAGCAGCCTTTTTTTACATGCCATTTGCAGGGTTAACGCAGGTGTAATTAATAACATTAATTAAGGCCCTGTTGGCTTTAGGTGGACCAGGGCCCTGCATGTGCATGCTGGCTCACTGGAATGGCTGTGACATAATCCTGGCTGCAGTCGAATAGTCAAAAAATGACCTCCTAACGTCTAAACCTAACCACTTTTCCTTGACCTCTGTGGAAAGCGTCACGGGGTCAAGGAAAGATGAGAAGGATAATTCATGAGGAGTTAGGAAAAGACAACCGCGGTATTTAGAGAATCCGACTCCACTTTCACTAAAGTACGTAGTTCTGATGCGACTGCAGGCGGATGTTAGTGACGTGGGTCTGAAACTACAATGCTCCAAAGACGGACTACAAAGAAGCGCATCTTAGATACTTCGTCCGTGTGTTCTTACAGTGTTGCGTCATGCAGACGACATAAACAACCCGGTTCAAAGTATTACTTTAACAAGGTTGGAATAGAAATGAAAGAAGGAATATAAAAGTGAAACCAAGGGATTGTCACAGAGTACAAAGCTACTATAATGTATCATTGTTCAGTTTCAAACCTGCTGAATTAAATACGTTCTCCCACTAACAATGTCTCATCTACCTCTTTGTTGTTATGGTTTATATGCAGATTATAATCTGATCATAAGAATATGCAGATAATAGTTAATGAAACACCACACAACTCTGACTGACCTAGAAGTGTTGACTTGATAGTGTTTTAAAATTGTAATGTTGATTGAAAAGATGATAATCAAAAACATGAGCTCGTCCAGTTTAACCCTTTCATCAAAGCTTCTGTAACTGAAGTCAAATAAAAGAACGAGGGCTGAGGCTGCAGTACGACACCAAAGAGAGCGGATCAATATGTCAGTTTGATCAGTTTACAGCAGTTTGATCAGTTTACAGCAGTTTTCAACAACAGCAATGCAACGTTCTTAGTTTGCCAGCAGGTTTAACAGATTATTGAAAGTTCACAACATCTAAATATTTCCAAGTTATGGCAATGGTTATTTACATGAGCTGTGTTTGTCTTCATGATCGTTTGTTCTCGTGAACGGCCGAATGGTGCGCCACTTTAAATGTTGCCGCCGCAAGGAATTGTGGGGCGGAATTATCTACTCTCCTATCGTAAAGGAAGCTCCAGTGTTTCCTATGCTAAAGGAGCTAAGTAAGGAAGCATTGAAGCTCCTTTCCTTTGCATTTAGAGAATTCGAACAGCTCGTATCATGGCGGCCACTTAGATACTTCCGGGTCATTTCACTCAGTTAGGAACCTTCCGAAGCAAAAAGGACTTTTCGACCGAACCCCCTGTGTTTACCCTGCTATGACATGTCAAAATGGCTGCTGTGAAAAGGGCCTATTAAAGAGTCCCTGTAAGCCATTACCTGTGTGACTGTGAGCCAGCGTGAAGAATACCAAGCTAAAGGCACTAAATGGAATTCAGTCATCCATAGTTTTATTATTTCCTACTGTGACATGTCAAAACGTCTTCATATTCACATTACAGATTTGTCTGAAAGTGTTACAAAAGCACCAATAGTCATCACAATATTATATATTCCATTATGTATTTGAGGTATTACAATCCAATTATTTATATATCCATAAATAGTTTAGCAAATACATTTACAGAAAATGTTTTCTATCACAATACATGTGATATAAAATGAACTGTGATGGAGGATTTCATCTATTTTTCTTTTGAGGTCTTGAGTACAGCGACAGTATCTGTGGTAATCCACTGTTATTCTGTCTCAGTAAATCTTCACTAATGTTTTCTTCTTTTTACTAAAAGGCCAGGGGATCTTCTGCATAGATGTAAAACCCTGGAGAGGCACAGTGTCCGCTCACAAACAGAACTGGCACCTGCAAGTGAAGGAAGAGGACCAAAACTTTACCAATACCTGCATTGAGCAGATTGAAGATCCCCTCAAAGCTATCATGGTAAAACCCAAAAAAAAAAGACACATTTTCCTGAAATGTTGAAATACCATCATGAAAACCTAAATGTCAAACTGTCTGGCACTCTTGTGTCCAAGGTCCAATCAGTTATCCAGGACATTGTTTTCATCTGAACTCCAGCCGAGTGAAGAGATCCTGAGTCACCATAACAATTTATATGGAAATTTCAAACACTACTACGGGGCTTTACAAACTTCCCAAGTGGTCGCTCTTCATTTGAAAGGCCATAATTATGTTCAGAAAGGGGGTGAAAGCCGGCAGGTGCCTAAACACAGCTGTCACCTTATGTGCCCGGGTCTGCCAGGAGTCATTCATTTCCATCTCTATAGATGCTCAGTTTGGACTGGGAGGCTGATGGCAAACACACACTGCATTGTTCAAATAGTTCTGCTTGAATCGGACGTATTAACTTAATTATTCGACACAAAGCAGATACAGATTCACCGTCTGGGCCAATTTAAATTTGTATAATTTCTTTAAGTGGGTCCTTTTTTTTAAAATGAAAAGTGGACGTCTGCTTTTGTGTTTTCTTTTATGTCATTAAATAACTGTTTATCACAGAGGCATCCTGTGTGAATGTTAGCACATGTGACTAATTTCTCTTTTCTGGATTACAAAACTTCCTCTGCTTAAAACGGTCAACCGACTAAGTGATTTGTCTATTAATTGATTATCTATGTTGGTTGGTTGGGAAAAACAAGCTATTTGAAGACCTACAGACCCTTTTCACTTTAGCTATTTTGACATGTCATAGCAGGGTAAACACAGGTGTAATTAATAAAATTAATTATGGGCCAATTCTATTTGGTGTGTCACAGTCTTTCCAGTAAGCCAGCATGCACAATACCAGGGCCATAGTGAATGTTATTAATTACACCTGGGTTCACCCTGAAATGACATGTCAAACGGCTGCTGTGAAAAGAGCCTCTACTAAAAACAATACTTGTTTTACACATTTTCCTTCAAGTATACAAACGTGCTTTTTCTAAAATACCAGCTTTAAATTTAACAAAAACAATCAAACTTTCTCAAATGATAAATGTTAAACTTTGCCTCCAAAATACAGTCTATAACCGGCACAGTTATTATTTAAATGTAATAAACAAGACTACAAATGTGACCAGACATTCAATGCCAGCTGTCAGTACCGCTACTTCTTCAAGTACAGACACATTTTAATTTGTTGCAAAAAGTATTGATTGTGATGGCCCTGTTCAATGTTTCCTGAACTTCTGTGGACTAAATGATTAATCCAAAACTAACTATCATTACTTGCATCCCTAAATTCTTCTCCTCTAGACCAAGACCGCTAACTTATGTGGCCATTTGAAGAGGAGCGGAGTGTCTGTGCGCCAAAGCCTCTTCTTCCCCAGGGTTATCTTCCTCTCTCCAGACTGCGAGCTAGATGAGGAGCTGAGGAAGAGGAGGGAGCTGATCTCTCACGGCCAGACAGACGACTTCCTCAAATCCTTAAGGGAGGGCTACATGGCCTGGATGTCAGATGCACTGACTCCATCCTGGCTCTCTGGTGAGCGGTTCTATAAAATAGAAACATCAATACTTTGAGGGATTCAATTGATCTGAACTGAAGAAATGTGCAGTTTCCAAATCAGCTTGTTTAAAAAATAGATGGAATGAAACAGACTGCTGCACTAGTATAAAGAAAAGGTCAACATGTTTTCAATGCTAATCCCCTTGTTTATAAAAAAACATTCAATGATCTGTGTTGTTTCTCTTGATTCTAATGCGGTGGTCTGCCTTATTCTGTCTTGTTTCATAATAATAATTTTGAAACAGCCAATGAGCCGACCATGAATCGCAACGTCCCCAGTTTGAATTTGACTGAAGACCTTTGTTGTATGTCATCTCATCTCTCACTCGCCTCATTTCCTATCATCTCACTTCTGTAGACTCTCTAAAAAAGAATGAAAACATGAAATGTGCCAAAAGTACTAAAAGAATTATAATAATCTTACTGACCTTGCAAATGTTTTCACTTGTTTTGAATTGATAAAAAGACTCAACAACTTGACATGTTTGATATATTCTTTACAGTGTAATTAATTCCACCGGCAACTTCTGACAGGACTACTGACCAGGTCGCCTTTTTCCTAATGCTTTTTTTTTTTTTTTTTTGTCCTGCAGGTCGTCTGTCGTACAGGCAGATGGAGTCCGTGCGGGAAGTCCTGAGGAGGGTGGGGACGTGGGATCTGGTGAGTCTGCACTGTGGCGAGCAGCTGAAAGGAGACTTCCAGGGCTGCCAGTACATCGCTCTCAACCGGCAGGAGACAGAAACGCTCGAGTTTTCCAGAGTCAAGACCCTGTCAGCTGATTCGCTGTGGGCCCTGCTGGGACACGCTCCTCAGGTCAGTCCACTCAGATGAGCCTCCAGGACCAGAGGTAGTCTGTAAATGACAGTTTGAATGCTGTGTCAACGGCTCCAAATATACATGCAAAGCAAAAAGGCCTACATGAATCTGAAGACCAGCAGGTGGCAGTAGTACTTTATGACCGTCTCACTCAGGTTTCAGGCATTCCCCTCTTGTTCTGGGAACTGGAAAAACACATGTTTGATTATGGCTGGAGGTTGCAGAACACCACAGCAATTTTAGTTATTTGAAAACAATTAGGGCCATTTTTTTTTTTTTTTAAATGTAAAGTTATTTCTGTATACACACTTGATTTGGTGATTACAATCAGATTTTGTTCAAGAGATATTTAATATTTTTTTATTAAATCAGGTTTTCCAGTTTTTTTTATTCAATAATTATCAAGCTATTTGTGTTTATTTATTGAGTGTGAAGCAATTAGACTTAGAGTGGTCTTTAAGAAAAAATACAATCTTGAAAAAGCTGAAGGCTTTTAGAAAAAAAAAGCTTTTTGCGGTTTAAAAATCATGTTTCACATTCGTCCGCTCTCTCAGATCATTTCCAATTAGCACTCCTAGAGTTAATTACTGCCTTAACTCTTCAGTTTTTTATTGCGGTAAGTCACTCCGCCTGCCTGCAAGGTACTCATTAGCTCACTCGATTGAATCAAGGCAATTGTACGGCCATTGAACGTGAATAAGCATCATTTGAACTTATTCACATTCTCTGATCGGTTGATAATTATTGTTTATGTTATTGGAAGGTAATGATTTGGCTAATTAGTTACATGTTTTCTCCTCAGGTGGCATGAATGGTAATCTTATCTGTCAATGTTGCAATACATGTAAGTGTCACATCTGGTTGATGATATTTACACAAAATTATAGTTGTTTTTGGTGAATTTGTTTTACCTGAAATCACTCAAAACCATTGAATTATATTTGCTTGTGCGAGTGTGCTTCGGTACTGCTTGTTAGAGAAATTAGTTGAATGAAGTAATTGTTACACAGACAAAGGTCAGAGCTATTAAGGTCCAGTGGGTACGACCCATGGTCAGCATCCATTACAGATTTCACACCCACCCTCCAAAACACTCAGTCCGGGTTTTTTCCTTTTAAGCTTCACTCCGGCTTTAGTTCACACCCCCACCCCAAATATCCAGACTGTATGTACTCTCGCCTCCAGCTGCTGTGTATTTGATACATGACCCAACAATCATTAGACAGTCTCCAGCGGGCCCTTTTCTAGCCCAAGGGGACACACACAGTGACAACAAAATATATTATTTTCAAAGAAATATTTGTAAATGGAGGCGGTGTGAGGCGAATCCCCGCCCCATATATCACAAAGAAATGTGACTTGGAGAATATATGGTGAATATTCTGTTACCCAACTTAGCATGTTCAAATACAATAGACAGGCGTATATTTGTGTTTCCCATTATCAGATTCCAAGCATTTAGTTGCAATAACCACATTGAGAAATAGATTTTGCCCTTGGATTCGTACAAAACTTAACATTTGCTCCTTTGGACTCCATGACTGTGTCACCCACTCTTTAGACCTCAAAAAAAAAAAGGTATCCTTGCTCGTGTGCAGCAGATGTGAGGGGAAGCTTGGGGGGTGGCAAAGAAACTTGATAGCTCCCCCAGGCGTATTTTCAGAGCCCAGAAATAATGCATGCTTTTGATTTGTTACTTGTAAACACACAGGACAGAAGATCTGCGATATGAGCCACGGTTTCACTCGGGCATCTGTTTGGTTGTAAGAGGTGGCACCAGATGCATCCACAAAGCCACCGTGGAGGCACTAGGTGTGTTTTTTGTGGGCTCAGTCGATTACTCTGCGGAGAATGGGATGTCTACATGTCCCCAAAGTGGAGAATGATTGAGTAGAGTGGCTGTAATTTATTAATTATGGTCTATATTCTTAGACCACGGGTCTGGCTTCATTCAATTTGTATGGATTGAGGGGTAATTACGTTGGGTGTGTGTGTGCGTGTGTGTGTGTGTGCGTGTGTGTGTGCGTGCGTGTGCGCGCGTGTGTGTGTGTGTGTGTGTGTGTGTGTGGAGGGGGTGGGGGGGAGAGAAAGAGCTAAATATCTATTCACGTCATAATTTAAAGTGCAGGTTATGTATGTTGTTCATCTTCATGTCGTCTCCTCTTCTGAAATTTGTCTGTTTCATGACTTCTTTGTACCAGTTTATATAATCCAGTTTATTGAGGAGGAGTAGAAATTGAGCCCCCGTGCTTAATAAAAAAGTCTCCTTACTCTCAGTCCGCATATAGAGTGTCTAGTAATTGCATAGCTGAGAAACAACAATTGAGTTCCTACGAGCGTAACTTGACTACTCCACCATGTCAGCTGATTAATAGAAGAGAAGCCACCAGGCGAAAGGCTGCCAATTCACTGCCAACATCTCGGCTGACAAATAATTTGACTTCGGTTACCGTAGCTACATCTCGTCTTTCTGTCTTTCTACAGATTCCACAAAGATGTAGCTTGTTAATTTAACTCCACGCTGACATTCCTCTCTGTTTGGCCATCTCCCAGGCAGCACGCGTCACAGGCCTGTAATGGACAGTCTACCGTGCGCCCGGTGCTTAGCACAGAAAAGGCAGAGAGGGGAGACATCAACCGCTTTGTGGTGATAATGAATGGAGGCACACAAAAGGACAGGAGCTGGCCATTTACAAAGCCCGCAAATTCTGCTGTCTAAATAGATAATATTGGCAGCCGCTGCAGCTTTTTGGTCTCTTAAGAGTCTCTTGTAGAGAAAAAAAAGTATTTATCCATTAAAAGAAAATATATGCAGCACCTATTTGAGCATTTGTAATAATTATTCACGTACATGGCAGAATCCTTTTATATGCTGTATAAAATGTAATTTACGAAACAAATTACTATATAAACATGGCAATGCCTGTAATTTCTCTATAAGCCTGTGTGCTGTGTGCGTGGATGCTGTTGGACCACAGAAACAGCACAGACATATGTATGTTCAGTTACCAGACGCGAACCAAGAAAAAGATACTTAAAAGTTGTTTCACCGAGTGAGTGCACTTTATCAGATTGTCAGTCCCGTCGAGTTCAGTGTTCATCGGGTTTCATTAATAACCCAACTGGTGGAAGAATGATTTCCGTACAAAAGAAAAGAATTCCGAAGAATTTCCCAGAAGGAAAAGATCTCTTCGTTGCGTATTTCAACAAAAAGGAAAATTGTGGGGAAATTACCAGGATGTTCAGATTTCTGTAATTGCAGCGTCGCTCTCGAAAGGAAACTGGAATTGGAAATAATTTGCACCAGAGTGTGTGTAGGAAGCTACAGAGGAAAGCTAACCATGCAATTACACATGAGAAGGGTGCTGCAGATTCACAAGTGTCTGTAATAAACTAGTGAAGACACCAGCACTTATACAGTGGAAGGCAATGATAAAAGCTGCCTTGTAATAGCGTGTGATTAAACTTGGTAAAATCTATTTTTTCACTCGAGCACTATGCCACTGTGAAGAGTCCCGTGGAGAGATTCCGCATCTGTCAATTTGAAGATGACTCAATGCGTTTCCTCCAAATTCATCACCCAGCATGTAATACCAGTCATGTTTGAGGGCTCTTCAAGGGCTCTTTTGTTAATTTAGTTAAACATCATCCAGTAGAGTTCATGTTTTACATATTCCTACTTAACACAGGTGGAGATTGAGTTTCAGTAAATTTGAATACATGTTTAAAATAAAGCTCCAAGCTATTAATATTCATTACAAAATAATTTCTTTGAATGTGGAATGAGCTGTGGTTGTGCAAGACATAGGCAATATTATTCGTGATACCCATGAATCTTGTATGTTTGTACCGATGATATTTTTATCGTGATATATACAATACAATGATATAGAATAGTAAAGGATACTATTTTATATCATTGTACAGTATCTCAAGATAAAATAATTATGTAAAATATCTCATCCTTTTTCAAAAGATATTCTGTTGTACCATCTTGTCAAATGTGAGGATCAGATGCCTCTCTTTGTCATACGTGACAGTAAACTGAATGTCTTTGAGTTTTTCACTACTAGTTGGATAAAACAAGCAGTTTGACGACATCACTTTGGGCTCCGTGAAACTGATCAGCATTTCTCTCTATTTTCGGACATTTTATTGACAAAATGATTAATTAAGAAAATAATGTGAAAATTAACTGGTAATGAAATAATCGTTAGTTGCAACCGTGATGATATGATAATAGCCTACTAATATGGCTCCTACTGGAGCTCAATAAAGGATTATATTTAATTATTGCCCAGACTTTTGCTATGATATATTTAATAAGACCAAAGAGGCTTCATACAATATTTTTCCTTTTAATGATTCTCTGACATCATCCAATTTAGCATCAAAAGCTAGATTTAGTATCTAACGGAGACTTTTCTTTGGTCACTGGCCAAGATGTTAATTTTAACTCGGGAAGCTCAGCTATTTGTTTTGGGGATTCAGGATATTACAGTGGTCCCCACAGTATAGGTTGTAAGATATGATCAATAGGGATTCATGAATAATGAAGAGGCCGAGTGGAGCAGAGACACTTAATTACAGTTTCAAAAGCCATTCTCGTTAATTGAGGAGAATAAAGGTGGTGAAGTGGATTGAACGGCAACATTTTTATCTCTGACTTTATTTAATTTTTTATTATTATTAAACCGAAAGACCCTCGGTGACATCTAAAAAAATGCCAGCTTGTAAATGGAAAGTTCTCACTGTTTGCTCATATTGATAATAATATCATAGTTTATTTTGCGTGCACAGTCCATTTCCTCTGACCACCTGTGAGCAGACTATCGTTCTTTTAATGTGAGGGCTAATATGCTGCATATCCAGACAGTGTGTGGCCGCTGTGTGTGCAGCAGATACAGTATGTAATTGACAGCCTTGCCATCTGTTACAGTTATGTGAAATTATGGATAAACTAGTTAACAGACACTTTGGCCCATTGTCTGTTGTTTTGATAATCACCCTTAATAACGGACGGCATCAATATGGTCTTTAAACCTGATTTGGGAGTTAATGGAGTCAGATGGGGGCAGTCAGTGTATGCTCTGGGGGTAATGCTGTTAGAGATGTTCGTAAAGAGCAAATTAAATCAGTCATAGATTGTGCCCTCTCAAGTCAGCCAGACAACCAGACCCATTGAGGAGAAAAAGGAGGGGGATTCATATTTTAACCTCTTGCAGAAAATGCACTTATGTGGATGGAAATAAAGTCAGAGCTGGGTGAATGGATGTAAATGGTTATTGCCGACAGTCTAATGGCTTCCTGTTAGCTGAGGCAGGTTGGTTGGAAGCAGAGACGTAGTTATTCAGAACTTAACCAACGCTTTGCGCTCATGACTTTAGACAAATGTAGTTATTGACGTTGTCGGTAATGTCGCCAGCACAAAGTTTAGGCATCTTAATGGATGGTCCACATCTGGAGCTCAATTTTGATGTTTGAGTATTTCATGCAGGAAGTATTGTAGTGATTCGTCAAACAAGACGTTATTGTTTGAAGAATGATAGCTTTCTGGGGATTCATTTACTCTCCTCTGGCACTGAAATGCTTCGTCGATAAATAAATAAATAAATAAATTGGTCAACAGAAAATGATTCAAAGTCTTTTATTAAGGGTAAATGCCAAACATTCGCTGGCTGCAGATTCATAAATGTGAGGTTTTCCTGCTTTTATCTGTCTTATATCATAATACAATTAATACCTGCTGCTTATGATCTCGTGGTGGTCAAAACAAGCAATTTGAAGATTGTGATTATTTACTTTTAGTTAACTATTCATTTTTTTAAACAGCCTCTTCCCATTTTAGCAGTTACGGGTGCAAAGATTTGTTCTTTGCACTGATGCATAAGTTATAAATTATAAAACAGTCATGAATCATATTCAATTGAAAAAAGAAAAACAATCTATCTTCGTCTAATTGCGGATAATCCAGCGATTCACACCTCTCTCAGCAGGTTGTTAATTTATTCACCCCGTGAGCCAAACCACACAGTGTTCACCTAATTGCCTCATTAAATACATCCAAAAGCACCACCACTTTTGGTTGCTCCCGTCGCATTTGGCGCGTCGACAAAGACGTTTGCTGCGCCAGAGGTGTGTTACTCAGTGTTCCTCCCCATCTGTGTCTGGTGAGACACGGCGTGGAACAAAGAGCCCGTCGTCTGAAGCTGGTGTGGCGTTACGCTCACTCAGAGTTCACCTGAAACACGGCACCCATGGCTCCAGGTAACAGCCCCCGCTGACTGATACCCCGCTGGGATTCTTTGACTTTATCAGGAGAGGAATCTGAACTTTGTGAATGGCAATACACACAGGTGGTGACACGTCCCTACCCAATTACACAGTTCCTCGCATTATTCACGTTCGTCAGACCTGTCACACCTATAATCTCAAATAATCGCATTCACTCTTCGATCTGTGTGAAGTCACAATGCAAAGTCCCTGATGCAAGTTCGTTGGTTTTATTTTCTAATTAAAAGAAGTCATTTGGGATTTCCGACACCAAACTGGTGGAGAATCTGTGCCGTGAACATCCCTACAGGTAGAAGATAAACCAGTGAGATCTCTATCGGCTGTTTGTTAGGAGATGTTAGAATGAGCTGTCGTCTTGAGTTTAAGAGGGTAAAAGGTGAACAGTGAACCAGAGGCAGGATTTATGACTGTTTGCAGACAGTAAATAAGAAGACGGAGTTTGTCTCGTTGAAATGTGAGGAGTGATGTCATTCACACCACTCCCCCGACACCGAAAGTGAGAGGCGGATCAGGGGTAGACTCCGTTAGGTGAGCTCTTAGCCCTTTGTGTGACACCCAACCTTAGCCCCAAGGGTCCTGTCCTCACCATTAAGTGTTACACACACACACACACACTCAGGCCTGTCTGTGCTTGAAATGTTAATGATTCTCGTACACTTGTGGACATTTCACAGTCAAAAGGGAGACATTATATTTAGCAACTATTGATCTATTGTCTGGTTGATGGATGTGCAGCTGTGACATGCTACATTTAAGTGTAGGATGCATGTTGCACTTTGAATAATATTGGTCATTTTTTTTTTTTTATCTTTACACTTTATTATTCTACTGTAATTTAGATACAGTGTCGTTTTTACCCTCAGACACTTGCCTCAAGTGGCGGAGAGGTTAACACGCAGTGACAGTTACTGTACCTGACACATCATCTCTGCTGAACAACACCTGGCAGGCAGGTTGTCTAGACCACACAGAACTCTCCTCTTTGAGCTTTTGCCAAAGACAGCTGCATGCTTCCTTCCTGTATGTGGCTCAACACGATCAATGCAGCAGTTATTCAAACCTGTTTTGGTTCTTTTGATTTCAAATTATACGGTATTTCCTTGTAGCGTTTCTGATTGGCATTCCATGTTTTGGTTAAAACATTTTAACTTCAGCCTCCAAAAAAAAATTATTTTTTCTTTCGATTCCATATAATTTCCTAATGACCGGTTTCCACATTGTTGTAGGCAGTTTGACGAGGAGTTCTTGACACATGTGTGCAAACTGTAACTACTGAGTGCATCGTGTAATTGTAACCAAATAAAATGTAATTTGCTCGGAGCAAACTGCAGTTTGATTGCATTCTGCCCTTTGGCCGTTGCTAACGGATCAATTTAAATGGGGATGAGTTCACTTCATCCACAAATCATCCTTGTACAAAAACACAATATTCTCACACAGGATTTAGGTGTTCTCCAAAGATACTATGGTGTGCCACCAGCCAATCAGCATGACTGTTACTATGCATATTTCAAAGCAGATCAGGATCTAGATGCGGATTTCAGAACATTTTCTTTAATTAAACTAATATTTAGAGAATTGTTCAGCCTTTATGGATGTAAATGCTGAAGGGATGCTTTCCCGCAGTATGAGTGTTTCATAGCCTCTTGTGCTGTTCTCGCTATATGAAGTGAATAGTTTTTTCTTCTTCTGTAGTTTGTCTGTGCCACGAAGATGGAAGTACTCAACTTTAGTTCCCTTAAATGAGTTAATTGCAGATTACTAACTATTAGGTTTGGCTGTGATTTGTTAGAATAATTCCTCTGTGATGTCTTTGTGTTGGTTTATGCGCCTCTCTGCCACCAGCTGTCATGACGCTATTTTTTCATGTATCCTAAATTAAAAGACACTCATTCTGAAGTGTCTGATGCTATTGTAATACAAGCCATGTGGCATTCGGCCATGGCTCCATGGCTGCAATATAAGACACAATTGTTCCGTTTTTTTCTCGCTTTCTCCCTGTTTTAATGCGCAGTAATAAGTAAGTAAATGGTGGAAAGATGTGTGCCTGAAATGGCAGTGGCCTTTGTTGCAGATAATTAGGTTAGCAGCAAGAGTGTGCAGGTGTTGAGGGTGTGCTGTGTGCTCGTGTTGTGTTATCGACTTGCTCATATTCGTAGGCCATCAGGGGTGTCGCACTTCCCATCAGCCCCAAAGCTCACCAACCTCTTCACTATTAAAATGATCACTTTCAATAGCAGACAAAGGAAAGAGGGAACATATCTAGTGCAGGGTATTCTCCCCACCTCTAATGCTTATCTGCCTTTTGATGTCGGCGTAATAAAAGGCCTATTGGGCTTCCACAATGACCTGCAAAATGGACAAGGGCCGATATACTGGGCTCTGACTGTCGCTACCATTAACTAAAAGGCCCAGACATTATGGAGAGCCGGGGATGAAAGAACATGGAAAAAAATAATAATTGAAAAATTGCCTAATGCTAAAGTGAAAGAAAATGGAACTGTGAAAAGGCACTGTAATATTCTGTTATCCCTGTAAATGCAGCCAAACAAGAGATGCAGCGAGGCATTCTTTTTGAAATGGATGTGGTTCAATTACCTGCATGTTTAAATCTAGTTAAGGCTTCTATTGTCAGGCTCAAACATAACAGGCAGTATTGATGTAATGTTAAAGCGTATTATGGCCTACAACCTACATAAAATCAAGAAAGGTGTGACTCCATTCAAGATGTGGAGGGGAATTAAAAAAGCTCACAGTGAGAATAAGATTAATTTAGTATTTCTTCTGTTTCAGAAAGCCGTTTGGATCACCATTCCAAAAGAGTTGCACAATGTTTTAGCAAGGTTGTGGAAAATATCACATTTTAAATTTTTTACATTTCAGTGGATGACTAATTGGTTCCTAAGGAGGATCTTTGTGCAAGTATCATCTTCCAATAAATGGAGAAGTGATTTGTTTTAGCCTGTAATACATTTGGTGGAAAACTACAAACATGTTCAAACTGGAATGGACCCCCAAATAAATAAGAAACAAAATTGCTTATCATTTGAGTCATTTTCCTAGAACAAAATAAGGCTCACAATAAGCAGAACCAGACTGAATCCGGTTAAAAAGTGAATTTGTTTTCTACTTAATTTCAAAGACTACATTTCAATGAAAAGTTACCTGCTACAAACCAGAATTTAGTCATTTAGAGACTGTTGAATTAACAGTAATCAAAATGTGTTTTAAAAATGTTTACGTTTTACCAAATATAGTCCTGTGATGTCGTGGATGCCTCGCCATCTTTTACCTGCAAATGATCAAATCAATACTTTCCAGGTCAAAATGGACCTCAAGTTTAATAGAGGTTTTTATTTTACCCATTATTAAACCCTGTCACTGTACCAACAAGCCACAATCAATATGTTTATACCAATCTTCAGTCTACAAGCCAACAGACAAAGCAACAGATTGTCCACGTGGAGGTCAAATGTGAAAGTCATGAGCGTCTACTTAGCTCCAGGCAGAGGTCAGGAGGTCTCCGTCAGGGTCTTGACCTCAGCAAAAGCCCTGAATATCCAAGAACAGCCCCTTGTTTTTTTAGCTGTTCTGTATTACAATTCACTTCATAATCTTAATTATCTGTATTGCCTGTTGACTTCTTTCTGTCCTACTCTGCAGGTAACGGTTAAAATGTACAAGCGTGGATCTCAGGGCTGGCTGGGTAAATCCCTGAACGCCTCCACCACCATCCCCTCCAACACTGCTGTGATCTTCAGGATCAGCGGGGAGGAAGCAGATGCCAAAATCCCAGCAAACACCATTCACAGCATCTTACTCAGCAACTGACAGTGTGTGTCAGTCAATAAAGAGGAAAGCCCTCACAACGTGGCTCTGCGGGGAAAGGAAGCATTCTTAATTACAAGTTAGCAGATAAAAAAAAAACAAAAAAAAACTCAAACCTACTCACGTTTTTACTGAGTGCCTTTTACTATGCAGTGTTTGTAATTTGTCATATTGTACTAAAAACACAAGTTCTGAATGTCTTTAAGTGAGCATTTATTGAAAAAACAATGCCAATTTGCCAATTTCCCTGATTCTGCAATCCTCAGTGGCAATATTATGTTAATGAAAATGGTTTCAGACAATTAAACTGATTAACTTTCTCTTGTTTTGAATTTCTAGGGCCGGCCCACACTTTACACTAGCCATTAATTAATCATTATGCTAGCTGATTGTGTCACATCAGTTCCAGATTGAAGTGTTTAATGTGTTAATTGTGGCGGTTAAAAGCTGGTGGCCTCTAGTAGTATGATTACTGCCTCTGTGGGTTTAATGGGCAGTGATTTACGGTCTGTTTAGAAAGTGTAACTGTGAGGTGCTTTATTAATATGCTCCACCGCACAGAGGAGATGATAACATATTCAAGAGCGCACAGGCGCAGCCACCCGCGCCATTCATAACTGTCGGAGTCACTTTCCATCAGTTACCAGGCTTACACAGCTGCGCTAACAGCTAGCAATTGTATTTTCTTTGCCTGGTAGCGGCCAAAATGAAGTTATTTACATCGAGATATCAGTGCCTTTAGCTAATGCAATAGAAGGAGCTCTCTGTGTTGATAGTATCTCTTTTCATAGCATCTCTCTACCTGAAACATCATTACACTGTACTCAAGCTCCTCACTTTTTTTCAAATGTCTGTTTACTGTTTTACCTGAGGGACAGATTGCACAAACAGTAATGGTCTGTTTGCATTTGTAAGTGCACATTTTTTAGACTGGTTGTGTTCAGATATTGGTCAACATTGTTTGAATGTAAAAGTGTTCTGATGAATTTATTTCCTTTGCATATTCAAGCTTAATTTCTAATGATGGTCCTCTGGAACTGTTTTCTCCACTACACGTAACAAACAATATTGACCATATCAGACGATCGGGATGAGAAGGGTTTTGAGACATTACCATATATAATTTTGAGTGGTGGATGCATGCAGGTTAATATGAATGTTTTGCTATTTGTTTTGTTTTTTTAACTCTAAGCACTTTCAGTATCAAGCCAACTTGATTGTTAAGTATACTCTTGAGTTGATCGATTTAAAGCATGGTTGTCATGGTATCCTCAAGTGTTTTTATGTTTACATGTATTTGTACTATCTGGTGTCATAATAAACAATATTTGATGATTTAATGCTCCTTATTCAAAGTCACTTGTCACTACTGTGCCAGGAGGTTTCTTCAAAGCTTCTTTTGCGAGATGGAGGGCATCCATCAACAGCTCACTCTGCTCTTTGAAAGCATGGAGCACGTCTCCCGCACGGTAAAAGTCTGGATATTAGGAATGGATGACTGGTTACGGGGACAAAGCGAACTCTGTTGGGCAGCGTGGTGGCGAGAGGGAGGGGAAGCAGAGCGGAAATGGACATGGTGATCAGACCAGAACATAGTGCGACAAGGTAACAAGGTAAAGTGATCCCAGGATGCAATTCCTCTGGAAACTGAATCAATGAGGGTTCTGTTTAATTGGAAATCCTCCCGGATATCGAGTTTAGGTGAATCTATAGCACAATAGAATCAGTTGTAAATATGTTTTCCTTTGCAGTAAACATGTGCGTCATGTATGCTACAACATGTTTTGACGTATAGAAAGACTTAGAGAGCTGGTACATCCAGGAACTGATGAAGTAAAAGTCTTGAACCTGCAATAAGACCAGGTGTCCAACTTTGACCTCTCGCCGTTTGGCACGGTCCACAGGGTTGTCAGGTCAGGTGACTGGTTTGACCTTTCCTTTGTACAGGACATGCAACTGTAGAGCAGCCTGGACAAATGACATCTGTGAAGGAACGAGCCACTGTCTCAAACACAGCCATTTAGTTGGAAATCCTGCACCACAGTACTGCATTCATACGGGTCAGTACTCGAGGACATAACAGGACATTTTTTCCCCCTCAAAAATGGTTTGAAACACTTCCTTTCACCTGCTTGAACGCATATGCAGTCTGCTTAAAAACAGTTTGACCGTATTATGTGAGCCCCCATCTTGTGCAATTTTGCTTCTTCAGCTTGACTAGCTCAAAGGTTCTGATCAGATGGAGGTCAATACACTCTTTTTAACTGTAATATTTTTCTGAGATGCAAGCCTGTTTCATCTGTAAAGGGCCCTAGAGATGAGATTGTGTTGTACTGAGAGTCTAACCCCACAGGAAAAGCTGTGTTTACTGTAAGTGGGGGAACAGTTAGGAATGACTCTTGGCTCTGATTGTGCCCTTACATCAACACAATGTGAACAGTAAAATGCACTGGAAGTGTAAGTGCATTAATATTCAGCAGTTAACAATCACTTTGCATCTCTTATCTTCCTATAATCACAGCAGCTACCACGGCTTCAAGTTTTACAGAACTATTTCTCCTTATTAGAACTGTGACAGCACTATTGTAGCCTAAAGGGTCAGTTCCTCCACATTTTAAAAAAGAAGCAAATTTTCTCACTGAGCCCTGGTATCTGGCCATACAGATAACTTTGGTTTTAGCATTGAAATAGGAGTGGACCAGACATGTAACTGCTTTACGTGGTCATTTACGAGTACAAAACATAATGGTAATTGTAGTTGTTATGGTGATAACACGTCAGTGCTCGCCCGAAAGAGAGCAGACGCAGCCCCGAAGACAGATGGCCGGCTAATAAACTAGGTAGCTTGTGCTTCTCCGGAGAAGCCAGGAGTGCCACAAGCCTCTGTTTAGCAGTGTAGCATTAAAGCATGGTGGAAATAGCTAGCTAGCCAGCTGTCCGCTAGTTAGTTAGTTAATTCCACCGTACTTAAATGCGTCACTCGTCACAGAAAATAAACCAAATAAAGTTGTAACTCATCTGGCAATAGCAATTACTCATACTCGCTACAACGGTCGCAATGGCAACGGTACAAATAAAACATGGCTGCTGCTCTGAGCATCCTGCTACGTTAATTTGAATAGGAATGTCTGTTCTACTCTATGGGTGTGACGTGCTCACAATGATAATACTAACATGCTGATGTTTAGCAGGTATGTTTACTGTTCTCACAATCTGAGTTTAGATCGTTAGCATGCTAACATTTTCTAACACAAAGTACAGCTGAGGCTGATGGGAATATCATTACTGCAGGTAAATGATCATAAACCAAATGGACAAATTTACAATTCAACCTGAGTCCTGAAGGAGACCTGAATTTCCCAATGAATGTAGCATGACAATTCATCCAATAGTAGTCAAGATGTCTCACAAAAAAATAAATATGGTGCGCTAAATGAAAAGTCAGTCACCAATAGCATCATCTGTGCACCATGAATGTCTGTACCAAATTGCTCGGCCATATAATAGTAGATATTTCAGACTGGACCAAAGTGGTGGACAGCTATGCTGCTAGCGAGGCTAAAACCTCAACAGCTACGATCTCTCCAGAAACAATGTCACAGGTTTCTGGTTAATTCAAGACCTTGCTGTCAACGGTTTTCACTCAAACTCCTTTATACTAAAGAAATAGATTCAATAAGAACTGTTGACAAACCAACAGTTCCCAACCTCTGGGGTCAGGACACAGCTGCTTAAAATTATTTTTCAAAGTTCTTTGATTATTTTATTTTGGTAAAATACTTACATATCAACCCATTCAGTCTTCCAAAAGTGTTTCAAATTAAATAAACTGAGTAAGGAAAATCACTATTTGATGCAACTTATGCAACCTGTGATAAGGGGTTTCCATGGCTTTACACTCAGAGGTCAAATGTAAAACAGGTTGGAAACCACTAGTGTACAACATTGTTAGAGCTGTATAAACTGCTGTGAACATGTAACACAAATACAGGATCCATGACAAAAATACATCCAGTGACTGAATCACACCTGAAAAAGCAAATAAGCAGATAGACCTTTCTTTGCACTATGTATTCATATAAAGCTGATGAATCAGAGGGTTAAGAGTGCTTATGAAGAAAATAAATGCACCGATGTAACATAGGGATAATTTTTTTAATGCACTTTATGACAGGATAAAGTGTAATTGTGGTGAAAACATAACTACCAGCTACTAGCCAACTACTACAATGTGGTGATGAAAGGAGACAATGCCCACAAACCCTTTATTCTGTGACCGCTACTTTACTGAACAGCAACAAAGCTGTGCGAGTGTGAAAGCAGTAGGATTCAGAAGAGATTAAATGTTTTTCTCTTGCAGATGTTCAAAATTAAGTAGGGTACTCAAAAGTATCATCAAGACTCTATTAAATGCAGAGTTATTAATACACTTCAGTGTCCAAAAAAAGAAAGAATCTTTCAATTGTGCATTCACAAAAGAATAAATAAATGGGCACATGGGTAGCAACAGGCAGGGGCTGCAGAAATTAGCCAGTCTTTAAACAACCCTCAAAAGCAGCACACTTGTAAAAACCTACAGGACAACAAAAGACACAGGGGAGTGAATGAAATGAAGCTTCCTTGCCAATTACTGTGGGGAACGTGGTGGTGGTGGAGCTTTTTGTGCTTCACACATGCAGTCTTTTCTCCCCTTGTCCCCGGCTATTGAGAGGGATACATTAGCCAGGCGGGGATGGATGGAGTGGAGAGGAGCAGAGCAGCGCTTTCGCAGTCATACAGCTCACTTCACGCCTGGTGTTACAGACCTCTCTTATGACTTCACTCACAGTGCTCGCACAGAATGAGATTTTTTTTTAACAATGTCATTTTCTACCTGCTTTCTAAGACTTTTTTTACAAAAAATTTCAGATGTGGAAAATATCCGCTCACCTTTATCTTGTTTGGATGAATTGCAGAGATGACGTTCGTGTGTGGTTTAATTTTTCATTTTTCATTGTGCTCACTTGAAATATGTTTTGTTGACTATTTGCTATAGAAGTCAAATTAACCTTAAGTTCTGTTGTAAGATATGTTGAAATGTATATCAAAGGAGCCTGTTGTTGCTCTTTTCATCCCCCAAACAATTTAGTTTTTCCCTTTTCCCAGACTTATTTTTAGAAGCACCCTCCCAGTAAGTGGTGATTAGCAGGTGGAAGTTTAGGTTAAAGCCTGATGAAATTTGATTCAAAAAGGGAATGTTTCTCAGTGACAATGTCATCTTGTAGTTAAGACTTGCTTCACATTCAAATCCTATATAACCTTATGTTAGACATCTTTTGACATGCATGCTGGCTGCAAAATGAATGTTATATTTAGTTGTAAAATTATTTTTTGTTTTTCACGGACATGCCTCTGGACCACCTCAATGAATGCTCTTTATTTTTATGGCAATCCCAGCGGACTCTGCATGGTCACAGAGTGCGTAAACGTGCTGTCTGTGACAACTATCAGCAAGGTTAATGTGGCGGATAACAACATCCATCATTGAGTTTCATTAGCGCTGTCCTCTGACCTGTTCCACATAATGTTGTCAAATGTGTCAGGCGCCAGATTATTGGGAGGTATGATGATCAATAGATAAATAAGAGAGAGCTGTGTGCACCGCTGCTGGCACCGCTGCAGAATAAACCTCCATCCAGCATTCTGCCGCCTGTCATGAATCTGAAAAACAAATGCACTAGCCCAAGGCAAGGGCCATCAATAATAATATAATGTGTGGACGATGATGAATTAGAGCCATGCTTCTCAGTGCATTGCCGTTCTACGCACAGAAACATCACTAGATGAATGCATTGATCACTGTATTCACATTAGTTTGTTTAATCTGCATTTGAGTCGATGGGACAGCACAGCGTTTCACTTCACTGAATTCAGAAAAGTTAATAACCAATAATCAAAAGCTGTTTATGAAAGCACCTCTTTTTGTGCGTCATTGATTTGACTCTGTAATGCACTGCAGTCACTGATCACTCAGACAGAATGCACTTAGGAAATGACAAATGTATTTTAAATTTCAATAACATAGATTTTCCCCTGCTTAACCACAGGTTGGAGTTTAAACAAACATTTCCACATCCATAATTGTCTAAGTATAGACATTAACTAATAGTCATATGCAACTCTATTTCTGGGATGTTGGAGAAGGATGTAACCTGGGAATTGTGTAATTTCACCCTGATGCTGACTTATGTTTAAATGTAATTTTACTGCATTCATCTGTCTTTGTAAAGCAATTTGAGATATGTTTTTGTAAATATAGTAATTAAAGCTGGTGGTAGGCAGTTTATTTTTGGCATCATTGTTTTCAGCCTGTCAGCATATTGTAATTAATGTGGTCTGAGAGGAAACTAGATTGGTGCGCCTCCCATTAGCTCTGTCTTCTGTCTTTAGAAGATCTAGCTAATGACGGGAGTCACAGGTCATAGGTCATTTCAGAGAGGGCCTTCCTTTTCTACGAATGCAGATGAGTGTGCACTTCCCTTCAGATCGTGAAAAAGCCTGATTCAAAGACAGAACCTAAATGTCACAGGGCAAACCAGACAATAAAATAAAAAGAAAATAAAGACAAAACAGAGACCGCATGTGTTTTGTTGCGACGGAGAAATGTGAGAAAAATACAAGAAACAAAACGCACATCGACAACGGCACGGATGTGACCCATATTGATCTGTGATGTGAAAAGTAGGGCCGTAGGAGGTCAGACCTGTGTGCTGATACGCTTGTAACTATATGACTTGGCGCTGTACTACACGGTACGCACAGGTTTATCCATCTCCTCTGTTTTCTCCTAAGTGACGCTGACACTTAATGATAATAGTTGGCTTGAAATGGTATTCTTCAGGGGATTTTGCCATTAACATCTAGTAAAGCATGTTGAAATGGATACAAGGAGCCAGTTAAATCTCGCCCGCAGTCACTCAGAGGCACACAGGGAACCTGAGCCTCAAAGATGTGGTGCATTAGTTCTGCTAAGCTAACCGTGAATGCTAATTGCAGGAAGGACAAACTGTAACCCTCGCCCTGTGGCCATGAACCCATTAAACGGCACAGAGGGCTTCATAGACATGGAGAGGGTACAAAGAGGCTGGTCTGAAAAGGCCTGCAATCTGATTTCAGTTTAAGTGGGGATAACAAGTTTTGCAAAGCCCCCCATGGGATCTGCCCTTACCGTATTTGTTTTTTTGGACAGTATGAAGAAAACTGTCACTCCAAGGCTGACCGCAAATCATCTATACAATGCAACAAGTTCCGTGCTTTCAAGTGGAATATGTTGTGCGATCCATCAGCGTGCCATCAGTTCTCACAGAGGCCGACAGGTGGTTTTCTATAGGATGTGGATCAGTTAAGTTTAAGTACTTGTAGTTTCACCGCTGGAGGACATTAACAAACCAGTCACGGTTAACACCCTATACATGGGAACGATCTCCTTCTTCAGTAGGATCCATCAAGCATTGTCTCACTGTTTTGAAGGCAACACCTTAAACATTTCATTTAGAAGAAAACATGATTAAATCAAAACAGTGTACCTAAAATATCTCACTTGTTTGGGGCTGAGCGGTTTCCTCTTCTGGGCGAGCAAAAGTCATGAAAAAAAAAGAGTTCGCTTTTCTGAGTATTTTCACCTTTAATCTCTGCGGCTCTGGTGCCCCTTGGCCATACATTTTCAAACCTGACCCCGATGCACTGACTGCCCCCGCCTTCTTTATACAGACATTCATCAGTTTGACAGGTGGCATGAAAGCTGATTTGAATGCTGCACTTTCTTCCCCACTAAAGCATCAATTCCCACAATACCTTTTGAAGTGAATGTTTTTCTGTGATGTCTGCCTTTCAGGAAAGCCAAGTATGGATGAATACTTTAATGATCTATGTGTGTCTTAAAGTTGAGCGTAAAGAAACAATAAGTCAGCCATTCTGTTGCAGCTCTCTTAGTCTGTTGGAAAAGAACAAAAAAAAAAAAACAAGTCTCCTTAGATATTTTGTAGTTGTTTTTGGTCTAAATTCAGCACTCTACCCTACAATCTCTCATTCACACTCAACAGTGGTGAATTCAATCTGGTTTCTTAGTCTTACAAGCCTGGTTCTAAAACACCAATGCCAACCATTTCTTTACCAGATGATTAATCTGCAGCACAAAGCCTAGGAGCCAAAAAGGAACCTCAAGCCCCAAATCTGTGACCCTCCTGTCACGCCCAGAGATTTTTGATTTACTATAGCCCAGCTCCCAGGTGAGAGTCCCCTTCACCAGTCAGTCCCATGCTGCCTGCCTGTCCGGCCTGTACAGAGATGGATGGCTACGAGTGTGAAACCTAGCAGTGGTTTACATGGCCTTGAGCTTTACCATCTAATTAGGCTCTAATGTAACTACAATGCTCTCGAGGAGATGTTGTCTTGCCCACCAAAGCTCTTTAAAAGCCTCCTGGAGGCAAGGGGCGCTCTGAGCGAGGTGCTGTGGCAGGCCACCACCACGGCCAAGTGAAAAGGTTGTATTCCCCAGCTGGGACATACTGGAAACAGGATGCCAAACATACACAGGACAAGACCACGGTCTTCATTTTGGCCCCGCTTTCAGAGGCGTCCCCCTTATGCCAACTGTTGACTTTAGCTTCATATCTACCGGACAGACATAAGAGTGGTAATAATCTTCTTATCTAACTCTCAGCAAGAAAGCGCAGTAAAATAAATACTGAACTGTCCACTGAATGGGGACTACCCGTTGAATTTAAGAGTTAGCTAAAAAGACAAAGCAAGACAATTTCCCAGCCATTTGAGATGATAGAATGCCTAAAAATCTGTGTATAATTAGGGGGGAAACATGATAGTTGCCAAGGTAAAAAAAAAAAAAAAACTCATCCTGTAGAGCCTACATCCTACTTAGTATCCAACTTTCTTCATCATTCTCAAACCATGACACAACAAACTTTGATTACAACTCCTGCCACCTCAAAAAAAGATTGTCTGATGCTACTATTTAAGTTACACAACATAGACTTTGGTGTATACAGCATTACCAATCTTCTCAATTCTTGTTATACTATGCTGGAGTAGTTTGTTTACTAGAGTAAGGAACGTTTAGCTCACAAATCTGCTACATTTCAATCCAAGCCATATTAATCTGTGTTTCTCTTAATTACAAATAAAGAAACGATGCCAAGTAAATGTGGTCTTCAGTTCTCTGTATTAAATATCAGGCCAACAGAAGAACATTTACTAAATTATATTAGATTTCTATAAAGGAATAATACCGTAGACGTAGTAGTGGTAGCAAAGAACAACCCCCATGACAAAGTTAGGGCGGACATAGATGACAATGTTTAACCTGTAATAAAACTTTTGCTCCATTGATTTGTTGGTCCAGTCAGAGAGACTGAAAGCAAATGACACGGAGTCTAAAGGTATTTAAAAAGCTAAAACACTCGGGGCTGGAGCCTCATAAGCCACTCGTCCCCGCTCCCAACGTGGTTAGAAAGCCTGGCAATAAAACAAATTTCTGGTGTGTAAATACAGTCAGTGTTATACAATGAATACAGTACGCATATGAGAAATTACTAAAAATAATTTGATCTTCATTACTAAGGAGGAAGAATCTGCATTATGTCACGGTCTTGAAACAGAATGCGGTCAACATTTTTCTGATGCATCATGTGATTTCCCCATTTCCTACACATGGAGAAAGGTATCATTAGCTTGATACAATATCAGAAACCGGTCCTGACAGAGATAAGGTGTCTGGTTGAAGGTCATCTGTGCCCTCTTGAGTGAACATAAGAGCCTTTTGTGGTTGGGTTAAATGCACATGACAGGCTGTTGGAGCACAATCACCCATTTTAATTGTCATGTAACGGTTTCATGTAGAGCCAAACTGTCTGCAACACTTCAGCGGTTTGAAACCAGAGCCTGGCCACACAACCACAGATGTGGTTAACTGGGGCTTTGCTGAAGGAACAAAAAGAAAAGAAGAAACCTCGGGAGAGATCTGTGGAGGAAGATGCTGAGAATGTAAGATGTATCTGCTGCAATTAGTTCAGTTGCAGGTCTTAATAAACCCTTTGAGGTACTAATCAAAATGGAATTCCTTGTTACTCTTCGCAAACTGTGTTACGGTTGAAAATAAATAAATAAATAAATAAATAATGCAAAGTGCTTCAATGCACCTGACAAATTGGCTGCTAAATGACTTTTTTCCTATTAAAAAAAAAAAAAGAAAAAAAAATGCTAAACAATAGAGACAAGAAAACCGTAACAGTTTTAATGCATCCTCAAAGAACTCAATTTTCCAATTTAGCGGAAGCCAAAGATGACAGGAAACAAGGTAATTCGCTGAAGCCCCAACAACAAACCCCAGGGCCGTTCCCCGCCTGCTCCACGGGTTGTAATTATGTCCCAAAATGAATGCCATTTCATATTAAGCTGCAGTCATAATCTAACGTCAAAGATGGACTCATTATCGACAATCATGAGAATTAGTTACATCATTTAACCAATCCAGACTAATCATTTCCAGGATACCACAGAAGCAGATAGAGCCATTAGAAAAAATTGGAGCTCTTAAATAGAATAATTGACATCTATATCTTCCCTGCTGCTTTGGCTGAAGGGCTTCAGAAATTGCATTAGTTGCAATTGAAAATCTGAACTGAGGGAAAAAGACACCACTTAGAGTTTTGCAGGGCACTGCTCTGCATTTACGGTTCCCATTCATATAATGCTGAATACTACATTAAAAAAGGTCTGTGTCGCATCCGACTCTGTCACCAGTGTAACAACTTACAAAACAGCAGCAGATAAATTCAGCGATATAGATGAAAAAGGTATAAGCTCACTGGAAAAACTCCATCACCCTTTATCTTCTATAATAACACAATTTGTAGAATGTTTTATGCATGACACTCTCTCTCGCTATATAAATATACACATTTCTCAATGAGTTAAAAACAATCCCATTGCACAGTGAAGCCCTCAGTCTGCCGGATGCAACCGGGTCATCCAGTTTAGTCATTTTCTCCCAATTCCCCCCAATAATAACGCAGGACCTGGTTTAGGCCGCAGACCTCCGATGTCTATCAATACAGGTCACTGTCTGGGGGCAAGTGGAGCCCTCGGCAAGACGAGTGGATCATCGCTTTCCCTCAACACATCATCAAGAAAATCGGCCTCTTCTGGCCGGACACATTCCGAGCATTTCTCGGGTTTTCTTTCACAGGTAGTACACGGGACAAAACTTTATGCTGTTGGTGAAACTTTAAAGATAAAAAAGTTTTATTAGACTGTCAAAGTTTCAAACTGAAATGGGTGTTACAAGCCTGATCCAAGGACAGCTTCAGTATGATCGTAAAATGAACGCCACCGTTGGGAGTAGAAAAACAAAACTTTTGATGACTCCAAAAAAAAATGACAAAAGCCAAAAAAGAAAATGGCAAAAAAAAGGATGTTTTAAAAATGTTTCAGTCAAGAAAAACAGTAGTTGGTTGTCAGAACAAACATGAAACAATGAAATATTTAACAAGAGCCACAAACGAGAAGAAAAGGTTTTCACAACTATTACTTACAAGAGAGAAAAGAATGGTTTTAGAATGGAAAGACATGACAGCAAACAATTTGGTAATGGTACACTGGACGCCAGCACATAACCCAAATGTGATAAAGGCTTCATACGCAGAGGGAACCAGTCCACGGTGGACTTAGGTTGACCTGTAAACCAAAAACAGGAGAAAATGGATTCAATCAACTCAGGAGCGATTACTGACTGAACCAATGCACGATGAGACACAATTCATTGAATATTGTTGCATCGTGTCATTTCTGTCCGAGGTTCACACACACACACACACACACAAAGATCTACTAAAAATACATGTTTTATAAGTTTATTAATTTAATACAAAGTCGCTATTGTGTGACATAAGTGGGAGCATTTTGTACTGATATTACTAAAAAAATATCATTCTACTTCAAACTTGAAATCTCAGTCAACGATCACAAATCCCTCTGAGCTAAAAACAGTTTAACCAAACGATGTGTTACAGTTTAAGTCCAATGTGTCAAACAATATACTGAAAACAAACATTCAAACATTTTTAAAAGGAATAATGATTATAGTTCCTGAACAAACATTGATTTAGTTTCACAAAAGGTATTTATTACAGGGCTGTTGCAGTGAATTGCATTACACTGTAGAGCAGCTGTCTGCTCACTGGAAGTATATTCACGACAGCAGACACACAAACTGGTGGGGGGATTTTCAAGTTCGCATCTGTCTATCTTTCAACTGTCGGATATTGAAAAGTGGACGGCCAGAGATAGAGATCAGCATAGGCTGCAGCTGGACGTGCTGCTTGTAAATGCAGCTGCATACATGATTCAGTGAGGGGCAAACTGTCGTACAGAGTACACAAGGGGCGAGGAAGACTCACTTGGGTTTCGTCTCAGCGTCTGTGACTTGGCGGATGAAGATGGCATCCTCTGGGTGGCTGATGTCACCCTTCTCGTGCATGTAGGAGGAGGCGATTGCGAGCATGGTGCCGTCGTTGTTGAAGGCCAGCGAGGCGATGCTGGTCGGGTACCTGTGGAACTGACACAGGCGCTTCTTGTTGAAGGGGTCCCAGATGTTCACAAAGCCGTCTGAGCCACCTGGAAGAAGGAGAGTCTCAAGGTCAACCTCAAAAGGCTTAGGCTGCGTTACTGCCGAGATATGGATCTATAATAACTGCGTGTTCCTCGTGCAACCTTCGCAGTGCGAGGCTAAAAGTCAAATGAAAATGTATGACACTTAGAAGAACAAATTACAGAAACAGACTAAATCTAATAGGAAACTAATATATTTTGCCAAGTGCTAACTAGCCAGTCGTACCTGTAGCAAAGGTGTTATGAATACTGTGAAATGAGATGGCATTGACAGGGTAAACGTGCTCAATTCCTTCCTCCTTCAGCCTGTGGCATTTGAAGGCATACTTCTTCTTCTGAAACTCCTGACTTGGGTCCAGGTACTCCACGGCTACACGTCCCTCGATTGAACTCAAGACGTAGCCCTGGAGCCAAGATAGAAAATATGAAGTTACAATCCAAGTTCTATTCATTAACGCAGGAATCTTCATCTGTGACAAAATGCTCTCTGCGGAGTAAATTATCTGTTGTCTGTGTCTTTCAGTAGAATGGTGAACACTTTAAATTGAATAAAAAAGGTAGATTGCAAGTCAGTGTACCTGTTTGTTGGGGAAGGCTCTAATGCAGCGGGTTTGATACTTGAGACTGGACTCTCTTCTTTGCTGTACGTAGCCCATGTTTCTCAAATCCCACACCAGTACTCGTCTTCCAGCTGTGCCAACAATCAGCCTATCTCCAGCCACAGAGAGGGTATACACCTTTCACAAAAACGAGAGAGACAAGATGAGATACAACACTAGAAATGCCAAAAATCTTAATTCACGTGTACAAATTAACGCCTTCTTCGCCAATCTAACATACAATAATTTGACAGTAAAGAAACATAATTACAAGGTCTTCATTTTCTTTACACATCCAGGGCAAAACCCAATCTAATTATTGCATTTTCTCAAAAACAGGGCATCTTTAATGGCTACCGCTTTGTGCACCAATGAAAGATGTTCCGGAAAAATATAGTTGAGTTTGTCTTACTATATTATACTACTATACATTGTCTTTACCTTTTCCGGCTGAGTAAAGGTGCCAGCATTGCAGGGCGTCCTCGGGTCCCACAGCCGAACTGATCTGTCCCAGCTACCCGTTACCATAACATTAACCTCCGGGCAGTATTCCACACAACGAATGGGGGCATCATGTGTTCCAACTATTGTATCTGTTTAAGGATAATATTGAAGAGCAGCATAAGTGAACACGTAATGCAAATACATGGCATACTTATGAAGATCTGTGAACGGTTTAGGCGATAGTAACTGAAACCTTTTATTAGTGCTCAACGGGTTTGTCATACCTTGGTCTGTGTTTAAATCATGTGTTTTTAATTGAGCGTCTAAGCCTCCACTCCAAGAATGTGTTGGGTCCTGCAAGTTAAAGAGGAATGTTATCTGTGTGTACCAGACATCTAGGCTTTGACATATTAAGGAACCAAAAAAAAAAAAAAAAAAATCTGGGACCTACATAAAAAGCACAGTCAAGAACTGGAGCCGAATGCTGGTACTTCATTCGCATGGTGTTGCCTCCGACATCAAAGAGACGGACCGTGCAGTCCCAGGAGGAAACCAGCAGGAACTGGGCTGCGCTGGGGCTGAACTTGACAGCGGAGATGCTGTCCTCCGGTCCCTGGTTTAGCTTGTACTCGTTCGAGCCCGTCATCTGCAAAGAGGAAACATGTATCACAAAGTCGGAAATTTAGACTAGATAATGCTCAAATGTGACTTTAATGAGACCTAATAGATGCATAAATTACTCGTTTCAATATCAAAAACACTTAATTACAGAAAAAAGTAGTATACAACGCAATCAAATTCAACACCACCACAATCAGGAGCTTCAAAACTGTTCATAGAGTTTAATCAGCATCTCTCTGTGGATGAAATACAACTTATTTACATAATATGCTTTAGAATACTAATACATGTTACACATGCACCACACTAAATCCCCCCAGTTGTATTTTTTTATCCATAACTAAACTAAACCACTGCTGCTGCCACTGTCAAAACAAATTGGCACGTTAGTTATACAGTTCAGGATCCTTGACTGCTAAATGTATGTGTGCATTTAATTACTTTACCATTCACAATGTTAGATTAATCAATAACATAAAGTTTGTGATCATAAAAAGATAGCTTTGAGCAAACGGAAAGCAAAAGTCTTGAATAAGAGGAAGTGCTCACGTTGCCTTCACAAATTATAAAACTTACGTTACAGAGTTTGATCTGTAGCTTAAAAATCAACGTAGATTATCGAGAGAGGAATGTGAAGCAACACACTAGATGAGCAATGGCTTCCAAGCTTGTTGTTAGCTTAGCTCAATGTCAGTGGTTGTGGATTCAGCTAACTCGCCCCATCGAGCACGTAGCTTGCTAACATAACATAACGTGGTCAAAAACATGGTTTTCTGGTGCGAGAGCAGGTGGAAAAACAACTCTACTTTGGGGGTTCCCGGTCGCATTTGTTCTTGTTTCACACTGACAAACCGACTCCAGGAATTAGACGTAGCCGGGAGCCCCATTATGCTGCCATTGCTGCTTGCTAACGCGTGTAACCGTGAACGTAACGTCGCTACGAGCCCAGGTGTTAGCCGTTTTACTTCACCTACCGTGTCAGTTTGGTGTCCTTCCCACGCGACTGATTCTTTTCTTCAACGAGCCTAATTAGTATGGCTTAGTATCCAATAAAATGTATAACGTGGAAATGCTACACGGCAATGTGGCTGCATGAAGCTAACTCCTGGACAAGCGCTGCCGCTGCCCCGGTGGATGCTGATTGGTTGAGACGAATGTTCAAATTCCCGCCTGCGATGTGATTGGTTGATTTAACCTCACGCTGATACGTCCTAGACCACGTGTCACAGGACTGCTCCCCCCCTATCTCTATCTCTCTCTATGAGCAGTAGTCCTGACTGTGTCTTTCATTTAAGATAGATATAATGCAAAAATCATTAAAAAATAAGCTATGCTGCACCGTGTTAAAAATACGAGCCAGTATGTAATGTGCCCCTTGAAGCCTACAATTAGAAACTATGAAAATATTATAATAGGAATATAAAAATGTTATTCATCAGGTCAACTGGCGTTGATTTATATATCAGCAAGCGGACACATAGGTCAGTGGCTTATAGGCTATTGCATGCTGTACTGTATCTGTAGGCTAGCCTTCTTTATATTATTTTTTTTGTGTGTTTTAAGGAGAACTTTGCCCAAATAGGTCCAGTATACTTATATAATAACAGTATCTATAGGCCAGTCCCAGACTCAAACAAAAAATGTAAATAACTCATCCTTCTCAACATCAATATCATACACATTTGTCAAAATGTAGGCCTGGACTATTTAATCCCCTTTGCCTCATAGTTGTGTCCATCTTGATCTTGTATTTGTATGAGACAGCCTATATCTGCACAATTATTGTTTTTTAAGAAAATTATGCAGAAAAATGCGTAGCCCTACAGCAAGATATCAAACTGTTTGTGTGTAGTCAAAATAGCCTATCGGCCTAAAAACCTCCAAAATAATGGATCCTCGAATGATGTTTGAAATAAGGCATTGCGCTAAAATCTTCAAATCGTCAGATTCAAAATGATAGCCTTCATTTGTTAGGCTATCTGTTAAAATGTTAGTGTTTTATTTTGGAGACCCGGATCATCTCTGCATACACTCAATGTGCCTTTATGCCACGTTTTTTTAGAAAATATCGGTAAAAAGATCACTCCATCCTCACAAATGTTTGAAAACCAAGATCTTCAGCACACGACTTAATTGAATGATTCATTTTCAATGTACATCACAATTATATTAAGGATGTAAATACATTTCTTTTGGGAACGGAATTTTTTACTGAGTGTAAGACCATATAATATACATAATTTCAATAACAATATCAGAGAAAATAATACACAAAAACAGAGGCTATTTTTGGCTCTTTGCATGGCTTTCAAATTACCGGCAAAACACTGCGTCATAAAAACAAATGCCTATCACCTGCAGTTTTTCGGGGATTTTCTGAAGGATCACGTGATTGTCTGCACTATTACAAAGAGAAACAGGTTTTTTTTATAGGTGACAAAGGCTGGCAGCCTAATGTGAAGCCAACGTTATTGCACAATATTGGAAAATATAAAAATAATAAATTCCACATGTTTTCCTACAAACACTGACACAAATATCTGTAAAATACATAAGGACAGTTAACCCTGTTCAAAACATTTTTTTTTCAAATTGAATACAATAAATTATGTTCACCCACGTTTGAGCCTTTAACAGTTTCACCAATAATAATAATAATAATAATAATAATTCCTGTAACACCAATTGTAACTGCAATATGGACTTGCTCAAGGACGCTGCAGCAGGATAAATGATGATTACATATAGGCTATAATAATAATAATAATAATAATAATAATAATAATAATAATAATAATAATAATAATAACAACAATAATAATAACATGACCTAACATTGTGTCCGTTGAATCTACAAAATATACAAAATGTTATTTTTTCCAATGAAGGTCACTCTCATTTAAAAACATATGTACAGATGACGCAGTCAGTGTTACACAGGCCTCAGCAGGGGGATCGGGTGGGAATAGTACATGTGGTGGGGGAAAGCCAGGAGTGACTGGCTGCCCGGTGAGTTGGCAGGGCCCCCGGCCGTTTCCGTGGCTCCGTTCTCGTGGTAAAGTATGGGAACCCGCACAATCCTCTGCGCCGCCGCATGGCTCAGGTTGGCCGCCTCCAGCTCCGCGGCCAGCTGCCTTTTCCACTTATTCCTCCGATTTTGAAACCAGATTTTCACCTGCGTCTCTGTCAGGTGCAGCGACGCGGCCAGGCCGGCCCTCTCCGAGCTGCTCAGGTAGCGCTTTATGTCGAAGGTGGACTCCAGCTGGAAGACCTGACTTCTGGAAAACACCGTGCGCGTCTTCTTCTTCCGGCAGGGCTTCCTATCGGAGTCCAGCTCGCCCGTTTTCCTCCTCCAGTCGTCCTCCTGGTCTATTTCTTTCTTCGGTTCTTCCGAGTCACTGTCATCCAGCGCGATATCATCGTCGGCGCTTTCCTCTTTGCCGTCATGGTCACTTTTTTGGAGATCCGGGGATCGCCTGTCCGGTGCCGGCGATGCTGCCCTCAGGTTGGCCTTCTCAGACCCTGCTAAGAAAAAACAAAACATGTGTTCATATATGACCCGCTAAGGCATTAAACGTGTGATCTTCAAAGGCAAAACCTTTTGATTCATACACATCCAGTTTATTGGTGGAATATGCGTTTGACCTTTTGTTGAAATATTGATATTTAGTTACATGACTCCCGATAATTCGTGTATAGGCTTATTTCAAATCCCTTATTATGGTATCACTTCGTGATATGACACCTTTGCTACACAAGGAATAAACATTCTCAGATTTCTCCAAACTAAAACAACACATTTCCTACATTAGCATGCGTCAATCATATTTACCTCCAGTCCTCAGATGCGTCCCGAGCGTGTACGGGTACCACCAGGTGGACGCTCTCTCCAAATACTGCGCCGATAGTCCAATTCTCTGTGTTGGCAACTCAAATCGAGGGAAAGACAAGTCACCGAGCCGAGAGAAGAAGCTGCCTTCAAACACTCCTTTGGACGAGCCGAGGAAGCTTTTCGGCTTCGTGGGTTTGTCTTCAATGTTCAGCAGGTTCTTTATGGAGAACGGAGAGTCTTTTGCAGGTTGGCGAGTCTCTTGCGCATCAGAGTCTGCCATCACCGCTTACTGTCCGATGTGGATCACCATGAAAACTTATCTAGGGCGAAAAAAAAAAAAAAGAAGCCACCTGAAAAAGATGATCGTTTTTGTTAAAAAAAGAAAACTAAGGGAGAGTTGAGAGAAACAGCTCCAGAGGATGATCAGAGTGAGAGCTCAGAGATCACTGCGTCAAACTTGCGCTGGATTGCAATGATGAAATAAAAAAATGCCATCCGAGTTAAAACGCGCTCGGTCCCTGCTATTGGGCAGGTACAATAGCAAATGGGATTTGAGATGAAACCGCGAGGGGTTGTGACGAGAATAGACTCCAGAGGAATAGGCCGGGCAAGCGTTTTTGGCTCCGGGCTCAACGGTGCGTACCCACTTATCATCCAATTAGATTAAAGAGGAGAACGTCTCAGGGTTTTTGGGGGCGTGCACGAGCCGCAATCATCTGTCAGTAAATTGAATAAACGGTCCAGGGATTATCACACCTCTACGGGGAGCTGTAAACAGTTTGGCCTTGGCACAAATATTACGCAAATTACGCATATTTTACGCACTATTGTAAACCACCGAAAACATAAAACATAAGTCAAAAAAAGAGGAGATTTCGACTTTAAAAAATAGTGTTCTTGTTATTTCTTATAGCACACTAAAGGCAGATTATTATAGAAGATGATAGAACATTTCTTTAGTTTGACTTTGTCGTGTTGAAGCTGTTGTTGAACTCTGTGACCTGCAGAGGATCAACCTCATTCAGTTGTTATTTCAAATACCATCTGTTTCACCTGTGTGCAACAGGAAAGCATTATGAACCTTCACTTCTCCTGTACCAGAGCTCATTGACTTCAATGTAATTATATTAGTCAGGAAGTGCTACAGGCAGACATCAAATTGAATGCTCACCTCTGTGATAAAGACTTTTCAAATCAGCTTTTTTACAAAAGCCAGCAAACCCACAGCAGGTGATGTAATACATGAGGATAACACACAACAAGTCTTGCTTCTGTCAAATATTACAATAATGCTGGTGCTTGGATGCAGCAAATAATATTTATATGTGTAATGAGGCATTCATAAAAAAAAAAAAAAAAAGTGGTCATATTAGATGATATGGAGATTGTGTTTACATTTGGAAGTTGTCAAAATGATTTTCTCTTAAGATTGAGGAAACTATGAGACTTCACCAGGAGCGGTATAAGGAATCATGGGTTTTTAAATCAACCAACTGGCCTCTGGAATATGCTTTTAATGTATATGTCGCTTAGAAAATCCTAAAGAAAACACACACACACACAAACGTATGCCTGTCACACAGTCTTTGGAATAGATGTTTGAGGTAACATTGGGCTCAGACTTATTAGTAAATATGGCCAAAAAATGAAATAAAAAATACCAAAAACACACCATGGAATGCATTAAAGATTCATCATTAACACTGAACTTCAAGCGGATGCAGAGAACTGAATTTGAAAATTGAATTTGCTCAACCTACAAACATGCAGCCTGTCCTTTTAGCTCACGGAGCGCTCTCCAGCTCTAAAGGACAACACTGTGTTTTGTGAAAAGCTACTTGAATCCCCGCATAATTAGAGGTCTCATAGCTGTGTTAAAGATGGGGGCGGAGAAAGAGGCCAGTTGAGCTGTTTTTGCCAATGCAAAGTGAAAAGCAGATAGCTGTGTTTCCATCAGATTATGCTCATTAAACAGGGGTTTAGACGGAGCAAGTCGGAGTGGATCAGAGGGGCAAACAAAGTACGTTTAATCAGTGATGCAAACGCAGACATGTGTTTTCAATTTGGTCGTTTTAGTGATTTTGGAAATGTTTGGGCAAAACATGGTGCTGATCTTGTCGGTAACATTTTGTTCTCCGTCTGTGTTAATTTAATTTGAACGTGTCATGTTTATATCTAATTACACCACCCATAACAGACCAACTCTACTGATGTTTAGTTCTATCAGTGAGGCCCCACGCCTTAATGATACTTTGTATTTGGTCTTAAAATAATATCTGTTGTGTTTGACCTGGTGTCAACAGGTAACACTGAATATCGGTAAATCAAATCTTATGGTGACAATACTAAACAGAATTAGGTTAAACATCTAGATTTTTTTTGTAAGTGGAATGATTTAACAAAAAGGAAAATGGGACATTTTTAGCTACTTTTGGAAAAACACTGTCAGAAATTATCTCCACATATTTGTCTCTTTTGCTTTTGTATAGCAGTGTACTTTTCCTCTGCTCTCCTCTTTGAATAGTGCATACGGTATAGTTGTCGGGGCACCAAAGAGAAAGAGAGCTTTCTTATTTCCCTGTTAAAATGAAGTTAAATCAATGTAATGACCAATGTTATCCATTAACTTCATGGGGATCGGACGGTGTACATATTTGACAATTGTGACAATCTCCATTGCGACAGGTATGTTTTCATCCCTTTTAATAAATATCATTAAGTACGGTCAGTGCTTAATGGCTTTTTGTTAAACTGATACCTTGCAGGATCCATTATTACAAGGGGTCATAATGGTTATTACTAGTCTGTATACTTGGACACAGCCTGCCTGTGTTGTGTAAAACAATAGACCTCATTTTACACAGCACATGTAGGCCGTGGATTAGTAATCAATCTCACCTGAAAAATGATCAGTGAGTTGATTATGCAAGGCAGGCCCTTTTCATCTGAAGCACCGGCATAATTAAACTGATATAAAATGTCATTAGAGGTGACAGGCTGTTAAACGACTTGGTAACAGACTCGTCTTTCACTGAGAAGCTGCCTCAACTGGAAGGGCTGTTGTCACTCTGGAGAATGCTGCCACCTAGTGACAGTGCTCCGTATTAATCTACCTCAGTCACAACAAAGAAAGACGGTCAATTGCGCTACATCATACTTCATATTTATTGATATTGACAAAGTTATTGATAGATTTCTCTGCACGGAATATTTCTTTATATGATGTGAAATCATTTCTACATTTTCCCCAACAAGAAACTGTACAGTATTAATGGAGCTTGTGAGTGTAATGTTAGAGTTCACCTCTTTGAGAGCCTGTGAAGACAACACACTTTTAAGTGATAGAGCTCAGTCATAGCCGGCCCTCTGAAGGCACTGAAACACTCAAAGATCCCAATCAATATCTTTCAAAATTCTAATACTGAAACGCATGGATCAGTTATGTTGTGTTGTCATGATTCATCACCATATCTCAATAAGCAGAAGAAGAAACTCTACAGACATTGAGTTACTCTAGACTTTTGGAAAGGTCTGATAGAAAGCAACAGAAGAAAAATCTGCATTGTACCAGAGCAACTTTAAACCAAAAGCAGGAAAAATGTAACCACAACATCAGTGACATCAGTAGTGTGAACCACTTAACAAGAGAAAACATAGGTAATAGTGGCAACAAACATCTATAACTGCAACAAAACTTTCGAAACATTAATGCAGATCTACAGCAATGCACTCAACAAAGTCATTTGAGGGGAAGAACATGGAGTTTAACACGCAGGTTTGCGATCCATCAGGCTCCAGTCAGACGGTGTCAGTGATCATACTCTTTGTCAATGAACTTGGCCATCGTAGACAGCTGAATGTTTGTTGTGCCCTCATAAATGGTGCCTGCACACGGGAGACAAACCAAAGCATTAGAATCAATTCCCGACGTACAAGACAAGGTCAACTTTGTCCAATTCCCCTGCACAGTACGTGAACCTGCAGCGTTCCCTATGCGGAGACAAGGGGCCTCATTATGCAGCTCAGCGCTCCCGCTTGAGGACTGCGGAGCCGAAACGGCGGCGATGACAGGGAAAGGGACATTTTTGCCCCGGTAGCTTCCTTGGCTGTGTGTTGGTATAATGGCACCCTGAGGGGTCCATCCGGAGGGGAATTCCTGCGGAGTCCGATTACAGCCGCTGCTATCAGCCCTTCTCTCCGCCCTTCTCTGGCCCAATCACTAACAGCTACACCTGACCTTCCCGCAGCCCTCGTGAGCTGTGTCCTTTTCCACATTGTAGTTACCTAAACCAGCTCTCATGTCAGCAACAATTGAACAAATGGTGTTCCAACAAGCCCATGTGTGTCTCGTGGTGCATATTTCATGCACTGTATAGGTCATGCTCACCAATTTTACAGTCTCTGTAGTATTTCTCTATGGGGTAGTCTTTGGTGAAGCCGACCCCTCCCATCCATTCGATGCATTTAGACGTGGTTAGGGTTGCAACCTGAGGACAATAAAACATAACAGACTCTTATCCCGTCCCGTAGACACGACACGTTACATTAACACCTTCACATCTGTCCATATGCGTTACTTTAACGCACATGTTTGGGAATATATCTCTGTACATTGCATTTGTACTGTGGACCTTTGTACATTCCTTGGACAATTTTACACATTTCTGCACAAACCTACCACTTCTAAAATCTGCACAGCTCTCCCATTTGTAATTGAGATTTATTGTAAGTGTTTATTTTTTTATTTTTTTTTTATTGTATTTCTTCATATTTTTATGGTATATTTCCTCTATTCTATATGCATGTTTTGGGATTTTTGCAATACTAGAATTCCTTTCATGTGAAATCCTACTTGGCAATAAATCTGATTGTGATATTATAATGACTTTAATCCAACCAGGAAGATGTTTCACAAAGACTAAAAAATATATTTTTGACAGGACTTCCCTCGCCACGATAGCAGCACATAGAAAAGAGGGTAATCAAGGTTCAACAACACAGATGTGTTAAGAGAAATCATGTAAAAGATGTTGAAGTACAAGGATAAATAGACAAAACCCCAGATAACCCACGATGATCACAATATATCCTAGAAAAACATCGAAATAATTAGAAAGTCCTCAGCGACACCGTCCTTGTGCTGAAGTGTAGTCAGTGAATGAGGAAGCTCACCTCCGCAGTGAAGTACTTAGCCATGCAGGCCTCCTTGATGAAGGGTCGCCCCGCTTCCTTCAGACGAGCCGCGTTGTACGTCAGCAGCCGACCAGCTTCAATCTGCGTTGCTACGTGCGCTATTTGGTGCTGCATGGCCTGGAACACAAACGGTACCGTAACGACATAAGAACCCCGTGAACGCACTGGTCCCCGGAATAATGTGAATAATCACCGACGTGTTGTGTGAAAGAGTGGAGTCTATTGTGGATCTTAACCTGGAAGTCAAAGATGCGTTTTCCAAACTGCACCCTCTGTCTGGTGTAAGGAATCGTGTGGTCAAAGCAGCCCTGTGCCAGCCCAAGCATCTGAAACACACAGAGACAAAGTTAGCACATGCAACAGTTCCCTTTAAATGAATAGAACGAGTTCAGCTTGCTTTAAGTAGATCATTCATATAAAGACTGCTCTACCTGAGCGGCAATTCCAATCCTGCCCTCGTTCAACATTCCGATGGCATACTTGTACCCCTGACCGATCTGGCCCAAAATGTTCTTCTCTGGTACCTAAAATGAAAAAGCAGGAAGTTGGTAAAAGTCGCAGCTTCACGCTGGTCCGGCGCACTGCGAGGCGTTACCTTGACATTGTCAAAGTTGAGCGGGCAGGTGGAGGACGAGCGCAGGCCGAGCTTGTTCTCCTTCTTGCCGATCTCGAGCCCCTCCGTGTCCCGGTCCACGATGAAGCAGGTGATGCCTCTGTATCCCTGTCGAGTGATCGTGAGTCTGTCTTTACATTTGTACATTACACAGGCACACTTGTTGTTAAGACTGAGTTAGAGAGTACTTCATTGAACAATTTTAGGGTTTAGAATGTCTGATGTTGCTGTTTTGGATTACATAGTTGTGGTACGTGAAAGGCAGGGTTGGTAATCTTCTTCCAAAACTTTTTGTTGAAATTATCATTACATCTTGACAGCAATCAATGAATCAAATGCTCTGACAAAAAAAAAAAAAAAGCCAGTGTCCCGACTGTCGCATGGCTGTAATAAGCCCGTCCAATCCTTTAATTTGGCCCAAATGTAATTCGGGAGAGGCAACCTTTGTTTCTCAAGATTACTAACTCTGCCTTTAACAGTTGAATTGCATTTAAGAAAACAGGGAAAATCAGATGTTACTTTTATATCGCAAACCATCTTTGAGATGTGATATGAAATGAAGACTGTGGATCTTTTTCTTTTTTTTTAACCGACAAGAGAAACAAAGACTGGAGAGCTGAGCAGTTACTCACAGCGGAGGGGTCGACATTTGCCATCACTAGGAAAACACCTGCATGCTCTGCATTACTGATCCACATCTTGGATCCATTGATGATGTAATAGTCCTTGTGTTTGTCAGCACGCGTCTTCAGAGAGAAGGCATCACTCCCCGACTCGGCTTCAGAGAGGCAGAAGCTTCCAATCTGTGTGACGTGACACGGGTACAGTTCAAAAGGAAGTGCAGGGAAAACATTACAGTAAATACAGTGCAGAATAGACACAGCCAGTCAAGAGATAACAAATCTTTCTGACATAGCTGTCTTCATCTGTTCTTTGCCACACCGATGTAGTGTTTTATGCCATACACTGCAGAGACAGCATGTTAAATTGCTCACCATGTCGGTTGACAGTCGGCTGAGGTACTGCTCTTTCTGAGCTGTTGTACCTAGGTTGGCGAACAGCGTGTTGATCAGCGTGTTCTGGATGTCACAGAGCACCGCCACAGAGGGGTCCACCTTCGCCAGCTCCTCAATGACCAGGATGGAGGAGAAGAAGGTGGAGCCAGTGCCGTTGTACTGTGGGTCAATCTCAATGCCCATGAGCTGTCAAAAAAAAAAAGAAGACAATTTATATCAGTCACTGGGTAGAAAAAAAAAGACAGACACTGACTTAAGTGAACGGACATATTTGATAATTCACAATTAAAAGGAGTTACATACACCCTGTTCAAAAAGAGATTTGATCATGTCCTCGTCCATGGCGGAGTTCTCATCCATCTTTGACACAAACGGAGCAATGCGTTCTTGTGCATATTTTTTAACTGTCAAAGAACAAGACACATGTTCAGTGTTCAGCTGCCAGCAGCAGTAGAATGAATGCTACTAACATGATGTCCAACTCACCTGCTTCCCTCATCATGCTCTCCTCCTCTGAATATGTCTGGAGTGGAGGAAAGGAGACCAAACCCCCTGCTTGGTCTGAGGACACATCTGGGGCAGGATTGGATGACCTGCTCCTCCATCCAGCCTGGCATGCACCCCATGGTCGACAGATCTGTCTGCACGACTAAAAACAGGACAGGCAACAGTGGAAACGCACACGTTGAACAAGAGTGCCACACGGTCATGTCGGCCATCATTCACCACTCATGTTAGGTTCATCAATTCTTCACGTCCTCCGGGTTTGTGACGTAATTCACCGGTACTACAAGTTCGTTTGTGCCCTCATGCTAGCGTTAGCTGTGTGTTAGCTCGTAACGTCAACAAGAGCCAGCTGGGGTTACGTTACGTTACGTTACGTAATTCAAGGATAAAGGTGTTGCTGCAGTGAGACATTTAATAAATGCAGCGTCGAAACCCGGCACATTGTAACAACTGTAACAATTGTATTCAGTCTCACCTTCGAGAAAGTCCTGACCAATGGTGCAGCCATCGTTAGTTACACAATGTTTACATGCGTGACTACGTCACGGCCTGCGTGGCTCACCACCGGTTTAATTATACCCTCACGTGCCCCTCGTGCGAATCGGACACTCGAAACTTAAGCGTAAATTATAAAACTATCGAGTAAGCACAGTTCAAATCAAGAGGCAAATCGTGAAGCTCTCATATGGATGCTCTTATAAAATTCAAGGTTTGAATCAAAGGAAACTGAAAACGTGTGTGTGAACAAAATTAATGCTTATTTTGAATATGTCACTCTTTATATTTATTATAGACTGTGCCATATGGTGATTGCATGTTTGTTGACATTAAAAAAAATGTACCACTAATTTGAGAAGCTTTCTTGAGACTCGTTCATGCCAAATGGATGAAAACATTTATTTTTGACGACAGTCCCCGAATGCATCAGTTGCGTTTGAGGAGTCCGGAACACAGACGAGTCAGCAACAAACGGAAGCGTTCACTGGGTACCAGTCCGAGACAGGTAATTTATCCCCTGGGCCCCGTTTGCACACTTGTCTCCGCTTAGCGACAATGTTACTTAGACGCTGAGAAGGTGAGCGATGAACTGCGTTGAGGCTGGTGCGAGATAATCGGTGTTAATAATAAAGAAAATTGCTTTAAGGTGTCGAGCTATCGAGACAGCGTCAGCGTTGTGGTTGTTGTTGAGCTAGGGTAACCAGCAACACACATCACGGGCTGCAAGTGAGAGCGTCCGACTGTCCACTCCTCTCCTCTGGATCTCATTAGGCTCAACACACGAGGAGTATGGAGGACATAAAGACCGAGCCTGTGGATTTTGTGAAGGAATTCCAGGAGTACCTGACCCAGCAGACCCAGCATGTCAACATGATCTCGGGCTCCGTTTGCGGAGACAAAGAGCCAGGGGAGCCGTTTCTAGCCGGTGGGAATGGAGTACGGTACATTTACAGCGATGTGTGTGTGTGTGTGTGTGTGTCTTTGATACGTCATTTGATGACTGTTGTTTGTGCCTTTTGGTTTCCAAGTCGCCCCCAGGAGTGAGCAGAATGGTCTGGGCCCCCCGTCGGTGGAGGTCAGCCTGCCGATAGAGGATGGTCCAGATGTCCAGCTGGACGGCCTGGAGAGGACCTGCGACGGGAAGTACAAGTGCAGCTACTGCAGCTACGCCAACAAGGGCATGGCTCGTTTAATAGAGCACATCCGCATCCACACAGGTCAGTGTCCACAGTGCCATGCGTTCATTAAGACAAATGAAACACAGCATACATACCGGCGGCTCTCAGGGTGCTGGTTATTAAGTTTATTCAAGGTGATTCCCGGTCAAATGGGAATTGTTTATATCATCGTGTCCATTTTGTATAATCTCTTGTGCTGCACGCATACTACATTGTACTTACTGCCTCACAGCCGTTTACTCTTTCACAGTAAAGTATGCTTTGCTAATATGAATATTATAACAATTATAACAATTATTTCCTGCCCCGATCGTCGCCCAGGAGAGAAGCCTCACCGCTGCCAGCTGTGCCCATTTGCTTCGGCGTACGAGCGCCACTTGGAAGCCCACATGCGCTCGCACACTGGAGAGAAACCGTACAAGTGTGACCTCTGCGCCTTCCGCTGCAGCGACCGCAGCAACCTGTCGCACCACCGCCGCCGCCGCCACAAGCTCCTGCCCACCAGGGCCGTCCGCTCTCCTTTCTCCAACAAACGAATGTTGAGCTCCCTGCAGAAGAGGACCGGCTCGTTGGGCTTCAGCAGGCGGCTGCTCATCAACTACAACCCTCCGTCCATGGCGATGTCGAAGTCGGATTATCTAAATGACCTGTCTCACAAGCTCCACCACCATATGCATGGCGGCGATCATAAGAACCATCCCAAGGTTGACGAGGGTGACAGTCGCAGAACAGACGCTAATGGTTTGACTTTTGTTAACCCACTGGACCAGCTGTCTACACTTGCCGGTCAGTTGGCCGACCTTCATCCCGAGTGCCAGACCCCTGCATCCCCGGACAGGGAGTCCTTAGAAGACGAGAAGCCCATTCTCATACAGCAGGTCTCCAGTGAACATGGAGCCATGTGTTCAAATGGAATGCAGACTTCACCGCCTGAAAATGAATCTCCCACCTCAGGCCACGGGAGTTGCAGTCCTGGTCCCGGCCTCGGCTTCGAGAACAGCTTGAACACTGTGACTGCGAGTGTAGGCAACAGCCAGCCGAGCACACCCGGCCCCGCCCTGACCACGGCGGACCAACAGCTCCTAAATAAATGCCAGCACTGTGATATTCACTTTCTGGATAACATCCTCTACACCATTCACATGGGCTGTCATGGCTATGAACATCCATTCCAGTGCAACATCTGTGGTCACATGTGCAAAGACAAATACAACTTTTCATGCCATTTTGCTCGTGGACAACATTCAAAGTGATTCCAGGCAACATAGATGCACATGGTGTCTTTGCTCCTTGTGTTTCAGCATATTGCTTGTGCAGCAAATATAAAGTCTAAAGCAAAGACTTATTCAGTTGGTTCACTTGTTTGTATGTGATTATCTTATTATGGACAGAAAGTAATTATTTGGGATCAATGAGTTCATATCAATTAAGTATATAATTTGTATACTGACACCATATTAGCAGAGACCTTGTAAATGATCACGACTGTATCACAATATCTTGAGTTTGAAATGAGAGTTTAAAAGTTTGGCTTTTAAAAAAAATATTTCTTTCAAGTTTTTAATTCCAAGATGAAATAATAGTATACATACATTTTCTTTCTTTGCCGCAATGACCAGCAAAAGTACATTTTATTTACATTGAATTAAATACAGAGTGTCACGCATTTTCTTGTGAATTTTGATGCAATCAAATATGCCTTTGTGAAGATTTGAAGAAGATAATGAAGTCATTTATTTTCATTTATGACTCTCAACAGGATTTCCGTTTTTTCGTGGTCAAAAACATCCACTGCTCTTTTCACCACACGTTCGACGTCAATATCCTCTTCTTGAGCAACAGATGCTTCCTTAAACAACCGTCTCCGCAGGTTGTGAAGAAATGCTGCTTTGGAGTCATTCAGCTGAGCGGCCAAAGACCTCATGTGCTCGGTAGCTACTTGATTGTCTAAAGTTAAGGTGAAACAATTATTATAAAGCTGGGCTTTAAATGACAAACTGCATAAAATGTCAAATGTGTAGTGTTAATGACGCTCACAACTGACCTCTGGCAGTCTTCATGGCTTCAGAAATGTGGCGCCTACAGGCCTGGTCAGTCTGGTGAACCACACTATTTGCACATTTAACGCGGTCCGCCTCCTGCACAGTAAGAGACAACAGCACAAATAAGTTCTGCGTTTGCATATCTAAAGTCCTCCTATTAAAATATTTGAGGGGAGCTCCATTGGCACACCTTTTGTTCAGTGTTGTCTTCAGCCGGGCTCAGTGGGTTGCTAAGTGCACAAGAGATCAACTCCATCACCCTCTGGCTAAGGACAAGCCCGACAGGAAGAGAAAAAGACAACACATTAATACTTAATTTATGCATGTGACCTTCAGTAATAAGTGTTAATAACTGCTTATTCCGCTGTCTTACACGTCACATTTGGACAAGTCGTCTGTGGTGTTGAGTGAAATGCTGTTGGTCTCCCATGAGTTCTTCTGTGGATTTGGAGACTCCAAACGCTTCACCATGTCCAACATCACCTCAGTGGGAATGGGTTCCGACCTGGTCTGGTTTCTGCTGATGCAGGACTCCAAATCACACTGCAGATACACCTGGCAGAAACCCAGTGAATCTAAAAAGACAACAGACATGTATCATAGTAGACACTTAACGTTAGTTGCCTTTAAATTGATCAAAGTTATGTTCTTGTGTTGCAAGTCAATGGGTTTGAAAATATTCCCTGGTGCAATTGGGTGCTTGCAGAAGTCTCCAATCTTCCAAGACATAAGGATTTTGATAGGTTTGATGTATGAAATCAATATATGAGCTTATATAATACTTTAATTAATGTAAGCAGATATATAAAATAAATGTATACTTAATGGGCTAAAACATGCAAAACTACCATTATAATATGTTCATGGCCTATGCTGTAAAGAGGAAGTGCTTACACTTTCTTGCAAGTTGGTGCACTTCATATCTCATGCTTGGATAGTAGAAGTTGTCATCCAGTAGGAAGAGAAGTGGTGCCGGGTCTGCCTGTGAGCTGTCCAAAGCTCCAGGCTGCAGTAGAGCTTGAATGCATTGTTCCCATGCAGCCCTGTTGATCCGACAGCTGTCCGGCAGCTCAGCCAAAACTTGAGGTTTTTCCAAGAACTGCTCAATGCACCGCAGAACTGCTTCTCTATGTAACTTCCACTCGGTGTGCTAGAAAGAGAAATAATAGTTAACCAATATACGTTTTGTTAATGCATTCTGGAAAACTTAAATTGAATGGACACTGCTACGGCAAAACAAGTGTTGTGGACACATCACCGAAACCCAAATGAGGACAATGACTTTGGTCCCTTATAGTGAAAACATTTGTCCTTCTTATGGTTTGTTCTGTCTGACCAACAGTCCAAAATCCAAAGATATTCTGTTGAATACCATAACTACCAAGAAAACAAGCAAAGCCACATGTGAGAAGCTGCAACCAGAGGATCCCCCCCACCCCCCTTTAAGCTTTGCTGCAATGTCTGCAAATATGTTATTCTCCCAATACACGTATTTTACCCTCCATAGTACAGCTGCAATGTTTTTAACACCATATATTAGTTTACAATTAAATATTAGCCTACTGATAGGAAAAGTCCACTTAAAAAACTTTAAATTGTGCTATTCTACTAGTTTTGGATACAGTGTCATCACATTACACTGTTTGAGATTACACCGTCCGCCTCCTCCACTCTGGTCTGAAAAGCATGCTGGGGGATCAGGTCGTCATACGGCACCACACCAGCTCTCCATCCGCGCTGTGCAGCGGTGCTGAGGAGCTCGCGGGCCAGCGTGGACTTCCCGGCAGCAGGTAGACCGCAGAGGACACACAGACAGGCCGCAGCCCGACCGACACCTGCGGCTTCCTCTGCCGCCATGTGCTACCAGAGAGCCGCTTCAAAACTCATATTTTCACACATTGTAGAAAGGTGTGGGTATTAGTGTCTGCAGTTGACAGGTGACTTCCGTATTATGCTGCGTCACGTGACGTCCGGTCACAAGCTTTTCAAAATAAAAAAGGGCGAAAGCTTGAGATAGATAATCCAACATATACATGTACATGTACATATATTTTAATTGTAGGATATGTACCACAAAGCCTGCTTTGTTTAAGACCATGGTTCCCAACCTTGGGGTCAGAACCTCTCAATACTTCTAAGGAAAATAAATTAGGGGTCACTAGATACTTCTTTTACACAAAATACTATACACTGTCTGAGCTTTTTTTCTTGAATACTATTATATATGTTTATCCCCCCAAAAAAGCATTCAAATTCCTTTTCCATAATTCTTTGAACAACTAAATTACAAAGTAAAGCCACTGCCAACACATTTTCTTGCTTAACATTTCTGACACCTACATAAGCCCAGTTTGTGCCTCTCATGTATTATTACATTACATGAGTTCAACAAACTACACTGACAGTACAGCTTTTTTTTAAAAGAATTTCAAGAAACACACACTCACAATAAAAAAAGTTGAAATCCATTGCCTTATACATTTATTTATTGAGTTCACATTCATGAAATCGAAATCTTTAAAATATTTGAATACATAGTAACATAAAATACAAACTGTTTGGGACATTTAAAGATATACTTTATGTGCATGCATTTTCAATGAGTGATAAACCTAAATCTAATAAAACTAATTAGATTTACTTTCTATAAACCTCATCCCCTACCACATTACTACAATACACCTTTAAAAAAAGAATAATGCTGGCAACAAGTTAAAGTAACTCTTTTGTTATCACAGTGTTTTAAACGTGTCTCTTTATACAGTGTTGAGCTGTAATATACTCCCTATATATTCATAATACACTTGAAAGATTTTTGTATAAAAAGAGAATCAACTAGTTGGGTCCCTGGGTGGGATTGGTCTGGGTACTCCAGGGCCCTGCCTGGAAGCTGGTGGTTGTGCAGGGACAGCGCTTTCCTCTGCATTCCAATAATCCACTTCGCCATACCTGAAACTGAAAGGATGTGTGCAAATTTGGTTATGTAGGTTTGCATGTGCATTGAAAGCTTCAATTTCCATCTGTGTGGGAGGGCAATATGGATTGAGTGAAATAAAAAAAGTTCATACCCAGAAATTGGAACTGCGGTAGCTGGTGGATATTTAGGCTGGAATAAAAAATAAATAAAAAATACTTAAAATCTACGATGCTGAAAACAAAACATGTACCTTTTTTGATTGATTTATCTCTTTCCTTTCGTGTGACAACTTTCAGGTAATGAAAAAGTGATTTTCCTCCTGCAAAAACAACATTACACTGCAGTGATGATCACTAAAAGAAAGACACATATTTACCCCGTCAGAAGGAACCTGTGATGGAGGCTGGGTTGTGACACTTGTCTGAACGTTGCCGTTTGACTGCCCATTTGTAACATTACGTGACCTGTGAAAGCAGAAAACTTATGAGAAGCAATAATCTTTTTTAAATATAAAACAGTATCCATAGGTATATTTTTAATGTGAGGTGATGTTCACTTGAGGCATCGTCCTTTAAGGCACAGGTCCAGGGAGTCTCTCTTGAAGAAGTAGAGCAGCACAAGAATGAGAAGAACCAGAACAGGAACCAACAACAGGAAGAAGATCAACAATCCGTTCCTGAGGGAGTAGTCTGTGGTAGACACGGTCATGTGTAAATTACAAACATTACAGTATAATTAATTGCATTAGTTACACCAAACAGTCAGCGTGTTTTCTGAGCAGATTACGTACAATCACATCAGTGGTTTGATGATTTTTCCCACCCCAAACATGACAATACAAGTCTTCATGACAAACATAACATCCATGAATACATCAGGAACAGAGGCAGGGTGTAACCATAACTTACAATATATAACTAATGCTAGTATAACAGCTAAAATATCTGGTTCCTTCTAGTTCATCATGAGAGGCATCACAGCCTGAGAAGACGATAAATTGATCTGATTTCTGATCCAGCATTACAGTTGGATAAATAGACAAATTGGCATTATGTATTTTCAGTATTGATAAAAGGATCTAAGACCAAAACCTAATAAAAGGACAGCTGTATTAGATTACTTATACTTCAAGCTTATAAGTGTGGCATAAGGTGAACTGTATATCGCAGAGTGCCTTTGACTTTCTGTGTACTTTATCTTGAAAAGTAAATTGACAACATCAATTTGTACCCACCTATCTGAGCAGGACCACTGTTTATGCTGCCCCCACGCCCTGCCTTGTCACATTTAGGTGGTGCCCAAAAGTTGTCACAGTGGCAGTTCCCTTGGTCATTACATACCTGAAGAAAACATTATAACAGCAAAGTCACACTTGTATTTATTGGCTGTTAACTGAGTAAAAAGTAAAAAAGTAAATACAATGCAGACTCACCCCTTTGCTGTTGCATGTAGTCTGAGCGTCACAGTCCAAGTCGGGCAGCAGAGCAGAGGCGTTCACACACTTAAAGTCCAGGCAGGTCTGAGAAAGAATATTTTGAACTTGGGTGTCATTATTTAAACTTTAACAATGACAGTATTTTCCTGGAACACCAGTAGTTCCGCTTTACATTCCTTCTCGGAAATAGTTTGTCTGCTTACCTTTCCTTTCTCACAAGGGCTGCCAGAGTTCACGTAGCCAGGATCGAGCACATCTGTCCCGAGGTTGAAGTTTGCATTAACACACCTTTCCCCTTGAATTTCTTCGACACTGATTTGGGCACCAGGAGGGAGGTTGTCCACGTTGACACACTGCAACTTCCCACACATGGAATTTCTGCAGGGCAGGTTCAAGGGAACACAGTTTTTAATAAGTTAAATGTTGGACGATTAAAACAAATCCATCCTTTAATTGACTAAATAAAATTGTTTAAAATGACCAACCTAAGTATCTTAAATTATAAAAACTGTGAGAAAAACTATGTATGAACAGTTTAGTATCATTCAATTAATAAAAAGTACTTACGCTAAAAAACATTTGATATGTTTTTGTTGGTCATCAATTCCACAGTTACCAAATTTGTCTCCCCTACCATTTATAGTCTGAAAACAAATATCCGCTGCCTTTGTTGCTGGATCTGCCCAAAAGAGAAATAATATCCAACATATAATATTAATGGCAAGAGAAGTGATTTAATATCTTTCCAGGTGACCACGGCCTCCTGTTAGACTTTGGGCTTATATATTCTTGACTGGGTTATCCACAGTTAGTGTTTTACATAAACAGATAGAAATCAAAAGTCATGTGTTGGACTGGCACACAAGGTATGAATTGCAGCCAGAAATTATGAACAAAAGTTCACAAACCTCACAGTTTCTGGAGTTTAATTAGCTGCAAAAGTCTTTGTATCACGCATTATTAAAACGTACCTGGTGCAAAGAGATAGTTGCACTGGAAATCATACGTCTGGCATCTGCCGTCATAGCAGTACGCAGTAGTTTGACGGTCTTGACAGGTCAGGCCGTCCATGACATAGTAGTCATCGGGACAGAACTCAGTCGTGCCATCACAGTATTCAGAAAGATCACAAGTGTTGACAGGCTCTCTGCATGGTGTTCCAGAAACCATGATCTAAAACAAAAAACAAATCACACACAAAAAGTGCAAACATCCCACCCCATTCAGTGCAGTTCTACAACTCTGGTATTAAGTCCAACATAATGCTGACCTGACAGTTATCGCAGCATTCTCCCTGAGAACAGACGGCCCCAGATTTAAATGTGCAGGTGGCAGCATCACAGCATTTATTTTTGCATTCCTGTATGAAATAGAAACAGAGAAAATCTATGTATACCACAACATTAAAAAGACAGAAAAAGTAAGAGAATTTAAGAACTCTAAAGACCAATGAGGTTGTAACATGAAGTGCGTCTAATCTGTAAAGCTGAATACAAAATGTGTTACACCAAAGAATTCTTCTTGATTTACAAAAAAAATACTAATCATTACTCTTAACATAATTAATTTGCAAATGTCTGTTTTCATTTTCAAAATATTAGTTTGCAACATATCACAAACGTCTCAGCTTCATGGACTGACTATTTGTTAACAAAGATATTCTCCACAACTCTATATAGTTTCTGGTATTCATTGTATTTATTGGTTGTCAGCGCTAAATGCCGGCAAAACATCAAATAACTGTGAAACCTATCATCAGTTACATTACAGTAGAATTAAGTATTAAAGAAGTCCTTATCCAATACAATAATCTGTAACTTCCTGCGTGTGTGCGAGTTTATCTGAGAGGCAGTACTCTACCTCTGGTTTGCCGCAGTCACACTGCTCTCCTTTGTCCAATCGGTCATTGCCACATTCAGCTACATCGACCACATCGGATGGGGTGGGCTGGTTTTTCAGACACGTGCCTCCTCCACGTACGATCAGGTTCTCAAAGTCTTTTTCACTGCAGCTGCTGAAAGTGTTGGAACCCCTACAAGGTAGCAGGATAAACCATTAATGGAAATATTCAATTGGACAGGCCTCGCATTAAACAATCTTTGACCTTTGAGTAGATGGCATTTTTTGTTGACATGGAAACATTAATTTTGGTATGACATGGAGAATTTTGAGAACAAGAATAAATACAGAATTATATCACTTCAGTACGAAGTCACAAAGTTGTTTGTGCTAAACAATATCAGCATAAAGTATGTATATTGTTGAAATTACGCACATGATCTCTATCCTACCTGATAGAGAAAATTAAAACATTAAAGATGAATGGATTTAGTGTATATGCAACTGCTGTTTTTAGTACATTATGACCTGCTAGCAAAAAAGGCTACATTATACAGAAGCATATTGTGCTTAAATCCTGTCCAGGTAGTACATGGACCATCAAGGACATTCAACCTAATTGAAAACATAAAAATAAAAAAAATAAATTGCAGTCTGCTAGCTGTCATTCATTTCAGGAGTCTGTTTTAGACTATAGATGTTGTAAATGTCACAGAATATGCTATATATATTGTACAGCAGCACATTAACTACTGCTTGTTTAACTTCATGTCAAGGGGTTCAGAAATATTTTGTGGAAGATGCGTTACCCAGCACTGCTTGCCATGATGCATGAGCTTTGGTCATTGCAGATGCAGCCAGTAGGGTCATGGTTCATGCCCAGGTTGTGGCCCATCTCATGGGCCACCACAGTGGAGACAAAAGCCAGGTTGTCCTTGTCGAACTGGGAAAACACACAGTACATTCAGTACTAACAATCTCCATTGTCAATATACCTAAATGTATAATCTTGAACTGAAAGTGTAAGTTATTCATCGGTATTATCATAAAAACTAAAGTGCTTTGGCTCCATATGAATCTTCCCTTGAACAAGAGTATTTTTAAGTCACAGTGAAAGAGAGCCTTTCGTCTGATTCATTATACTTATCTACTGTTGAATCAGGATGTTTTAGGAAGAGATCTGGCATGAAGAGATCTTTTAAAAGTGTAAAATAAATTGGATATAGATAGGAAAATGTGTTTTATTTGAAGGGAAAAGCAAACAACACAGCAAAAGTTAAATTATATAATTTGAAGGATTGTAAAGGTTAAAAGGATATAAAAAATACCGTAGGGCATCACAAGCCAAAGGAATCAAAGTAATTCCAAAAACAACCAAAGTTGTCTGGTGACATTTCTTAAGACTGCATTGAAGTCTAACTTGTTTGACTTGTTGTTTAGCGCATGGGAGAATGAGCTGCAGAATGCCCCATAAATAATGTAGACAGTATCAGTTGCTGCAGAAAAGCTCATGCTGCCAAAGCAGCAATGTGACAGCTGGTGTTAGAAGTTAAAAGGTAATTGAACTAACCACGTTGATTCCTCCAGCGGTCGCTGCGTGGCAGACCGTGCCCACGAAGGCCATACCCAATATACTGTTAGGGTATGGCGTATTCCGACCACTGAGAAAAAAGTGGACCAAGAGATGAGTTACAAACTTGACTCTACATTTCTGAAGGATTCAGACATGTGGCCATCAATAACAAAAGAACACACATTACTTACACAAGGAGTTGAGCCATGTCATGCCTGATTCTTGGTAACAGAATAGTCTTCCTCCACCGGACAAACCTCCCCAACACATCTCCTGCAGTGCCTTCCACAGAAAAGGGCTGACTATCCTTAAAAATTTCCAGGCCCACCAGCATCACACGGATATTCAGCTGCTTGTAATACTAAAATAGAAAACAGAAAATAAAAGATTATAAAGGCATAGCACAACACAAAAACAATATTTTAATTAATTAAAATTGAGCATACTTTCTTTTACAAACAACTTAAATCTCACCCCATCCAGTAGATTAGCCATCTGCACAATTTCCTCTCGTACAGCCGTCTCATTTTTTTCCTTATAATTATACTGTAAATACAAATATAAAAAGATAATTTCTTAACAGATTAAGGTAAATACAGTTGTCACTATATTCCAAAGCATTGGAAAAGCACTGCACCATTTGGGAGGTATAGCACATTACCAATTAAGGCTGATGGCTCAAGAAGTATGGTGAAAGTGCTCATTTTCATTGAATGATATTCACTTGCGTCTAGTGTAAAAAACAAACCGGTTGCAACCAATTCATTCCAACTTACATACCAGTGAAGTCATTACCAGATATGCACACTCACCCTGAGTTGATCGGCAACCAGCACCAACTCCACATAACTGGTTTGAGGTAAATTGCGCTTCCTCTGTTTAGAAAACAAAACAGCAAAGAAGGGAAAGCAGTCATATCACCCTTCCGTTTCAAAACCAGTTCACGCAATCAACATGTGTTCACTTCAGTGGAAACGTGGTGAGCATCCTGACCCGCAGCAGTGAAGTCAGTGATTTGCCTGGCTCAAAGGGTTCATGGCTTTCCGTTGATGCAGCCTCGTCGACGACCCCACAAGTGGCAGGCCCTTCACTGTCCTTCAGCAGGTACAGAAGGTGCTCGTTGGTGGTCGACTGTGGCACAGGCTCAAGTCCATATGTCTCATTTCCAAGGAGGATTACACCCCTAAAGAGAAGTAGTGCATCATAAATTCACCATTAGATAAATGCTTTCAGTCTGTGGCAATGCATGGGTGTGGCAAATATTTGTAACAATAAACCCAAAAACACTTCCTTATAATTAGTGGGAAACTAAATGTCTGAGGTGATGAAATATTTATTGCAGTTCCAAACGTCAATAAAAGTGCCTTAGCTGCTCTGGATCATTAACGTGGACAACAAAATATTGTGGCACCATAACTCAATCTGATCATAAAATCATAAAGTCAATATTGAATCAGAGGAGCTAGAAACAGCGAGAGAGATCTTCAAACCTGAGGCCAGAGCATGTGCTGAGCGCGACCACTGAATCCTCATATCCCTCCACCTCTCCATGGTAATAGCAATGCACCTGGGATGAGAAAAGTAAAAAAGGTTTAAGGGGTTGAAGTTCAAACCAGCCTACTAAAACAGTAAGTATCGACTTACATCCAGTTTTGGATATGATGGCTCATGGTTACCAGTGGCGTCACTTGAGTATTGAACCAAGTTTGGGTGCAAAAAGTCTCTGACAAGAAGAGGAAAAATAAATACATGATATTACGTGATATTTTCTCTGAAGCATTGGTATGACTTTACAATAATGTCAGTAACATCAAATTAAGTTCCAACTTTGTGGATACCTGTTCTTTTTTAGATGAAGAAGGTGCTTCCTGTTGTTTATGTTGACTGCATATGATACCGTCTCCTCTTCATGTTTCTGAAATGGGTAAAAACAAGAAAGCATCCTTGAAGTTGTCCTGTTAAAATATAATTTTAAAATAATTAATTAGGGTTGTTTCCTACGTCTTTCGACTGTGGCGGTGTGTTGATGTTCCTTTTCCATCTGTGAACCACCTGAGGATTTACAATGGAGTACTTGGAGAGTTTTAACTTCAGCCCATTGAAACTGTCTGGAAGGAAGGGGAATAAAAAGAAACTTTAAATATTAAGGGGGTATTCTGTGTGTACACAAAGCGCCAAAAAACAATTCAACTGAACCTCATATATTGAGTATAGAGTTTCTGTATTCTTAAAATCCCGTATACGTCCCTTTAAAACTGAAAAACTATTGAGCATACACAATTCATTTATTTTGGAGATAGCAAGCAAGCTTGATGGTACAACAAACAAAACCTCCACCGAATGTTGTAGTGTGTAAAAAAGACGAAAACCACGCTCTTTTTCGACAACATGATATACCGTACCTTTGTTTTCAATCCAGGAGACGTAAGACAGAAAAACAAGAGCAAATAAGATGTATTTCCTGACCATGATTCTGGTTAAAGTGTCAGATTATTTCCCCATTAGGTTTACGGTATGTCTACTTTTAATTATTGCGAAGTCCGTGCCTTCACTTCCTTGCTCCTGGTCAGGTGTATCATGATGGGCGTGGCTATAACGACAGGTGAGCTATGTGGCTTGTGAAAACAAACAAGGACAATAACTGTTAATGTTTGTAAAACAGTTGACATTACACGTTAATAGGCTGTGCTCTGGCTTTAAATGTTAACTAATGTTTAACTCTCAACTTAATGTTGAGAGTTAAACAATACCTGCTTTACCAAGTTACTAACGTTAACTGTCTCAAATGGGTGAGTTTCTCTCCTGACATTGTAAAGTAGAGACACAGTAAAGACACAGTAAGTCTGCTATAAAATCATTTCTGAATAACCGAAGTTAACCTTTCTTCAACATAATTAACATGTTCCCGTTTTAAACCTGGACGAGATCTGCGACGGAGTTATCGCGTTACTTCAGTGATTCTGACGTCACTCCAGTGCGGAAGTGCTTTGGTGTTGGTCAGCGGCACTTTGTTTGTAGCAATGTTCAACCGTTATGAGTACTACTGTGCGTTGTAACGTGAACAAAAAAAAAACGAACAAATGTTCTTGTAGTATACCTTGAAGCGATTTGAAGGGCGTGACGTCATCCTAAACGATTTTTCGGGTCGTTTTAACAATCCGTTGAAGTCCAACGCCAGGGAAGCGTTAGCTAACATAAGCTATGGTTTGTTGTTGACAGTCGGTTCTAGATAGTCTGTTGTCAACCTACGACCGAAGGAAAAGGTCTGAATAATATTGAAATACAAATCACAATTGTCTTGCATCATTTAGTATCCAAGAAAGTTTAATGTTATGTATGGCTGCACACCATATTGTAAGATTTGCTCACCTATTGAAGAAACAAGTGTGGATAAAACCAAATAACACCTCGATCGTGGTGTCGGCTCAAGTTGTATTGTGAGTATACACGTAGTGGCTTTTCGTGTTTAAACTGCCAAGAAATGCACATCTCTCTCAAAATAATATGGCCATGTCTTATGTGTTACTTTCTCCTTTTGTAGAATGACTGCGCTGACAGACTTTGAACCTTCAGCAAAGAGGCTTAGGGTTGAAATCAGTGCCCCAACGTCCCCTTCATCTTCTCTAAAAGGTAAATTGTTTTGATACGATTTGTCTGGCAGAGTATATATTAAATATGTCATTGGCGTTAGTATAGTCCTCTTTGTAAAACAATCTTTTTTTATTCTTAAGCTCCATCTTCATGTATTCAGAACAGAGATAATGACACAGTAGATCGAGAAAGGAGGCAAAACGACACAGAGACGAAGATGGATACACGACCAAAGACTGGAGCAGATAGTTTACGAGGTGTAAAGACAAAAGGTGACCGTCAAAGAATCAACCCCAAACCACAACAGAAGTTCAGAAATACTCTTTACCAATGGTTGGTTAAAACCCCAAAAAACCCAAGTACACCTGAAGTGTGCCAAACCCAAGAGGATGTAGAGATGGCCAGCGACTGTGGCTTTCAAAGCACTTCAGCCCAGGTTCTGGACTGCCAAAATGCTGAAAATCCCACCCTGTCTGACGAAGATGAAAATACCCAACCTTTGACACCACAAGAGCTGGATGAAGACTCACCTGTATCACCGCCTTCCATGGATTCTGCAGGAGGTGGGCTAATGCAGACACAGTCCCACAATTATGGTGGATTAGAGAAAAAAGAAGTGGAGACATGCTCAGAAAGCTGAGAGGGGGGTCTCTGTCAAACACAATGCCAAAATAACACAACTTCTTTTCAGGGACGTCATCACCAGGTTTACCTGTGAGAAGGAGCAGGCCAGACAAGTCTCCAGAGAAACAAGATGCAGACAAGGAAACTACCTCTGCTGAGGTCACGTGGCTGGGGACCCCAATCAACGACCTAAAGAGAATGCCTGAATGTGCCGGACTGCTTCCTCCACTGAGGAATGTTCCTGGCCAGCACACTGTGATGATACGGGTTTGAGACGTTCTTTATTTTTTATACTAGTATTCACAGCACTTTAAGTGGTTATGTTATGGGAACATACAGCAATTTAATTGGTCAACCCAATGTCTTCTTTGCAGGTTTGTGAATCAGCTTATTTAAGCAATAATTTGTACAATACGGGGATGTCTTTATGAGGGCTTTCAGAATAATTTGTAAGCATGCAAAGGCAAAGAGTTCAACGTGATCTTTAAAATGATGCTTATTCTTTAAGTTTCTCACATATCTATATTTTATTGTCAATAGGACTATTTGGTTTTCACACATATGTTGTATGTTTACTAATGCCATTTATTTTCATTCAATCCCATTGACAGACAGACCTTCTTGAGAATGGTAAAGTTTCTGTTCCATATCCTGCTAAGTTTAAGGATACTTGGGATGATGTCCATGTCAAGATGCCCTGTTCCAGTTGGAACCTATTTCCTGTACAGGATGAGGTAATGGTCCAAGTGCTTGTAAAACCCATTATAAGAACAATTGCAGCAATGCATTATGTAAAAAAATAAATATGAATTACACATTAATATATGTGCTAGGCTGCTTTTAATTGCACTGATTGTACATCAGTGGTTTAATATGGGTCATGTAAACGGTACTGAAGGCATATTCAGTCTATTATTGCTACCAATGAGAAGTATAGGATTAGAACAGTCATACGAAATGTTATAAGTCTTGACATATCACTTTAGGTTAGACCTTCAAGAGTGTCTGCAAGTTATGATGCTTATTTGTCCACATTCACTTTTCATGTCTCAAATCTGCATATGCATGAATGAACAACAATGCAGTGGTAAAAGACAATACTGTATTTAATAAATCATGAAATCACTGCAAGAAACAGACACAGCAACACAGCGTTATTATTGCTGAACTGAAATCACCCTGCAGAGACCCGACCTTAACGAATACATTTGTGCTTCCACAGGTAACACAAGAACTTCAGAATAAGAGTCGGTGGGAGTTGATCAAGGAGACTTTAAACACCACATTTTCAAGTCAACCCGAGTTGAAGGCGAGTTTTACATCTGTGTCCTTTTATAGGCAAAGCCTCATGTATTTCACTTCATAAAACAAGGGGCTCAGTATATTGTAGTTGTTGTTACCAGACCAAGCCATAAGATGGTGCCATAGGCTCAGAAACGGAGAGTCTCTCAGAATTGTGAATTTTTGAGAGTTTGCACATACACATATACTAATTATGACTGCGAAGGACAATTCAGATACATTTAGCTTTTCAATTTTGTATAATAATTGAATTTGTTTGTTACAGAATGCAATATTGAAATACAGTGCCTCACAGGCCAAGAAATGGGACTTCACCGCATTACGTTTGTATTGCACTAAGGTAAACAATATAAATGTTTGTTATGATAACTGATCGTTTTATGAATGTCACTGAACCCAGAAGTAGTGAATGAAGTTACTTTGTGCTCAAAATTAGTTTTTTTGGAAGAGTGATTGAATTAATTAAGTTGTATACATAGATGGAAGACACATGTTGAAGATGTTCGAGGGTTAGCTGTCGACTAATGAAACATCATCTGTCTAATTGTGATACTTAATTGCCCCACAGAAGGCATCGAAAACCAATGTTGGTGCTTCTCACAGAGCTCGGGGCCAAAAAAAAGAACAGATGTCTCATCAAATAGTTCGGATAATATCTACACTTTGTGGAACACAGGGATACGGATGTCTCATTTGACACCAGATTAGATTTAGTTTGATATAACCAGTATTTAAGTGGCATTCTGAATCTATATCGATAGACCCACTATGCAGCCTTTTTTCTTGTGTTTGTTTCTCTACTACTAGAATACATTACATACAGTGTAATGAACCTGCCATGCAGCCATTTGCTGGTTTCGCAAATAGAGTGGAAAGAAAGTTTTATAGGTTCTATGAAAAGGTTTGTTTTGTATTGTTACAAGGTGTTTTTGCAGCAGTACATAAAAAGTCTACACTTAATACAATGCAATTCATTTATATATATATATATATATATATATATATATATATATATATATAATCTTATTGTGTGGACATCTGGCTGTTTGGAGTTCTGAGGCTGAGATTATAAGGCTGTTATTAAAAGAAACTGCTGTTTTTTTTTTTTTTTTTTTTCTTACAGCACCAAGCTAACTAATTTTCTTTGCAGGACAAGGTTAAAACAGGCCAGAGTTGCATCATGAGGGCCAGAGCACTGTTGGTTTATTAGTTGTTGCTCAGAGTTGTCAGTCTTCTCCGGTCTCGTTTGGAGGCCCGCCATCATCGTTTGTCTTGATGCGTCATGTAGAGAATCAGAGAGGGCTGTACTACTGTCTGGCTCATGAAGGGGATGGGAATCTTCCATTTAGAGAGATGGGCCGTGTTGTGACATGAGTGTTTTTTAAAGAAATCCTGAGCCTGTAGGACGAGAAAAATAATAGGCTTTATAGGCACTCATCCACCCGGTGCATGGCATCCTCTAGAATACGTCAGCTACATGTTTTTATGATATCTCACATCTCAGGAAAGAAGTGCATGTAATTCCTTTTTTCATGAATGCCAGAATGTCAAATGTGTTTCTGTCATTTTGTACAGGTACAGTAATGGAGTTCTCACAGGAGAATGTTGCAGCCCTTCAGAGGCAAAGTAGGAGTCTAGAGAAATACTTTAATCTTTTGCCAAAAGGGCATGTTTAGTAACTTGTCATAAATGAAAATGGCTGACATTACATCACCAGAGAATGCTTTACTCTCTGCCTTATAATGTTGAATCAATTCTGTGCCATATGAATGTCATAAATCATGTCCGAATGGGACTTTTCTTAGATAAAAGCTGTTGAGAGGCCTTATACAAAGACCAAGTTTAAAAAAAAAATCTTAATTTTGTCAGACTGCAAAATTGCCATTATCATAAAAAATATTAAAATGGAGTTGGATTTGGAAATGAGAGACCACATTTTGCTTATTACATCAAACATTTGATCACTCACTTTGTAGATTTGAAGTGAAGATGGTATGTCGGAATCAGTGATGATTGGTAGTTTAGTAAACACTGTCAATTTTGCATATTTGACTGTAAAATTATGAAAATGATAAATGATTTCATGTTAGATATTTCATGTAACTGTTGAGAGCCACATACTGAATACATCATTGTAGCTCACACAAAAGCATTTGCTTTATTTATGTTATGTGTTATTGCAAAGTTGACGCATACAGTTCCTCTCCACAAAGACTGTTTATTGCTTCTGTTCCTTACGTAATTTATTCTCATTTTGACTGAGTTAGAAATCTGTGTTTTAGTAATTGAACATGCTGAAATGGCAGTAGCAATTAGTCTACACATTCATATCTTTAATATATTGATAGAAAGCAGCCCACAGAATATAGTGTTGATGTTTAACACATTTCATTTTAAAACCAATAGCCGAGGACGTTTGTTTTATTTCCAGTGTGACACGCAGGCAAAATGGGGATAGCAAACAGTTCAATGTAATGTTGCCCATTTTTTACTTTTGCCCTGGAGATGCCAGATTGGAGACACTGGAGCAGACTCATTTTGAGTGTCAGAGAAAAGTAGACATGAATGGCACGGAGTGACGGGCCAGGCACCCTCATTGAATATTCATCTCTGCACGCACATCTTATGAATAACTGAAAAGCTGTTGACGGACAGCTTTGGCGTGGTCAATTTCTCTTTCTCTGGCAAACCAGCGTTGTGTTTACGGTTATGAGCACGCAAGTGTTTTATTTTTACACGGTCAAACGTCCACAGACGCAGTCAAGCAGATTGCTTTATTGCTCTGACCCGCGGGGAATAGGAACAGGAGCATCAGGAGTTGTTAAATCTGTATGGGAGCTCTGGTTTCTCACTGCCCACACGCCTGCATCTCGCTTGATTACTTTGTCAGTTGGGTGTGATGTACAGACCTGTATCAAGTCATACAGAGTGTTAGTTTAGTTGATTTGATGCACTGTCTTCTGCTGATTTAAAGAGCTGGGCTTATACTACCTCAGCGATATCCTCCGTTTCGCCCTGTCAACTGCCTTTATTTATTACACCCATAGGAGCGGTTTATGATGTCAACCAGGTCGTTACTTATGACGGTGTTTAGTCAGGCTTCTTTTGCCATAATATAAATGTCCTTAGCTAAATCACAAGCCGAGGCTTCTTGTCCTGGGAACACACTGTCCTTTCCGTTTCAAACGCTTGGTCATTTGCATGTCTTCCAGGAAGACTATTTAATCAGCTGGCATGGCCGTGCAACCTTGATGAAATTATTCTGTGATTGATCAGTCTGACATTTTGTAGCCAATATTGAAGTAAATACGGGTAGTATATATTGTCTAAAATGCATTAGTGCACTTAAGCAGTGTTGTGGAGTCATGGTTGATTGGTATGTTACTTTAAAATATGTTTCTGGTGATACTATTAGAGACAAACTGTCCAGATATAGCCAGATGCATTTTAATGATATGAAGCCGTGTCTTTCACAATCCCTTTTGAATCTCCAATATGAGGTAGTAGTCAGTTATTCAGCTTTTCATTTTACACTCACTGTTTTACATGTGCATGAACAGTATTGTAGGTTGGATAGTGGAATTCTAAATAATAATAAAAAAAAACGAGAGTATTGCTATTTGGTGTTCTGTATTGCTTATATTTCATTAATTTGTTTCTTCGTACAACTGGACATAATGTCTACCACGATCTTTTAATTTGATCTGTCCTCTATCTGTCCTAATCAACCCAAACAGCAAATAATGTCACAGCTGAGTTTTGTGGCAAAACAACAAACATAAACAGATCTCTTGCTCTCTCCAAGGTCCTGGAGCCTGATGCTGCTGAACATCTGTTTGGCTCCCTGCTGCCAGACATGGTGCAATTAGCACTGAGAGCATCTGAGCTCTGTACCAAGGTAACAGCCATCACTAACCAACAGACACTGACTCACTGGTCAGTGACATAGTAGACCACCGCTGCGGGTTGATCCCAAAGGTCACGACATGACAAATATCTTGTGAAATGGTAGTAAAAATGGTGAGGTCAAGTCACGTAGCGATTGATGGTTTTAAAGTTTTCTCGGTCATCTGGTTCTTTGGCATGTGGATGAGGAAGAGCAGTGTGTGTTTGCAGCCAAAAATAAGTCTCATTAAAAGTTTTTTTTTATGTGTATCAATTTGGCCAAGCAGCCAGTAATAACATTTTATTTATACATCTGTGTGTTAAATATATCTGTAGTTTAATTTAATACTCAAATTGGCCCAAACCGAGTAACACGGTTTCTCAGTATTGAGTGTTTTTAGTTTACACGTGAGTAGCATAGAAACATGTGTTATGTGTTGCTGCGTAAGAGTTGATTTCTCTCCCCTATAGTAATTTCTTTTTAAATTGGTTATTCTCTAGAAGTGTAAAGAAAAATGAATGGATAGAAAATTGAGTAGCTATTCTAAAATCAATCTAAAATTCAATTGATTCTGTTGAAAACTGGCCTGTGTTTGAGAAGAAGAGATGAAGAGATTCATACTTAAGTGAACTGAATGTGCTCTTACATGACTGGAACATAAAAACCTCTTAAACAGTGTGCAAAGTGAATTGAATCCATCCTGTCCATCATTATTGCGGTGTTGTTCCTAAATTGGTCTTTTTTTTTTTTTTACCATTTTGGCTATGCAACTTGTAGCTAAACAAAGTAATTTTTCCTGTGTGGCTATAGTTTTAATGCAACAAGCTCTCCCCATTGTCGTGACAGAATTGCTTATCCAAACACACTGTTTATACAGCCTTTACTAAGAGTATGGATCTCTCATGAGCACAGCTGGATGTTGATTGTGATTATGATGGCTTATTCAAGAAGCACAGAGTGGTGCCAAATTGGTACATTTATGTAACATACTTCAATGTCTCGTTTGGCAAATTGGCAAAACAAATGATTTTGACCTTCCTTATTTGTACCTTTGTTCCTCCTCTAGCCGATACCCCTCCTCAAGAGAGGCATGGACCACTCCATCACCATGTCTCAGGAGCAGGTGGCATGTCTGCTCGCCAACGCCTTCTTCTGCACCTTCCCCCGACGCAACTCCAGAAGGAATGAATACTGCAACTACCCAGACATCAACTTCGTCAGGTAAAATAGGGATGTGGTACTTTTATACATGATGTTTGAAGTATCATAATCAGTTTCGTAAATGACGCTGCTGTGACCACAAGTTTTCATTTCCATGAGTGTATGTTTCCTTATTCATCATTTTATCTTCTGGCTGGGAGTAAAATCACAGTACGTAGCTTTTATTTACAGCAAACACTGTCTTATAACAAGAGTACACTGATCTGAGACAGGGATCACTCTGACGTATTTACACTCTGATCGGAAAGATTTTCCGTTTAAAAAAAAAAAAGAAAATGTGCAATCACGTTTTACAGCACAGCATCTTGAAACGGACGTTTCCTTCAGGCTGCAATACTTATCAGAACTATACACTACAATACTATTTGTTGGTCTTTCTCTGGCAGTTTCACCAGAATAATAGATACCTTTCTTTATGTGTAGTTAAGAGCCAAACGCTTTCCTTCAAAAAGCATCATATATGACAAAAAGAAGGGCCGGAGGGTCATATTTTAATCCCTGCAAGCTTTCACTGTGGAGATCGTCTGGGTGGTGTAATGCAACAACAGTCTGCAGATCACTGCTCAGTCTTGTCCCCCATCTCTGTTGGCATCACAGTGTAATTACCTAAATGGAGGAGGGAATTAGATTAACTTTGACTCAGATGGCTGCTTTTGACAATGGAGAAGGCCATTGGTTGTTTTGCAGAAAGCTGTAGCAGAGTTCAATTGCATCAGTATTTCATTCACATAAAGCTTTTTGCTGTGATTTTAAAAGGAAAGCCACTGTAATCTTTTTATAGATAGAAACCTGTCAGTTCCGAACTTTTTTTCTCCATTTGTGTTTCACAGGAATAGGTGGTTCAAATGAAAAGAAAGCTGTTTATCTTCAAATGTTCTTTTATCTCAATTCAGACTTATTTGCATTGAGATAAAGCTGACTATTAAGTTATTGAGTTATTTTTTTGTTATTATAGTTATTTTTTTGTCTGGATCAAATGTTGTCGCTGTCATTCAAAATATTCTTCAGAAGCAAGTTTATTTATTATTTCGTTCAAACTGTGTTTCCAGGCTTGATTTCTTTTGAGAAATGTTTTCCTCTGCTTACGATACAGAAACCCAGCTGTTATACATACTGTAGTCACTTATACCCTTTTCCTGAGTTACATCATTTCCTTTTCACATCGGTGGGTGGTATATTGATGTTATATAATTGTGTATAAATTCTCTTCCCCAAAGACCATATTGCAATTTGTTACTAAAAGCCTGCTTTCACTAGTGGCTAGCTTATGTCAAAGGCGTTTGCCCCGAGGACTACACCACGCACGATTGTTTCTACAAAAACTAGAAATGAATGCAGGAGCAGACTTGGACGAATGCATTTCTCAGCCCCTGAAGGGCTCTCAGTGCATCAATCTTTTGTCATTAATTCATTTCACTCACATGTCATTTCTTTCTCCTTTATTGTGGCATGTGAGGCCGGCTGTGGCGTTCTTTATAGAGTTTGCCACTGACGGAGATGGTGGGCTTAATGCTGAAAGTTCATTCAATCCCACCAACTGCACCTCACTTACTGTGTGTGTGTGTCTGTGTGTGTGCGTGTGCGTGTGCGTGCGTGTGCGCATTAGTGTGATATTTTTTCAGGGGGATTGACCTTTTGCCCCCTGAGGACTCTGTTGCTTAAAAGGGACACAGGGCTTCTTAATGTACCCCCAAGGAGAGGGAGCCCTGTTTCCCTTTCTGTTCATTTTTTTGTGTGAGTGCTGCGAAGTGGCACATGAGTGTGACTCTGTGATGGCAAGCCTGGGGCAACTCCATTGTCGTAACAGCGTAGGAACTCCTATATAATAGGCTAGTGACTGAAAGGGAAGCTGAGTGAGAGATGAACCAATTTATATCAAAAGTTAAAGCATGACTGAACTCACATGGCCAAAGTGGAGGTCTTGTGTCTCGACGGCACCGAGTCCTTTTTCCTGTTCTTTGCAGTAGTTGTTCAACCGTTAGCGGACTCGTCTGCGGTGTATAGCCAGCTTGCTTAAAAAGTGTGCTTCATTTTTAGAGGAATATAATATGTGGTTTTATATCAAAAATGTAATTAAATTCATAATCTCTTCTTGCCTTCAGGCTGTTTGAGGGGTCCTCTTCAAGGAAGATTGAGAAACTGAAAACTCTGATGTTCTATTTCAAAAGTTTCACCGAACAAAGTAGGTGTTCAGATTTTAAATTTTAAAATTTTGTAAAATAAGATATGATACTGAACATTTACTTCCCTTCTCGTTTTTTTCAGAGCCAACTGGACTTGTAACGTTCACACGAAAAAGCTTGGATAAACCTCCGAATTGGAAAAGGTGTAGTGTATTGACACTGTAATCAAAGAAAAAATATTATTTCAGGATGTCAATTGTTTCAGTCAAATATCCCTGCAGCTTGCTAAATCCAGCAGACTGTTTGGAAGCAAGCAAGGATCCATTGTCTCAGCTGTAGTTGATAACTGGAAAACATCATTCCTTCTTTGTGTTTCAGCTCACAGACTCCACTCACAAAGCTCCACATTACTTGTGAAGGGACCATTGAGGATGATGGTTCTAGAATGCTTCAGGTAAGCTCATTTGTGGGTAGACAACATGATTTAGAAGGACTTTACGTTACAGAATCATACTCTTTTGCGTGAAGGAGCTCTTACTTTGAGGGATACTCTACCTTGTGCTTGGTTCCCGTCCTCTTTTGCCTCTGTTGTAGTCAATCACTGAGCCACAACATTCTGGAGTCTTTCACCCAGAATGCTTACTACTGCTGAAAAGGCCTTCGAGGGAGCCCGTGACACGTCGGAGGGTGTGTGTGCTGGGACTGGGGTCGAGGCCTCTGAGCCTCCTCTGCTCTCTGTGTCGGCCATGCTTCCTGTACACTGTCAGGACGGCCCGCTCTGCCTTTCACCTTTTGCTCGCCTCCAGTTGCCACAAACTGACAGTTGACGTGCACACATGACCAGCTCCGGGGCACACTGCGGCCCGGATTGATGGACGCTCTGCTCGGTGGGGGGTGGGGGGGTGCTGACAGCCTGTCAAAGCAGACTTTGGAGGATGGCCCGCTGTCCCAGAGTTGAGTGACCAGTTTGGGGAGCTCTACCCTCAGAATGCTGCTCACCCCTCTGCAGCCTCTTCATGGGTGTGGTGACGGGGTAGTTCTGGACTGTCGATAGGCCAATGAGCGACAACTGTCTGTCCGGAAATTTTGATTATATGTTACACATGGCTGCTTTCTCACTAAAACAATGACTTGGTCACGTCTGTGTCTGAGCTGAAACAATGAGACGCGTATTTTATTTTGAATCATAATCAAACCAAACATAAACAAGTAAATCAGTGTCACCCATCGGGTCTGCCCACTATTTTGAAAGAACACAAGCAGCCAGATATGTCACCGGCATCAGTCGGCAGTCATATTAGCAACATGTTGTGACTGGAGGGAGATGTTTACTTTGGACTGCAGGACTGCTCTCTTGTTTTGATATTTGCTTCTGGCAGCAGCACACCTAAGTGCAGCTCACAGGGAGAGCTCACTTTGGCGTGGGGGGACAAATGTCTGAATGATGCGCGCACCCCAGGCCACCTTTCCAATCAGCTTGTCAGGGATTCTGTCACAAATCAAAGAAAAAGGGCTGAGACCCTTTTCATGTGGTGTTTTCCTCCTGTTTCCCAAGTTTATACTCCTATTTTTCCACAGTCAAAGAACATTTTTTGTTCCAAGAATAACAAAAAATGCACATGACTTCAAAATTCAGGAGATGCTTCGAGGCCGTCTGTGAACCAAAGTGTTTTCTTCAGCCTTCTGTCTCGATCCGCAGGTGGATTTTGCCAATCGGTTTGTGGGAGGAGGAGTCACCAGTTCGGGTCTCGTCCAAGAGGAAATCCGTTTTCTAATCAATCCTGAGCTCATTGTTTCTCGCCTCTTCACTGAAGCCCTGGATCATAATGAATGTCTGATCATCACAGGTCAGTGATCAAAACTCTCCCACATCTTTTGAGAAAATGATTTCCACTGAATGAAGCTTACTATTCCATTATTCATAATTTACTCCGTTGATCCAGATCAGATCAATAATGCCCCCGGGTTCACTGTTCTCATGCTTGACCTATAATTTGACAGACACACAGCATGCACACACCTTCAATTTACCCCATTCTGGCTCAGCAAGGGGCTGAAGGATGTTTGTGGCAATTGCGCTGTTTTCTGTATCGGTCCTTGTCACATGTTCCTTTTTGATTGGCTGCATAGGGGAGGGTCTCATCAGTCGGGTGTGGTAGATTGGACTGTCCTGATTGCTCTGTTGGTGTCTTTTGGTTGAGTAATTCCCACTGACTGTACTTCAGGATTGAGTGGTTGCAAACAAACAAGGTCGGGACAGGCCTGTAGACCCAGTGACAAGAGCCAGACTCAAGGAGTCCCAGCAGGTGGCTGATGTCTGCTGACAGGTTTTTCTTCTTTTTTATCGGTCTAGCGCTGTTTGTCGAGACTGTTGCAGCTGCTTGATTGCATTTGATAAACAGGTTAGAATACGAACGTTATGTTGTATATTTATAGCTTATCAAAACTGAAGGAAGCCTACACAAGTCTAGTTGACATTCTACCATAACAACATATAATTTAATTCAGTAATGTATGTGTTTTACAACAGGGTTACAAAAAAACATCAGTACTTCTATTTTAATAGATCTAGTGAGCCTGGCATAAGTACATACAACATACATGTTATGACATAATTAAAATCAAATGACAGCTTTTTGCTTTGTAAGTGTTACAATGTAATTAAGCACAAGCCTCTGGCACATAGGGGTGTAAGAAAATAAGCCTTGAGTATTGCAATAATATGTTTTGCGACACTATCGGTTCTAAAATAAAAACTATACATTTTGTATTAACAGTTTACATGCAAAGATTTCTGCCAGTGGCTCAGATTGCACAAACATAGTTCTTTGATGTTGGATGTTACAGGGACTGTGGCAAATGCCGATCCCACTGTTCTAATTGCAAAATAGTTAACTTTTACTCAGATTTTATGCATATGTGGTGTGTTCTTTATACTAAGACAGTTTTCCAATACACAACCCTACTGGCTCAGTGTAGTAAAAACAACAACAACAACAACATAAAATCCTTTTGGGCTATTATAGATGCACTTGAATTAGAATCTCATTGTGGTCTGGTCAGCGTTACAGAACCTATCATCAATATTTTTTACTGCTCATCGTATTTTACAGCTCTTATCTTTTTGGCTTACTGTCACCGTTCTCATCAGCATTGTTTTCAGACACAGGAAAATGTTTGTTTTTTTTTAGAGAAAAAGCTCTCATAACCTGTGTGTACGCTTCAGCACCAAATGGCAGACATATTAGATGCCAATTGGTCACCAACTCCTGATTTATTTAGGATAATATTTAGAAATAAATGTATATTGAAAATATACATTTTAATATATGCAAGTCCATGACGTGAACCGCTGTTACAACGCGAATACCCGCCCATAAATAGATTAACTGCCTCAACATTGCATTAACAAGTGAGTTGGATTAGAGCAGGAAGTGAGGCAGCAGAGCCACCGCCCTGCTGATCAGCAATCAGGTCTTCTCGCTGTGGCAGAGTCACCTTCAGACTGCTTGCCCGCCATCTCTCCCTTGGCTCCACTTACACCACTTAACTTTATTACTTGGTCCCAGAATTAATTATAGCTGGAAGACCTGCCCAAGACCTGTTCCGCTAATGGACTCTTCCATTCCATCATCTTTATTAAACTCTGCCCGTATCTCTTGTGCCCCGTTGTAAAAGCCAAGTCTAAGCCTTCGATGCATTGTGGCCATGGGGTAAATCATACCCCCCCCCTGCCCCCTCCCCTGTGTTACGTTTTGGCAAACAGTAGGGAAGCTAATGGATGTTACCTCTGCTCAGAAATTTTCAAAAGTGCCCAAGCCTAATTGAATTTTCCTTGATTGCTAGATATGTGGCTGCCATCGGGGCGGTCAAAAGTCCAAACAGTATCTCGGTCATATGATTCATTGATGCCAGTACAGACCAGAAAATGTGGTGCAGAAGATGTAGACATTTTTTTTCTTTCTTCATTTTTCTTCTTGACTGCACAAAATCTTGCTAAATAATATTAAATGTAATTCTCATTTTACACAGCTAAGTTTTATTTGTATAGGTGCGAAACAGTGTTATCCTCGTGTGTTCACATGCAGACCTTGACAGTTGTACGGTAGTAAAACTTTCTCAGTTGTCTACTTTAGCCTCAACATGGCAATGAGATGCGCCTCTGACCTTTTATAGTCTCCGGTCCACTACAAATATGAGGCACTTTGTTATGTTGTATTAACACATGAAAGGAACAACCTTCTAGAACATCGTGAATTATACCTGCTGGTTTATATGCAATTTGTTATTTATAAATCATTTCTAATAACCAGGCACATCATTCCCTGGCCAAGATTGATCTGCTTCCCACTGCACATAATGTTTGAATGACAACGGCGTGCATGAAAAAAAATCATAATTCCTATTGTTCCTGAAGGTTGTTCCTTTCAAATGCAAATATGGTTGATCATAGAGTTTGATATTCTTGGAGGACCAATAAAGGTCATGTGTATGCATAGTTAATATTATCAGGTATGCAAATCTCTGTCTATGGTATTTCATAGTGAACTTAACAGGCTTTACATTTCTATATCTAATTTCTAACATTGGTGGAATATTTAGAAATATTCTTGAAGTAACTTGTATTTTTTTTATTACTTTTTTTAATAAACTAACTTTAACTATTCAACATGTTGTTCCCAACGTGTTGTCTGTTGTAGCTGCTCAGTATTAGGGCTCATTGTATTGTTTTGATAAGCATTAGTATAAAATGTAGCTGTTCAATTTAGTGGTCTTTTTTCAAACTCAGTTTGCACATCTCACCAGAGAATCTCTAAATAAGGGGACTTGATTAATTTGCCAATTGACTTGAAGGCGTCTGCAGAATATTTACCCACATAAGGATTGCCATACTCAACATTCTGTTATTGAACAGCGCACACCAGCAGGAGATTCTGTTATCTTCTGAGTGAAGATATTTCACTGTGCTGTTACCAACCATTTATGCCACTTTACTGTCCAGAAGTCTTTGGAACCAGAAGAGTACACAACTTTGAACTGAATTTACCTCCTTTTTTTTTTTTTTTTTTTTTTTTTTCATAAATTGTGCGAGTAGCATATGACCTCTCAGTTTAGTTGTACAAAAAACGATTTAGCTCCCAGGTTCATGCAAGTTGAGATGTTCATGGCCAGTAGTTGGATTGTAAAAAGCGGTTGCTGTGGTTGTATGACTTGGCCTGAAAATAAGTAAAGTAAATATAACGTATGGTGTTATATGTTTGCCCATTGAGCTTTTTGTCCATCTGTTTTGTTTTAAAAGCAAACTGGCAACCAATCATTGAGCTTATTGCTTAAAAAACGTGAGAGGCAGGCTGATTATCCGTGAAATGTCAAGTGGAGTCCACTCTAGAGATTCCCTCCCCCCTTGTGCACCACCTAATACCTGCTGACCAAGGCCCCACTACTAATCACTTGGGTTATTCACTTTGCAGCATGAAGCATCTCAGCGAGTGCTCTCAACATCCAGGTACTAATGAGCGCTAATGAATGGGAAGTTAATTTGAGGCCTCATTTGTTTGACTGTGCTGTTGCCTCACCACCCTCCACTCCCCCCTTTTACTGGCGCTGAGTGCTCCCCTGGGGGTTGGCGGTCAGTCGCTGCTTCTCACGTTGTTTCGAGGGGGATAATAACTTGACCTTCCTCTTGTCAGGAGACAGCTTCTCCTGTTTCATCCGATCACATGAGGCGGAATCGCTACACCCTCTGAAAACCTTTTGTTATAACTGTGAATTTTTTAAGGCAATTAGTAATGTTAGATGTCAATGCAAATGTTTCAAAGAGTAACCAGTTGCAGATAATTCATTTTCTTTGTATTTTTGCTGTCTATTTGTTGTTTGATTTGTTTATATTTTAGAATAATTTATCCACCACTTATAGTATGTGAATGTCATATCAGCGTTTTATAAATCCCTGTTGAATGAAAAACACTTTAAAACAGATTTTAGCTACGTGAATATATCACACCCTGAATCGTAAACCATTTTTTTTTTTTAAATTTAGCATTACTGGTGGCTAAACTAGATGCATAATTTTTCCCCCACCCCTACTGGCCATGTTTGAAAATCAAGATTTATTGAGTGTTAATGATTTGCAGTGATGTGTGACTAATGTCCCTGTTTGTTATTACCAGGTACCCAGCAGTACAGTAACTACACGGGCTATTCTCAGTCCTACCAGTGGGATGGCAGCCACCAGGACACAACTCCAAGGTATTTATTGCACTTAGCTGCTTTAAAGATCTTAAAATGCTTAAAAAATAACAACATGCAATCTTTGACCCCCATCGTTACGATCATTTTTGGCTATGCTCGTGGGAGGGCATTTTGGTCGGTCCATCACCTTGGTCCAGGCTGTAATAGATCAACTACTATTTGATGGATTGCCATCAAATTTTGTACAGACATTCATGTCTCCCTCAGGATGAATTGTAACAGATTTAGGTGATGCCCGACCTTTCATCCAGCGCCATCATCATCATGTAAAATGCAGGCACCTCTCTTAATCTCTCAAAGCATGCTTTCTGTCTATGTTATTGACTTTATTTTGTCGAACTTCCTATTGTTGTGGTGGCCGTAGCTATAAAAAAAAGAATCACTGCCTAATTTGACTTCAGCCCAGTTGCTTTGTTGTTTGTGGAACGTTTTAAAGCCATGTCTTTGATTTGTTTCAGAGATGGCTGGCAGAGAAGATGCACTGAGATTGTGGCCATCGATGCGCTGCAGTTCAAGCACTTTCTTGAACAGTTTAAACCGGAGAAACTAAACCGGGAACTAAACAAGGTTATCTTTTATCTTTTTAATCTGCTATTCCTGCTTACTTTATTTGAGTGTTTGTGTTTCTCTCTATTTTCTTTCTGTTAAGTGTCTTCGTCCTACATGTCACAAAACATGAATGTTGGGTCGTGCCTTTTGTAAAGAAGCATTGCAGGAACAAAAACAAACAAACATGTCAGCTCATTGCAAAACCGGTATTAGGACCTGTATGGTGAGCGCTGCTTTAAGTGTCTTTAATTTTGTGTTGTAGAAAGAGTGCACAGTTTTATAATTTATGGCAATCTGCCAGTGCTCTTTGATACACTTTGATCTTCCATATCGTGTCTTTTTAACAGTCTATGGCAGCAGTAATGTTTTCACTTTATTTGCCACTTCATGTTTGGTTTGCACAGCTTTAATGACTTTATTGTCGATCCATTTGATTAATAATTGGGAAACGGTCTCATAACAAATGTCAGCTGAGATGACATTGACTCGTGTACTTTTCACTCGGTAAATATTTGAATTATAGTTAAGTGCATTATACGTGTAAGACCGATGTATTTGTCATATTTGTAGAGAATATGCCCATTTGGCCCAGAATTAATTTTAATGAACATAATTGACCTCAGGGTGAATAATCACAGTTATTAAATTAACATCACAGATTTCTTTTTCAATAGAATCCTACCATGTGTGCAATCTTCCCAGTCAGAGATGTCTGTTTTTAATAGAGGATCAAGATGTTGATGTTGTCAAGAAGAAAGCATGTAGGAGTTTGACAGCTCTGACAAGGGTGTGAAGAATGCACCAACATATAGATCAATCATGTTTCGAATATTGTTCAGCTATCTGTCACATCTGGCCTTTCACAGGAAGAATTTATGACTGGTCAGAGGGAGGGTGGGCGCTCACAATTCATTTTCACTATTTACTTCATTTCCAGTGTGAAAACGAATGCCCAGAGCGCCTTCAGATCTTTCATTTAACATCTGCTTTTAGAAATTATTCATCATACAACATATCCCACCGGACACGTTGTCATGTCAAATGCTCTTGAATATGCACATGGGTCCGTAATGTGCAGTTATTAATATCTTAAACCCACGCCAATTTCACACCAATGGCAATCGAATTGAGGGGAATATGTCTGAAGTGACACAATGTTAAAACTGTATGTTCAGCCAGGCCAACCAACCTTTATGTGTTCGTGCATTGAATGATGTGTGAAGCGCAAGCCTGCAGGCAAATGGAATTACTTTGCTGCTTTCCATTTATGTTTAATAGTATAGAGACGTTCTGTAGGCCTGGTTCTTATAAAACATAGCAGTGATTCCTAGACCTGAGGCTCATCAGAGCAGATTTTTTACTTGAACCTTACTTACCTTACGTGAGCCTTGTGTGGCTGAAGACTTGATGTATTGTCGTCCAAAGAAAACCTGTTTAATTTACAATTTTGATGACAGAAGGGCTTTGCTTACCATGAGGCAGTGATTTGATATCAGTCCCTATTTGGCAGAATGTCTTCTATATTTTCTGCCACTTTATTTGAGCCCTCCAAAATTCCCATATCTGAACAAATACAAAGTGTTCACAGCATGCATACTACTTTTTGCAAAAATCTCATTGTGCAGTGATTTGCTTTTGAGTAACCGGTAAACAACACCACATAATAATGAGGATTCGTAGGTGTTCAAAACCTCACTTCACTGCTCACTATAGACTACACTCAGTGTTTACTATGTAGAGAATAGTGAATGGTGTCAGACACGGCAAATGTTTTCCAGTGTACTGATCTCTCTACAGAACACTTGTCCTATCATATCGACTTGTGTTTTGCTCTGTGTTTTCCATTTCCTTTCCTAACCTGTTGTCGTTGGCCTTCCCTCTGCTACGTTTTCTTTTAGGCGTACTGTGGCTTTGCTCGACCCGAAGAGCAAAGCCAAAACCTCGCGGCAGTGGCTACAGGGAACTGGGGCTGTGGGGTTTTTGGAGGTGACACACGTCTGAAAGGTAAGCTCCCGTCAGGAGATCATGTGGGCAAATGTGCTCCGGTCATCTTGGTGCACTTGGCAGTCTTAAGTGGACTCTCTTCCAGGACATAATGGAATACATTTCAGCTATAAAGGCTCCAGCAGATCACCGCGGGCATCCATTTGTCTTCCGGGAATGCGTTCATTTAGTTAAGCCCGATTCGTCGCCTTCCTTCTATTGATCAAATGACAAAGTTAATATGTTTCATTAATAGTGAAATTGATCGCCTGCTCGAGTCCATCAATCCGTTACAGCTTTCTGTCTCAGCCCTGTATCACTGTCACTGAGCAGGGAGCTTCTGGAGAGTTTATGCTAACCGTCTGCGGTAGTACCTCTGTTTCTTACTTTCTACCTGACTTTAGAGCCACTGTGCTTGCAAACTATACATACAGTACATATCTGTTAATTAGCAAGGTACAGGCCTCCATAGGCACCATCGCCTACTGTTTTCCTAATGACCTTCCTCCTGGGAAGAGCTTTGTAATTCAGATGCAGTTCTCCTCCTGGGTTTACCTTCTGTGGCCTCGGATAGCCTATTTTTGAATTATCAGATAATTCTTTGGAAAAGCAGCTGAAACGGAGCAGGGGAGAGTAACTGCTGAAGTGTCGACATTCAGCTTAGCCCTCTTCTGAAAATGTTGATGCAGTTATGCTTGTTTACTTGCCACTGTCCCAAACTTCATTAATCAGCAGACATATTTCCAATCTCTTAAAATATTCACAGCTTCCCGGGGCCAGACCTGGCCTCTCTTTGTAACTAATCCAGAGTTCTCAGTGGGGGTGAGACCTTTTCCCAGATTACTTCCCTTTTACTGTACATGCCACAGAGGCTGGTGCGACACACTTTGATGGTAACGTCGGCTACTGGATGACTCTTGAGACTTTTATTTAAATTGTCTTTATTTTTACAATTAAGAAGAAGAGAATGTAGGAACAATCTTGCAACAAAAACCTAGAAAAACAATCCTTTTTCTGTAATGAAAGATAGTTTTTGCCACTCTCACGGATGAGGTTCAACACAGGCTTCTTTTCCTCCAGCTCTGCTCCAGATGCTGGCAGCTGCTGAGGCGGGCCGAGATGTGGCCTATTTCACCTTCGGTGACAGCCAGCTCATGACAGATGTCCACAAGATGCACTCTTTCCTAACTCAGAGGAAGATCAGCGTGGGTAAGGAAAACAACCACCCTGTCTGCTTCCTGTTTACATGCAACTGTGACTATGCCTTTCTTTGATTTTCCCTGCCGAGGGCGTGATAATAATACAATAATAATATGATTAATTAGGTCTTGGAATATTTCCTCTTATGATTTTGTTGTAAACAATGGGATCTCATGAAACAATGACATGGCGAATTATTATTCCTGAAAACTCCACATTTTATTTGCTGTGATATGAGACTAGATAACATACACAATCTCCTTGTCTCTGTCACAGGGGAGGCGTATGATCTCCTGGACCAGTACTACAGCTCCGTGTGCAAGAGCTGCCTCAGTCGGCGCCCTGACGTCAGCCTCTACTCGTTCATCTACCAGCAGGTCAGCTCCTCCCTAGCGCCAGATGACTCCGACAGGGGCTCTGCCAGACATCACGTCCCTGCAGACTGCCGTTAAAGTCAGGTGGCTGATGAGTCACCGTGCCTTATTTGAAAAAAAAAAAGAAAAAAACGAAACACAACTGATTTAAAACTTTCTCCAGCTGCCTTTTTTTTTCTTCTTTTTTTTCTTAAGACAAACTTGATTAACAGTGGTGGATAAACCAAATGTGGTCTCCACCACTGGCAGCTGAAAATGACAATCTAGCATGCAGATCCTGCAGAAAACAATGGAAGAGCAGAGGGTGATTAGTTACAACCCCGTCTGGCGCCGTGTTCATTTTGCTGCTGCTGGTAATACGCCAATGGATTGAGCTTCAATACGACGCAATTGTGAATTTAATGGTGAAGCAAAGGTTGCCATCCATCTTCTGAGTTTGTCGTGTTGCCTTTTTTTACACCCACACATATTCAGCCTAATTGAATTGGCTGTCAGAAATCAAGTTAAAGGAAAATAATAACAAGAACGAAGGGGTTTGGAAAGCTTGGCTTGATTTAAAGAGCAGCGTTACTCTTCTTCTTCTTCTTCTTCTTCTTCTTCTTCTTCTTCTTCTTCTTCTTCTTCTTCTTCTTCTTCTTCTTCTTCTTCTTCTTCTTCTTCTTCTTCTTCTTCTTCTTCTTCTTCTTCTTCTTCTTCTTCTTCTTCTGCATTCACAGCAAAATTCTAGTTCCAATCACAGGTCCAGTCATACATTTTTTCGGATTCTTTGCTGTATGACATGTGATGCAAACTCTAAGGAACCCGGTTGCACTTAAAATATGTATTTGATTGGTTTGTTTCTGTATTTAACTACTAATTTCAATGAGAATTTGTTATTTGTTATTTGACAGCTTTTGAATTTTTAAACAGCCTGAATAAAATCTGTTTAAAGTAAATGCAATTTTCAAATTCTTTTATATTGCCTATGTTTTATTCTGAAGCACTGTTTTGAAGAGAGCCACAAATGTCAGTAATATATCTCCTGAACAATCCGAATGGGGGCCTCTTGTCCCATGGATGTTACAGGCACAATGAGTTTTTATACAGCCTTGCCATTTATCTTTCCCCAGCTATTGTTTCACTCTTTCACTCACAGTTTAATAAGGTCATACCTTTTAAATAAACTGTACATGACACCTCATTAAGTAAAGAGTAGATCATGGAACATCCAGTCAGAGGCGAGAGTCAGGCAGTGGGGCTCTTGGGTGATTTCTCGCCGTGTCGGATGAAACGCTGCCTCATTTGCATCAAGGACAAGCTGCTTGACGCAAAGTCTCAGAGCTTAGACCTTTGGCACTTTATATTCCGGTTTGATTTTGTGGGAGTTGTAGACATGTAGAAATAATCTTGACCCACAACACAATTCTACATAAATTACACTGGGTTCACAATATTTAAAACTTGAATATGTACATCAACACCCTGTTTGATATGGAGTAAATGCTTCTTAAAGTTAGTTGATTATAGACACAATATGTATTTCAGTGATTTTGACATGCCTGGTAAGCTGTTATCTGTTTATTTACGGATTACCCAGTAAACAGGAATTTACTGGCGAAATATTTTCGTTGAATGTGAAATCAGTTTTGTCCCCAGAGTGTGTACGTCACTGAATGGACTCCTGGAAGCCTGTAAGTGAATGAACGAGCTGGAGGCATCTATAGGTTTCGTGCTGTCTGCGCTCATGGAATCAGGACTTGGGGTAGGTGGGTCTCTCTTTGTGGCTTGCTGAGTTCAAAAAATGGCTTTGGTGGCTTCTCTCCTAAGGGGATCCATCATAGACACACTGGGGTACCCAACTGGATTGATCCCCCAGCAGTGAGCCCCATGCGTGTCTTTGACATTCTGGCTACCATCTGTCATAAAGTCCCGAGCAGTGTTGAGTCTTAAACATGACCCATGACTGCTGCAGTTTGGGCTGGAAACGTTAGATAAATAATGCAGTTTGTAGATGAGACTTTGAACTTTAAGCTCAACGCAGAGGGGTAAATGGAAAAGAAATTATCACAAGTTTACTTCTTTATTTTCTGTTGTTTTGATGAATTTATTTGAATCCATCCACCTTTTTTGCTTTTGATTATCTCCTTCTGTAATTTGTTTTTTAATATTTTTTTTTTTGGGTAAAGACAATCCTGCCGTAGATGACGTGTGCAGAGCATTTACCCAAATGATAAAGGTAAATCTAGTTGGTCTTTTTTTAAATGCATTTAGCATCCAGGAAGATTTTTTTATGATTTTTGAACATTTTGTTGAAGCATGAAAAATGAATTTGGGTTTGAGTTGGGATTTGGTGTGGAGAATTAGGGGATCAAGCAACCTTTAACAGATACAGTGCACTCATATATTGTAATTGAGTAATCATACACATGCAGCACGAAAGTAACGCCACGTTTTCTTGAGTCTATTGAATGAATTATCAATGGACCCCAGAGAACAAAGAAATTGTATCAAACAGTTCGTCATTAGATTCTTTTTGAAGATTAAACAACATTGCCAAATAATCTTTCCACTTTTGCTTTGTTTCCATCCAAGAAGGTCAACTCTGATAACGTAGGGTGCTGTATTATAAATGGGGAGGCCTGCTTAAATGAATTATTTGCTATTTACTTCATACATCCTTATTATTTTTGATCATTAGTGGAAACTCCCTGCAGTGTTTGGAGGAGTAATGCGAGGATCTCTTGGCCACAGATTAAAGGCATAATCAGCTGAATATTGATATGTTTGATGGAACCCTGGGAGCTGTGGCTTACATTTGTTTGGACTGAACACATAAGACAAAAATATCATTCGTTGTCATGATCTGCGTTTTGGTAATTATTCATATTTTGTCCTTTCCATGACAAAAATCTTCCTTTTTATGAAAAAAACATAAATGCTGCATATATTGCATATACATCCCGGGGCATTGGAGTACATAAAGCTTATTTGCAATTGTTTCTGAACTTGGTCATGAATTATTACCATTTTAAGCTATTGGTACAAATATTCAGTTCTAACATCAAAAGAAACAAATAATAATAATTTTAAATGTCAAATTCGGTTCACCAACTTTGTCTGTAAATCAATTCCTGCATGAGGCCGACTGTCTTCCTGTCGGCAGATGTGTTTTCCTTCCATGTTCCTTCGCTTGTATTTTTCTGAAGTTCATTTTTCAACCTCTGTAGTGCGACTACACTTTTACAGATGTCACCTGTGTAAAATATAATTTTAGACATCAAAGGGCTTACTCCAAGGTGGTTATGTTTCTTGTCCATTCTAATTAATTTGTGCATTGCCATTTTCCAAGGGATTTATAAAAAAAAAAAAAAAGATTTGGCGAGACCCTCAGCACAGGTGCACCTTGTTATGAGCTAGCTTACTGAAGTTGGACGCAGTCAACCGAGCTTTACTGAATCTGACACCCTTATTTGTAGTTACAAACTATGTTCAACATAAAGGCAAAATGTGATTGTGTTTCGGAAAAATAGTCGCAGTGTGCAAACTGCTGGACACTAATCATTGCTATTCCAACAAATTACAGCCACTGAGATAACAGACAATATTCTGTTACACACCCATCAGTATTTTCTCCCAGCCATCAGCAAGTTTCAGTGAACCATAATGTTCCTTTGCAGACAGGATGTTTGCCTTGTCATGCTCATATCCTTCTTTTAAATCAATTCTGTGCCATCACGATTAACAAATCTTGCATCATCTGTGAACGTCCTCGGCTCTCACTGCTGTATCCGTTAGCATGTTTGAACTCGGTGTGACCTAGATGTTTCACCGCTTCCTCTGTGTCCTGTGTGGCGCCTCAGCAGTGTCATGGCCACAATCGTTTGATGGTAATTGGGTCTGTCCTGCGGCGCTACACATGCTGAGATGGTTCCTCGTCCGAAGGCAGTTCCTCCAATGCTCTGAAAACCTGCTTGCATTGTCTTTTTTTATTTGGTCTAAATAGCCTGCAGTCGAAAACACTCTTAATATGAGCTGATCTAGAGGAGGCGGAGGCGGTGTATAAATCCTTAACAACAGCAATTATTTATTAGTGACAGCTTTCTATGGCCATTTTAGTTCAAATGTTTCCACTGCAATTGATCCCAAAGAAAAATCCATTTTTATGTGATAGCTGTAGCTTTTAACCAAACTGACTGCTCGCTCCGTAAGGTCAAGGATTGAGTGAGTGAAGTTATTTTTGCTCCTAGTGTTATTAGATTGCCTATCTATCATTGGAGTGGCTTGTGATTGATACTGACTCGGCTTGAATGAAAGATGGAGCAAGGCTATTGTTGCTCCCACACAAGAGCTCCGGCAACTTGGGTAGAAGAAGCCCTTAAAGGATATAAAACTACTAGCTAACTACTGGTGCTGCATCATTTCTCATTTTCTTTTTGTTCTCACAGTGCATTTTTCTTCATAAAACTGACAACCTCAGCACGCTCAGTGAAAAAAACAAAAAAAAAACAGCTGGATAGGCAATTGTGGAAGGATGATTACCACTAAGTGTGTATGCAAAAACTGTTAATTTAGGGACAGTCCACATATTGCTGACCACTTAAAATGTCATGAACTGTTAATTAGCTTTCATGTTTGCTTTCTGGTTTCATTTTACCATATATTAGGATCCTGGTTATCAAATTTGACTTTCCAAATGCTCCAGGTAGGATGTAATGATTTTTCCATATATGCTGCTGAATTGGTTTACTTCTCCTGAGTTTATCTGTTTTGAACTAAAGGCATCTCTTCAGGCCTTTAATTGCACACTTGTTGCTCCTTCCACCCACGAGGTAGATAACACCATCTGCTCCGTGTCCGCATAAGACCAATCATGATTTCAAAAAGAGAAAAATGTATTCTGTTCCCTGGCAAAGATTTCATAGTGCTACAGGAAACTTTTTATAGAATATGACTTTAAAAATATTTCATATTACACTGTCATTTGCAGAGGGCTATGTGTTGTGTGAATGATATGTAAATATGTATGCATATATGGGGATCTTGGGGTTCTTTGGGTATGTTACCACATCCGACAGATGTCTCTTTCTCTCTGGGTTTCAAAGGTGCCAGAAACAGATGCTTCCCTATCATTTCAAAGGAGACATTTTACTGGCTTTTGGCCTTGATCATTTTCCGGATATGATTAGATCCCAACACATGGCAGCAGTCATTAACTGGGAGAAAAACAAAGTAAAGTGAATAAGTTTGAGTGTGTTTTACTTCACCTTAGACGTAGTGCTGAATCCACTGGTTTATTAGTTGATTAGTCAATTGTCAGAAAATAAATCAGCAGCTATTTTTGGCACTAATTATGGATTAGTTGTTTACATAATTTGACAAGCAGAAATGCCAAAAAGAGACTGGTTTCAACTTCTCAAATGTAAGGATTTGTTGCCCTCCACTGTTTGAGAGCATTGTATTATCTTTTGGGTTTTGGCCTGCGAGTCGAACAAACATGCATACAGAGACATCAACTCTGGTACTTTCTGACATTAACTTGACACACATCGAATCACCTAATCATAAAAAAAAGGGATTAATCCAATTAAATCTGAACTAAAGGCCTATAATTTAGCCGTCCATACTTTGAGAACTGAAACCTCAACCGGAACTGTAGCCGACATGTCAAAGTGCTTGATATGTTGTTTTCTGCATGTATGTGAGGACTTTGTGACAGGGGACTGTGGAGGATAGCAGAACAGAGCGACTTAAGGCAAAGACCCGTCAAATGTCGCAGGTTGACTGTGCGTTTGTCCTTAGAGACAAGGGAGCTGTCTGCATGCGCCTTCAGTGCTTTTCGGAGTAGCTCTGGCAGAGTGGACCTCTAGGCTCTGCCGTGGACTGGGCTTGTTATGGAGCTGTCACTGTTGGGGTGGCAGAACACAATACAACCGCCCCTTTTGTGGAAGTTTGAACAGGATGTATGTAGAGTGTAAAGGAAAAGCACACGCAAATGAGTTCTGTTAACACCTAAGTTTGTGTTTCATTTATTGTTATTCACAGATAATTTAAGGAAATAACCTGTTAGTATTTGTCTGTTTTCTTTTCTGTGACAAAATAGTAATTACAGTGATTTGAAAGCATAGTTGATTTTCCAGCAAGGCTGCACAGGGGGTTGAGGATTTCCTGGTTAGAAAGTAAATCCCTGCTGGGCCTTTTTACTGAATGTTAATTGGATTTCATCTGTGGAAGCCCTCCAGTCCTTACAGAGACATCCTTTTTAATCAAAACATAAATGAGACATGCTAAAATGATTGCAAGAATCATAACTCTGAGGGATTTACGACTCGTAATTGAGATCATTATTTTATCTTTGCCCTCTGCTTAACATCGTATTAATGATCAAGTACTTCATTTGGGATTGGAGGATGTATTGAAGCAAATAAGAGTGATTTGGTGTCAGGGCCTGTGTGAAAATGATAAGCTATAACTGCTGCTGGGATAACATTTATATGTTCTTTCTATAATTTCAACACCTTGATGACCATATTGGGATCTCGACCGCAATTTGTTGCTTTCTACACCTGTCAGTATTTTTGTTTTATTGAGGAAGTAAAAGTCTGACTTTACAGTTGTTGTAAGGTTTGCTGTCACACTGACAAAAGCAACAGTGAGTCTGTCAGCGGATATTTCTCTGAGTCAGTTGTGATACTGAAAATGCTATATAGTGTGTCTCTTTGTTGGGTAATTGTAAACCACAGAGACGAAGCCTATTTGTAGTGGCCATCAGAGCTGTCTCGTGGGCCGGTTTCCCTGACAAGTGTGGTTTGAGGGGCCATAAGGCGGGAGTGCCTCCATTCTTCAGTCCTATCCTCTATTACATAACAACGAGTGGCTAAACCGACAGGCTTATTTACACCAGCACACAAGTAGCTTAGATGATTCAATTCACAAAAACAAATCTCATTGACAAACTACTGGGAGTGAAAGGCAGCATAGACAGAGGGTAAAGAGAGAATGCCAATATCAATTTACCGGTCATTTAGGTTGGCTACACTTCCTTTACGGAAAAGTGGATTCAACCTTTTTTTCCTCCTGCTGCTCAATTACCCAAGCATCCATAAAAATCTGAAGTTCTGTCTCCAGAGTGAGATAGTGTCGCGCTGCTCGTAGCAATAAGAGCGAGATTTAGGATGAGCCTCTCCGCTGTGACAGAGACTCGGCAGAGGGAGCCTCTCTGTCACCAGATATTGCGGTCCCCAGCCGCTCATTAAAGATGGAACCATTACTTTGCAGCTCCGGCTCGCTTCTCTCTGCTCCTCCTTCATCTGCCTTCACAGCCCCCTGGAAGTAAATAGACACAAATGAGCTCAAGGTGGAACAGAAAGCACACGAGCCCAACCTGTGAAAGGTGGCTGTACAGTATTACTTTTCAACTTTGTGGCCCATTAAGTTCCTAATGCCTCTCACCGTATTTCTCATAACATCACTTAGTGGTCGGATTAAGTTTACTTCTGAAGAAACTCCCCTGTGAACTATGCAGCGTAATGTGTGTGTGTTGGTCATAGTGTGTGTGTTTCCCGTGGTGGTGTTTGGATTTCAGCTGTGTTGTTTGCTTCACCAGTAGGGGAAGTACAGTCACAGAACTTCTTTATTCATTTAGGTGGCCGTTTGATTATTTCTAATTGTGAAATAGTGGATGTATTTAAAAGTATAATTTGAAGACTGTGGAAGATTGAGGGAATGCCCTTTAACTCTCCTGTTCACATTCTATGTGGTTTAGTTTCATTTTGAACATAACTCAATTTTCCTGGAATATCTGTTAACCTAAAATAATGGGAAGGCAATTATAAACTGGAATATATATGGTCTGTGTATATTTACAGTGAGGTCAAACGTGAAAACATCAATAGCATCTAATATTAGTTAGTTGAAAGTATTGTATAAACAGTCCAACTGTTAGAATGGCAAGTAAAAAATCACGAGACTCTCACCTGATCCTTAAACCAAATACTGGCAAAAAAAAAGAAAACTATATAAATCCACATAAAATTATGAACGATCTATTATGGAAACTTTAAAAAGTCTTTATTTGTGCCGTTGTGCAGAAGAAAATCCCATCAGCATCAAAATAAACTTTGTTTCCTTTCACCAAACCAGCGAATGAACACACCTCCCGTTCTCCCATCTGTTGGAGCTGCGTTGGTTCCTCTTAATGGGTCACTGTAATTGGCGGAGTCAGGAAGCGGGCGCTGCTCCTTGGCGTGTGGTTTAGTTACTGGAGTCCTGAGAGCGATGGAGCTATTGGCAGCTGTGAGCTCAAGGATGCCCGCTGCTGCTCCTGCACCGCTGTTCATCTCCACCCCACCCCACCCAGCTCTGCTCCACAGGGACAATGCTACTGGGCCAAATGGCCACCTGGGAGCTGAGCATTTAATGAAGCACACCTTTTTTTTTTTTTTTTTTTTTTTTTTTAACTCCGTTTCTCCTCAATAAACCCCTTTTCCTAACGCTTACAATCCCTCCATCTCACATCTCACATCTGGCATGGCAGCGGAACATATCTGTTGGGGAACTTGGGGAGTAAGAGAATTGCCTTTTGCAAAGTGTGTCTCACATGACCAGAGCCGCAAAGCCTACATACATGCAAACTCATGCCTTTTTATTTGCCCTCATGACAGTATAGCTATTAGCTGCCTGGTGGCGGTTTTCACTTGTCAAGCATTATGAGATATCCTTCAGAACTCATGGCCAGTTCACAAATTTCTATGCTTTACCGAGGGGTTTGTGAGGAGAATGCAGCACTCTTAATGAGCTCCTTCCATCTAACTTCTATTCCTCCTGTCGCCTTGTATCCATTCACATTTGGCACTTATGCAACCGGCTCTGAGTTTCTCTCATGCTGAACTTGGAGGCCATGCAGGCGGACAAATGAATGGTTGTTACTCCGATGTGAGGACAGCATTTAAGCGATTGTCTCTTTGCAGTGCTTTTGTGGATGATTGACTCGGGTCTTGAGATGATTGCACAACCGTTTACCTTCTCAACTCCTCCTGAACTCTCACTTTCTACCTCTTTTTTCTCTTTGTTTGTCTCTGCTCAGATCCAGTAAGTCCATGTGTGTGCTTGAGAGTGAAGGCCTTTATACTGCTGTGAGTTGAACACTGTGCTTATGATAGTGATTATGATGATAAAGCTAATGATTAATGACCACTGAGATTTTTGTCCTCCACTCCACTTTCTCTCACTTTAACACCCTGACCCTTTCGTTTACCATCCCCACTATTCATTCAGCAAGCTCTTTCACTGAGGCCACTCAAATTAGCTCCGCTCGGTACGAGCCCAATCGCTACAGGAGATGTCGCAGGACCGAGGCATAAATCATTCCTTAGAGCAGGAGCTGTTGCAGGCCTGGACGCACATCCACCACCCGAGATTTACGCTGCACATCGAAGCACAGCCCCACAATCTGGACCCTCTCCACCAGGTCATCTTCAAATTGGTTATTGATCTTCCAATCACAAAATGAATCATACGTTGCCAACACTGTTTTAGGTACTGCGTTTACAGTAACGTAGCTTGTGTTACGGCTGATATGCAGCCTGAGGATTGAGTATTGTTCTGAAACCATGAGAAAACAAGTACCTGCGTGGAACGGGGAGTAAATAGGAAAAGAAATTAGGAGCCTACCGTGAGATGAATAGGTGTCATGTTGTCATCCAGCAGAGCCTCATTATAACATATCAAAACAGCTGAAGAAACTCTTGACAGTCGCTGAAGGGAAGAGCTTGAAGTTTGCTACTGTGGTGATATGCAACAATGGGTGATTATGGCTGCAGTGATTTTAATGTTTTCATTTGAGAATAATTGCAGTGCCTTTTGATATTATTATACTGCAGTTTTTCAGCAAGCTGAAATAGTTCATGCTGTATTTTAGCAATTTTTCTTCTATGTGACGGAAACAAATTCTTCACACACCTCCTAATTCTGACTGTTTAAAAAGCCATAATGGAAGCCTGTCAATCACTATACGAAGCTGAAATACACAGTATTCTGTCATAGCAGTATCTACGTGTATGGACATCTAACTTAATGGGGAAGGTTCCATGGAAGTACTGCATTTCAGCTCTTGGCATGTACTATATTGTGGCGTATTATTTAATGGGGCTTCACTTCTTGCCCAATTAGGCTCCAAGATGGTGTGTAAATGGAGTGTCTGCCCTGGGAGCAGTTTCCTCATAAATGCCAGAATGGCCATTATCAGAATTCCTCTGTGAGTGAAAACAGACAGCTATAATATAGACTTTGGCCTTAATTGAAAGATTGTAGGAATGGCAGTGGTGTGATCTTTCAATTTCCTCCTTAAATGTCAATATCTGACACAAGACAATGGGACATTTTTTTCCCCCTGTACCATTTTAGGGAGAAAATGTCAAGCTCAGTTTCGTTTTCAAAGATGGCTGCACCATTGCTCATGGCTTCTGTATTACCTAATATATTAATAGTGCGTGGAGCACATTTGGATGACAGGATCAGTGTAACAAATTGGCTGTTGAATGGAGTCAGATTGTAATCTTGTAGCTGTTGTTTTTGAGTCATGTGCAGTCATGTTCAATTACAGAGGCTCATTAAGACTACATGGTGATTAGTGATTACAGCACATCACATGATTTGTGAGAGCTGAGGCGCTCATGGGTTGTTGAGCATGTACACTGGTCTGACGTAAGGACAGGTAGCTACGTGTTTACTAATTGATGCCTTGTGCACTGTTTTTTTTTCATTAAATATTATCATATTTATGGACAGATATTTGCTGTTTCCATTTAAAATTTGTTTGCAATTCTGAGTGAGTATAGAAACTCAAAATATGGCCTTGAAACTATGTATGATTTCCTGCTGAGATCATCTTCAATGTCTCATTGTACAGTGGTGAATCTATTTTGTAACTCCTACCTATTGAGGAGGATATTTCTAGGAATGGGGGTCTTAACTTAAATAGACTGCCTCTGCTTTGTTTTTGTCATTCTCATTTGAGGTAGAAATCCCATAAGCAGGGAGGAGGGAATCTGGATGGACAGCTCTGCCCCTCTCTAGTCAATAGCAGCCAGCAGGTAAGGCTCTGTCTTCGTCTGCTGCGTGGCAGACACTTATTAGTGGTAATATACTCCCATCATCCATCTCCAGGTGGGCTTCCGTCATTGATCTCGAGGCCAAGACTTGTCACCAGCTGCACCTTGCCGAATGAAAGCGCCGGTCGCCGCCAGCGCTGGCTTTAGATGACCGAGCTTAATGTTCTGTCAATAGACTCACTTCTGGACAGCCGGTGTTAGAGCAGCGAGGTGACTTGCACAGCAGTGTGGGATGTTTTCCTCTTCAATACAGAATGAGTCACAGAGGTTCATGAGACTTAAGATTCATTTTCCATGATCATATTCATATGGCAGTTAGTTCAGATGACACCGCTCAATAGGAAAATGTACATCTCTATCCTCTTTTAATTAGCATGGACTCTTGCAATACAGTGAAATAGGATAATACTAGTAAATTATTTGATTGATGAATAAATTATTTACAAACATGGCTTTGGCAAAACGGTGCAGGGTCGTCTGGCAAAAAAGGTTAACCTGGCTCGACTTTTGTTGCAAAACAATGTGACGTCATCTGGCAATGCGCTCCCTTGGCCAATCAAATGTGATGAAAGATGAAATAGTTGCTGTCGTGAAAACTTTCCAGAGTTGTAAAATCCTGTCTGTGAGCATTATATATCACTCTGAAGTGTTTTGTCTCTTGATAAACCTATGATAAACATATTTATTACTTTATAAAGCATACTGTCTGAGGAAAAACTTCTATAAGATCTTTTAAATATGACCAAGCGCTGTGGTGTGCAAATGGTAGATTATTGTTGATCACGGTAAGTATGCAAATGTTGCTGTATTCTCATAAGAAGAGGGGGTTGAGAGGGTGAGGCTGGGCCTTGCCCATGCTGATCTTTAAAGGAAGAACCGCCAACTGCATATGGGGCCATTGCCGGGTGGTGGAAAGAACATTTTAAGGAGCTCCTGAACCCAACTGTGGAGGAGGTGGAGCTCAAAGACTCATGGGGAGCCTGGCCCTTTTCTTTAACAGTGAGACAAAAAAGCTCACCATTTGTAAAGTAGAATAAGCAGAAAGCGTATGACTGTGTCCCCCTGAGTGATTTACATCTTAATGGGAAGAGTCAACAGCTGTAAATCTAAAGCCATGGTACTTATGAGTTAGGTGCAAGTTGCCGCCCCAATGAAAGAGAGACTTCAAGTATCTCGGAGTCTTCTTCACAAGAAAGGGTAGATCGGTGATGAGGTGAGATGCCGCTGTTCTATGAGATTGACTGTTCCAGTCAACCTGTGCTCTAACCCTCACCTGAGGTTTGCGTAGTGACTGAGAAATTGATATTGCAGATGTCTAAAATGAGTTGCTGCTGCTTTGAATTGAAAGGAGCCCGTGAACGTGGCTCGGGTATCTGATTAGGATAGGATGCATGTTCAAGCAGGAGGAGACCAGTGGGCAGACCAAGGACACAAAGGATAGAGTACAAATCACACTTTGTCTGAGAAGTCCTTGAACCCCCCAGAAGGAGCTGCAGGGTGTGGCTGGGGGTTTGGGGTGTCCCATTTGCCAATTTTTGTCTACTTTGATAACGGTATGAAATTGATTTGAGTCAAATTTGCAAATTAATTTGCTGAAGTATTAGTGTATTGTGTAATCGTGTTTCTTCAAATTTAGTCCGATCAGCATCTTAGTTCAGCAGTGATATGGTGATAAAACACAGAGACAATGATTAGCAATATCTTGGAAGTGGATAGTGTGTGCCACTAACACACTGAACTGTGTTAGTGGCACACATACATATGAGTCTGCATGATTTCTTTTCACCCCAATTTGTATTCCAAATTTAATTGGACCAGTTCACAGGAGCTTGACTAAATGTTTAATGTTTTTTGGGCCCTTGATCGACCTGGTTCAGTGGTTTAACCATTCGAGGATTAAATTTAGGTCTCTCCCAAAAGACCTGATCAGATGCCGGTGAAAACGAGGCCATCTGTTGGGAGTGTGTTAGTGAAGTGGCCATGCTGCAAACAGACAACCCTTTTCAAATGAGTCCAGTTGTTTCTCCAGTTACAGTTGTACTTGAGTACTTGTACTTGAGACTGACCATCAAGGTTAGTTTATTTCACAGTCATGTTATCTTGCTATAATGTTTGAAAAACAAGAATTAAAGCGAGTAAATTTATTCTTGTGTGTATAATATCCTAATTGAGACTAAAACTGTGACACAATTAGGTAGATTATGGATAGTCAGTATCCATAATTTGTAGTTGTATTAATTGTGGCAATACTAAATAATGTAGAATTCAGAACTGTAACTGTGTGCCGTAACCATCTGAATCGAGAAATTAAATTCAGCACTTAGCCAGACGGCAGGTCATCAATTTTTACAGAAAACACGAACAGTATTGGATAGTTTAGAGTTCATTTTATTTCTGGAATAGAGTATACTTTTTTTTCTACACAACAGTTGTATTGCAGCTTAAATTAGCAATGTCTTCTATCAACAAAATATTGTTGTAGCCTAAAAAAATAAATCAACCTTTTGTTTTGTTTTTCATGATAAACATATGACTTTTCACTGAACATTCATTGAATATTATATTACTTAATAAAGCACCCTGTCAAAGATGTGTTACACATTAATTGACATTCATAAATATTATCATGGATGAGTGTACATTAAGCCACATTAATACTATGCACTGGTTCAATGGATATAACAGCAAGAGTTACTCCCATGGTTTACAAAGGGAAAACCCACTGAACAACACATGACAAATATTACATAATTAACATGTATCACTCATATCACCAACAAATCAAATTAACTTCAGAGGTAAAACATTCAATATTTATAGAATATTACATTTGGCAGGAACACGGTTTACTTCACTTTATTTTAAGGCATTTTTGTTACTTATTTGTACCCTTTACTCGTATATTTCATATTTTTCATCATATAAGCTTTTCATGTGAACATAAAAAAATACAGATAGTATATAAGAATAAACATGCAATGTGTGTCGCTTATAGTCTTTTTGTGACATTGATTTTGAAATAATCTACATGGTTCACATTCACTTTGGCTGATGATTGGTAGATACATAACAAGTGTCATACACTTTTACAGGACAACAAATATCCTCACATTTTCAACGCTACAGATCACTGATTCAATTAGCCGTTTACTTGAACCGCCACAGATTGAAAGACATTATACATTTGTAGACGAATCCGAGTCACAGTACACTTTGAATCAATATTTTTTGACCCAAACAGCATGCACAATGTAGATTGCCATAGTTCATTTTTAATGTCTAATATTTCTAATTATCAAAAATAGTTGATATAATAATACATAAGCTCCATGCATCTAAAGAGTTGATTTGGTCAATTGCACATATACCCTCACTGCACTTGCTATAGTTTTATTGCACAACAGTATAACAATACATCCCTCATTCTACCTCTAAGTGCAAATATATACACATAAACACAGTGGTTTGCCTCAATCACCACTGGACTGTATTATACTTATAAAGTAGCACTGTATTGCACGCTACACTTATTAACTGTTGCTATAACATGGAACACATACATAAATACATACAGTACATCTAGACGACCTTAAATGTGCCACTGAAACCACATCAGTTTTCCCTCTACGCACATTATTCATAACCAGTCCTCTGTTTAAAGATATTGATATCTTTATATCAATATCTTAAAGTGCCTCGTCAGACAGACTTCACATGTACACCACCTCTTTGAAAACCTCATGGTGTCAATAGAATAAACCCTTACATAACTTGAGCACATTAAAATAGATCTTATATAGTATATAATATAACTGTTTGTTATAACATGATGGCACACACAAAGTGAAACAGGATCACATTTACAGGATGTCATGGTGGTTAGAAGTATCTTAAATATACTGTTTTTTTGTTTTTTGTTTTTACTTTTACAGAATATTCTCATATACATTACATTGCTACTCTATGTGTGTAACATATACATTGGAATCGCTCAGCTGATTCACTCTGATAGGGGAGTTGCCTCTCATCAGTGCTACAAAGTGGGCATGGCTTCAGTTTCCTAAAGGCAGCAGACTAGTTAATCTCAGTCTGCCGAGTCAAACAGGGTCATCGTTGGACCCCAAATCATTATCCACATATCCAAATTTTTTTGTATTTACATATTATATATGAACTTTAAGGCTTTGTATTTTGTGGTTCAAGGAACACTATTGCACAGACAACAAAGACACACAAATGCATCTCAACTACTGAGTCTAAGTCTACGAGTGTTGAGTGGAGCAGCTTGAGTGGGCGTGCTCTCTCAGTATGGCTTACTTCCCTGATTTATGACGCTGGCCAGCTCCCTGGCCAACATCAGCCCGTTTGGTAGCCGCAGCACTGCTTCTATTGCACAGGTCCCTGATCTCCAGCAGGCCCTCGTTCAGAGCTTTGACGAAAACGGCCGAGCTCGTCCCCGTGTTCTCCCAGAAACTAGACACACAGAAGAGGATGTGGTCTGACTGCGGGTTGTAACAGGCGCCGTAGCCGTTGGGCACCACCGGGCCGTAGCAACAGAACATTTCCACTGTGGTTGGGACCTGATACAAGAGAGCACAGTCGGGGTTAGACCAGTTAAGCTCGTCAAGAGAACGGGAAAATGTATGTATTATTGCTTAATCAGTTGACTCTTTCATAGGAATAATCATTCAGCAAATAGATAAAACAATGCTCATCACAAGCTCTCAGAGCTCGAGATGACATCTTCATATTGTATATTTTGCCAAACTAACAGTTCAAAACTTAAAGATATTGAGTTTGCAAACAGAAAAAACTGCAAATCCTCACATTTGACAAGTTGGAACCAGCAGATTGTTGCCATTTCTTCTTGATAAGTGACCCAAATGATTAATGGATCATTAAAATAGTCAATACTTTTTTATTAATTTTATATAACAGACAACTGAAACATGAAGCAGACTCTTGACATCTTTGATGCTTCGTGCACTTCTGGCAAAACTCTGTGATACTGTCAAAGTAGATCTTCTTACGATAGGAGGAAGTGAGGATGGAATCATGTAAAGCAACGAAAAAATCCAAAATCGGCACCAGTATTTCCTCAACAGTATCTGCTCTGTTTTCTCTATCTTCATCCAGAAGCAATAATTTAAAGCGTGCATTATGTCACAATAGAGTGGGATCACATGTTACCTGGCTGGTAGAAAGGATGAACTGGTTACTGGCCAAATACGTCTCATCACAGAAGATCTCTGGCTTCTCCATGTTGAGCTCCTTTGCGATCCTCAGGAGCCCGAGGAGATGATTGTCTATTGCCATTCCTGTAATAGCCTGAGAAATATTTTGTATTTAGTGCTAAGGAAGTATTTTCAAAAGGACCTCAATATGAGCACATGAGTTATTTCCAGTCCAGTCCTTGTTTTGTGTTCAGCACCTTTTCAACCACCTCACATCACATTAGATTACAGACCATGTTCACTGAATTATCTTAGCTGCCTCTCGGATGATTGGAATAGAAATTCAACACCCATATAGCCCGTCTTCTTTAAATAATACCCCAAAATATATAAATGTATTTCGTTTTTTCTGCCATTAAAAGTGGTCACTACTGCAATCTATTGGAAAAAAAACATCAATTCAAGCTGACCGTAGCTGCCACCCTCCCAAAAAGATGATTAAACAAACTTCAGACAACCATTTTGGGAAATACAATTGTTAACTTTCTTGCTGAGAGTTAAATGAGAGTATCGATACTGCTCTCATATCCGTCTGTAAAGTATGAAGCTCCTGCTAGCTCAGCTTACAGTCTTTGTGCTTCGCTAAGCTAACCGTGGCCGAGCTGGAGTTTCATACTTGCCATACAGACATTAGCGTGGTATCAATCTTTCCATCTAACTCTCAGCAAAAAACAAGTAAGTGCATTTCCAAAAATTCACTCCAGGGAGTGAATGTTTGGTACTCAAAATATATTTTGAGATAAAGCTGTTAAGTTTACACATTTAAATTCTGGCTGTCACATTAATTATACTAACAAAGGCTGTTTTTAGAAATACTTACTGCAATTGTATAATTTGTCTGGGAATTAATTGCATCAATCAATCGTCTCATTTTTTCCAAATCCTGTTGGAGAAGCAAAAACTTATTTTGAGAAAAAAAGTAAAAACAAGTCATTTTTACATTGTACAAAAAGAGAGTGGTGCAGCCAGTAAATCCATTTTTCATAGACCCGTTAAACCTGCAGGGAGATCATCTGTTTGGATGAGTACACCGGGATTGGCAGGGCGAGGTGGCTGGTTGCACCTGGTTTCATTTAAGCAGGCGTGATAAACAGTAATGTGGGAGTAACTCAGTAATTGGGGTCAAAGTGAGAAAAATGACTTACGGAGAATGTGGCCCTCTCATCTGTCATGGCCATCACAAAGGCCAGGGCCTCGGGGGTGGCAGAGCGAATGTTCTCGACCCGACCTTGTTGGAAACGCCGAATGGACGCACTCTCATAAGTGGCAACAAGCCTTCTGTTGCATCTATATGAGGAGACACGATCACGACAATAATCAGTATATTTGAAAGGGCATATTGGTGGCCAAATTTGAAGATAAGAGGTCCTGAATGTGCTTTACTTGTAAAATGCAAGTTGTAAGGCAACTTGTATGAATGCATCGGGACTCATCTTCTGTTTTTTTATGAATTCTTTCCCATAAACGTTGAACTTGAAAACATCCATGTCGAGATTATTCACCAGCCTGAAGGAGAAAGCGCAGAAGACATTAGACAAGATGTCGACAGAAGGAATTATTTGTAGATATGGTGAAGTGTTAGTTTGTTTGTGTTGGTCTTGCCTCTGGAGTCTGTCTCCAGAAGCTGCTAAAAGTCCTTGCATGTGTGGGTTGCATTTCCAGAGCAGCCTTCTTGGAGGGGGGAGCTCTCTGATGCTGGATGCTCTCGCCATCTTGGAGGGACTCCCTGTTCTGTTCAAGACAACAACAGCACGTGTGTCTGCCTCACTGTTGGCCTCAGCAGCATTCATTGACAACAATATTCAGTGTGTGGTTATATTTTGCTGACTTACATGTGTTTCATCAGGTATTCAGAGCATTGCACCATAACTATTCCCTCGAATGCCGAATGTTCGCACACAACTCCGCATGTCCCGTCCAGTCCTACAACAAACTGAGAGGAGGTGGATTAGCTAACAGCCCAAACTCTACATTCATGGAAGATTCAAGGTGCCTTGAATGTTGCCCTACCTGCATTGACTTGTCATACCAGCGGTTTGCCCCATTCTTCTCGAGGCCGCCACCATGCAGCATCAGCAGGGCCCTGTTAGTATCCCTAGGCACCAGGCCACTGGGCTCATCCAGACACACCACACACAGAGAGCTCTCAATCAGGGCCAGAGAGTCTCTGTTGGTTTGATCTGGATGGGGATATGAGATATGTCTTGGTTTATTTGTCTCAAAATAGTTTGCAGTTGTTTAAAACTTCTAATAGAAATCAGGGAAACGTTCGAAGCCGAGACCTTTTATTAGTGCATCTCTGGCTTGTGCCCATTCAGTTCTCCCATCAGATGTCAGGATACCAAAAGGAGGGAGTCGCTCTGCTGCGTTTTCTGCCATTGTCATTATTTTCTCCAGTTGGGATACGATCTCAGTCTCGATGAGCTGCTTGCTGTTTGCGACTACATCCAACACGAAAAACTAGTGAGAAAAATAGATTATAGAAATCATGTGTTCCTTAACAATTTCATTGCATACTGCCATCACATGATGCAACTTCAATAATTCATATTTGTGTTTACATGTGTCCTTGTCTGCTAATAGTCATTCATATCGGAGTTTATTCCTACTGTGGTACGGTACATCTGAGATAAATAAGACGCTAGTAATCACGGCTGAAAATGGTCCAGTGCTACCTAAAATAAGGCTCCTCTACTACAATCAGTTAAACACACGACTCAAGGAAGCTCTGGCAGATTCAATCAACAGTGATTTAGTTAACCGCCTGTATCTCCATGGGGACGGGCCCTCATGTGCCACAGATTGATAGTTCCCAGAACCATTTCCAGGTGAGAGCTCCTACTGTGCCTCTTTCCGAGGTTATTTAAAGGCACAATCCGTGATCTAAATGTAATCAAAAGAGTAGCGATGGACCTAAGACCTGCATGTTAGCGGCGTGGGGTTTATCCATTTATGGGAATCGCTATAGAGGATTATCAGTAAGACTCAAACATGATGTGGGGAACATAGAACAGATTACAAATTGTCGGCAGGCTGGCTTGTTACTGGGCCTTATGGGAGTTGGCTGGAGTGGTTTTAAAGAAAGAAAGACAACCACAACATTTGTAAACACTGGAGTAAAACCTCAATTTGAAATTATGATCAGTAGAGAAACACACAATATAAAACTAGGACCATGTATGTGAATAAGATTATATGGTAAACGATTACTTACAATCTTTTGTCTGATTTGATCAGTGAGAATAGTAACTATGCTCAGACCAGAGCGAGTCCTACTGTAATATAACTTTAAGATTATACCATGGCGTAAACTTTAGAAAATGTCTCCTATGAATAAAATTGTTTCCAGTTTCTGTTTAACGACTTCCTGCTCAACCAGCCCCAAAGATCAAAGTGTTTGTCAATGGTTGAATTCTTTAGATTTCTTTACAAACGTAATATATAAATAATTTCATATTCTCACCAGTTTGAATATTCAAATAGACACCCAGATAGCATTACACTTTGACTTTTTGACTTCAGCATTTTCAAACTGAAATACAGCTATGCATACTTGGGACTTGTTCTCTTATCCCTTTTATTCAAAGGGTGTGTAAGACGTGGAGTAGGTGTGGCATACAGTTGTAATTGGTCATTTAATCCTGTTGTACTGGAATTTCTTCAGTATTTTGGAGAATATTATGCACTGTGTTGTGCTCCTTTTTTTTGCAAACTGTATTACATCGATTTGTTTTGTGATTCACTACTTGTTTATTTAATATAGGCAAGCTCAACCTCTTTAAAGTCCTTTGAGACAAGTCTGTAGTTAAGTGTTTTCCGAATTTAATGTCCTCAAATTTCCCGACTGCCTGTTACTGGAAAACCAACCTTGTATTCAGGGATGATGAGATTCAATAGGGAAGAGGATTTGTGCTTTTTCAGTTGAATAAATGGCCATGCACCTATATTTATAAAATACACCGTATATTCAAATATGGCACCTAGACAGAATAAATGTTGTTATGTCTATTGTTGGGGCTGCACGATGGTGTAGTGGCTAGCACTGTCACCTCACAGCAAGAGGGGCCCGGGTTCGCCCCGTTCTCCCCGTGGCAGCGTGGGTTCCCTCCGGGTTCTCCGGCTTCCTCCCACAGTCCAAAGACATGGAGTTTAGGTTAATTGGAGACTCTGAATTGCCCGTAGGTGTGAATGTGAGCACGAATGGTTGTCTGTCTCTATATGTGCCCTGCAATAAACTGGCGACATTTGATCTGATCCCAGTGTCAGGTGGGATCGGCTCCAACGCCCCCGCAACCCTAAATAGGATAAGTGGTTTGAATAATGGAATGGAATGGAATGTCTATTGTAGCCAGTTTAGATGCTTACAATAGTCCAATACTTTGAAATCTGATGGAATAGTTTATCTTCACTAGATGCCAGTATTGCTGCATGTAATGGTAAATCCATTCAATCTCTGGTGGTAAGGAAAAAACATTCAAACCAAAGAAAGTTCATGGCCTTTGTCTGATATGACGTCCTGACCACTCTCACCTTTCAGGATCTATCGATAAACTCTGTATGTAATATTAAACTGTCTTTCTATTTACTTATCATTTCTCTCAAATGAACAGGACACTGTCTCCAGTTAGAAGTGTGATGGAGTGTGAAACGTTTCCCGAGAGGCTGGCGTGCTGACCTGGTTCTTGCACGCCACGATGATGTGCTGCGGCGCTGAGGAGGCTGCGTTCATCTGGACCTCCAGCGTGTCTGTCTTTAACCCCGGGTAGCGGTAGGAGTTGAAGAGGCGGTAGTACTGCTCCATGCACAGAGGAGTCCCAGCTAGCTGGCCTCGAGCAAAATCCACTGGCAGCGCTCGCCTGAGACACATTATTACACACATCAAATTACCTCGAGGCTCTCACTTCATCACTTATTTGACTTCATTTTATTTTCATCTTACATTCACTGACTTCACTCTGTCGAGGTAACATAGATGAGGTGAGCACCAGGGGCATGCAGGTGGAGGCTGATGGTGCAGGATGGCATGTAATCCATTACAGGTTAAACTTACGCATCAATGAGAGCAGCATAGTCCAACACTCCTCTGATGAGACGAGCAGCAAATCTTAAAAGAGTGAAAAGTTTGACATTTTCAAAAAACATGAAACACTGAACATACACAGCGAACTGGCTGGTGATTATAATTAGATCTGCTCTCATCTCTCACAGGCCCAACAGTAATCACATTATGGCAAATTACTAGGATACAGTGGGCGAGCTGTGTGTGTTTATCTGTGTTTATGAGAGAGAGAGAGAGAGAGAGAAAGAGAGAGAGAGAGAGCCAGTCTGTATGTGTGAGTGGGCGGTGTGGGCAAATAGGGAAAACACAGCCTGTCAGGTCTCATGTTGTATGTCATTTGTCTTGGTGTTATTACGTTCAAAGCCAGATCAATACAAAGGAGGCGGCCGCAGCGCACCACACCCCTAAATGAAGCCTGACTAGCAGTCTCTGCGGTGAGCTTGGCTCTGTCACTCCCAATCTAATAAGTGTCTGTGTCAGTAGATTACCAGCTCGCGGTGCTCTGGAACTATTCAGTTAGTGCGGCGAGAGCTGACAAAAGCTAATGTTGAGTTACAGGCCTGGGTGGACTGGTGTAATGTCTGGTGGATCACGGCTCATTTAATAATGGGCAGAGATCTAACCAAGAGATGATGCCAGTGATTTTCTCCATGTCTGTAATTCAGATCTTAATCTGAGTCTGTGCCTGCTGAGAAGAACATAAACCCTGTCATTGGCTGCAGAACTGAGTGATATACTGTGTACTTTGTATTGTTAGTGATGGCATTGTATTGTTGTTGGAAAACTGTGGTTGTCACAGACTCTCAAGCAATCTGCAAGCAATCTGTGATGTCCAGTGCATTCTGGGAGTTATTATGTGATATGAAGTATTGTGGTTGGCTTTTGTTTGGTGGAACTTAGTGTATTTATGTACTTCTACTTAAATCTGAGATTGCCTAAAGCTCCCAAAATGACTGAAAAGAGCAAAGTACAAAGAAGGTTTCCAACAGAGCTGAAATAAATAGTTGATTGACAAAAGATTTATCTGCAACTATTTTGATAATCAGTCAATTGTTTAATTAAATTATAATGCAACAATTATTTTTTTTATGTTTCTGTTTCCTCCAGTGTGATGATTCTTTGTCTTATATGTTTAGATAAAAGAAGCAACTTGAAGACGTCACATTGGGCTCCTGGAACTCTTTTTTTTTGGACAAACCGTTAATCGAGATAATTGTGAGACTAATTGATGATGAAGATACTTGTTCTATTTGTTGTACACTGTTCTATTGGCTGCAGTCACAAGATAAATATTTTTCTTGAAGTTTACGTTACTGAAATAATTTCTGAAAATGTTAATCCTTTGTTGCACTTGCACATTTTTTTCAGTTTTACATGTCACCATATCCTGAAGCAATTTAGGATACGGTTTTCTTTTTATTTGCGCCTCTCAGTGACCTAATCAGTTAGCAGCAGTTATAGAGTCTCTGGTTACTCACAGGATGGGTAACGTCTAAACACTCAGCACATGCAAAGGTTTGTCAATAGCAGAACCAAAATGTCCAGCACATACCTGAGGGCGTCTTTATGATCTCTAAACGTCTGCTTAGGAAACACCATGACAGGACTGGAGTTGACCGGTAGGGCCAACCTGTTGTTCAAGTACATGTCCTCCAGCCAGTAGTCATACACCTAAATAAAAACACAGGGATGCTTTTTGAGAAATGTGGCTTTGTCAAGCCTTTTGGACTCAAGTTATTACTGTCAGAGTTTGGCAGTGGAGTAAAAAACCATTACAGTGTATCACTGCCAGGTGAAAAAGTGAGTGGGAGAGAGTCAGTGTGTGAGTGGGAGCGTGATAGATTCCACTGAGCCGGATGAGTTGTGGTCTGACCGATCACCCAGACGCAGGTGGAGATATTGAAGCAACAAAGGCTCCAATAAATCTTTATTGTAAGGTGTTTCACTTTCTTCAACTCCTTCATCAATGGGTAATATATATTTTTTGAAAACCTGAGGTCATATTCAGTTTTATTTTCAGACTCAATGGAGCGGATGCAGTTTGAAACAGTATTATTACAAAAGAAAACAACAATCAAAGCTGAGGCTAATTACAAACACCATATTGTAAAAAGGTCAAATCCCATAAATTGGATTTATAATGATAATGAATTATACAGAGAGTGTATTGACTGTAGAAAAAATCATTAGAGAATGATTTTGCAATGACTGTATTGAGTTTTCCAAATGAACGTTTGATAAAGGAGAAACACATCCAAATACTCGTAAAGACTAGTAAAACGAAGACAAACTTAATTGATACAGGCTGACCTACGGCTCGGAGCAGCAGTGTTTCTCTTTTATCTTGCAGTTGTGAGAGTTTACCCAGTTGGTCGTCTTGTCCCTCCTCTCTGAAAGCTTCTTCTGGAGAACCTCTCCGACGCCTCCAGGAGCCCCGAACTTCTCCACGATGGCTTTCGTTTTCTTGAACTGCTCCTCCTTCACCAGGTGTTGGACACACTTCAAGTAAGTGTCGAGGGTTTGTTTCAGTGGCGGCACAGGGACCTTTGGCAACATCTGATGTCATATAGAGAAACACAGATTGGTATAGATACGCATAATAAGTAATAAAAAGACAGCAGCTGTTCGCTATTTTTAAGTCTTTCCCCTGATTCACCGAGGGTTCATTAGTTAAAGTGGTAATTCCCTCACATGTTTTCTTTATGCGTTTTTTTATTAGAACCACCGTTAATAATTCAACTTCAATGCTTCAAGGCTTATTTGAGAGTAAACTCTACAGCCCTCTGGGACTTGAAACACTCTTGTTTTCATTAGAATAGAAAAGGCAAATTGATTATCTTTTCTGTCTGATGTTTGATCATTTGCATAACTGTACTGTTAATAGCACCACATGTTAATATTGACCAGAACATTGGAATTGTAAAATAGGTTTCCTAATGATGGATTCCTGGAAATGGGGTTTGTGTAGATGTTTTTTTTTCTTTTCAGTAAGTCATATAAAGTGTTATGCAGGAAAAACTTAGATAAACATTTGGAGCCAATCAAACCACAGTAAAAACAATGCAAACTCAATTATATCATAATCCTCCACTGGCTCAATGTGGATTAAACGACCCAAAAATAATTCACGGACCATTTTCAATGTCTGTAAGGTGAAAGGCCCGCTGTCTTTTTCGCCCCTAGCGGCCAGTTAGCGTAAGTGGTGCTGCCGCTGTCCGTGGTGCTGAAATTCAACACTATTACTTTGCCAACTTCAGGTCCATGGACAGCGACAATGCTCAGTATTAAAACGAAATAAAAAGAGAATGAGTGCTTATTTCTTCTAAAACAAAAAAACATTTTCACGATAAAAGCAATTACATGTTTTCATACTTGGCTGTCTCTGTCTCTGGACGTCTCTTTCTCCATGATTGGCATCTTTGCATTCCAGTCCAGTCAAAGGGAAATGATGTGGAAAGCCTCTCGAGACGATCTGAGGTCAGTCTTCCCTGCACGAAGCATGTAAATACATTTGAGAAAGAGTGCAGACAAGTATAAAAAAAAATACAGTAAATAAAATTAGGCCTACTGAGCAATGGAGTTACATAGTGCTGTCTGAAAGTGAACCATCAGGCTTCCATCCTTCATCGTTTTGCAGCCTAATGCAATTTGCTGCGTGTCCTTGAATTCCAGCTGCGCCTCATGGCTCACCACTGCAAAGAGATATGCATCTTAAAAACTCATTTCATCTCTATTTCAGTCCTCGAAGCATCATTTTTCCCAAAACAAACGAATATTCAGCCAATAAAGGGAGAACATGTGTACTTATTTTCAGTGCAGTTTCACTTATTAATGGCATTTTAATAACATAATGCTAGAATATAGATATACAATTATTGATAATACTGTGTTCCTCGATGCAAGTTGGTTTGAGTTAAATGATTAACGATTAGAAAACTTTTTCAAAAACAACTTTCACAGCACAGTGGACTTTAAAGTAGATTAAATGAGTTTTAAAGATGCATAATCGTACACGATGTACGCCAAAGAAGCTCACCCAGTGCATAATACAGTTTCTTTAAATAAACATATACTTTAAAGAGAAAAAAAGTTACCTTACCTGATCGGTGCACCACTCAAGAGGTCAGATGCTTGTGTGGAAGTTCACATTGCCTCCCACGTCCACGCTGTGAAATCCCATATTAGTGTAAAGCTCCGTTCAGACGCTGGACTTCTCCCCCACTCCCTCGCCTCGCCATAAGGCTGCGACTCCACATTAAAGTGCGTCTTGGAAAAGATGCTGAAGGTGTTTGCGTCTACCTACCCCCTTGGGGTAAGAAACTCCTCCCATTGAAATCTATTCGCGGAACATATTATCTGACAGCTTGCCCCCACACACACACACACTTCGAAACACACACACATCCGATACTAATTTTGATATAGAAAAAAGTAGTGAGAGTCGCTTTTAGTTTGTCATTCATAGGACCTGTGATGACGTCCTGCGGGACAGACATAACAGTTATGGTGCTTTTACGGTTCAGATTTAAGTCCTACGCTTTCTGACGAGTTTGTCAGCCTGACTTTAATCAATAAGAGATGCAATTGTGGAAAATAAATCTGTTTGGCAGCTGTAGCCTCATTTTGAAAACTAAACCAAGCTTTATGTGGGTTTTTGTTTTATATTGTGGAAAATGGGCCGAATTGCGAGAGCGCTAGAACTGGAAAGTAAAAATCTAAATTAAACTTTGAAGTATTTTTGTTTCAACAATCACAGAACGATTCATATTTTTCTCATCTTTCATAATGAAATCCTGATGATATTTGCCTTTTTCAACCATGGTGTTTTAATACTTCTAAGCAACATAGAGTTTGCATTGCTTTTATAATCTGAATTCAAGATATTTCCAACGAAAAAGGTTCCAGGCATATTTTGTTTGTATTCGTTTGAAGCTTGAAATAACAATGAAATCACCAGTGTCACACAGGTCCAAACAGAGATTTATTAAAACGACAATTGATAAATGAATACATATGTTTTCATCTGAAGAAGACTGACTTCATTAGCTACGTTTTGACAAAATGTTTCATACATACGCACGCGCGCACACACAAACAAACAAATAAACAAACGCACACGTACTTTGTAGAGGTCCACGTATGTTTTAACCATTTACATTGTGCACATATCCACATATATACAAAATCCATTTATTATGATACATTTAATTCCAAACAACAAAAACATTTTAAACAGGCCTACTTGTTACAAAATTAAAATTCTCGAATTTTATTTTTAACAACTTAAAAGGAAAATCAGGCCTTTGATGTGCAAGTAAAAAAAGTTTCTTTAGAGACTAAAAATATAGGCTATTTTTTGTGTAAGGGGGGAAATGTGCTGCATATAGTTGGTCCCATATATTATTGTGCGTACATTTATCTATTTATATTTTTTTTACAATAGTGATACACACGAATTCAACGGTAGCTGATAGATCTCGCACAAAACTCCAGTTATACGTCCATGACAAACGCTACATAGACGTGTTCGACACAATGAAATCACAGTCAAAAAGAAACAATAAAAGCGGGTCACACCATGATTTTGGTGATTGGGTGTTTATATTGCACATCGGTACTGACATAAAAGTTTAAATTACTTGACTATAACCTGCCTCATCTCCACATCTCTCCTGGGAGGTGGGGGTGGGGGGGGGGCGGTGAGAGTGTGGCCGGACTAAGTGTACTCCGGACCGGACGACTCCTCTGACACGGACCGCTGTGCTCTGAATTTGTCAAACCCGTTCTCATCTACAGCCAAGCAGTTCCCTGCCGGACGGTAGCCCTTCTTTTTAGCTTTCCTCTCCTCCATCTTAATAGTATCGTACAGCCCCTGCGGAGCCTCCTCTAAGAGGTTATCTCTCTCTGAGTGGGACGGTTTCATTTGGCACACGTTGCGCAGCAGCAACAGGGCTGGCGCGTAAAGCACATTGACGAGACCCATGCCCAAATTAAGTTGGACAAATCCGAGATTGTGCACTATCTGGCCAGCTACTATAGGACCCATAGCATACGCAACAGAATAGGAAATATCTGCTATGGCATAAATACTACCGTACACTGAAACATGACGCACGTCAACTAAAAATGCAAGTGTCGGCAGCAGGGCAGTGTCTACCAGTGCAATGCCAAAACAAATGCCGCACAACGGGGCGATGAGCTGCCCGAAAGTTTTGCATGCAGGGACTGTGCAGGAGCTCGCTCCTATGATAACCATACCTAAAGCTCCGTAGAACCACTGCAAATGTGGATGCTTAGCTGCCAATTTAACCGTCATGTACACACCGAGGACGTGAGGGAAGAAGGCTGGGAGCCAGGTGAGCCCCATTTCCCACTGAGTGGAGTGCATGTTGGTCTCCATATAGTTGGCTATGGTGGGCTCGAGAAAGGCCAGCGGGATGTTACAGACTGTCAGCGCCCCGGCCACCACAGCAATATACGGGTCAACCATGAGTTTATATATGGGGGTGCCGACTGGCATGTTCTCTCTAGTCCTGTTGGAGAACGGCTTGATCACAGTCAGCAGCAGTAAGCCGTCCGCCAGGCAAATGCAGGCGAGCACGATGAAGGGCACTTTCTTGCCCGCAAACTCGTAAAGGATGCCCCCGAAGGGAGGCGCCACCAGACTCCCAAAAGAGATAAACGCCAGCGCAATACCCAGCGCCGTGCTTCTCTCTGACTCCTCCGTGTATTTGTCTGCTATCATCGCGATCCCAGAGGTGTCCGCGAAAGCAGACCCCAGACCCTGCAAACTTCTGGCCACAAAGAGCGTCGCGTAGTTCTCCCCAATTGCAAATATGCAGGTGGACACGAACATAACACTCAGTCCAATTAAAAGTGGAATGTCATATCCAACCCGGTCTATGAAGGTTCCCGACAGCGGGCTAACTAACAGCTGCAGGATGGCTTTAGATGCGAAAAGTACTCCAATCTGGATATCTAAATTGTTCTTGTTGCTTTTGTATTGGCTTGTAATGTTGGCCGAAGAGTTGGGGTGTATCACTAAGTGGACGTGCTCTGACTGCTCACTCTCCAGCTCAGCAAGATAGTCTGGAATAATTGGCACGATTACCATGTAGAGCATATTGTCCAGCAGGAGAGCCACGCAAACAATCACGAATATGATCCGTCTTTGCTGGTGAGGATCCTTCATCGCGGTGCCCAACTCCTTGGTTCTTTCGCCCATCTCGGACAGCTTTACCGCGGCTGATTTGACCAGCCCGGACGTTCTTCCTTCTCCATCCATGATGTGCTTTTTATGACTTTCGATTTAAAAATTGTAGTTGTGCTTCTCCCGTCTGCTGCCGATCTTTTAACACCTCGGATGACTCATTGATGTTTTCTCTACATTGATGTGATGCTCTCCGTCCTCACCTCGTGCGTAAAGGGAGAGGCGAAGGGGAACTTGGCTGCCTCATCGGTGAAGATGGTTTTCCTCAGTTTTCTCAACGTGTCTTCGCCTGAGCCACATCCGATGTTGTTTCATGATCTCCCGAGAAGTGACGTGGTGAAATCGTAGAATTTCTGCACCGTGCAGAGGTTTCGGTCGCTAATCTTACATGGCAAAGGTTGTTTGGAGCGAATTTGGTTACTTATTTGCAACACCTAGGGCGCTCAAACTCTCTCATCTCTGTGTTCATTCCTCCTATCACCTGTGGCACTTTTGCGCGCAGCTCTGAGACCACGAGTGACTTCGTGGCCATTGGTGCACATTAAACCCGCAGGTTCGGCGCTATTTTAGTCCCTTTTTTGTCTCCTCTTTTCACCAAGAGCTGTGACGCATCACCAGCTTGCCCCCAAGTGAATCCCTTCACCACTTGCCTCCTTTATGTTAATTTCCATCCATGGCAGCAATCACTTCAACCAATAAGAGCCAATGAGCACCACATCACACGACCCCTCCACCAGAGCCTGGAAGAAAAAGAGGCTTCCTCATTCCTAATGTCCAGTGTGTTATTATATATGATTCTATATGAATTCATAGACATGTACAGACACGCAAAGCTGGGACACCTTGAGTAATACGTCTTTTACAAAGAAGACATATCCGATATTAATTTCATGATGAGATACAAACACAAACTATATAAGAAAGTAAGCGTGCACATATCTTTAGTGCATTGCACAAGAAAATCTAAAGAGGACTTAAAACACTACAAGCATAAATAAAACAACTATAAACTCACTTCTCGCCAACGAGTCTCTATGTTTATGGAAATTAAATATTAAAACTCAATCAAATATTCAATGCACGACATTCATTAGCTGCGTGAATGGAAGAGTTTCTGGTTTACTATATTAGGTTTTTTGAATGTGTACCAGACATGAACTCATAAACGACTAACTGCAGCAGCAGCTGAAGAGATTTCAGCACCACGAGACTGTGGACAGCTCCCGTTACCGCAGACGAAGATGAAAGGCAGCCGAGGAGATTGTGACTTACTTTGTAAATAAAAAACAAAACATAATGTTCACTTGGTAAAAATGTATTCAAGGAACCATATCATATCAATAACAACACCAAACTGAAAACTGTGTGATAACATAGAAACCCTATTGCATGCAGCTCTTATGTCCTGAGATGGAATCGTGCCAAACAGCACGGGGATGTGGGGACCCTTTGAAAGATTTAACACAAGACAACAGTGACACCGTGTGGTAAAAGTCCACAAGTGCACACAATTGTTGCACACATTTCATTGTCCATGAAGTAGTAAGTACATATTTTACATTATTACAACCACTGTAACCTAATGCTACTCATCATTTACAGTTTAGTCTGAGGTTTTTTTTATGATTACTTTAGTTATCCATAGTTAAATTCCTATTTTAGGTTAATTTTAGTATGCGTTAAAAAAACAACAACAAAATTACATACAATTTATTTTCCAGCAAATTAGGAGTATTCAAGCCGTGTTCATTTTTATTAATTAAAATGTTATCTAAAACTATTAAACTAAGCTAGAACTGTCATCATTCGCCAGTAGAGGTCAGTAAAGACTGGCAAATAATGATAAATGTGTAATCTATGATCTGACTATAAAACATAGAGTAGCACCTACCAAAACTCAAAAACCAGGACTATAACCTCCTTTTTTCTGACACTAGACCAACAACAAGTGATTTAAATCAACGTCAGTGATCCAATCTAAGTTTAAAAGTAAATAAGTTATGTTTCTGGTGCTACACAATGCTATCAAATGTTGGTTTACAACAGTAATAGTTGTGAAAAGATCACTTTTATTGTAGATGTTAGTATTGTATGTGTAACAGCCCCAGCTAAACGGCATCTTTTGCTTTTTAGTTGTTGATGTCAACACTTTCGATAATTACAGTTATAAACAGAATATTGGATGATGATCTCAGCAGACAGCAGAGGGGTGTTTCCAGGGTGTTCAATGGATTATTTGATGCAGAAAAGGCAACATTAATACACCAACAGGAGGATTAACACATCACAGGAAATTACTGTCCAATTTCACTAATGAGAGAGGCTTGGCACACCAGCAGCCGTTAGATAAACACACTGCAGTTTTTTTAATATACAGATTTTATACAAGTGACAGTGCAGAGATGTGAGTGACTACATTGATAATCTGGAGTTCAGCATGTCAGTTTTGTCCTCTGGGTTGAGACATGGGCGGTGTGAAGACGTTATCATAAATGTTTAATCAATGAGCCCGGAGGAAAAGCTGTCTGTGAAGGCTAGTGACGCAAATATAATGTAATCCAGATTATACTCTGGAAGACAATCCTTTAGATATTATTTCAAGAAAAATACACAGGAGCTGTGTCACATCTTTGATACAATTTGTTCTTGTGTTGAAATCCAAATATCAGTTGGTGAAAGAGAAATCCTTTTGACTTATGAACAGACACATGCAGTGTTATGTAAGATCTTTGTTTTTGTCATGTGACATGTCGACGCCTGTCATCTAATCTGACCTGTTGACCGTGACGTATAATGTCTAATGCAGGATTCTCTCTGACCTTTGCTTTTTTTTTTCGAAGTAGCTCTCAGTTAAATTATTATTTAACATCGACCGTTGTGTTTTATTGGGCCAATACAAAGTTAATAATTAACATGGGTATTTATGCCAACACTGTTTCCCTCAATCGATCTTTGTGCTTCAACTTTTACTCGTTAAAGTATTTTATGCTCTGCTTATTTATTTATTTCCCAAATTAAAACTCAGTAGGGGATCTTGTGCACTTAAACAGATCATCAGTTGACTTAAAATAAAGTGCTCTTCAATCATAATCCTCCTTTTGAAAGTTCTTTTTGATTTTTGTAGAAGTCTAATCCAGCAGCAGTTAATAGTGTTTATATTGTACTCTTACTACAAAATCTAGAACTTGAAGTGTTTCAGAATGGCAAAGGTAATCCGTCCTGACAGCATTTTACATGTTATTTTATACTGTTTGGAAAATTTAAATCATAAATATTGTATAATAGTTCTAGCTATCATACAGTGTCATGTTCTCAATATTGTTACTCAGAATTTAGGGGGATTTTTGTCGGGGATTTCTTGAGGCTCATTTAAAAATAAACTGTGAAAATTAGGTTATTTTAGGTAAAGCAATTATATTTCTATTATTGTACCATCATTTCAGTATTTCTACATCTGAGTTATATTCCTTGCTGTGTACAGAAGGCTTGGAAACAGCTCTATATATGTATGATTGTTTGTACTGTTTGATTGGACAGTCGAATTAGATAAAATATGATAGGAAAACAGTTTATTAGTGGACGATTTAGAGCCACCAAAGCTTGTATGCAGAGTGCAGGGTTTGGATACTCCCACATGATTGATGACGTCCAACGCTTCAAATGTCACTAGTATGAAAGTGTTTCTTTAATCTGGCAGTTTTGCTCACATGATACGTGTTGTTGTAACATTGGTGGGGTCAGAATTGAGGAGAATAATTGAGAAACTTGCTGATGAGAAGATATCAACGATTTGTTAGTAAATTGAGGTTGCACTGAGGGCAACTCACTTTTTCTAAATTTCTGGCCACCGCTGTGTTTTTCTGGTGCTCTTGAAGGTCAAAATCTGACTCTGATGAACTAAATCTCTCACAACATGTCACATGTGAGCACCCATGTGTGTTGGGGCTGCTGTGTTTGCGCTACGTAAGGTCTTTTGTGACAGATGTTTTATTTATTTATTTATTTTTACACCATCTGTCTGTGACTCTAGCATTAGATTCAACACACTCATGGTCACTATTCAAGCACAGACAGGAACACCTTTTCCTCACCTTGTGTGCGTGCATGGTAATCTAAATCTTGACTCGACTAAATGAAAATGGTTGTCGACAGATTTAGCTCCATGCACAATGTGTAAGAAAGCTCGATGAGACTTTATCTCTCTGACAAGTTGTTCTCCTTTCTTCCTGTGAGCTGGTTGCTATTACTGTCACTTCTATCTACAGCTCTGACCGATTTAGATCATTGGTCCACAAACACTTGTCAATCAATGGGACGCCTGTTTCCAAGAACTTGTTGCTAATCTGTTGGATTCCTCAGTCTTTCTTGGGTAAAACCCTGATCGGCCCAAATGGATGAGGAGCAGGAGAGTTTATGCCGGACATTTAATACCTGCTAATGAGAAGAGCTTGTTTGGTGTGCTGTAAGGACACTGAAGAGTCGGCTCCGTGAGTCAGCTTATGACTAGTGGAGTCTTTCTTCTTTTCTTTCTTTTTTAATCAGTCAGCATGCAGGGAAAGGCAGAGTTTGCACAGCATGAAAAAATACAACATCGCGGCAAAGCTCATGAGCTATACAGTCAGGTTTAGGGAAATAGTTTTGTGAATGACATGTGCTAAAACAAATCTGTTCCATCTTAACAATACAAATAATTTTGTTAAGCCACCTCCTGAAACATGGGGACGGTGGAGACTTACAATTTAATAAAACATTTCTTTTTAGCTGAGAGGCTGCTTTTGATGGGAGGGAAGGTCCCTTGTCCTGTCAGAGCAAACAGATATTACAGTTTGGCAGTTTGTTTCATATTGTTTGGAAAACCAATTAAATATATCACACCAGAATCTTTCAGCTTCTTATTAACACCGTCTTATAATACATACAAAAATCCAAAGATTTCAACTGTATTTAATGTCTTGTAACGTAACAAGAGAGTCTACAGCCATGCTTACGGGGTCCGTAAGGCCATACTTGAGCACGGCGGTGCATTGAGTTGAATGCTAATGACAACATGCTAAGCAGGTTAAATGTTTAATATGTTTAGATTATGTTTATTCATCAAGTTGATAAAGCACTGCAGTATAGGCACATTATAGTATCAGTATCGGTTTAAGTCAGTGTGAGCGTGTGAGGGGTCACAGTGTGTGGGGTGTGTGCTGGAGGACAAATTAATAGTTTTATCTGATGATGGCGCTGGTTTACAAGTTAGGGGATCAAGAAGAAAATAATTGAATTCATCCCGTTGGTAACAAGAAAGTGTGCACTAAATTTCATGGCAATCCTTCCATTAGTTATTGTGACATTTAACTTAAAACCACTGCAATCCAAGAATTCAATACATGTGAAATAAATGTGATTTTTCTAATTCAAGGAGACAACAGGACTATTTTTGGATGGCTCTGAACCTGCGTGAAAGTTGCTCATTAGGGCCGACCTCTCTTATGAAAACACAGTCTGCTTTTGACGGTGAGAGGATTTCACCTGCTGACACCTGTCTGGCAAGAACGTCCGTCTCCTCTGAGGTCAGGGTGACGGAGGCTTATTTCTGGAGTGCAGCTCAGAGATCAAAATGCTGTAGTCTTTTATTTTCTGTGCCCTCGCTGACAATGTTAACACTTGCTTTTAATGTGGCTCATAGAAAAGACAGAATGTATGTAATCCAAATAAATAGATACAACAGAACCAAACATGTAATGCCTGATATTATTAATGTGGCTGACATGACTATGGTGTCAGCAGAGACTAAATTCCTCAATATGCTCAGTGTCAACCTATCTATGTGCATTAGATTAATTAAACATTCTCCAGATTTGATATCTGGTCTCTTCAGTTAACGGTGTAAATTATGTACATTGCCATCTTTATTCATGTCCAACGGCAAACTGAAATTTGTCTCCCCAGGGAGGACTGTGCCTTTGTGTTTTTTCAGCACAATGTAAACTGCTAAATATGAATATTTTAATGAGTAGCTTCATGGTAAGGCAGTTTGAGATCTACCACCCAATCTACCTCTTTATTTATCAGCTTATGCGATTTAAAGAATCACCTACTTTGAAATGAGTTCATGAAGTTCACTTTGCCTCAAGCGTTGACTATAGTATAATTGCACCATAGAGTCTTAACACTGTGACTGCTTTTCTTACCATATATAGAAGTCACATCAACTCAAACTGTCTTCATAAAAAAAACACAATCGATCTTGCTTAGTAAATGGTTGAGACAACTGTATCAGGAGAGGGCATCTCTGAATGCTGGTCAATTGTAGAAATCTTAGTTACATCAGCTCAGTTATTCCAGTTAGAAAACCACTTTAAAGTAGATGGAGAACACAGTGGAACAGCAACAACACAGCGTGTTTATTGTAAGTGGTCTAACACGGACGGAGGAGCAGCGCAGGTTTAAGACAAATGTAGAAATTATGCAGTAATTTAAAAATGGAAAATGACACAAGACACATTTTGTAGATTTACACAAATCCAGCATCAGGCTCCAAATGTAGAGATTGTCAGCTACTGTCCACATGAGAAAATATACCAACTGTACAGACATCTAAATGGCTCATTGATGTTCACAACATCAGCGCAAATGATGATTTGGTGATGACGTATCGAGTTTCCTTTTATTTTGACTTCTTGATAACCGGATCGACGATCTTCTGCCCGGTGAGGAAGTGCCACACGCCGCCACGGTAGAACTCATTTCCAAATGAGTAGAGGAGCGCGTTGAAGATGGGATTTGTCTTTGCAACAACTGGAAGCACCTGCAAGCACAAAAAAGGATTTTCATCATGTAAGTACTCGATTCAAAGGATAGTTCGAGTTCATTAAAACTAGGGAGGGTTTCATATATCTTTTCAAGTAATTGCTGGTATAAGAACACATTGACATTGCTACAACAAACATGATCAGTCAAATCGTAAACAAGCCGGCAGTTTAGCCAGATTAAATAAACTAAGTATTCTCCTTTAAACTAAATCAGCAGTAAGATGACTTACTTTCTTCCCTTTTCATCATTTTGACTATATTTCCGCACAAACCGTTAGATTGAATTAAACTAAATAAATGCTCACCATTCTTAGCTTTGGAGATATGACATTCACGTTCTCAAAGCAGGCGTAGATGCACATGAGGACGTAGGGGCCCCAGCACATCAGCATTACCCTCAAGGGGGTATTGGTGTTGAACTGGGAAACAAAGTTCATTGTGTTACTGTAGATATTACACATGCAATGTAGTGGATCTATAACTGTGATGGTATAGTTTTAACAATATTCAGCTGGAAATGAGAAAACAACATTTCAGTTATGTCAGTTACAGCTTTCAATAACTCTCTCCTATAACATCCAAGCTTCCTTTTCCCACATTACCACTAATTGCTGTTAAGTCTTTCGCAAATTTGTCAGGTAAGAAAAACACTCAAATCTGACTCAACTCCAACACAAACATAAGCATTATAAGATAGCAA